>JAQOWZ010000001.1:41439015-42689015 GCA_035578165.1 Stenolophus ochropezus | reverse complement strand
TTTTTCCACGATCCTAACATGTTGACATCACATGTCCTTTCTCCGAAACATTAAGTTGCTAATGACAAGATTATTGCAAAGTGGATAGTTTTTATATTTTATGACTTATATAATGAATTTTGACTATGGTCACATAACCCATTGTCATCAATTTAACAAAAGTAGTATCCCAGAAGCGACAATCTTCTAATTATTGGCAACGGTAGATTTCAAACGTGCTCAATATGCAGGCTTCTCCATTTTTGGGCAAAACAACCCAAGAAAATTAGAATATTATCCATATTATCATTTTTATCCTATTTCAATACCATTTTGACAGTTTGAAATACAATAATCAAGCCTTTTCATATATTGTTTTGTAGTTTTTTAAATTTTATCAAACGTGCAATTGAAAACTCAAGTTACTTACTTTTCTCACTTGTCAAATTACTGTCATTTTATATGATTGATTACTTATATTACCGCAACTTTTGGGCAAAAATATAACTATATCTTTTTGTACTTTATATATCTAGGGACTCGATTGCCATTTAGCAGTTTGCAAGACAATTAAATAGTTCTTGTCCTTTGCTACTTTATCAAAAGGGATAAATTGAAGGAATAACATTTTCAAAAATATTTTTAACATCGGACGTTGTATGAGTAAATAAAAAATACCTACTTTTTTTAAGAATATAATGTTATAAAAAATCAGAAATTAGTGAAATACCTTATTCAAATGAAACGCACTGCAGGATTTTATGCAACAAAATTTCTGAAATTCGGCTTCCAAATTACGCTTGCTCAACAATGAACGTGTTCGTATGCAATACATGTTGAAGGTAAGCCTAACCCAAATGTGCTCAGGTAATTATTTGATTGTCCTCAAAGAACTCATTGCGGTCCTCCTCACGTTTAGGTTTTGGGCAACAGGAAGGTTTCACGTGAATATTTTCACGTGGTCTAGCCACGTGTAGGGCTAAGTAGGTTTAGGAACGAATTTCAAGTTGTAACTGTAATACGTTGAAGAAAGAATGGCAGAAGGAAGGGACGACGTCAAAAACAGAAAGGAAATGTTTTTGTGACATAGACAAATATTGGAATTAAAATCCTGACGCAAATTCGGAGTTCGTAATTACGTAAAAATGTAACAAAATATTTTGTTTGTTTCAATCTATTAACATTAAAATTGAATTTAAAATTGTATTCGTAATATGTCAAAAGAAAGAATAGTAGAAGAAATGAACCATTAACATCAAATACAGAAAGGAAATGTTTTTGACATTTTCACAAGTAAATATTTTAATAATTGTCCTAACGTAACTTATGAGTTCGTAATTACGTAAAAGTTAATTAAAATACATTTGTTTCTTTCAATCTATATTGTAATCAATATCCATATTTTAATTTTCTTTTATTGTAATTAACTATTCAGATTTCTAACCCTTCTAAAGTTAAAATATTTAAAATAAGTCGTACATTTGTATATGTAAAATATTTTAAACATATTAATACATATTAAATTTGAAATTATATTCGTTATGTCGCAAGAAAAATTAGCAGAAGAAAGTGATGATTATATCAACGTTAAAAACAGAAAAGAAATATTTTTGACATTTTCATAGGTAAATATTTAAATAATTAACCTTACGCAAATTTACAATTACGTAAAAATTAAACATATATTGTAATTAATGTTACATATATTTTTAAAAATTTTCTTTATTGTAATCAACTAGTAAGACTTCTAATCCTACTAGAATTGAATGTCTAAAAATTGATACGTTTGTACTTACGTGTAGAATTTATTTAACATAATAACACATAATAAACTTCAATATGAAATTCTAACGTCGAAAGAAAGTATAATAAAGGAAAATTTGGTGTTCGTAATATTTTGTTTTCAAATCGTTACTGTAATCAGGGTTTCATTTATTTTAATATATTTTATTGTAATCATCTGTCAAAACTTCTAGAATAAACATGATTCAACTGAATGAGCAGTATTTTTTAAAACTTAATAAAATTGTCGAATTTGCTTGGGAGTGTCTTGGCAGCTGTTGAGAATAAATTCGGCTAGAGATAAGTAATCCATCTTATAAATATCTCGTTGTATAAAAGTGCATTGACCAGTTGATTACGGCAAATATTTCGCATTGGTAGCTTTGTTTACTTTTCGCATGTGCTCTTATCGTTCATTTTGGCGACTGACATTGCTCACGCATATCGTCTTAGAGGTATAGGGTCGTTGGACCGAACAAATATTAGATAAATTTCGTCTACGGATTAAGTTTTTGCCAGCCAGATTTCGGAGAGATAAAGAAATGTTGACATATCATAAACATTTTTTATTTTGATTCCCAACACGTCACCCATCCATTTTCTCTGTTATAATCAAATCACAAAGGTCGAAAGGGACTCATGGATAAATTGGTTTGAAGAAACATACCTGCACTCTAGTAGCACGATTGCGACATAAAGTAAAATGATCTCTGTTTATCTGTCTGCAATATTTGCAATGCAATTGTACACTACGTTAATATAATCCACTTTTTAAATATTTTTGTGTCAAAATAAAGAATAGTATACTCTTACAATAAAATCTGTTGATTCACGTCATCTGAGCAATGTCGGGAATCTCAACGTTTCACGTTTCCCCAGTTTAGCGAGCGGGAAATTTTGGAAAAAAACATTCCTATTTCTACAGCATTTATTTGAAAATATATAATGTCTCCTACATTCTTTTGTTTAATAATAATAAAAGAAAATAGGTCTTTAATCAATGAAATTTAATTTAGGAAAAGTAAATGTAATGCCTTTGATATTAAATGTAGGCAACAATGCTGATATGTTGAAGTAATTATTAGTATTGAAACACGTAACCACAAAACAATGTGTGTATATAATAATTAAAAATATTTGTAAAAAAATTGAAACTAATTATTGATTTTGTTTTGCGTGAACTCTTTTCTTGCAGAGGAACTTGAAGCTAATGTTGCCTTATTATATATTTTATCTGTTCATGTGCTTATTTTTCTGTTTATGCGCCCTTTTTAAAAATCGTAACAATTTGGGTGCATATTTTATTATTAAATTTTACAATACATTTTAAAAGTAAAAGATCAACAAAAATAATTACGATTTTTAAATACATTGTATGCGAATTTAATATTCTTGTGGGCCAGTACACACCTTAGAGGGAACACTATTTGAAGCCCTGTTCCATCTGGAAATGTTGTGTGATATGTGACAATAAACTAGTAAAACTGATCTACTTGTAGTGTATATTAGAATTAGAAGTTTGGATAGTGACGTACCGCGCGAACGGTTATAATTCGAAAGGGCTTGTAAGTATTCACGTCCTCCAATGTAATGAACGGTGGCTTGCCGCTTTCATTTCCTGTGTAAACGCTGACCTCATGACTCATTGTTTGTGGCCCTGATGTGCCTCCCTTTCCCTTAAGACTAGAGTCAATGCCCTCCCATGTATAATCAAACTCATTTCTCTACTGCAAACTCTACACCGCAACAATGCAACCAAAAAAGGACGCACTTTGTTCAATGAATATTGATAGAATACAAAAAATGTTCAAGTCAACAATGAAGTATTATAAAATTGAAATACAGATATGTGTGCAAAAAACAGTGAAAATCATTTATAACATCGTCGCTTCTAAGGAGGAAAATGAAAGATAATGGTAGGTTTGGTCTTCGGTATGAATTAATTGTAAAAAACGTCAGATTTAGCGACGCCCGTTTTAGCAACGAAGTCTCATATAATGTCTGGATTTATACCTTTGTCTTTAATGCTAAGGGCATAGGCTTTACCGCAAAGGGCACGTCTAAATTTAAACGTATTTTAGCTCTAAGGACTGATATAGCGTTGTATATCAGTTCACAAGACTGCTGTACTCTGAGTTTTATGTACCTTACCTGCATATGCATAATGTAAGTTTTTAATTTTTTATAAATTTTTACACATCCACTCGCATATGTAATACAGTTATTTTCAAGTCCCTTGACGGATGTTATATGTGACTTTTACTGTCTAAATGTAGTTATACTCTGTTCACACGAAATTTACATTGGCACGCATTGAGAAGTTACCACTTGCAAAAGGTTTCCCTGGCGTATTTTTATGAAAATTCACACAGTTGTGACAACAAACATCAAAAATTTAGTATACAACTATTGTTATCATCATCATCAATGTACTCAGGTGCCTAGACACCTAAACTGTTATAAGGAACACACTATTGTTTTTCTATGCTACCATTTATAGCTAATTTTTTCGGGATGTAAACTTGGTTTGTCTAATCACAGAACTGGAATCGTATTCACTATACTAGCCATCGCTCTTATCTTTACGTGAGTATAGATATAATATAAGTACTTCAAAAATCAGAAAATTAATATTAGAATTTTATGGTTTCTGTTGATAACATAGAAAACAAAATAATACTAGTGACCCTTCTACACGACAGCGAAACTTGAATGGTAAATTAACGATAACATAGTATAATCCAAGTAATGGAAATGAAATGCCTTAGAACAATAAAACAATAACATAACTAGATAGAATAAGAAAAGACAACAAATACAAGTAGAAGTAATACCAGTCATATAAATATTAGAATATAAACATCTCCTATTGTTTGGACAACTGTCAAGAATGCCACAGGAACGAAATGTATTGAAATATATTTGCAGATCCCAAACAACAGGCAACAGAAGTAGAGAAAAATCTCAGAGAAGTGGGACAACACCATAGAAGAAACACTAAGAAAGAAGAAATTGACAACCAAGCAAAACAATTTACAAGAGGTAAACTATTATAGAAAAACTGCGTGAAGAATATACGTATATAGTATTATACGTAGTGATATTTTGATAGAGATGACAGATAAAGACATATTCAATACCCATACCAGCATACCTTATCAGAGATTTCAACCCAAAAGCGCTGGTCAAGATGCGGTGAACACACCACATCGGTGTAGAGAATAATTAATTGAAAGAATTTTCGGCATTTCATGGATACAAAAGAAAATTATATTCATTTTTCTCAAAAAGAATAAAATAAAATGTTATCTAAAGGTACGCAAATGCTAGGGTAAGTTGGGGTGAGATGGACCACTTTTTGGAAATATAATTATTACTCTATGTGAACTCTAAATAAATAATACGAAACATAAAGACCGAAAATTTGTAGAAATTGTATACGCGTGGAAAGCATTATTACTTTTTATTACAAAAATAAAACTTTACTGAAACTGCGCAATATTAGATTCAAAATTAAGAAGAGATACCTAAGAAAATTTGTTAAATTTGCATTTGCTATATTGACATTTAAAAAATTTCTTTAATATTTTAGAGACAGTTCGTAGCTTGTCTTTAGATATTAACAAATTAGCGAGTATTAACACCTATGATCGCTTAAATATTTGGTACAATGATAAGATTTTAATACCAATGTCATTAAAATCGTTTAACTACGTCGCTTAATAAAACCGGTGTATTACATGATAGAGCTGATAGTTTGCTAATTCAACTGACTTGGTAGCCTTTGTAGTACTCGAGATAGCAATAGTGTACCTCTTAAAATTAACACCTTGTAGATAGTTAAGCTAAAATAATCAATTTACTACTTTCTTCTAGAAACCTACAGACACCATCCCTAAATGTGAAATGTAAATCGCACCATGTACAGAGTCAGATAAATTCCCTACATTTCTCTTAGAACTTTAAGAAGATTCGTTATATAAAAGGTGTTGTTTAGCATCCTACTACGTAACATTACGGTCGCTCCTAAAGTAAAAGGCATGTATTTAAAATAGATAACTAACAGCAGTTTCTATTTATTTGTTTACATTACACCTATAAAAAAGCAACAAGCAATAAAGCACTTTACGACCGTGTCTATGATAATTTTTTCCACGGGAATTACACAGCGTGAAATAGGAAATATTCTATTCAATCATGGTTACAACATATTGTCAGCTAACAAGATTATTTTAATAACATGTTTGACATATATTGGAAACAATTAATCTTAGGGAAATAATATCAAGCTAGTTCAATGGACTATCTACGGCGCCAAATATTTTACTTGCATTTCAACACACCTTGATTTCTCTCGCACAAATCACGAATATCTCAGAATTCAAAATAAGAAACTATTGTACCGATAGTAAGTCGTGTAATCGTCGTTTACCAAAAATGCTTTAATATGAAACCCACAGTAATATTTCGTTACAATATATTTATTACTTCATTTAGAGTCTCTATTATATGTACTAGTTTCTCAACATGTCTAATGGTGTACAGTCGGCCTTTAAATTGTGTATATTTTGATATTTTTTTAAGAATCAAATACATATTTTAAGTTCTACTTTGTGCAAATTGGAATACAATATAACAATTCCGTTCCGTTTACATAAATTATTTTTTTTTGTATGTTCCTGAATGTAATATAGCCTAAATAAATATGTAATTAGAGCATAACCTAATTTTAGGCCAGTAAACTGTAAGTAATAATTATTCTAAAATACAGTGAATTTATTAGGTCACCAACTAGAGAAAATACTTATAAGCTTGCTCTAATTATTATGGTTTCACGGCTTGACATGTTATTAAAGCTACTTATTAAATTATGCAAATCAAGCTCAATTCATGTAAAGTGGTAGCCGAATTTCAAGTCAAGTCAAGTAATAATATTTCAAGTAATTGAGAAATCAAGTAGTTCTTCAAAACTATACTTGCTTTTTCTTAAATTATTATATAGTTTAAAGAAATCAGAATGAGATTTTTAGTGAAGAATTTTATTTACAAAGCCAAATCATAAATTATTTTAATCTGCAACTTGCTAACAAAAAATAATATTATAGTAAAGTTCTTAACTACGTATTTCATATCCATTTATGGTTCTATTTGAAATAAATTTATTTATATATGTCCTAATAGATTTAGAGTAAAATTACAAATCATTTAAGATCATAATTGATACAACAGGATTTTCATTAGAAATCAGACAGTCATGGAATCTATATGTCATTTCAATGAAGTATCACTGATAATAATTCTCATTAAATGTATTTTAATATTATTCAAGTTGAATGTATATTATTTTCATTAAACCAATATTAAAAAAATTAAAACAAAAAAAATATTAAATAAAACGTAAGATAAGTACATGAAATAAAACAAATTTTTATTATATTTATGAACTAAACATGCATTTTTAAACTTTTAGACTATAACAAAAATTTATAATTAATATCGTGTATTACATTAACTCTAATGATATGTCATTAACTGTCACAACTGACAGAAATATATTTTCTTTTATTTCCATGGCAGTCTGATTTTAAACGAAAATGTTAAATTTTAAAAAATCTCGTACTCGTTGCTTCAATTATGATATTATTTGATGTGGAATTTAATTTTGAACAACATATATATATATATATATATATATATATATATATATATATATATATATATTATATATATATATATATATATATATATATAATAACAGATAAGAGGCTATAAACATAAGAAAAGAAGGATAACGAAACAGTTTGTCAAATTAATCCACCCCAAAAGAGGAGCTATAGAGCTTGGAAAGAAGCGGCGTAATCTAGAAGGATGTTTGATAATACTAGAATTACTTTTTGTGCGTTTAATGTTTTGTGTTTAGAAGCCTTGGTAGCACCTCTCCAAAAAACAATTTATATCAATTACTTTTGTCTTTCCTGCTGTAGAACTAAACATGATAAACACCGTATCATCTTAATCAGTTCTGAGAATGTGCGAGACTCATCAAATTGAGACAGATTATCCTTTAGAGTTTACAGCTAAGCATTTTTACAACATCAAATACTAAATTAATTTTCTTTACAATAAGCATTTTACGTAAGATTAAAAGTAAGAATAGAGACAGGAAAAAGATCAGAAAAATACGAGGAACGAGTGAGAAATACCCAAAACTTAATTCTGCAAAAGTATTGGCGAGTAATAAGAAATGAGGAGGAAAACAACAAATTACCAAAATTGGAACAAACAAGAAATGCTTATTACGAAATAAATGGGAAACTGTATCACAGATATTTGGACATATAACAATTAAATATTTCCTTGATCATCACGATGAGAATATAGGCGTTTCTGAACGTTTGAGATATAAAAAAAAGTGCATCGAACAGATATTATAATAATTATATTGTTGTATATTATTGCATTATTTTTCTAAAAGCTTTGACAAGCATAGATCGAACATCATATTCTGGCTCAAATATGCCACAAACCATCATGTTATTCTTGATCATCAATAAATATTTTCCAAGCAACAAGTTTTTTTGCGCTCGTATTTTTTCTTTTATAACTGCTCAAATTTATTTTCATAATACAATAAAAATAATAGGAGAAACTTTTAACTGTCAATTTCTATATACAAATCGTTGAAATATTCACAAATATATAAAATGTATAGAAATGACAGAATAACATCACATCAACTACATGTAAGACAATAGAGATGTAAAGTTGGTTATCCCGATTACAGTAAAGCCACTAACGCCATTTAAATTCCAATTAAATCTAAATTAAACTGCGCTTTTGGAAAGGTCGATTGAAACCAAAAATGGAGGTTCATAACTATATGTTATAGTAAAAAGTGCAAAAGGGAGATGCACAACTAGATGTGGCAGTCCCATACAGAAAGATGCAAAATTTTTGTGTTATGCGAGATATATACGTATATATATATAATAAAAAAAAACGAAAAGCGGCAGGAGAAGACGAAATCACAAATGAAGCCTGGATATATGCAGATGAGAACTTACTAAGAATATTAACAAGTATTATTAACAAAGTATGGCGCACCGCACAAATACCTACTAGATGGAGAAAAGGAATTATACAACCGATTCATAAAAACGGAGACATAGACAAAGTAGAAAATTATAGAGGAATAACATTACTAGATACAGGGTTCAAGATCTATGCGATGATTCTACTAGAAAAATTGGAGGAAGAAATAAGAGTAAAAAATCTCATACCAGAAAACCAGGCAGGTTTTCGGAAAACAAGAAGAACAACAGACAATATTTACATACTTAATCTAATGATTGAAAACGAGATCCGCAAAGATAAGGGAAAGTTATACGCATTGTTTGCAGATCTGAGAGCAGCGTTCGATAATGTAAATAGAGATCACCTGTTTAAAACTTTAACAAATATGAATATAGATAAACAATTGTTAGCGAACTTAGAGAACATCTATAGAGAAACTATATCGGTGATAAAAGTAAAGGATAGAACCACAGAGGAGATCTGGACAGAAAAAGGATTAAGGCAAGGATGCCCATTAAGCCCAACTTTATTTTCACTATATGTAGCAGATATAGAAGAATTCCTCAGCAAAGAGCAAACAGGCGGCATTGTAATAGGAAGAAAGAAAATATGGTCTCTAGCGTACGCGGATGACATTGTCATAGTCGCGAAAGATCCACCTGGAATGAAAGCAATGCTGAAAAGACTTGAACTGTATTTAAGAAGAAAAGATATGAATCTCAACGCGCAAAAATCAAAAATTATGAAATTCAAAAAAGGTGGAGGTAGAGAAACCTCTGAAGTATGGAAGTGGAAAAATGAAAGTATCGAAGAGGTAAAAGAATTCAGATATTTGGGATATACATTCCAGAGGAATAACCAAGCCACAAAACACTTAGAGTACCAGAAAAGGAAGGCAATTGTGGCCATGAAACAAATATGGGGTATAGGCGAAAGGAAGTTCAAGACGAATATGCGAATAAGATGGATGATGTTCGAAGCAATAGTAAAAAGTATTTTAATTTATGGGGCGGAAATTTTTGGATGGACAGAGCACAAACTAATAGAAGATGTACAAGTACGCTACATAAAATGGATCCTGGGCCTCGACAAATGTACACCAGAATATATAGTACTGGAAGAAATGAAAGTGGCAAAACTTCGAGTGGAAACAGGAAAGAGAGCAGTGAAATACGAAGAAAGAGTTAGAAACTCAGAGAATTCAATACTGAAAGAATGCTGGAAAGTTATAAGGAAGGGAGAGGACGACAAAAACAAATTAACAAGATGGGGACACACAAGAAAGGTATATTACGAAAGGAATGGATACTCGGAAATGCAAATAGAGAGGAATCGAATAAATGAAGAAAGTATGATCCTCGCCGTACAACAACGAGATTGGGATATACAGAAGCAGGAACAACAGAGCAGAATAAATCAATCCAATTACAATAAAAGATACAAACAGATACAAACAACAGAGATACCACGTTACATATTAAACCCAAAGAAAAACATCAAAATGATAGCCAGATTCAGATGCGGTAACGAAGAAAGAGACAACCAGTATTGGTTACCAAAGGAAGAAAGGGGGTGCAGATTATGTGGCAGAGAGGATGAAACACTGAAGCATTTAAGGGAATATTGCAGAGAAGTAAAAAGAGAAGATAGAGGGGAAATGGAGCTGTTAGACGATCTAGGATCAGGAGAGAAGTGGATGAGCGAAATCATTAAGAAGAGAACAGTAGCATAAATGTATTACACACACACAATGTAGAATAAAAATGTATATGTTATTTCTGTAGATTCTAAGCCACTTGGCAAGAATAAATATTAATAAATAAAATAAATATATATATATATATATATATATATATATATATATATATATATATATATAGGCTTCACGCCTAAATAGTCAATAAGGATTTAGAGATAATCAAAATATATATTTACGTTGAAATTTGAAAAACCGAAATTATTCGGGATTACAATACTTCTTTTACTTCGTAAACAAAAATAAAAACGTCAATATGAGGGTGTATACTGAACGAAAAGAAAAGCATCGTGATTATTTCTAGATTCAAATGTGGTAATGAAGGGAGAAACAAAAAATACTGGGTATCAATATATCACAACAAAGGACGAGAGATGATATAGGTCTCGCCGAAGGGAAAAGGAATCTCTAACACATCTGAGGATATCATGCAGGAAAGCTCAGGAAGAAAGAAAAGAAGAAAATGTGTTAGAGGATTTGGGGTCACAGAAAGACAAAACAAAAAATTATAAAAGAATTTATAAATAAGAGAAAAGTTAATGTGTTATTTAATACAGTATACCCCTATATTATAATTAAGCTTTAAGTCAATTGACAAAAATAAATAAATATTATTATAATTATAAGCCTACTTCATATGAAAATGAATGTGAAAATCTTGTTTCTATATAGTGTAAAGCTATTTGATTGGATTGTGAGATGATTGGTAGTATTTTGGCGAAGAGCAGTGTTTGGAGGAGTGAATGACCGGCGCACATGTGTGGCAGTGAGTCAGTGAGTCAGTACGGAGGCTGGATGAAGTTCGCAATAGCTAAGACCGTTAGCATGACGAGGCAGAGGTACTGTTACTAGCTTAGTTGCACTCTGCAGACACGATAGCGTTCATCATCCAACTAGAACCCTTCCCACTATCCTCTACAAACAACACAATAGACTTATAGTGTAATTTCAAAATAGATGGATCGGCGTAAAATGATAATACACCCTTTAAAGATATAAGAAATCCCAAATATTACAAAGTGTAAAGAAAACTACACTTAGGATTAAACGTGCCCACTTGATTTCACGTACAAAAATTCATGAAAAACATTGTAAAGAATAAGTAATAATATGGTTATTTTATTATTTTAATCGTACACTTACGATCCCCCAAATTTTGATAATTTCGTTGATATATGTACGAGGTGTTTACTTATATTTATTTCGGATTTCCTGGCAGTTTGACGTAAGTAACTTATGTACGTGTAAATTGATTTGAAGTAAACATACTAAGCCATTCCATTGTATTTTTACAATAGAACGTTTTATTGATTTATACCGGTCATGAAGTCATGATTTAAATTAAAAATACTGTACCAGATTTCCTTCCATTCACATATGTCAGTTCATGTCCAGTCTACAAACAGTCAAGAGTAGATTGAGTATCACTTCATAATAATAAGTTCAATCATTTTAGGTATCGCTTCATTGTTGTAATCAATTTTTTTTGTAATCTGGCTTTTTTTATTGTAATAATCTATTTAATTCATTGTTGTAAACTAGCTATATATACGGTGGTACCTTGAACATCCGAACATAGTGATTTAGCATGTAAAATCATATTTTCACAATTTCTTTCTTCCCTTAATTCAATGCCAACCACTATATTTGGGGTGATTTAGGTAATTTTCATACCTAATTTCTGCGTTTACAAGCAATATCAAATTATTTTTCCTCATTGATTCAGATGCTAAATTTATGCTGTACAACTGTTATTTCAAGTTTTTTTACTTAAAATAATTAGTGAACCAGGAAATTACGAAAATAGTATTTTACATGTTGAATCCCTATGTTCAGGTATTCATCGTGTCATCACCCTGTACATTAATTTCTCCTTTAATTCAACTAAATTACTATACTCTTCCATTTTTATTTCAAAAATATCTCTCTACACTTTTACTTCAAACTAATTAATCGATTTTCAAAATTCGTCAATTGTGGATTTGTCTTTTTATCACTATAAATTAACCTTTATGTTCAATCACTGTTGATTCATTGTTTTATTTAATAAATATTTTTGTAATCAAGCTTTTTTTACTATAATCAATCTTATCAAAAATTCATCACTAAAACATTACTTATCTGTTAATTAAACAAAATTTGTAGACAAGAAGTCATCACTGATACATTTCTAGAAGAAATAGGTCTCAAGTGTCACAGAATTTTATATGATTACGTAGGTAAATTGAATCAGTACCTACTGATACTGAAAACAAAATAAGTCAATGAACCGATTTAACTACTGTTCCAAAATATCGTAACAACTTTGGTCTATGATGCTAAATCTATATTATCTACAGTATATACTAGTAAATAGCGAAGGAATTTGCCGAGTTCTCAAGTATATTGGGATAACACGAAAGCGTTTTACGGTACGATAATCAAAATGAAACACTCCATGCACAAAGAGAAGACAGCAAATTTATGAAGTGAATAAAGACACTTTGAAGACAATAAATCCGTCTCATGGTGATATGCGGCGGTTCAACAAAGTGGCAAATTTCTTGCCAGCTTCCTGTTTGTTAAATAAAACAAGAGAGTTCTGATTAAACAGTTGCTTTAAGTAAACAACCTCTAAAAATATTTTGGCACAGTTCTCGCAGTCTCCATCTGAGTTTACTATCAATATTATCACTAATTACAGCGGTGGAAAGCAAATACTAAACTTCTCAAACATGTAATTAATTTGCTGTTTTCATTAAGTAATTGCAATCATTACTTTGATGTTAATTTGAAACTAATACTTAACCACGACTTGAAGTTAACAACTATGTATTATGTCTACATAAAATTGTACTTATTTCATAAAATAACCTGATTTAAAAAATTATAAATAGATACCTCTTAACATATTTAAACAAATATTATTGTTTGATGTTTGAAATCAATAAGTCGTATACAATAAAAATATAAACTTATCTCTAACCTTAAATATATATCTTTAAAAGTAGACAATTGTTTCGAGAATTAAGTTCTCATAATCAGTAAACCACAACTAAAGCAGAGAGTTTAGATTACTTGACATGTAAACCATACTTAAACAAATTCTCGAGACAACGAGAAACAAGGTTAGGGATAAGTTTAAATTTTTTATTGTTTGTTATCAAATACATACGTTAGACTTTATATCATTATTTATATTCAATAGTCATTTGAAAAAATATTCCATTGTATTAAATTTTGTCAATCTGTATACGCTAGTTCAGTCGTAATCAAGAGAAAAATTTTCTACAGTTCGTCTCATATAGAAATGAACCGATACGAAAGATGCATTTTCGTACATATTTTGAGCAACCAATAAGAGAAGGTACGTAGAGTTTTTACCAGTGGTGTACGGTGTACTTAGTTCCTAGTTCAGACAGGGTAACTATTAGTTCGAAATTAAGATTTAAGAAACAAGAAAAATACAAAAAATAAAAAACAATACAGAATTGGCCGACCATTGCATTAGCGGGTAATAAACTTTCATAGCTGTGGTGATCCAAACTTTTACATGAACAGAAAAAGGATTAACAAGGAATAGAATGGAAAATATAGATTAAGGAAGCCGTTATTTAAAAAACAATCCAGCAATGACTAAACCGATGTAAACCATTCTCTTCTATTTAATTTGAATATGTACTGTTAATTTGTACATCAATGTGCAGACAGATAATATCTGTGAGTTCAAAACGATCATTACAATAAAAAAATGTTTATTTCATGAATATCTATATATTTCTAAATAGTAAAAATAGACAATTAGTTTTTAATTTGTTTAAATTTATGGAACATGAAGCGATTAATAGCGTATCAATTCCACTATTTATTATTGAAATAATTCCACGCCACTGGTAGAATGCTTTCCCATTTATGGTTTACGCATTACGCCCCTATAGCTTATTGGGTCAGTGCAGTTTTGAACTTCGATGACTTGGTTAGTTATAGCTACTATGTACATGCAGGGGAGACAAGAGTCTACAACGGTTGTACTATATACTGTACGGCACATTGCACACCACTGGAAAAAATTATATATACGTTGCCGTCTCTTTTAATTTGTTTGTTGCATTAGATGCGCGAGAATGATTGACAGGTCCATATATATTTGAGACGAACTATAGCATTGTTTATCAACGTTAATGTTCAATTGACTTGTGACTTGTCCATTCCATTAAAATTTAACGTTTTATGAAAATATTTTAAATAATTTGCTTACAACAATGTTAATAACTATTAACTGAAGTCATTCAACCCAATTCTGTAAAGAAGTTACTAGCTCTTAGTAACGTTACTAAAAATGTTAACCAATAGAAATATTTGTTAAAGTTGTCATTTTCATATTTTATTTAGTGTCTACTATTTTTATTGATGATGTTAGTAACGTTGCTAAGAGCTAGTAACTTCCTTACAGAATTGGGATAAATATTTCTCTAAATTGTCTACAGATTTTGAATATATTTTTTTCTAGAAACCTTTCACAAATGATGATGTTATTTTATGTATATTTCTGAATGTTTAACTGTAAAATGCAAGTAAAATTGTGAGGACTGAAGTACTATAGCTATATTATGTTCTCGTTTTTGTTGGGAATGTTAACTATTTTGAGAGAGGGTTACGTTTTTCGTCCCTTTTCTTAATAAAGTATGAAACCTCCCTTGTGAATTTCACAGGTCAGTGACTTATAAACTTTGCTAAAGGGAGCAGTTAATGAAAATCTGAAGCTTGTGGAAGGAGTTCCCTGACTGAGCCTCTGATCCACTTCCTGATCGATAGGCGATCCAATTACAAACCAAATACTAATGAGACGATGGATGGACATGTTTGACACATTTCTACAGAAATTACACACATTTATTTACGCTACATTGTTGCTAATTATTTAATAATACATATAATTGTTGTTATTTACACTTTACTTCCTCAAAGTTCAATATTCATTGATATTTTATTTTTTTATAAAATCTAATCTAGTAGTAGAATCAATTAGTGAAATCTGGAAATCAATCGAATTTTTTTATTTTGAATGTATAAATGATATTATTTGGATTACAATTAAGAAAATATGATTACTATAAAAATATGTTGATTACATCAATTAATAATAATAATCGTCACTTCTTCTAATATATGACCAGTAATACGAAAAAGTAAAAATGATAATAATAAATACATTATATCCATTATATAAATTAATTGAAAATAATTTAAATTAATCAAATATTTCGAACAAAATTCACGACTTGTTTCGATAGTAGTAGGAAGAAGTAATGTAGTAATCAAGCCAGATAAAATAATTTTTACAGGTTTATTTGTTTTTCACTTGTAAATAAAATTAAAATTATAACCAAATCCTGTTACTTTCTAATGTTTGTCAAGACAATAATAAAACACAATTTTCAATAATGTAATCAATGCATCAAAATTGAGTGTAAAAAATTTGCTGGTTAGTAGCTTGTAAAGGTTAGTTTAATACTGGGTAAGTATTTCGAATAAACGATAGTTAACAAGTAAGTAACAAATAAAAATATTAACCTCGTTATCATCTTTATCAGTCCAAAATACAACAATCGAGCATGTTCACACTTTGTAATCGTTCAATCAATTGAATTGAAAACTCAAGTTAGGCTATATGTATCCTACGTCAAATTACTGCCAATTTACACGGCTGAAGCTATTTTTCATCACTTTTTAACACATAGATTCTAGAGATTGTGGTACTTTATATTTTTAGGGACTTTAGAAAGAACTACAACATAAGTTAGTTGATTACAACTACGAATGTTAATCACAATTTCCCGTAAAATATGAACACTTTTGGGCACTCAAAACAAACATAGAGAATGTTCAAACAAATAATAATTACTAATTCATTACAGTAAATTATTTTTAGGTTTATAATTTGAAATTTTCAAATATTTGACTTGATGTTTGGCCGAAATTCAACTATTTGAAAGGTTACCAACATTCAACCACAGACTATATTTATAATTATCTACCGGTAAACTGCAGCTTATGCAATTAAAGTACAGGTTATTACACTGTAGACAACAGGTACATTATAATTAATCACTTAAACATTGTGTTTCGATATGTATTTTATATAGAATATTATTTTTTTATGTATAAAGATAGATTCGGAAAATTACCTGATATTATGATCCTTGAATTTGAGTAACATTTTACACTTGTTCTTTTGGTGAACTGTTTTTTATTACTGATTAAAAATGTATAAGATTTGAAGTATATTTAAAAGTTTCGGAATTAAATATGTTTGTATATAGATAAGATGCTGAGTAAATATTTTTCTTTTGCTAAAATTCTACCGAAAAATTACAGATTTGTAATTCAAAGTTTATTAACTTGTATAAATATGACATACCATTTAAAATTGAGATAGTGTTGATGATACAGCAATAATTTACCTGAAACAAAGAAAAATATACGTTAGATATATTACGGAAGTAATTTTTAATTCATGATGTCAAGTGAATTGATTTATAGTAGACATATGTTCCGAAATTCAATCTTTAACATTCCATCTGTTTCGGAATAGTCTTTAAACAATTAAATACACATTTCAATTAAGTAGAATGAATTAATTACATACTAAAGTTAAAATTCGTACCACAAATTAAGGCTTAGCAATTAAAATAAAAATGTTTATTGTAATCATGCCTTATTACCAATCTGCTATATTTCAGATGATTACAACAGTGGATTAATATAACATAAACAATCTAGTTTTAAGAAATTATTATTCAGATTATTTATTATAATATACTTATTTTATTTTTCAAACATTATTTACCTATTTTTTGTTCCTAAAACCAATCCTCTTACTTAATCATTTGAAAAACAAGTATTAAAATAAAATAAGTTCAAACAATTGAAACAAAATAAATACGTATTTCTGGAAGAAGCATTAAATTAAAATAAAATATTGAATGTTTTTGTTTAAAAATAAACACAAATCGATTATTTTGTTTACAATAAGGTGAATAAACTTTGAAAAAACTGTTTATATTTTTATCAGACTCAGTGCTATTTTCAGTGCATTGATAAAAATATTAGTAAACATACATCCAATTTTATGCATGTAATTAGCATAGATATCTTCTCTTCCTATTTACATGGGGTAAATTCCATAAGTTTACAATTGGAATAATAATAGGTCATAAACAAGAGGAATGCTCGATGATCTACTCATTGAATTATTGTTTACTACTACACTGGCATCTGATAAAAATCGCTGGATTAAATTAGTTTTTATTCAAGTTTCACTCAGGTGAGAAATTCTCTAATATTTTCATTATTTTAATCAATATTTCCATTTCTATAATCAATTTATATGCTGTTATTTACTACTATTGTCTTTTCCAATTCTTTCAGAGTCATAAATTTGTAATTATGGTTCAGTGTTACAACATTTAGTCCTAATTGTTTACGGTAATATAAAAATAATAATTTTATATTAATAACACTTTCTTTTATTCGTGCAATCAATTTTTCTTTATGTCCATTAATAATTTCTTTGTTATAATCAATTAATAATCACTGATTTTATTAGCTTTCAATTGTTTTTCAACCAGTAAATCCACTGTCGCTTCGATTAACTTTTCTGATAGACAAAAAAAAATCAGGGGGTGATATACCTATTACATTCTATATTTACTTATGCAATTCATGAATACAGTATTATGACTATTCGGTTTTTAGATGAGGAGTTTTTGTTTTTTGTCAACTCATATGTATGAACTACTCCAAATTTTCTAACATTGACTACCTTATAGAGTAACAACCTAGCTCAGCATTTTGTATTTACAGTAACGAATTTGTAGGCTTCTAAATCTTACTAGCAGCGTAAAAGTTGATAGGAGTACCTATACTAGTGTTGCTCTATAGTATTATGTAGTTGTGCTAATATTTGTTACCTATATTGAATATTATTTGACACTTTCTTTTCAAAATATATCAAAATTTAAAAGGAAAACCTTTTTCTCCTTGTGAATAGTGATTCTGTCAGACGAGACAAGACGAGATTTTTTTTTTTCTCGTATCACCTCATTTTAAATGTAAAACATTTAACTCGTCTCAAATATAATTATCTCGTCTCGGTCTCGAATCTCGTCGAGATTTCTCGAATTTTCAAGGTCGAATATTGCAGGCTTTATCACGCACGCAATCTGTGCACAGTGTTTCCATACCTAGGGAAATTTCCCTAGATCTAGGGATTCTTTTGGGAATTTAGGAAGAAAATATATATTTAGAGAAAAATCATATATTTTTTCAGACTATGATTATTAGTCTAAATGTGTAAGTACACTATAATTATGCTCCACCTACATTTTGTCTTTGCATACCACATAGTCATATAAAAATACACTAAAATGATGGGAATTCAGGTTTCTGATTTTGTTTTTTATGGTACACTATTACTTCTGTTAGATGGCGAATGGAATTCTTGAAATTCTTAAAGTTATATTTGCTAGGCATTTTACTATTTTAACATATATAACATTCTTCACAATTCAATCATTCAGTCTTCAATGTTATTACACCCTGGCAGAAATAAGTTACATTATCCGCGAATTTATCATATATTTAGCAAGTTATTTTCTAAATATTGTTGTAGAGAACTTATTAAATGTTATTGATAGCGAATGGAGGCAGTTTATTCATTTCAAATTGATAAAACTGACCTTACCACGCGCGATTCTTGGAGTAAAGTAATTTAAAATAAATCTAGGTGATGCTTTTATAATATTGTCTTGTGAAACATTAATTCGTAGTACTTTTTTCATGACAAGAAACTAGAGTACCTGGGAGGTAACGTTTCTAGCAATGAGTAGTTACTCTTGAGTGGAATATTTATTTTTATACAACTACATCAATTAGAACTAACAAAATGTCACCAGTATTTGTAAATTTACAAGAATTAATAAAATTCTACAAAGCAAACTAGCGAACCTACCAATTGAAGTAAGTCATAAATTCCACATTTACTCATTTATATTACAACTAACACCAATTAGAAATTTGCTAGTAACGTCAAAAACTCTTATTCTTACACTGGTATAGAAGATATCTATTACCTAAATGAGCTTAATTTGTTAATTCTTAGGTTGAATGTCACTGTCCTATCATCCCACACTAATTCTATTCTCCACTCTCTATACTCCTATACTCCACGATTCCCAAATGTGTTGAATCCTGCCCTGGCAGGATCATTGTCCTCTGCACTTTCTCTCATGAGCGTCCCTCTCTCTCCGATCCTGTCACACTCACTGGAGAGGATAAGCGGGATAGGCTGGGGCTGGAACACGGGGTTTTGCTTTCTTTGTCCTGCAGCCAGCATTTTCAGGGAAAATATTCCACGTTCCTACACCTTTATTAAGTTTTTTTTTTTAATAGGGTTAGTTCATTGAGTTTTTACACTTAAATAGATGTTTTTCTGGCTATTTGTTTCTATTAAGGTAAAAGGATTTTGACATATTTTACGTTTCTAATAGAGTTAGACTTAAAAATTAATATCCGTCAGAACATCAATTTGTATACATACTAAGTTTTTTATTTTAAAAATTCTGTACGACAAGAGTAAGCAATTATTTACCTATAGTATACTTGGATATATTTCACCTAACGTCAGAGATTTAAAAGTAAAAAAAAATATAAAGGATGTTTCTATAAGCTTGCTCACTATTGTTATCTCGAGAACTGTAAGATATACGAAGTTGGTTAAATTAGCAAATATTTGCCATATTATTAAAATGTGCCAAACCAGTGGTTCTCAAGATATAGGTCCAACTTTCTTATTTTAAATTAAACATTCTATATATTTTTACTAACATAGGAATTTTATTATTTAACTAAAGATTAATATCGTGTACTTTAGTATCGATTTCGAAAAAATTCATTTAAGAGCAGTTTGCAGTATGAGATATATTAAATATAAAATATAACAATTTCGTTAAAAAACAGACAGCTATGGAAATAAAAGAAAATATGTATGTGACAGGTTAGTGAAATATCACTGATTATAATTTAGATTCTTTTTCTTAAATAATATACAAATATTACAAAAATATAAAATTATTTATATTGATATTGCATTATCTGTCACAACTGCCAGACAGATATTTTATTTTATTCCCATGGCAGTCTGATTTTTAACGAAAATATAACATTTTATATTTTATAAAACTAGTACTGTAGACGTGCTGTTGCATCAATTATGATCTTATCTGATGTAGAAATTAATTTTGAACAACTTTGTACTCTTGTAGTTTTGCTCTAAATCTATCGCGAGAAATTATCTGCAAATTTTTGAGTTCAATGTTCCGCATTTCGTTGCACACATTATGTACATATACGTAGTTATACTGTTGTATGTATAGTATCGTTTTTTTTTTTAATCCGATAATAATCTTTTCTCGTTCTACGATTTTGTGTCAATTAATAATTTTTGTGCTTAACCTTATTATACATTTTATTGTTTATGTTAAAAGAAAGACAATTGACCCCTCCCTAAGAGAGTTTCTGGATCCGCCACTGTTTTCTACACTTCCCAATGTATACATTGTTGTTTGACCACAGTAGGTAACACCTAATGTCCGTACTGATATTATATATTATGCAGGTAGGTTCCTAGTTCTCAAGTCAATAATAACGTCCAAGTAAGATTTAAATACGATCAAAGAAATGGTTTTTCCATATTTTTTTATTTTTCTGCAAATACTTATATTTTCATTGTTAATTGGTGAATATAATGTTATCGCGAAGTAATTATATCTTTAAATTGTTGCTAATGGTAAGATCGCTGTGTAGAAACGGTTTTCCGAGACAATCGCAAAATTAACCTACTAGATTGGCACTAATAAATTCAGCTTTCTAATCGTCATGGCAACCCTATATGCAAACGCAAACAACAAAAAACAGCAGAGAGACATAAGAATTTAATCATATATCATGCGGCTTTCGAAAACGTAACTTGAACTAGGCTAGTTTCTGTGTTAAACATCAGGAAATGCAAAGGTTTTAATGTTTATGTATTCTTGAGGTCGATCAGTGTTTCTCTAAGTAAATCAGGTTACTTAAGAATTAATTAATACTCTCATATAAGAGAAAACATTATTATTCATCTTTGGCTTTATTAATATCAACAGTAATTGTTGTAAAACCAATTTACTTTACTTACTTCCTTTTCACATTTCCGACAAGATAAGAAGCACACTTATTTTCAATATTGTAATCAATATTTCTTGTGTAATCAAGTATAACTATTCAAGTTTCTTGTCTTTTAAATATTAAAAATACTTTTCTAAGCATCAATTCAATATTCATATTTAAATAATGATTTACCTTTAAGAGATGAAGTGTCAAAAATGTTCATTATTCTAATCAATATATCTTTGTGTAATCATCTATAATCACTACTATTTTAAGAATCGATACTTATTTTAAATGTTTTATTTTTACCCATTGTTTTAGAAGAACTTTTATCGATGTAGTTTATTTTCTAAATCTTGATTTCCAAACAAAAAATTGGAACTGTATCTATTGTAGTAATCTAATGACCTTCGATAGATAGAACGGATGCTGTGACATCCGATCTCTTCAATGAAGATGAGGTAACAATAGAATCACGAAATTTGAGAACAGGAAGGGCGGTGTTAATCGTGGCCAAATTTCCTCTCTTGTTCTTCCTTGTCCAAGCAGTAGTCATTTGTCACAAAAAATTATAAAGAATTCTTTACCTTCTGTTATTCATAAAAAATATCCTCTGTGGTACACTCTACACATGAGCAAGTAAACTCGTAAACTACCCTTTAATATTTATTTTAAACAAAACTACAAAAAGAATTCACCTTCTGTTATTCATTAAAAATGCCATCTGTGGTGTACTCTGCACACCAGCAAGAGTGTCCCAGAGAAGACCTCTGGTAAACTACTATTTAATTTATGTTTTAAACAAAACTAGTACCAATAGTAGTTTTATCATGTATATTTTGGATGATAATGTATATTTTGGATGCAATAAAACAATATTGATAAAAGATACTTATTGTCAAATAAAAATTTATTTTTTATTTTATTAGTATATTTATTAATGATGTGAGTACAAAGTACATTTTGAGAATATACTACAATCATTTTTTTGTTAAAAGTGAGTATATACTCGCATTTATATTTTTGTTTTATTTTTTATTTATTACAATAGTAATAATTTGTGTTTGTTTATGTCTGCGAAACAAATGCTTTTATTTTAGACATTTGGCCTGTAATTTGGCAACAATGAATAATAGTCCACATAGTATGATTATCATTTGTCATTTTTTCATATTTTTTGTTAGTCTGTACAGTGTTTTTGTCTGTCTATTCGTAATGTATTTGCGTTTTTTGCTGCACGATTATTTTATTTGCTAAGAGTATATCCTGTGCGAGCCAATTTGTAAATAAACAGAGAATCCCAATTTTGCCAAGATTGTAATTACTGTAATTTTTGCCCGGTTTTTCATACCGAGAATTTAATATAAAATGAAAGATACACACGTATACATGTATCCAATTTATCAAACAATATTCACTACGGAATTAATATAATACCCAAAAAAATATTTCATATTACACAGAATTTATACTATTTAATACATTTATTCTAAAAATATACTTTGTAAATTTTTGTTTAATAACTTTTTCTAAAAATTCTCTTTGAATAAAATTTCTGTACGAATTGAAACAATTTTTGTCTACCAAACGTTGACGTAGGTATTTAAAAATTTAAACCTCTGTGGAAAATAAAAATTCATAACGCAAATGTTGGTGGCCTAAGGGAATATTATATAGAGTGTTTATTTTTTTGTTTGGGAATACTTCAATTCCCCTGTGCTACTCTTAAAAGCTTTGGGTCTTTTATATTCCATGCGTAACTTATTTCACAATTACTAAATTTTGTCCATAAAGTTCCATGAACTTTACAATTACCAGTAAATAAGATTTCTAGTCTAGTCATGTACTATTTCATTACTAACTTAATTTACTGTCATGTTAGATAAATAGACAATTTGTTGTTTTCCTTATTGTAATCATGTAATCAATAGATTCCGTTATGATCACATTTTTTTTGTAACTAGGTTTTAATGTTCTAAATCAATAATTAATAATGATTTGTATTATTAAAGACATTTTATTAAAAAATAATTTAATTTACCAAGTAAAAGAATTTTTATGAACAATGAACAAAATTACAAATAAGTAACTTGTGTAACTGAAAGATGTTGCAAAACTAATGGAATAATAGTACTTACATTACACACCAAGGTTGAGAATAATACCATTATTGACCTAACACCAAGATTGTTTTCCGAAATGCGAAGCAAGCGAGGGATGCAAGGTACAATATATTATTTTTTTCACTACTAACATTTTAATATTAACCTGAACCTATTTAAATATTTTTATATTGACAATAACTTTGTTATTTTGATTTACTTGTTTCTTAATATTCCTAACAATTGTGTAGGTTGCATTTATTTTTATATCTGACGTTCCACTTTGACAACCCCACTTTTGATTTGTTTTTATTTGATTTACTTATTTAAATTAGACGGCAAATGTAAATTGTGAATAAATATTTTCTTGAGTTTTATAAGCCAAATAATATTTGGAGGTTAGAGTTTTTTTGAAAAGTGACACATTGCATTATTGACCCAGGTTAATAATAGTTAATTATTGACCTATGTTACCATAGTTATCAAGTAAAGGGTAGTGCAAAACTATTTCTCATATCAAATAAATGAAAAATTACAATACGAGACGAATGCGATTTTTGTAAGAGCAGAAGTTTCCTTACGTGTTTCATACAATATTTTTTCTACTTCCCTTTGAATATATACAAAATATATATTTGAAATTATGAATTTTTGACATTTTGATAACATTTACAAAATAAACAAAAAAGACAATACCAAGGACTGCTTAATTTTGTGCTTTTCTTTATTACTACAACAAAATTGTTCGTTACAAACAGATAAACGGTATAAAATGAAGTTGTCTTTAAGTTTTTTAAAATACGAGTCTGTGAATCTAATAAATGTAATAACTATATTATTAATATTTGTAAAGATAATAAAAACAAAATAGTCTATTTTTGTAGCTGTTAATATTTCTATATGTAACTGAAATTAGGGAAATAAAGAGAATCTTATTTATTAATTGAATACCTACTATAATCCATAGAAATAATAACAGTATTAATTATTTTGCAATTTTGATGTTCAGCGTCGAGATTTGAACATTTTACAAGCCAACATCTAAAAGAGACTTATAGTATTTAGAGTTCTGTAACACTCAAACAGAGCGATATTTTATTTGTTTAATAACCTGGAATCGAAATTCAAATCTTATTCTCATTTCGATTGGAATTACGCTATTAAGTGTGTGATGCACTATTAAACATAATTTCATACATCAAAAGAGACTTCATGTTGATGGATTACTCTGTATTGTGAAGGTTTTAGGTGAAGTTTAGTTTAGGTTATGCATATTATTATAGAATAAATAAAAGTTGATAAAGTGAAAGATAAATAATGCAGAGAATTCCCGGATGCTGGCCGAAGCGAACTATTTTTGAAAATGCCATTTTATCCGTTCTACTTGTTACCTAGCCAAATTTTTTACAAATCCGTTCGTTGAGCCCTTGTTTTTTCATCGCATCTTTTGTCTACGGTTTAATTAAAATTCAGAACTAATTCTGGAGTTAATACCCAAGGAAAGTAATGAAGAAACATGGAAGATTAACAAGAAAATAAATTAATTTATGAGTGTAACGCGCTTATCAAATATGGAATATTATGGGTGAACAACCTTACATTCTTATTATGAAACAGTCTATTTATATGTTTATCATTGTATTGTATGGGTTTTGCCACAAATACCAAGTAGCAAAGACCTTTTTCTAGGCCTACTCATCCTGGCGTCAATTTATCCTTACAACGTAAACAATGCATCACCTTTTTATATGACAAACAAATCATTTGTATTTATATTTAAAAGAACTTCGAATTTCCTATTCGCAAATTGTTTTTACTAAATTATGCCACAGTACATTTAAGTAGGTAATGAACATAATAGAAAATAGATTATTTCAATACTTTATAGAAATACAGTTATTTTATAATATTTATAAAAGTTAATAACAAAGAATTGGTGAAACCTATTTAATAAAACAATACAAATTTGAATATGGTTTATTAGTATTTATTACATAACGATGAACTGTTTCGGTATTTTGGATATCATCAGTTTGTTAATTTACGAAATCATCTACAGATGTGATAGGAGTGTTGTTCAGTTAATAAAAAATTATATGTTGACCAAATCAGTTGTACGTACCTACATTTAAATATTTCAATATACAAAAAATTCAGTTGATCAGTATTTTAATTTAGGGAATCTAATTTAGTATCTTGTGTAAAATAATATTTTATTTAGTATTTCATTTCTTAATGCACATATCGTTTGCAGTTGAAATTATAACACGGGCGGTTCGTGGCTTTAAATCATGAGAGTGCTGCAATTTACAAAATTTTCAGATACACTGTATATGTGTGTTGCGAAAAATATCAAATGTATCGTAAAAATGAAAAAAATAAACAGGAAAGTATTATATTCTTTTGTTTTGTTATTTCTTGAGGTTGCATTTCTGGTGTCATAATTGTGAATAGTTCTAATAATGTTCTGAAATATAAACTATGAAATATTTTATTTCTTTAATTGTAATGTCCATATGTGGAAAGATACGGAATAAACACGATTTAGCGAAGAAACTGTATGTTTTACAGTGCCAAATTACGGTTGTCACTGCGAGTGTAAATACTTGCGCGCGCATCCATACAAGTTTTGTTGCTGTACGGTATGGCACTGCGATAAACACAGTGCTGTTAACACTCTTCGATCTTCTTAGTGTGCTAGATGTATTTCTATAATATTTTATAAGCAATAAATTAATAAATATATTTAAATATAGAGACATATTGGGGTGCTGCAGTTTCGATGTGCGAATACACGAGCCGCCAATGAATTGTAATATTAAAATTATCTTGAAAAAACAAATGCAGACTATAGAAGTCATGAAATGAACTTTATCAAAAATTCATCAAAGGATGAAAAACAATTCCTGATTTACATGCAATTGGAAATGTAAATATATTTTGTTTGTTGTACTTATTAATAGCTCTTAGTAATGTAATAATTCAAAAGTTGTAATTGTAATCAAAATACATTGTTGTAATCAACAACCGACAGATTTGTATTTTGATAGCATTTGTGCTTACGTTCCTAAAGCCACCAGTTCTAGAACCAAATTTCGATCTTTTCATAATTTCTTCCTCATCCCATTAAAATCGTGTTATATATTAGTGAAAGAAAAATCGTAATAAATCACATTATTTTATTATAGTTGTAATCACCGACTTTTTAAGTGTTGTAGTCTGTGGTGTTTCCTTCGACGATTTCCCAATCGAGACTTACAAGTCTGGTGTCACAGATCGTAGTTTAAAATAAGGAACCACGAGCAGGATGTGAAAGTGCTCCTGCACCAATGCATCTGACATGTGTTGCTCAAGAACAGGCGACCAGTGGAGGGACGGGTTGCTTGCAGTTGGTTCCATCTACACGCCTCCAGTTGGCTCATTGGAATTGACAATCAAGGTTAAGGTGATTGGGATGTGTATTCAAATTAAAAATGTTGCTTCACATTGTCTAAGTAACGTCAATCAATCTACTAGTTTAAATATTTCAGTTTCACAACACTAGGATTTTTTTATTTCATTGACAAGGAACAAGAGAAGAATACCACTTCAAGGAAATGTTCTTTCAATAATTTGGACCAAAAATAGTTTAAGAAAAATATTAATAAATACTTTTGTTCAGTACTTTTATTTGATAAATCTTATATTTACTTCGTAATACTTGAAGAAACAATAAATACCCCAAGTAATATTGTATACGAAACATATTTAGATCTGTAAAAAGTACTGGAATTCGGTCATTAATTTTCGGTTTCTACTATTTTTTTACTTATATTATGAGTTGCCGAAACAAGTTAAGGTCGAAAATCATATAACTGAATGCCAGTAATTACAAACACTGAGATTTTTTCTAATCTCTCCATTTTCTTATTTTTCTTTGTATCTCTTCTACTTCTTATATTTTAACTTTTTTTTTCAATTTTCTTCTCTTTATTGCACAAGATTCCTATGTGGAACAGGGCCTAAATTACCTAGGTTCCTTATTATTAGAACTGATTACTATATATATTTCATTTGATCTTCGTATAGATATGTCCCAGCTCTGCTTTTTGACAGTGCCTATTTTTTCAAATTATTTTCTTCTAATTCATGTACATTGATATTTTTCATTTTATGTATATTAATGTCCTGCAATATTTATTTGTCTTATTTTCCGTTTACTATTCTTATATTCTTCTGTTAGTAGAAGTTGATTGTATGTTTCAATTTTTACATTTTGTATTATATATGTATTAGTAATTAAAAAATAAAACGATTCTGTCATATTTCACATAAGTTAGATGACAAAGACATTATTATTTGTCTTTTCATTGATGTAGAGAACTGACAAGTAATGACCATATATCTAATTGATTACTATAAAGAAAACTAAGATTTGTTGATTACAACATTGAATGAGCAAACAAAGTGATTGAACCCGATGCACCGTATCTTCCTCGTTAAGTTTCTTAGAAGTGTCACATCAATTGAAACTTTATGATGTAATTCCTCCTTGGTAAATGGTTTTGTTTTTCGCGAATGAATTAGGTAATCCTCCTACTCATTGTTTTTTCTGTAATTATACGTTAGTATGCATTTGTAATTGGTTGATTAACGTAGAATTAAAAATGTCAATAAACTCATTATATACTATTTGCGGTTTTCCATAGCTGTTTTCCAATTCAGGACAGATTTCAAGGTAGAGGAAATCAAGCATGAAAATTGTTCCTGATATGATTTTGGTTGCAACATTGTATAAGGAAAAATTTTTGATTACAATAATCACAGTCATTGCTGCAATCAACAGTGAATATTAATTCTGAAATAAGAACAGACAGAAAGAAACCTATTCTCAAAGATGAAAAATGTTACTCCATTTAGAAGACAGTAAAAATCCTGTTGTTTTCAAAAATTCAGTTGTGATTTTCATTGAATTTACCTATTTTACAGATGCAGCAATTGTACGTATTTAGATATTACTATATTATTTGTTATAAAATTTAATCCTACTGGTACTAGAATTGTCAAAGTTTATAATTAAAACATCAACTGTGTACATCACAGAATCGACCGCCAATATCAAAAATGTTTGCGATAAAAACGTCACTACTTTTTTTCAAATAAATGTTGTTTCTCTCTCTCTTCTCTTTTAATATTTTTTTCGAAGTTTTTATCTATTACAAAATATTCACAAAATAACCTAAAAATTACGAGAGTAATTAATTAACGAATTAATTTCGGTTGACCGAATGTTACCAAAAGTTGATTATCTCGTACTACTGAGATCGGAAGCTTAAATATGAAGTTTTATTAATATTCCATTAGCCTGTACACGTGCATACAGACAGGTGGACACATATACATCACGTTAAAAATGGACCAAACGTATTGATCTGAATTCGTAAAAATCTCGAAATGTCAAAATTGGTATTATTATAAATATAATACATTTTTTATTATTCATCGCAGTAAAAATAATAGTCTCTGGCTTTTTATTGTAATCAGTGTTGACATATCAATCATTTCTTCTTGTAATCATATTTTCGTTCGTTGATTTTACTAGTTCTTGAAAGAATATACTGTTTCAAGACTTATTTTGGAGATAATTTAAACCATAATCCATGTAGCAGTAAAAATAATAGTCTCTGGCTTTTTATTGTAATCAGTGTTGACATATAAATAATTTCTTATTGTAATCAAGTTTTCGTTCGCTGATTTTATTAGTTTTTGAAAGAATATAACGTTTCAAGACTTATTTTGGAGATGATTTAACCCATAACCCATGTCGCAGTAAAAATAATAGTTTCTGCCTTTTTTATTGTAATCATTGTTGACATATCATTAATTTCTTCTTGTAATCAAGAATATAATGTTTCAAGACTTATTTTGGAGATAATTCGTTCGAATACAGCCAGAGACCTAAATAGTTTTGTTAATAGAAGAAATATTTTTGGCTTTCTTGTTATAATCAACGTCTTCCTTATTGACGTAGTAAAGTAATTGAATTCGTGTGTGGTATTTTTATTTACAGTCACGTTGACCATATGCGAAATGGGAGAAATTCGCGTTGTGTTATCAAACTTAATGATATTTAATTAAATATGTTTAATTATCTGCAAAGTCATTCGTATTATAATAAGTGGAAAGTTGGCGAGCATTTCCCTTATTCAAATACAAAGAGTGGGTCGTTGACCAAGCGGCCAAATTTTGGCGATTTCAAATTCCAGGTTCGCGCGGTCAACTCTGTTTTCTCTGCGGAGTTTCGCAATGGAGCCAACGCGAGTGTCCTTGAAGTGTGACACTTCGAAATTGTGATAAGGTCACATTAATCGTTTTATTATCTTCAATTCCGTCGCCCGGCGGTGTTGCATTGTTGGCTTTGCAATTCATAAGATGCTAGAGTTCACCTAAACGCGACCTGTAAACAATCGCACGTGACCAACGGGATATTCACCAACACCCAGCTCTATCCCAAAATTCCTTCAAACACTTACGGATCTTTCACTTTATCATCATACAACCTTTCCTCTATTATCGTAGAATTGTTTCATTCTCTATTTAGCTTACCAATATTTGATTAAATTAGTAATTATTCATTCCTATACTTCTTCCAAACATTTATTTCCAAACTCGATCTTTAATATAATAATTGAGTTCTTCTTTACTTCTCGAAATATACACTTTATTATTTATTTATAAGGTTAGAGGTAAGATTGAAAACAACTATTTGGAGAAGATTGCGAATATATTTTGTTACAAATAGCAAGAATATTTATTTTTTTACCCTAACAAATCTTCAAATGCAAATAAATGAAATAAATTATTTCATTCAAATTGATTATTATAAAGAAAACTCTGCTTACATCGAAGATAATTTTACTTCATCTAGCTGATTACTATGCAAAAACTGTGATTACAATTAAGAGCCGTTAATGACACGAACGAATTGGACATAATTGTATGTAGTAGTTTTTCAGGACTGATGTGTTGGTTTCAAAATACAAAAGATCAAAGTTTGTAATTAACAACAAATATCAGGTTGTAGTTATACAAATGTCAATAAAAATATGATATTGGTAAAAACATAAAATAATACAGTGAAGCATACATTCATTATTAAATTAAACATGAAATAACAACAAAATCAAGAACAATAAGAACAAAAATAAATATGATATGGGATAAAAATATATAATTTATCGGACGGTTGCTTTTCAAAATTTGCAAATATGCTAATATTTGTTATACTTTAACCTCTAGTATATTGGATACCAAATTTTTTACACCAAATGACCTCAATAATATTCTAATTGATACTACATTTTGTTATAATAATCTAGTAGAAATACAGTAATACTATTTGTTTTTATGATCTAAGATATCTTAAAATTGAAATAAAATATCGGATTTGTTAAATGAAATTGATTAATGCAGAAAAATCTGATTACAACGAAGATTCATTGATCCCACGACCATAATGTAATTGAAAAGATTGTTTCTGTATTTAATTAGAAATATAACGAAATATTTGTTTCTCATAACAAGTAAACTTTAAAATGCAAATGAATAAATTAATTTAATTGTGCAAATGGCAGATCTAGTTGATTATCATGAGGAAAACTTTGATGACAAAAGCTATTGATGAAAAAAATGAAATGCAGAAGGTTGTATTCGGGTTTTGTTACAAATATGGGAATAAAATAATTAATTTATTTGATTAAATTGATTACTTTATTGAAAATTCATTGATGACAATAACGAAATGTAAAAGGTTTTGTATTTTGGTAGAAATCGAATGAGAATATTTGTGTATGTGATGTCACCCGATAGCCCAATTATCTGGGACTTTCATTGACCTCTAATTAAAACAAAGAAGAACGTCGCGCGATAACGGAGTCAACGGCTTAGAAGGAAGTGCTGGGGATCCTCTGCTCGCGCTGCTGATGATGACAAATAGAAACCACTGCGCAAGGACCACATCCTTTGTCTGCCCACGTGAGTGGAATGATAGTGTAATCATGTTAAATAATGAAAGTTCAAACAATATTTGTGGATGATTTTTTATCGTTTCCAGTGTTTAGAATTCACGTACCAGTGTTGTTAACCTTAGCTAAGACGTGTTTGCTTTCTTAAGTAGTGTATGTCTACTACGTAAACAGTGTGCGAAATCGCACACCAATCTTAGAACATTATTTCTTTGCACTAAAACTATTTTCGTCTCCTGGCATATTACTTTACAATAACTTTCTTTAATATGTCAATTAAATTTATCACCCAAGTCTTATTACCCATTATGGGTTATGCCAAAAAGACTTCTAAAAGATTCAGTGGTAAAATACCAATATTTAAAATGAATACTTAATAAATAGAACTCCTATTCCTGTTATAGGAGTAGGTATCATTTATATAAAGTATGTTTTATTGAATTTATGTTCTACACATTATTTTCTGATATAGGTATGTACATCAGAGAAATTAATTACTAAAGTCACTAATGTTTTACTTCATTTCTTATTTGTATGAATCCGAAAATTATTTGATAGCGCATTTCATTTCGGAAAAAATCTTCTGTTTTTAATTTATTTGTATATCTTTATATGCCCAGATTTAAATTTTTTAAATAGAATTGAATTATCTTTAATCATTCCTGAGATATTTGTACTTAAAATAGTACCTTAAAATCGTGTGTTTCTTTGAAGAATATTGCAAAAATAGAAATAAATTTAATCTCGACGACATTACCATTCGATTCTAGGACCAAATGATTACGTGAAAACTTTTTTCTCCAAAAATTTCAGTAAATAAAGATGCAGTCATTTCAAATTTTCAAAGAACTTATATATGATGAAAACATTCTTTATGTAACTTTATGCGTAAAATCGAATATTATAAAAGTTGAGATTGTATCTCTACCCAATTTTTTTGAATATATTAAAAAAAAATACATTTTTTTGAGATGCTCCTTTGAGGAAAAACATCTCAAACAAAAATGAAGAATTGACTTTTTGAAAAAATTTAATTCTTCATTATTAAATGTTGAATCGTCATGCGGTTCTTAATGTTATAACTTTACTGTGTAAAAACAGTGTCTCAGATAAAAATATATTATTTTTTTTTTTTAACTTTTTTATATATAGTTCGAAAGATAGAACAGATTTTCAGAAATAGTTCTGAAGTTGACCATACTTGTCGTTTTTTTACTTGTCAAGTGTTATGGATGACAAAAATTATGTATTTTATATATCAGTAAAAAAGTGTAAATACCAAATTAAAGAAAAGATATAGGGCAAAGTATATTGTGCTGGCGACATCAGTATTTATGTAGTTTGATAGTAATTTGATTAGTCTGATAGGATTTGTACGTAACGAAGGATAAATTTGGGCGCCAGCTTCGTATTTCGTGAACAGTCCGCGTCATGTCAGCGTCATTGCTCTCTGCGCGACATTGTCAAGGTCGAATTGATTACCTCCACTGCGGTACAATCATTAACCACTAAATCAGCCGTGCAATGGTGTCACATTGCTTCAAAGAGGTGTTGGGCTCACACTAACAAGCACAGCACACCAAGCTACTCAAATCCGTCCAACTACTTCCAAATATCATCAAGTTATTTTTAACCCAATTGATTACTATAATGATCCTGATAAATCGTCACAACACATCAAAACAAAACTTTTAAATTCTTAGCTTCGTTACAATAATAATAATAATTTCAATACTGAAATAATAAATACTGATATTTTTGTTTTTGACTCCCTTTTGAACATGAATAAATTACTTCCATTAATGGAAATTTTTGTGAGTTCTAAAACTACATTAATACGTTTATTATTTTATTAACTAATTTGAGAGTCGAACTCTAATTTGAATTGGAAATTGAAGCATACTAACCAATGACACAATTGACACAAATAATGTATTACAGTTGAAAATAATTAAAACTTAAAGCTGGATTTATAAGTGACACAAAACATGTTTTAGTTTAGCACATAAAACATACAACTTTGTTTAGGGGTTTTATAAATAAATGACACATAAAACTAAAGAAAACAGATCTCGCGCATGCGTATGATTACAAGTTAAGCGGTTTACGGTCTGCTTTTCATTTGTTTTTATAATCAACCTTCTTCACTTCTTATAAAATTCGCTACTGATTAATTTTACATAGTTTATTTTACGAGAATGGATATGATGCTCATAGCCCTTCTACGACCAACACTAAGAAAAAACAATTTAGGTATTCACACAGTTAATGTTATAATCACGTAAACGATCATTTGAAACATTTGCTTAGCGCTTAGAGAATTATGGGAAAATCAGTGATAGTCAAGTGTCAAACATTTTATGAAATAATTAATTTAAATAAATATAGTGAGGTGTGATACGAGTTTAGATAATATTTTTATATATTAGGGTTTAAATTTCATTAGGTATTTTCAATATTTTTCCATTTTCAAAAGAATAAAATATATTGTAACATTGACAATAAGTCAGATGTTTTTCATATCCACTGAGTTATCCAGATGGATATAAGCTATGTATCCATTCTGTCAAGCGTGCAAAAAACATAACATATACATATGGAGTAGAAAAGCATAAAGTTCCTAGATAAACAAAGTACTCCAACCAGTTTTAGGCAAAACAACGCTAGAAAATTAGAATATTAATCTTATTATCATTTTTATCCCATTTCATTACTATTTTTACAGTTCTATATACTTTTTTCCAGTACATTTTACTTGTATTTTCAAATAAATAATATATACTGCCTACAGCATCTAGTTATTGTAATACATTTATGATAACATATTCCCAGGAGGATTATAACTTAGGTTCCTAAATATGTTATACAATTGTTTCTTGTTTATTTTATGTGTATTTCCTAATGAAAATTGTCTGCCTACATCCTTTATCCACGATAATATCCTATCTAAGTCTCCCTTCGGTCGCACTGAGTTATTCATCTCCTTGTCTCGTGTCTGTTTCCGTGCGCATAGTGGTGTATAACGCGTAGAAAAGAAGCGACACAACTGTCATACTCGCTCCACTTCCGTAAAGGTGAACAACCTCCCAGATCAATACCGACGGACACCCAAACATCCCCAAGTGCCGGAAAACATCACATATAGTGCCAAAAAGATTCCACGATAAAAATTACTGCAGAAATCAACGAACTACTGTCTATGCTTCTAATCGAGAACTCATGCTTTGGCTATTGTAATCAAAATCATATTTAAATATGTTGGTTTGCAATAAAGAAGAAGTAGTTATCATAAAGTGTTGTTTTTGCTACAGTAATCAACGATCAAATATTTTTCATCTTGTTATAATCGAGAAGACGTGCTTTTAGCTGTTGTAATTTGTAATCAAAATCATACCTACTTATTTTCAATAAAGAACAAATTCAGTAATGTATTGTTTATACTGCAGTAATAATAATCAACAATCAAATACTGTCCTTATTATAAAAGAGTCATATTTTGGATATTGTAATCAAAATCATATTTAATATATAATGAACGTTGGTTTTCTATAAAGACGAAGTTCTCGTAATGTTATGTTTCTACTACTGTCATCAACGATCAAATACTGTCCCTCTTAATATAATCGAGAAGTCATGCATTTAGCTATTGTAATCAAAATCATACCTATTTATTTTCAATAAAGAAGAAGTTCTCATAATTTTTTGTTTACACTGCAGTAATCAAGCACCAAATACTGTTCTCTTATAATAATCGAGAACTCATATGTTTAGCTATTGTAACTAAATTAATATATATTTAATATACGTTGGTTTTCAAGATAGAAGAAGTTTTCATAATGTTTTTATGTACTGCAGTAATCAACTATTTGAGATTGAGAAACTATGGTTTGGCTATTGTAATCAAAATTATATTTAATATAAGTCAGTTTTGAATAAAGAAAGTTTGTTTGAAGTAAAAATAATAACAGCGAGTATAACATGTTTCGCTGTTCCTGAATATATGAAACTATTGAAAAAAATATTTATACATAACTGTGAATATTGTGTACGTGATTGTGGTAATTAATAGTAAATTGAATATTGTGAAACTGATCGCCGTATCTTAGCTGCGTTCTAATTCCTCTGAAAATTTCAATTTGGATTTGAATGGCATGATTGTTTGGAAAGGCGCACAGTGATTTTGCGGTAAACAGTAAACATGTTAATTGAATTGTTTTTTGCGGGATTGCAAGTGCAGCTGCATTGCAACAAGAGCAAAGAGTAGAGCCGGTTTTTGTCTGCGCTGGAGTTACTAGTGACATATTTGTAACTGTGGACACTTCACGCTTTTTCTAACGTCAGTACAGTTACAATAGGTTTCACTTTTATCCGCAAAACGCACACTACTTGATTACTATAATATCCACTATATCACTCAAGGCTTACTTCCATTGTTCCATTACCCATTATTGGGTATGCCAATTTACTTGACAGTATAAATAGAATAGGTTTCAATTTTTTACGCAGAATTCACACTTTAATTACAATAATAAAATCATTTATTATTATTGAATATAAACTTTAGTGATATTAGTCACAAATGTCGTTTATATACTATGAATGAAATGTGGAATGAAATATGGATAATGATTATAAAATACAAATATAAACAATAACAAAATCTAAACTTGACATTTAATGTCATAACATGTAATGTTTCTAATAACTATGACAGTGACATCACTGTTACATCTCCCCCCTTCGAAAGGGAATCAGCTTACTAGCATGATATAAATTAGCATCTGTACGTCTTTTTCCACTATCTACTTCATAAATTGTGTTTGATATTTTCTGTATAATTTTGAATGGACCATCTCGAATCTCATCTAATCTATTCCTGTTTAGTTTATTACTTTTCTCCACATATACCAATTCCCCTGGTTTTAATAAATAGGCACTCTTTTTTTATTAACCCTAGCTTTATTTGCTTCGTGCTGTTTTTGAGAGTTTTCAAATGCTTGTTTTCGATTTGCTAATAAATCTGTGTGAATATAATTCTTTGTTATGAACAAACAGATTGTTAACATAACATTGATTACAACAATCAAAGCAAAATGTATTTGTGTATCTGTGAGTTGACAGAAATAACAAAACAAGACAAGAAATATTGTCTTGTGAAACACTAGTTATGTAGATATTTGAAATCTATATTAATGCTATAACTGTTATGAACAAACAGTTAACATAACATTGATTACAACAATCAAAGCAAAATATATTTGTGTATCTTCTATATTAATGCTATAAATGTTAGATAGTTACTGACAGTTAACATAACATTGATTACAACAATGAAACCAAACTGTATGTATCTGTTGGTTGAGTAGGTGTAATGAAGTGTTATTTAGTGTGCGTGTGTGTCCGTAGCATTGGTGGAGTTCCCTTGTTCCATCCACCCAAACGCGTCTGTTATCGCGAGAAAGTGCAGTGACCTCGCCGGCCAGACACACGGAAGACGTAAAAACGCCCTAACGCAACTTGTAATGAAATTACCACATCAGCACGACAGATATGACAAGGGAAGGAAAAAGGAAACGCGAAGCTCAGGAAAACATGCCAGTGTTATCTGCTCACACAGCCACACTAGGGGAGTTATTCCGGGTTTAAATTGTCATCCAAAATCTCCGTTAGCTTATAACTTGCATAGTTCTTCTACGCCCGGATTTTTCGCACTCTGATTAAACAGGCGGTTAGTTAACCAATGTTTATAGTAATCAGTAAAATAATCAAGATTAATTCAGATATTATATTAACATTTTAAGATTTGGTAGTTATATATATATATATATATATATATATATTGTTATATTCATTAGGGTTTGTTCATTTTATGACATGTATGATGCATAATATGAAAATCTATAAAATCGTATGTCATAGAACTTAGACAAAAGTTGGCACAGATATTTAACATGATTATTTCACACACGTCATTTATATCCAATCAGAATATTTCATTTGATGGAAGTTCCCAATTTTTTAGTGATTATTTCACACACGTCACTTTCACCCAAACAGACTATACATTTCATTCTTCCATTAATTTTTTAGTGAAAAAATTTGAGAAAACCACAGTAGCAATCTGCATGGTTATATTTTGTGATATGAAAAATTTTGTGTTTCAACTATTGTTATTCGTGAAAGCAAATATAATTCTTACTAAGTAAGGACATCTCGTGTCAAAAATAATGTCTAAATCATTCATGCTTCGCTGTCGTCATCTAAATATCATTTTTAACACTGGTTTGTCTGTTATTACACAACAACTATTCGTAAATTTTTCCAATAAATTCATGGCTATTATTACCTATATTACTTATGGAAAAATTGATAAACCAACAGGAGTACTCGCCATGGTTATATTTTATTGATTTTGAATTATGATTTGAAATTATGAATAAAATTATGTAGAATATAAAAAAAAATTTTCATAATCGGAATTAAGCTCAAGATTTTCGATTTTACAGAAAGAAATGAAGCCAATTTTTTTAGTAAATGTGTTAATATTTTTTATGCATTGTATACTTTACTAATAGAGCTTTTTTTCAGTTCCAACTTCCATTATATCAGTGTCAAAAATAAGTTGATATAGGATTCCTCCCATTTTTGAGATAATGCAAGATCTCGCAAAAGAGTTTCTGAGCGTGTGACACACAAGATTTTTTGCGTCGATAACACTTTTAATTTATTAAAGAAATATTATTACTTAAAATTTTATACACTGTAGTTTTTTATGTCAGTAACATTTTCGGTTCACATGGATCTGAAAAGGGCCCAAGTCCATGCTTCAAAAAACATGGTATAAAAAATTAATTACAATAAAAATTTTAAGAAGATTTAAATTTAATGCTTCCCCTCTTTATCTCAGTTTTTTTTTATAAAACTTTCTTAAGTTTCTCCGTCGTGTATTTGGTTAAAATATCACCGATTTACCAAACTCAGTTGTCTGTAATTGAACTCATATGAAACGAGAGAAACTTATCCACGTGTTGCTATAAAAACGTGTTTGAGGCTTACGTAAAAACGGCCTTACAAAAAACGTATGAATAAAAATATTTATCAACCATTCATATGATAAGCTACTTGTCTAATGAACGAATAATTCAAAATCTAACCTTACCATGGTAGATATTTCCAACAGATAACCAGGAAATGAGAAATTACCTGAAAAAGAAAAAAAAGTGTTAGAAAATTCATCAAGAAATTTGCATCTAAATTGTTCAATTGTTGTAATGAAATTTAATTTAAAAATGCTAATATGGATTATATAGCAACAATAGTCCAGATTATATTTTTTATAATATAAAAAGTAATAGCAGAAAAAAGAAAACATAACATAAAATATATGTACATGGGAATTACTATTGTTACGATTTTAAAATAAATATTGCATAAATAGAAAAATTATAATTATACAGATTTTGACATGTTTTGATAGCAATAAATTATCCACAAATTAAACAATAATTTATTCATCCTCAGTCTGGCTGTATATGAACACTTGCGAACCAATTCGTCCAAACCGATTTTAGATTTTTATGAAACTTTATACAGTACAATCGCGTTAATGTGAACACTTATTTATGTGAACTACTAGGTAGTTTTCGTAAGATGTTTTGTAAAAATGACTACATTATTACGTGAACAACCTAGCATCTTGCTCTCATTAATATGAGCCCAGTGTACCGTGTGTTTCAAAGACCAAAAACTGTGTTCCCATGTTAAATTCCTATGACAACACCTTTTTGGGCTACACGATATATATACTACTAACTTACTAATAAATCGTAAAGTAAAAGTAGATAGTAAGGTAGTGTTTCTTTATGCTAATGTTATTATATTGAATATTATTTTTACCTCTCTTTTCAAAATATATCTAAATTTAAACAAAAATTGTACTTCTTTGTCAAAAAGCAAAATTTTTGTCTAAATATAACAATCCAAGAAATATGGCAAACGAAGTCTACTTTTTGCAGTGGTAAAATATTAAATTTGCGATAAATAAAACCGTAAGTCAGATGACAAAGCCGGACAAAAGTGCACTTTAAAATAAAATGCCAAATATGGAAGCAGCCTTGTTTAAATGGTTTACCGGTTTCAGAATATTTAGCCTTTGTTTACTTTTACATAGACAAAAGTAAGTATGGTAACTGTCATAACTGTATCCCATGTAATTTTAATAAGTCAGTATGATAATAGAATATTGTGCACCAAGTCCAGAAAATCGCCTATTTACCACGAGGTGTAAAAGTTTCGGCATGAGACGAAGTCTAGTGCTGGAATCACACAACGTGGGAAATAGGTGTTTCTGCACGAGTGGCACACTATATTTTTTTCTACGACCACACAGCTAATCGTTACAAAATAAAAATATATGCACCAAAGATATTTGACATAAAAAACAATATGGCGCAAAAAAACACTTTTCATAGAGGTCGTAGAAAAAATATTACCATACAGATTTGTCAAAATAATGTGGGACAATAACATACAGACTTAATCACAAAAACGTAACTGACAATAGAATTTTATAAAATAATATGAATCAATAACGTGAAACCAGTAAACTATTGAATAAACCACGGATGTTATGTATCATATCAGACCTTAGATGTCCTAAAATCCTCGCTCTCCGGGTTAGGAATAACTATCCTAGGTACCACAATGTAATCATAAATAAATGTATGTTTTTTTTTTAATAACCAAAAGTACTAGTTTATTTGTGTTAGTTGTAAGTTTATATTTTAGTATTTCATAGAACATAATTTGGAAAAACATATTTCAAGAAAGTACTGTACAACAAACAAAAACATTTATTAGAAAAAAAAATTATTTAAAGGACCCGTGTGGTACACTCTATTTACCAGCTAGCATACGTCGAGTGTATCAATTAGCGTTTAGGTAATCAAAAATATATTATTATTGATATGTGTACAAAGCAGATTGGCGCACCCACGAATGGGTAATAGAAATGTGTTAAATCCAGAATATATAAGGAACAATAAATTAAACGCCTAATAACAGGAGGTAATGTATAGTAGGTATTTATTGTTTGGAGAATATATTTGTTTAAACAGTAAGGTCACATGTCCTATTTATGACAATTTGAACATGCATGTCTAATTGAATCTATTTAATCCAGAGTATGAATTTACTTATTGAGTTAAGGAACAAATTGGTGTTGGAATTTATATGTTTTCCTCAATGATGAGGGTAGGGGATATACGCTTGCGAGGTAGCAGGGCCAATGTACTCGCACTCTCGCACCATCCTGGTTTGACGGAAAGCCTTGATCACATGGAGTACACACGTTACACATGGCACTCATGTACGGTGTTGTACATGTGGGAGGACTGCAGCATGATGATGAGCAAGGGTTCTTGTGCTGGTCAGTTCACGGACCAGTGCTTCTCAACTTTTACCCAGCGATGCACTCAACCGAAATTGCAATAAAAATATTCTGCATTAATTCGATAATCATAACCACACTTTTAAAAGAGGATAAGATTAAAATTGGTCAACGAAAAATTTGTTGTAATCAATGTCAATTTTTTTTTTCTTTTTTACAAGTAATAAAACCACATAAGTACCTGAGATACATGTGTCCTGTAATCAAAACCCTTTTCTATTATTAATATCCATTGAAAACTTATACCTCTGCAGCTAGGAATATATTCGAGTAAAAAATTAATCATAAGTAAATTACGAATACTTACTTAAATTCATAGCTTGAATTATATTTGCTTGTTATTTCACGAAAGACAACAGTACAAATATATTTTTTTATATCAATAATTTAACCGTGACTTTCTTACTGACTGAGTGAATCTATGTAAAATAGTTTTTTTTTGTATTTAAAAGTAATAGAACCCCAAGTACCTTAAGTAAATATGTTGTGTAATCAAAAACCTTTTTTATTATTAATAGGACATTCAATTTAAACTTATAAGAATCCTAATGTAAGACAAAAATCAATGTAAAATGAATATTTTTTTCTTACTTGAAACTTAAAAATGATAGATAATATATTTCATATAATCAAAAGCCTATTCGATTATTAATAGAACATTTATTTTCAACTTGTAATTCTATAGATATAAAAAAAAAAAATGGTGTAATCGAAGCAAAACATTTTTTTTACATAAACCTAATAGATACTCAAATAAGTCAGTTAAATGTTTCGTATAATGAAAAACTATTTATATATTAACAGGACACACATTTTCTTATAATTGTTCAGCTAAGAGTATAAGACAAAAATCAACGAAAAATTAATAGTGTAATTTGTCAACATATATCTAACTACTGCTAGGAACTTTTAATACCGTACCGAATTATTTAAATATATTCAGTATTTTTCGGAAAGACATCAAACACATTAAATGCTAATTCTTATATGGATTTTAGTGGTTCTGATTGTCAGTGAATTTTGAAAGACATCAAGATTTTGTAGTCAAAAATTAATCAACGAACTATGTGGTATATTCAACGACAAATATTCATTTTATCATAATTAGTTAATGACTCTGCGAATCAAACCTTATCGAGTAACCAGCAGTAAACAAAAATACTTTGTCGTAATCAACGCAAAAGAGAACAGCACATCAAAGACCTCAATTTGATTAGTTTTACTAGAACAGGTTGTCAATAAAAGAACTACTAGTTTTAGTACGTTCCGAATTAGTTATAACACTAATAACACTTTTTTGTTATTCTGTTTACTTTAGAAATCAAATCCAGAAATTTTGTTATAAAATAATTAGAATTTAATCGTTATTGTAATCAAAATTAGGTGTATTAATCCCTAACTATTCTTCAAACTTGGTGAAGCATGTAGACGATTTTTAATAACTGGCAACTGTGGATATCAACGAAACAGCTGACCTCTTTTCATACTATCATCAGATAAAAAAGAAACAGACAGGCGCGTGTATTTTATTGTAAAGAGGATTTTTAAAAAAATATCTTTAATTAAAATAATGATGTTTAACATTAATCCAAAATATTTGAACGAGACATATGGAGTGAGATAGGCCTATATTGAAATGCCAGCAAGATATGAAAAGTTGGGTGATAAATGTTACGAATGAAGAATGAAACATTAAAATGGTAATTAATACAGATAAAGATTAAAAATATTAAAATAATTTCAAAATAAAGTCTTTCTTTCCAGTAAAATTTCCAGGGGGATAACTGTTCTCTCAACCCCCTGTTCCTACGCCTCTGGAAACAATTGTTGTAATAAAAAAATAACGACACAAATCGGTGGTTAGCCTATCACTAACACTAATTTTCCTGTTGAAGTAAAGAGTAAAGAACTGGTCTCCCGTAGCGTTGTATCTACCTCTAGCAAATATTGGCCCCAAGCCAGAAGTTGAGAATGTCCACCTTTCGTAGCGAAACAAATATAGAATGTTAATAATACGTGCGCGTCAGCCAGTGAAAGAGACAGTGAATACAGACGTGGTTGACCTATCAGAGAACGTGAGGAAGGATTGGAAAACAAACCGAACACGAACGAAAACACAGCAGGAAAACATTACCAACAAATTCATTAAAAACCAAGTCGAACGGTAACTCACACGTCAATCCCATTAATTGGGAATTGAAGAAACTGACCTACGCAATGAAAAACATAAGCCGCTACATCGAAAAACCTACCATACAAAATTTGTATTTGGTGTATCTATTTTATAAAAATGTATATTTTATTGATGATAGTTTTGTTCTTTCGTCTGATGATATCCGGAAGTATAAAATGTTCATCACTATATTTTTATTATAAATTTAGATGAAACAAATGAATTTGTATTGCTTTATTAAATTTATTATATTTTTTCAGGATTTGAAGAAATTGATTTGTGTAACAAAATTCTTAAAAGCAAGACAAAATCAAGAAAGAACAATAATTATATACTTAGTATGATTTTTGTAAAAATTTAATTACAATAAAACATAAACACATTAGTAATCATATGACAAGAACAACAAAAAATTGCTATTATAAAAACTGTAGTCTAGTTTGAAATAGGTATTATATTCATACTGAGATAGAATTAGATTTTATCATGTTTACGATGATAACAATATGTGTATTGTAAATACAATAAAAGTAAAAAGAAAGAAAATAAACTGCAAGACAAGCTTTTTTCTTTCTTACTTGGTAGTGCAAGAAAAGAAGTTGGATTGAAAAGCAAGATTCTTGTCTTCATTAAAAATAAAACGTAACCAAACTTAACCAACAAATTCATTATAAATTTGAGAGATACTCAGAAGGGACTTCCTATCTGAAGTTGATCAATTAATTTTCTGAAATGGAAGAAACTGACCTGTACTAATGAAAAACATGTTGGCGAATATTTTTCACGGTATCGAATTCTAGTGAAAGGATTAATTTGATTAAGTTTTTACTTGAACCAATCTTCTGAAACTTGAAGACGTTCATTGTCTCAGCGGTAAAAACGCGGGAACGAATCTTAAATTTTGGTAAATTTCACCGCCGACAAAAAACCAAGTTCATTTCGTCGACGAAAAAATCGCAAGGTTCGGAGACGTGGAAAAAGTGAAATCTAACGAAGAAGTAGTGTTTACGACGAATGGGACGTGTAAGAAGAAGGTGCTAAATAATCAAAACAGCGCGGCACGCACCGGCAAGCAACAGTGGATTCTAACTCGAGGTACAAACAGTCTCGGGTCCTGTGTTCTGTTGGTTATATGGGGTTATCACCCTGGCTTCGATTCACTGTAGCCTGACACCGGCACGTTCAGCTCGCAGGTCACTTCTAACTTTACTTATCAAAACATATTTCTACATTTTTACACGCAAATCTGCAATTTTCATCAATTTATCTCCACTGGTAAAACATTCTCACAAAAATAGGATCTCAAGAATTATAGTTATCTATTTTCTCAATAAAAATTATTGATTATAAGAAAAATTGATTATAAGAAGAAATAATTATAAAGGTTTTTATTTGAACTAGTTTTTTTTTTTGTAAAACAATAAATATTGTCTAAGCAAATCTAACTATTATGTGATCAAAACACTTCTAATTTATAAATTTACTAAATTAAGACTTAATCAAAACATGAGCCTTCCATATCAGTTACAAATAAATAATTAAATTTATCTTTTAATCCTTAGATGAAAGACTTTAATAGTTAATGTAAACAACTGGCAGAAAATCATTACATTGTTAAATAATGTAACCATTGGACAATAAAGTTGAAATTTTAAGTTACACTTAAACAACAGATGTTAATTACACGTAGATTGATTCTAATCAAAAGAATAACTATTTGGTTACCATCTTTATTATATGAAGTTCTTTCAATAAAATTTATTATAATTAGGAAAAGTTATGATTACTAAGAGATTTGTTGATTGCAAAAACGATTAACTCTTCCAAGTTATTGAAGTCTGTCATCTAGTCATACGGTCTTATCAATTTCAGTTTTATTGAAGAATTGATTAAAAAATTAATAATAATAATAATAATTGAGCTAAAATGTTCCTCGAAGAACGTGAAATTTTTGTCAGTCTTATCCCTTTTTACAAATATACACTTGCAGTAAAAACAATGAATAACGCTGACACTGCAGACCATACACTTAGTAGTTGATAACCATAACTTTGTAAATACCTTATTTACTAATTGTTTTACACAAATATTGTTTATAACATTTAGAACCATCTTAAGTTCTGTGGTCAAATAACAATGAAATAAACATATTAAAAAAAATATTGAGAATCAGTTCCTTCAATAATAAAATTGATTACATTATAGAAAATAATTTATTTCGAATAATGAATAAGTAAGGAAAATGCCCTCTTATAAAGAATATTGAATATTCGATGAAGGCTATACACATCTTCCCAGATTCAGGATTGAAATCCCAGTAAGGTCCATATTTTTTTAAAATTATTCTTCTACATTTATATAAGAATTGTTATACATTTCTTTATATAAATTGTGTAAAAACTGTTTACAAGAAATTTTCGTTAATTTTGCTAGAGTTTTTTCAAAAAGAAAATGTATTTTACTTCTAATGTTTCGATTTTAATGTATAGGGGTTAATTCCTTGAAGAAGATTGATTACAGTAAAGAAAACGATATGATTTTTTGATTACTACAAAAAAGGAAAGCATTGTGCTTCCAGAAAGATAACGAATACTTGACGTTTAATGTTGAGGATTTGACATTAAGGGTTTGTTCATTGATTAGAATTGATTATAAGAAAGAAAACGATTTGTTGATTGCACAGAAATGAATAAGCAAGAAAACGTATGAAGTAGAGAGCAGTGAACAGTGTCCGTACAGAGTGTCCTATTAATAAGATTTATGTGATGTTGGCGTGTGCTTTAAGGAAGACTCGAAGCATTGACATTGTTTCTCGCGATCACCTACTAAGTGTGCGATTTGCATGGCGTTTTTTTGCCCGGCGAATTTAAAATTCAAATTTGGATGCAATCCAGGTATTTAAATTGAAGGCTGACTACGGACTACACTTAATGTCGTTTTAATTATAATACGTGTATCGTGATTGTGTGGCGGTTTCCTTGGGCGCTTTACGTTTATTTCTGTAATAAAACTGCTCTGTTTTACGGCCACTCGCTGGGGTTCCAATCGCGCCAATTTATATTAAAACGCTTATTGTTTGTTTGTTTACATCGCCGTTGCTATGGACTTTACACTTTGTTTATTCGCATTTACAAATTGAATTTTTTGTTAGGTTAGAATTGTTACTGCTCACTACGACCCATTTATTGTCATGGGTTCCATTTTAACAAATGAAACGAGCTGTCAAGATATCGTTTGAATGATTCCCTGAGCAATTTCGAGATGCGATCCGACCTTGATACTTTTTACCGCGTGCATTCATTGTTTAGAAACATGAATTAGGAGAAAAAATCTGGTGTGCATTAACATAGAATGCGGTATTGCGTTATGAATAATTCTTGCACACAACGGAAATCTTATTGTCACTTGAATCCAGAAACAATAAAAACGTATGTAGATCGTGTGATGTTATTGCTGCATGTGAATTGGGTTTATGGAACTCCTTTCAACGAGAAACAAGCCGAGCGTCATGCTTCATTACGGACTTTTTGCAATTTGCTTCTGCTCGGATAATAGATTGTTTATCATATTATGAAAACTGTGTCAGCATTAAATACAATATCTTTATTATTTCTTTATGGAAAGTAACGACAATGGCTTCATTACTTATATGTAGGTGCCATTTTGCTCTCAACATCCTTAACTTTATTATTATTATTTTTATTAAAAAGCACAAATCACTAAATCCTAATTGCAGTCTAATATGAAATTTATTAGAGCAAATCTTATTTTTTTTCCTATTGATTTTTTATCATGACATAATGTGCTATTAATCAAACTAAAATACTACAATGTAAATATAATTAATTTATAATCATATTTGTGACTACGAAATTGTTTCATTTCAAATAAATAGGTTGATGCATTGTTGTCATCAATAAGTATTAGTACTATTACCTACTAAAATTAAACCTTCTACTTTATTTTATTTGATTATTAAGCAATTTCGAGGAAAGATACTTAATAATTTATATGTTACCATTAATGTACACTCGTAAAAGCTGGAAAGCTATATAATATCTAGGTAATATAAAAAATGGTAGAAAAACAATTTATTATTAAAAGATTTAGTATTTTTAATATTTTTTTTTAAATTCGTATTACATGAAAGAGAAAAGTTAATCAAAATCAGAAAAATAAATTACTACATTATAAAATAAAAAAGCTTAATTTTAAGTCCTCGTAATACAAATTTAATTAAAAAAAGTAATTAAATTGATTATATTATATTGCTAATTCCACCTAGCTACTGGAATTATTTTTGAAACTAAATAATATACTTAATTCCTTTTTGAATTGGGACTGGAGTTAGTTTAACATTTCAAGATGTTAACAAGGGGTTTCAATAATCCGTGTTAGTGGGTAATCTTTTTTTATTAATCTGACTATTAAAGTATTAAAATTTCAAACTTCAATTTCGAGAAAAAAAAACCTATCAGCTGATCAGCTGTATAAACTAGTAAACAAGATTTCGACAAACAAGATATTCAGAACAGTATATGATGTGACATCACAATGGAACTGACAGTAAATTTCAAATATCTTGAAGAGAAATTATTATTTTTTTATTTTAATCTTAAAATGTATATTTTATAATGTTTTGTTCTGGTATTATTATTGGATTAAACTATACTTAAATAGGATGTACCAATGAAAAAGCATTTTTCATTTTTTGTACTTTGTCAGCAATTGTTCAAATAAATGTAAATTCTTTAACAAAAGTAGTCAAGATATCGTTACAATAAAAAATTATATTGAACACGTTAATGGTTTGCTTTTATCAAGTGCACCAAATGTTACTGATATTTTTATTATATTTTGCCGCTATTTGCCTCCAAATTAGAAAAAATATGAACGAAATCGTTTTTTAGGTCACAGCACCCTTCGACATGTAGCGCACCATGAAAAATTTTCCTAATATGATAATATTTTATTTTTAAACAGAATACTAAAATACTACACTGTAACGGTAATATATATGTACATTATTATTAATTAAAAGACGAGATGAGACAGTTTAGTTTGAATTAAAAAAATCAGGAATTAAGTTTAATTTTTAGAAAGTCGTATTGATTACAACAAGTATTTTCTTGAAACTTTAATTTCAAACAATCAGTGGGTGAATATGTTTTACATTTATGTTTTTTTGTTATAATTATTTATTTTAATGGATATAAGTAGAACAAATACGATATAAATCTCAATAAAAAAATTTAACGAAAAACAAAAATTCCATAGTTAAAATATTATTTGCAATCTTCATATGCATAGGTAATATTCTGTTGATCAGGGCGTTTGAAAGTTTTAATGGAAAAACACATCATCAAATTGGCAATGAAGTAAGAAAAACACAATTAATAATAAGTAAAATACTATCAGTAATATTGTAATAATGTCTCACATTTTAAGTCTCAGACAGTAAAAAAAAAACCGTAAAATATATTATCCTTAGGAAGTGATTTTTTTTTAAAAACATTTCACCACCTGAGGGTGCATGTTTGATGCCGAAACTAGTAGAGGCCGAAGTTTGAAATAAAATACAATATTTTTAGATGTGATGACTAAAATTTGGATGTTGTGCCCAATAAGGAATTTTATTAAGAAAATATTCAACTTACTATACAAATACTTTTTTATCAACTATAATTATGGGTTCTATTTAACATACAGTGTTATATTAAGTGGTCGTCTTAAAATATATTTGTAGAAGAATAATGAAGTGTTTTTTTGTGAGTGGCATTTTCCCATGATTGTTGCAGAGGATGCACCTGTAAAATATATGTTTGTTTTATGCTAAGCACGAAATTACAACAATTAGCCGAGTCGGACGAAGAATACGGATAATGAGCGGACAAATGGGAATAATTCCTCGAACACGTGATTTTGTTTGTCAGACATTTTGTTAAACACCTCATTTTATTTACTAACTACATAAAAATAACCGCCGCCTCTTCCTCTGCGGTAATGTTATGCGCGGAGGACAAGAAATAAAGATAAGTCCAGGGTTAAACAAGCTGTTAATATTGTCATTTGTTGCACATTGTCGTGGGAGACGATATAGCAAGGCAAATTACCATACATAGATATATTACACTACTTCTAACACACAGCACTAACCTACCACAGACCTTACTTTACAAGTGCTCATTTCAAAAAGCCCAAAACCTAACCTAACCTAACATAATTAATTATGTATTTATAGACCGTCGTATCATTTATAAAAAAACCCTTTTGGCACATTATTTCTAGATGGAAGAGAGTCTCAAGTATTTGTTTCGTTACAAGTTTTATTTACAATTTATTGGTGCAGGCTGTCTCTATACGAAATCAACATACAGTCAATATTTATTTGATTGCCGACTCAGATATCGCACTCAAATCAAATCAAAAAGATTTTGATCATATCTATTCTAGTTTCGAATTTATGAATCATTTTACAAAATCTGAACAATTTCATAATTTTTCTTGGGACCTTACCTCGACGACTTGCCAATAATTATTTTTCCCCCGCAAAACAAAACAAAAAATATCAGAATCTTTTTAATTCAATTTATACCTGAAAATTTCTTGTAGAAAATTTTTAATAATTTATCGGAAACCGAAGAAAACAGTTATTTTTGGCGTAACTGAAATCTATTCCTTTTATATTTATTATATTATTTATGACAACAGCATATATGTCAAATTTTGTAAACGTATGAATAACTCGTCTGTTTTATAGAAATTCCTCAGCTTGGACGATATGTGTAAAGTTAATATATTTAATATATTTTTCTGTTTAGACAAAATTTGTATATAAGTAGTGTAATTGTGCAGGCTGGTAGAAAATTAAATTATCTGTGTTTAATAATAACGAAATTTGCGAAAAAAAAAAAGGAATTTAGGGGCGTCTTATAGTCAAAATCTAATCAGTTCATCATATTTGAATATAAACTTACGTACGTACAGATGTCACGCCGACACTAGTCAAAATAGTGTCAGAGATTAATCTAAATGGTATTTCCGATGAAATATCAGAATACATACCATAATGACACAATTCCTGGTGCAAATAATCAAAAAAATTGTATTCTTGAAGACAAATGTTTGTTGAATGGATGCCGCAGGAATCAATATTCTTTTTTAATTTTGAAGGTACAGATTTCAAAAATTAGAGTAAATGGAATTTGGAAAAACGGCCCGTATCGGAATGAACCATATATAAATTCAACCCCTTTGAGATTTTTTTTGTAAATTTGAATTCATATTAAAATGTGTCAGTAAAATCCAATGCCGTAAAGATCAGGTTTCTATCTTTCTTAGTTTTGGAGATATTAACCCTAAAAGTTAATAATTTTTTTCATCAAAACCATTGTCGGTATATGTACCTACCTAGTTCAAATACTGGTTGTGTAAAAAGAAAACACAATAAAATATGTTTGTTTTGACTGTAATTACAATGTAAATAAGCTCAAATAACTATTATTGATATTGTTCTGTAAAAGATTGTGTTACATTGTAAATATTTTTTGCTCAAAATTTGCTTCCACAACTGCATTTGTGCTATTAGTTCAGGTAGTGGCCAAAAATGGATAGACCGTTAAAAATGCAACGAAAATAAAAGAACCATTTATTTATATAAAAAGTACATTAGTCCATGAGGTGACGTCACTCTGTTTAGACGTTTCTATGGAGACACACATTAGTGTTTCTTAGTATTCAATTTTCTGTCTGCAAATTATTATCCATTCAAAGTATTTTTTAATGATTGTGAAATATTTGTCTCTGAAATGACAATTTGGACGTCGGGTATTAAAGATGGAAATAATGGCCTTCTTACAATCAGGATTTAAGATGTAGACGTATTTTTCTCTTTACAATAGATTTAGAAATGAAAGATGTAGTAATCAACCGGTATTTCAGAAAATCAAATATTCTTTGTCGTAATCAAAACTTTATTGTAATCAAAGTTTTTCTTTGTTTTAATAATATTTTGAAGCACTAAAATATAAAAAATTGAATTAAAAATTTGGTAGTTAAATTGTAAGTTAATTTTTCGAATGGGTAACATAAATAGTTTGTTGTTTCCTAAAAAAGTATTTAAATTTAAGTTCACTGATTACTATAATAGGTTGTTTCATGCAAGATTTTAACTATTTTTAAATTCTTTTCTCATTTCTCGAAAGGTAAGGAATCAACGGACATAGGATACTCTTCCTCCATTTGTTGAGTAGCTTGCAATTGTTCGCGAGTACGACAGATGCATACACAGATAGATAAGACTATGAACCCTAGGCAATGCATTTCTCAATGACTCGTATACGTGAGAGGGGTAAATGACCACAAAAAAGAAGCAAACATACCTATTCATTGATTATCCATCTGAAAACATCGTTGAAATAGCAAATTCAACGCTTTTCAAAATACAAAAATATTCAATTTAAATACCATAATAAATGCACGAAATTGGCCTGACGAATTAATGCTTTGTAAAACAAGTCACATCACAAATTTTATTTTGTATTTGTAATTAATTACTAATTTGTGCTAACATGAAAACGGAAAAATATCTTACAAGCATATCTATTTTCAAGATTACAAAAATGGTGGAAGAACGTATGTCAATAGTTATTTGTATCACTAGTCCCGAAACTAAACTTTTGCGAAAGCGAGTATATTTTGACAGGTTAAGCTGAAAGCGAGAGATCTCGCAGAGTTTCTGCGGGCGTGTGGTACACAAGATTTTTTTTCGCCAATGACACTTTTAATTTATTAAAGAAATATTATTACTATTAAATATTTCATACACTGCAGGTTTTTAAGTCAGTAACATTTTCAGTTCACATGGATATATAAACAATTCACTTCTTTTATTCAAAAAATTTAGTTTTAGTTTTTTGTTCTAACTTAAAAATAAAACGAATGTGAATTAATATTTTTCAATAATTAACGTAATCATAATCTTAGAAGATGAGTATAATATGAATATTAAATCAAAAATAGTTATTTTAATTCACGTTTTACATTTCCAATAAAATAAAATTAAAAGTTTTGACAGAATGTAATGCTAAAATATTTAAGTCACAATGGGATGGAGGCGCGAAAATGTAATTTTTGCTGTGTGGATTTTGGGCTAATACAGTTCTGTACTTTCAAAGCTACCTGGATCTGCAAAAACACTGAGTATTTTTAAAGTCGTGTAACAAGAATAACTCATTCTACAATGTCGAGAGGATTTGATAAAATAACATCACTGAAAAATAGATGTATGAGTTTTTTCACTCCTTTTCGTAGTAGCAACAAATTCGTCTTTAAAGTGAATCTACTAAATATATTTTTACTTCATAACCGAATTGTAGGACGAAATATTTTTCTTTATTGTAATCAACTATTAATATGAAAATTAATTACAAATAGACAGTTGATAGTAACATTAACATTTTTTAAAGGAGGTTTATGTTTTATTATTTAGAGAAACTAATTATCGTTCTAAGAATCTATTTCATTAATAGTAATGACTTTTGTGGTACACTTTTCACATTCGCTAGTCTGATAAATGTCCTCTTATTAAATTTATCATTACTATTTGCGTTAAAGTCGATTTGCTTACCAAGTAATGGATGTTAAGTCGAGAGTGTTATATTCGTATATGTATTTTTTATTGTATGGCAAACAGCAGTATTTTTTACTGTGAATGGTAACTACTAGCATGTTCTAGGAACAAGCGAAGCCGAGAAACTAAACAAACAAAACACCTTTACACGTTGTTGCTAAGCAACCCTTTTTGAATTTGTCAAACAAGGCCCGTGTCCCCATCAACAATGTTTGCGTTGTTTTGTGAGAATGTCATCAACCTTGCTTCAGACCCTGGTATTGGCTCAATGGACCTAACCTTGTAAGCAATAACCCAAATCTATCAGCTAGATCAGATGGGCCAATCTTATCTGTCACTCAACTCCGTCAATTGTTATCGGGCATCGCTGCGTGTTTGTTAGACCACGCTCATTTGTTATATTGGACTCAAGGTCACGCTAGCAATTATTTTTTTTCACACTGTAGTGCGAAAAATCGGCTGTACTGATCGTCAACTTACAATGGCATTGACTTTCCTCTGTTCCAAATATGTACACGACAGGATCGGACTCAGGACCGATCTCTAGGTCCCTTTATCACACAACACACAAATATGATTTACCTCAGTACAGATCTGTTTCTCAACAAATAATCAGTATACAGAACACTTTCACCGAAAATTATTAAAGAAAATATGTATTGTAAAATTTATGAGTCATGGTTTATTACCCATTGTTGGGTGTGCTTATCTGTTTTATCACAGAAATTGGTAATGAAATATTCATACCATTGAATGAGTTTATCAGACAAGCTGGCGTACTGACTTAAACTGACATAAAAAGTAAATTTAGAAAATTTCGAAAAAAATAATTTACTGGTTAAAATTCAGTAAAAACTTCTATTATAATATAATGGTATATTATTATACAAGTATTATAAATCGAATGGAACAATTCGTCGTATAAAATAACGAGTATAATATACAATTCATTATTCTTTGTATCACTTATTTTATAAAAGTCTCAAAAATTTTAATTATAAAAATTAATTAAGTGTAAATTAAGGATACTTGTAAAATATGGTACCACTTTTGAACGTAGTTGTACACTTCTAACTGTCATAATTCATTTATAATATTGTGAAAAAAATTCAAATCTATACGTTAAGATTTACGAAATTTTAATTTTCTTTTAAATTAGCTTTGTTTATATTGTTTTCATATTTATAATAATTCCAAATTGCATTAAAAACATTTTAAAATATTAGAGGTTATCAATTTGACATTTATCGTGGGCTTGACAGAATGCAATCCTAAAATATTTAAGTTGGCATCGCTAGATTTTGTCGGCCTAGGTCAGCAAACAGAGAGTTTCTGGACGATTTTGACTTCTGTAATACTAGCCATAATAGGACGGAGGCGCGAAAATAATATATATTACCTAATAACTTCTTTATTTTCTGAAAATTGTAAACTATTGAACAAACCACGGATGATATAAGAATCATAACAGAACTTAGATGTTTTAAAATCAATGTTTTCAAAGTAACATCTACGGCGGTTATGAGGCTCATAACAATCCTAGGTATATGTAGGGCAAGATTTGAGGTTAAAATGTTTTATATAAAATATTTTAAGAAAGTAATAATCATAGCAAATAATCATTTTTAACTTTATATGTTATTTTTATGCTTCCATATTTTAATTTAATTCTGTATTTTTTTGGTTGCAATAAAATGTTTTCAAAACCAGAATTAATTTAAATTTTTGTGTTTCTGAGTTTAATATAAAATGAGCATCAAACGATAACACAATCTGTAATGTACGTATTTCCGTGATTTCACTATCACGACATCCCTTATCTATTCCAGAGGTCCCAAACAAGTACGACACTGTGATTACAACAATGTTTTTATCTGTATTGACTGAAGATAAACCTTCCGAGACAATTTTGTAATGTAAGGATTTTTTATAGTAAATAAGAAACTGATAACAATGTTTTTATAAACTTAAACCAACTGGTAACATGTTCTTTTGACAAGAAGAATTTCAGTTTTTTATAAGAGAATAATACTAATTTGATTATGTTGTTGTAGATAATTTACATTGGGATACAAAAAGTGTATCGCTGAGTTTTGATACAAATATTATTTTGCGAAGCAAATGTTTTATTTTTCCTGATTTAATTGCTTGTGGGTTCAGATTATTTGTGGAAAATTTTGGAAAGTTTAGCGAATTTTGATAAGATTGGAAAGATAACAATAAATGAAAAATATTTAAGTAATAAATCAACATTTTTTCATTAGTTTTTTGTCATATTTATCAAAAATTAGATAGATCAATATCTATTTTTGGTAGAAACAATTAATATATCACTCACGGTTTATTATCCATTCCTTGAAATTATCAAAAAAATTTGAATAAATTCTATATCAAGTAAATAGAAAAATTTCTGGAAATACTAGAGAAAAAATTGAGGCAATTAGTAAAAAAATTGAAATTTTAAACAAGCAAATAAAACATTTGCAACGACATTAGAATTAATAAAACAGGAATAAGATAAACTGAACCAAATTCTGTGGTAAAAAATTGATCATTATTTAAAACATTAGAGGAAGTTGTGTGACTAATAATTAAGTGATGTTTGGGAAATATTACAGCAAAAATGTAGCACAATAAATTGATCAAGAATTCAATAAAAAAAGTAATATTTAGAGCAAAAACTAAAGCATTATGTACAAAATTAGAGCAAATATGTGGGGCAGTAAATAGATCAGGAATTAAATAAATAAGAGCAAATTCTGATGTTAATTACTAGAGCAATATATGGCAAAATTAGATCGTTCTAGGAAAATGCGTTTAGCATTTCAATGGAAATACTAGTATACGAATATGGGACCACAAATAAAACAAAAATTAGATAAATTGAACTTTGAATGATTTGAAATTTTATTTTACTGTTCACATGTCTCCCCTTTAACCAATCATGTCAATATTATAGAAAAAAATAAACCTCTAGAGATTATTTCCTGTAAAGAGGAAAAAAAGATATATTTAAATTTGTTAAAAAATAATCTAATTAAATATAACTCGAGAATTCAATAAACTGGAAAATAATTCTCTAGTTTTCTCTCAAATTTGTTATCATTTGACAATAGTCACGAATGCCTGCAGGGCTGGCAACAAGTTTTCCAAAAATCCTGTCAAATTACTTTCAATTTATCTCACTCTTTTGTTATATTATTCTGAGTATTCCATTAGACAATAGGACAAATATGATTTTGACAGCATTTTATTGATTTGTCATCAATTTTCTCTGGGGAAAATAACTGTCTGCTACTGTATTCGTCTACCAAATATGAATAAATATATTTTATAAATTTTAATTGCTGCTTTTTTCTGTCTTGTGCATGAATTTTTATAAGATTCCGTTCCTGTGTAGTAAGATTTTGTTTACAAGGCAAATTTTTGTTGGAGTGTACCAGCTGAAAACCGAAAGTATGATAGTGCATTTTGGCACAACAATTGCCATGCAACCTGTCTCAGAACAAAATTAAAAAACATCTACATTGCCCAATTCTCGACATGGGTGCCTGTCGCTGTCTCCTTCTAACACACGGGCAGGGTGGTCTAGCCAAGGTGCATTAGCTAAGTGTTGAAGTCAAGTAAAAACGTTCCTCGTTTTTTAGCTTAGGAAAAATTTCCAGAAAATCAATCATGAGGCTACGAAGTTGCCAAACCGTTTTAGCAAATGCATGACAACGATTTATCATGCGAAATTTGACGGAATTTATTTACTGCAATTCAAAATAACTCATAACATGGACAGATGACAAGTGCTAGCACAATGTCCAAAATATTGAAACGAATCTTTATTTTTAACACTCGCTTGGATATTTATTTCATATTTTACTTTAAAAATAGTTTAATATAATGTAATACACTCACCGGCAAAAAAACAGATAATCTAAAATTTAAGTAGTTTATTTATTTGATTAGGCCGTTCTACTGGCAAAATAGATAAAGGTAGTAATATACATCAATAGACTACTCTTCCTGAAGAGTCTTTTATATTTTCAGGAACGACTTCTAACATGTTTTTCAGCACTTTTCAAACATCTATGAACTTAAGATGAGAGCATTTACATTTATTTAGACGTGTAATCAGGCAATCTATCACCAAAAAACGTAAGGCATAATACGTTAGTCCGTTAGAGGATATCTTCGAAGTGCGTCTGTGCAGTCAAAGATCCATTTTCAACGAAAACGAGTCCGGTACATTCGAATTTTTATGCAAGCATGTAAGAAACATAGTATATTCAGCAGGGACTCCATGTCAGAACGACCAAACGTCCAGGATTTCCAGGATTTAAATTTTAAATCACTTATCCCCGACTCTCGAAGAACATTTTCGGAATATGTAACCGTTGCTTCGCAAATTTGATTTAAAATTTAATAATTAAATTATTTTTCGACGTTTGTTATATTTATTTTTACAGGATACGGCTATAGTTTTTGGAATTTAGTCAATATTTGGATGGCTTCATTTATATACTCGTAATTGTATATAAATTTAGAATAAAATATTTGGAAAACAGGTGAAAGACAAAAATTAAATTGTGTTGACATGTAAATAATGGATAAATTCATGCAGTGTGTTGATAATATAGTTTTAACAAAATTGTATTGTCGAATTTAAAATATTTTGATATATTTTACATAGATTCATTGCCAGTCCTTTAGTTTATATTTTTCTTATCTTTATTAAGGTTCTTTTCTGGGTCATGATTTATTGTAATCAAAATTAAGTCATGATTTTGGGTTTTGCAATGTTCAATTTGTTAGGATTTGTGCGAACATTATTATTGCGAATAAATAACTAGTTAAATATTATTAATAATAATAATTATTTTATAATAATAATAATAAAAAATATGAATTTAATTCCTTATTCTGGGACTGATTATAGTAGTAATTTTTTATTCTTTATAGTAATCAATTTTTCTCTAACGTCATGAAAATTTAATTTGCTTGTAATCAGACAAGTTTTAATCCAATAAGTAGAATACAAATGCTTAAAGGATCTTCTTATTTTGCTCAATTTGATTCAAAATAAGCATATAATCCGTCATAGGTACTAGACCAAAAATGTGGTCCAGTAAATAGATTAGGTACTACATAAACTAAAATAAATTCCTTGCTAAATAACTAGAACAATTACTAGAGAATTTAAGGCTCATCAGCAGAAATTAAGTTGAAATAGGGAATTGGGAAAAGTAGAGTAAAAAGGGGACAATAAATTTACCAGGAATTACATAAACTAAAGAAATGAGAAAATGAACAAATTTCCAGGCGAAAACTTTTCGAATTCTTCCTCAAATTAAGATGAATGTAACATAGATGTTTTGCTCTTCAACGAATAAATAACCAGTTAAATGTTTTTCTCATGTTGTCACAATTTACTGACACTTTAGTTTGTTGTGCAGTTTTGAAAAATGACTCTAGGGGTCTATATTTAACCTTGGACGTAATAGGACCCAGTGTCAGAAACAGGGATTTGTTAATGCGCCTTTGTCCAGAAAAAATAACAAATCGTTGCGGTGGACAAGCGAATTTAATTTACACGAAAGACAAATTAGAAAAAGTAATTTTCTAGTTTGCATGACATTACTGAAAAATCAAATTTTACAGATTATTTTCATTGACTTTGTAGTTTTTGTAATACGTCATCTTGTAAGAATTAAAAATATTAATATTCAATTCTTTGATTACGAATCATGTGTAATCAGCAGCTTGTAAAGAGTTAGTTACTATGATACTTATTATTTAATATTTTATTCTAGGATCAATTATTCTACAACAATCATCTTTGCTTCATTATTCGTAACCAGTTAAATGTTTTTAATTAATAATAATATTATTAATTTAATACCTTATTTTGGTACAGATTACAGATGTAATTTTTTATTCTTTATAGTAATCAATTTATCCCTAATGTCATCAAAATTAAAATTGGTTGTAATCAGACAAAATATTAATCCAATAAGTAGACCACAAATGCTTAAAGGATTTTCTTATTTTGTTTAATTTAATCTAGAATACGATACTAAATTTGTTTGTCATTATAGTTATTGTAATCATATTTTTCTGTCTGTAATTATTTCTTTGTTGTATTGAGAAAAAATAATCAATTCAGTAGGTATGTGAGTAACAATAAACATAAATGCTTAAAGATTCTTCACTGCGAAGAAGAACATTTCTAAGAGGTATAGTATATAATTTGAAGTTTATAGTGAGTTTCTAATCATTAGGATAGAGCGGTATTTTATTTGGTTAATATTTGACAGCTTTGTGAACCGATTCTTGGATCTAACTTTGCTCAATCTAAATAAGAGATCACAAGTTATCTTCAAAGTTGATTAAATGTCTGGCTTGGTTCAAACTTTCTAGTATGTAGATGATGATGACTATTAGTTCTCAAATCTCTTGTATATTTATTGATTTCAAGTATTTTTTTATGTAACGTCAAGAGGTAGTTATTATTTTTTGTTTGTTATGTATTTACCTCACTAAAAGAACTTGATTAGTACTTCTTCAGTGTTTTGGTAAAATAACTAAAAATAAGTATCGTATGATAGCCTACTAAGAAGTAAGTCAGCACTGCTAGTAAATCTTTTTAAATTTGTTACATCAGTTTCTCAATTCAAATCTCAATACTTGTTTATTTCGTCTTCAGGCTGTATGTTAGTGTACTTTTCTGGGATAATGTGACTATTAGACTAAGCACGTGATGATAGACTACGTTTATAAGTACGGTAAAATTATACTTTGGCTCGTCTTTGACTTTGAAAAGGCTCCTTTTGTTTCTGAGTAAACACTGCCGTACTACTGTTTTAGTTGACTTTTCTGCGATAAGTCAAGCCTGGCATATATCAAGCTTGACTCATAAAGTGACTTTACCGGATAAAAGCAAAGGTCCCTTACTTTGTTATTAATGCCATCTTTTGACGTAAATGATAACTACATATAACCTAAAAGTTTAATGTTGCATTGTGGCTTTATAAAGTCAAGTCAAAGTATATTTATACTGACCATATAAGTCAATATCTACAAACACATAATATTTCACCAATCACAAATCAACTATATTTTGAAATATAATTGTTTGTATGATTTCCCCTCAGTGTAGAATGATCTCTAGGCGTTGGAGAGTACCTCCCGTGCCAGGTACAGCGCAGTTTTACCTCCGAGTGTACACAAATACTGAATACCTGTCCTGTACTCGTTGCGTAGCCTGGCCTTGAGACCTTGTCTGCTGCGAGAGGCTAGCGAAGATGGCGATGTGGTGATGCACTAGGGATACGAGTCCCTGGGAAGATCAGGGAAGAAACAGAAATGGGAAAGATGGGGAAGATCTAAGATGGTAAGAAGATCATCTTCAAAGATCTGTTTTGGAATAAGGAATGAAAAACAGCGATGCCTTGTTTAATGTGCTACTCGAAATTGAAGAAAATAACGGAATTATATTCATTTCTTCAATTGCATCCAACAGAACTAAATAAATGTTTTAGTTTGAAGAGATACAAATTTATATTACCAACTTATTGTATGCAGAAAATAATTCTTGTTTGAAATATTTTTATAAATAGATACAATAAAAAAATATGTACTCATAAAATTAAATATGAAGTAATATTATGATTGTTTTTTCTTTCTCTATATTTGTATACCCTATATGTAACAGATTTTATCACATAGATATAATTGTTTATTGATAAATACGAGTATATGTTTTATTACTTTGTTATATTAAGGCAAATATTTTGTATTTAATATTATTTCGTTAAGTATTGCGCTATATTTTGTACAATGCTGTTGTAATCAATTTTTAAAAACTGTGAAAAGTAACAATAAATGTAAGTAGGGGTATTTAAATATCGTAATTGTATAAATAAAACTTGTTATTATTATCAAGTTTTATATTTATTTAATTTTTATTTTAAAGTTTATTTTGTGATCACTATTGTTTTACATGTTATGATTATTACAATCAATTTTTATTTGGAAGAAAGTGTCAATTCGTTTACATTTAAGTGTTTATATTTGATTATTGTTTAAAATAAGTTTGTTTTTGTGTGTTGTATAGTTTCCTATTTTGTGTTTTTGTGTATCTAACGCATACAGTGTGTGATATAACCTAATGTGGGTCAGTTATCATAGTCCGAAGCCGAAAATGATTAGCCGTAAGTGGTTCCTTCGGCCGAAGGAAATTTCCATGCTGGAACTGCACTCAAGTCTTGTTTATAGCCAGTTAAATATAGCGGCGATCACATACCAGCCGCTTATATTCAATTGTAAGCTTCATTTCGACCCAAGCTCTACTCTACTTCATACGGTTGTCATTGAATTTTGTGCCTATACATTATAATCATTGAAAAATTAACTAAAATAAAAGCAATGTTATATATTTTACAATAAAGAAAAATAATTTATTAAAAACATAGAAATAATAACGTTTTGATTCTAATATGGAAGTATAGTTTATAATAACAATAGAAATTTAACTAAAAGTTTATAATAGCTGAAGGGTAGCGTCGTAAATCACCATATAAAAAGCTGGGGTTCAATTCCCAGAGGCTGAGAAAACTTTTATAAATTAATAAGCAGTTTAATGTTTACAATTTAAAATACAGCACCGAGGTAATAAAGAAATCAATTTACTAGAGTAATTAAAAAATTAAAGCAAATAATAGTGTAAGAATGTGGGACAATAAATAAAATTAAAAACTAGAAAAAAATGCTTGCCAAATAACTAGAACAATTGCTAGAGAATTTAAGACACATTCAGCAGAAATTAAGTTGGAATATGGAACTGGGAAAACTAGAGCAATAAAGGGATAATAAATTTACCAGGAATTACATAAACTAGAGAAATTACCAGAGTAAGTAGTATTGAACTATAAATCGATGTAGAATTAAATAAACTGAAGCAAATTCTAAGATACTCGACTATATCAATAACAACAGCAAATAGGTTATATACTGAGGTAAGTAAGTAGAGAAATTATTTGAAAATACTAGGTTAAGAATATGGAACAAAAAATAATCTAAGATTTTTATAACTAGACAAATTTCTACGGAAATTAGAGAACAGACATTAGAGCAGAAATGTGAGGCAATAGCAAGATCACGAATTAAAAATGTGTATCCTGTGACGGATCTAGATTTTTGGGGGCCTGAAACTATTTTTTTTTGTGGCTCTCTAAAAAAATATATTACAAAAATTGCTGTAAACTGAAATATAGGTATTTGAAATAAAAACTTATTTACTCTCCTGTTCTTTCGGCACTTTATCATGGCACATTCTTTTTTTTTTGTCTCATGTCATAATCTATTGATTGTGTGTTGTCATTTACTATAGATAATACAGAAATAGAATGTAACTGACTTTCGGGCTTTTTTGGTCTATATTTATTTTTTATTATAGATAATTTGGAAAAATTGATTGTTCTTACCCTATACTCTGTACCTGGACGATACAATATATAAAATATACATTATATGAAAGAACTCCTTGGAGTTCGGGTGGCCTGAAGCTTATGTTTCATTGGCTTCACTGTAGATCCGCCACTGCAGTGTTTGTATGTTTTGGGGCAAATTAATAAATCAGAAAATGAATAAACCCTTGCATTACTAAACAAGTAGTAGTAAAGACTTTTTCCAAAATGAATTTCCCTACAGCTGTGCAGAGAAGAAGAGTAAGACTATGTATTACATCTTCAGGTGTTAGTCGTCTTGCATCTTTCTTCATCCTGTTTACAATTCCTGTGTACGTAGTGGCAGTGAAATCCTGATGCATATAATCGCATTTACAAACAATTTACGATCGGATTAACAAACAGTGGAACAGTTGAACGTCTGCTGAACTGCCAATCGCAGGCGACTGTGCGTGGAGATCATCATTAACTTGATATTTCCGGTGGACTCGACTTCTAACTACCAACGGCAATAGAAGAGCAACGGAGATTCGTCCGAGGCACTTCGACCCCAGATATGGCCCAACATAAACCCTTTATTCAGTGTCGTCGTTATGGTTGGTTTGTGATGGATTTAATTTGCAAATTTAGATTTACGAATTTAAATTTATAAAAACAAATTGTAGGTACATATCTGTCTTTTCTGCTTCTTGATAAATTTAAGAATTTTATGATTTATAATTTTATATTTATATAATTTATATTTTGGTGGGGAGAATGACAGTATCAAGTGACAATGGTAATGAATTTAAAAACATGGATATGATATTAATTATCTGCGGAACTGTACAGATTGATAAATGTGATAAGGATAATTGTACTATTGCTTTCTTAGAGTTTTATTCTTTAAGACGTTATAAAACTATCATCCCATTTGTGTCAAACCACGTGACCCAATATAATATAAGTTGATTGGACACATTTCCTACCTTTAAATTCACTATCGTAAGTCATTTTAACGTGAAATATGGGGATTTATCATATCCATGGTTACGACTTTATATTTTGATTGACAGCAATGTATTTGCTTGTCTCATATAAAATGCAACATAGGGAGAGAATTTGACTGAAATATTAAATTTTAATATTGTTATAAATTACAAAATAAAGAACTAATAAAGCAACTAAAACAAGTGAATATAATAAGGAACAATTAAACAATAATTACAGTCAATTTTCAAAAATCCATCCATTTATTTCTAAGCAACAACTCAATCTGCTATAAGAATTACAAATTTCTGATTTTAAAGGTCACCAATAAAAAGAATCTAGATGTGTAAGGTCGAGTGATCTAGCAGACCATTCTACTATTCTACCATTTTCTCTAAAGTTTTAATGATTCTTAAAATAGTTATTGCACTAAGGGTAGACCTGTCAGAAAATTTTATAATCCAAAAAATTAATGTCAAATTCGTTTCCTATGTTTTAAATGAGACCAGCAAGTATACATTACTGTCAATCAAATATCATGTCGTAACCATGGATATGATAAATGCCATATTTCACGTTAAAAAATACTCACGGTATAAACCAACACGGTAAATTGTAAATTTCAAATCGAAATTTTTGTTTTGTAGATGCATAATTTTTATATATGTATAAATATTTTCTTAAATTATGTTGCTATAACAACAATAATATCGTCCTTAACAAAATGTAATATGTTTGGAAGCTGAAAATGTTTGAAATATCGAACTTTATGTCCACTCTCCGAACTATATGTAGTATTCGAAAGTATTTTAATAATTTTAATAAAAAGATAGTACCTGTCAACACCGAATATATACTAAGTTATTAATTTAATATTAAATATTTGTAATAACTAAATGTTTTGATGTACTTGTAGGTGATAAAACTAGAAAAAAACTAAACCAACTTCCGATATTGAAAAAACTGGTTATAATAGAAAGTGATGTAGCAAAAAAATTAAATATGGACGATATTTTACGATAGGTAGATGTATTTAACGAAATTATAAAATAGGAGACAATAGTTTACACTACCTTCCATTTGTAAGAAAATTACTGTTAATTGTAATTAGTGCTAATTTAGAATTACATTTTATTATTTAATAAACCCAAATAAATATTAATAAAGAATGACTTCTATTTTATCTGAAATACGCCCCTATTTTAAAACTCATTTTTATTACAAAACCAAAAGCTTATTGTGCAAAGTAAAAATTTACTCAAATACAATCATTATTATAATTCATAAATATTACTGCCAAGTAACAAATATTTTATAATCAATTTTACCTCACGAACACGGTAAAGAACCTATTGTTTTCATTTAATTAATATATCCTTCATACCTTATAATCCGTTATATTGATGATTATCCAGATCTGGTTTATCACAGATATCGACAATGATATATTTAAATCGTAATCAGTGATTACCAGACTACTTTAACGTAGACAATTCATAACAGAGGTCATTTTTATAGGAGAAATATATAGTAAAATTATTCGATTGGAATCGAGGTTCGGTAGGTATTCAGAACCATAATCATTTTATCAACTACACTACAGGCTTTTAAAATAATAAAATGGTACTAATTTTGCACGGGCAGAGATTACTCACTTAGCGCGCTCCGATTTGATTTGAGTGTGAGATCTAGTATTAAATCCTAGCTTCGTCAATATTTAACACTATAAAAATACCGGTTTGTTCGAATGATTTGTACAGTAAAAGCTGTAGGGTGACTTCTAGCCGTAAAATGTAAGCAAAATTGTAAAATTGTCTAAAACATAAGGAATTCTCATCTTGATTTCATCTGTCGTACGTTCCTAATTGAAATGATGGGATACTGTAATTATTTATTTGCTAGATACATGAGTCTAGTTGTCTTAAGCATTATTTCTTATTGTGATTAACAACTAATTCTGTAAATCAATTTTTGTGTTGTAATCAAGAAATCTTTTAGTAATCAATATTTTTATGACGGTCTAAAGGTGACAATTTATTTAAATTTTACTTTCATTTTGCAGAAATTGTCAATTATTTTTATTAATAATCCAGTGACAGATTTTTTACTTGATTCTTTTAATAGTGTTTCATGAAAAATAGTACCATTTATCATTTCTTTATCTACGAAACGGTGAAATACATCTATAGATATTTTTATGCAGCAGAAAATATATATGTTAAATTTTCAATGTCATTAAATGCATACCTTATCGTATAACAAACAGCAGTATTTACTAACATATGCGTTGAGAACTTCAAGATATTTTTTATTTATCTAGTAATTTCAAAACACGTCTGGTTTTAGTCTGATTGATGCAAAAAATCGGTTATCTCGATATTTAACATTGAAACTTCAAGGTAGACGGAAAATTGAATTATTTACACAGTTGACAATATAAAATTGACTCATAGTTTATTACCCATTGTTGGGTTTGTTAATTTTCTATACCCGCAGATATAGATAATATTGATGTCATCAAAGATGGCCACTCTAGCTGTTGAAGAGAGTATACCACAGATCTTTTTATGTGAGAAAAATTAGGATTCAATTGTTTTAAAATTGTTTTATGTTTTATATTTTTGTCAATTTCTGGCCCTCTTTTTGCGGATGGTGGAATCACGGTAAAAACAAGGCCAGTCCGCGGGGTTGTCATGGAAATTAACAACAAAAAAGCATCGTCTTCATGCTTGTTACAGAGGTGAGTTGTTGAGGATGTTGTGGTCAACAAATAAATAAAGAAATTGAGCAGTCATCGAGAAATAATGAAGAATTATATGCATTAATTGACTGGTGTTTTTATTGAGGTTTTTATTCAAACTGAATAAGTTATTAATGCAATATCATAGGAAATCTTGAAGATAACAATGTTTGCTTATTTTCTAGGACAATTAAAATGATAACATTTTAACAAGAGCAACTTATAATATAGATTCCTTTACAGTGTATAATATAATGTCACATTTACAATACACGTATAAAATATATCATTTTATATTAAAAACGTAATTATGGAAAAAAAAGAAGAAAATAAATCCTTACAATTTCTGTAATTTTAGTCGTACTGTAGTCAAATTTCGACAGTACGTAATATCTTGAAGCATTTGATTTTACAGGTATAGTAATTTTCATAATTTTGAACAAACAGTGCAAGTTAAAAGAAAATTTAAAATACAATTTTAGGAAATTTTGATACAATTTCTTTCAAGAGGAATATTCTACTAACATTTTTACAAGAAATTCATAGCAATCAGAAATATAATTAATTAAAAAATATATTAAAATAAAATAAAATAAAACATCAATAACCTATTGTTGGGTGTTCCAATTTGTTTCATAGCAGATTATAAAACTATATATTTTTACCGATAAATACATTTACTAGACATCATTAAATTATATTTTTGAATTTTTATTTGGAATACTTTGTTGTATTCAAATCTAAAACGAACAGCAATTCCACAAAAGGGTAGAAGAAGCAAATGTGTATAATTTTGTTTGAAATCAAGAGATGGCAGCAAAAAACTCGAGCCGAAAGTTGCGGCAATCCGTAGAAACTGTGATTAGATATTCGTATAGCTGGAAATATCTAAACATGAGACAAACTACAAAACTAAAACTAGTCAAACACGTTTTTTGCCGTGCACATAAACTACAATAGACCACGCAGCGAAGAGGAGAAAAAGAAAACGAGTAAGAATAACGGAAGTACGACGACCCTAAGCTATCGGAAACACTGCATTCTTGGATTTTTTCCCCAGCGCGAAAGTTGATATGCAACACTTCTCAATTTGCTCGACGTTTCCTAAGATTTTACTCACACAACAGTAACGTAGAAACAATAAATCAAACTACAAGGAATGTTGTATGTTTGAATATTGCAATTATCACTTCCAAAGATTAATAATATAATATTAATTTATTATAAATTTGGAGTGATTTATTTATTTAATATAATACAGTTATTTATATATAGGTTTGCCGAATGAGAAAAGTAATGAATCTCTAAAAAGTTAAATTTTTGTGTAGATTACAACAAGAAAAACTAAAATACGAAATAATCATATTTAACTGATTTCAATAAAGAACATAACAAATTTAATATCAAATAACAAATTTATTATTATAAGGTTACTCTTCACATACATTTGAATTTTCCTGACTTTTCGTTTTAAATAAGTAATGATTCGTACGACAGAGAGCGACAGAGAGAGCTTATCGCACTTTTCGGATTTCAAATATATTTAAGGTACATGTATTTATTTTATGCCTGGTTGTACGAAAATATTATTTGCGTTATTAATTTGTACTTATTTAAGACACACAGAGTGAAAGAGTTGTTTTTATAATTTCATTCTGAATACAAATCTGATATTAACCATTTTTATTCTTTATGTGGTGTTTTATAAAACTCATTTTTTTGTTTCTTAGGGATATGCCCCAAAAACTATAATCCTGAGATTATTTTTAATTCTGTATCTACATGGTCGAATTAAGGGAAAATATTGTTTAACAAAAATTATGGCAATAATATTCTTTTCGACCCATAACGAGCAGCAACTGTAGCAATTTAAATTCTGAAAAGTTGGTGATTAGCAGTTATATTTCTATATGCAAAATTAAATTCCGCACATCAATTTTCTTATAGATATATAACCCAAAATGTAGGGTAATCGCTAAATTTAAAAATGAAACCCATTCAGAAAGACTATTTTGAGTATTTTCTACCTAAAGACAACAAAAATCTCAAATTATGTTTTCCGTTACAGACCGGCGAAGTGTTATCAAATATTACATTTGTGAAAATTATAATAGTTGTTAAAGAAAAGGATTATTAATTAAGAACCAAATCGGAATGAAACATTAGGTAACCTAAATAAACCAATGTTATTATTATTAACTTAGAACTGAAGCAAAATCGTTATTTTTGATTAAATACTTGCATGAAAGGTATTAAACCGTCATTTTTGTATGAATACTTACACTAAAGACATTAAATATTTTCTTTTTCAAAATTAAATTCCTTGTCGAACCGTTATCTGTTTAAGACCTACCCAAATATTTTATTATTCTCCACAATACCATGTGCATACAAACATTCTTCTTTTGTTTACTTCCTTTATATCCGGTGTACTTAAAAATATTTTACCTTCAACACGAAGACCATTCTGCAACCAGTATCAAAACCAAGGAAACACAAAGGCACTAACACTAGCACTATCACTAACACATACCTGAAACAAAAAAACGAGTTAGTAACAATGAACCAATTGTTTTTTGTGATTAGAATGCACCAATGTTTCAAAGCTAACAACGAATATTGTTTATGGTTGCCTCAGGGTTTAATTTTGGCGGGGGTACCAATAAATCAAACTGTGGTAATTAAAGTTCAGAAGAATATGGCGCCAAAATGTTGTTTACATCGCTAACAAATGTTTTACTTGGTTACAGTTCGAAACAATGTAAAGATTTCAATTTTTTAATCGCATTGTTGTAATCAGACAGTTGATTCCTACGGTTTCATTGTTTAAACGTGTTGTTGTAATCAGTCAACTTAATTTTGAGTATATTTGTGATAAAATGTTGTTTACCTCGCTGGCAAATGTTTAACTTAGTTACAGTTCGAAACAATGTAAAGGTTTCAATTTTTTAATTGCATTGTTGTAATCAGATAGTTGATTTCTGCGGTTTCATTGTTTAAACCTATTGTTGTAATCAGTCAATTTAATTTTGAGTAAGTATATTTGTGATACTTGAATTAAATTTTAGTTTTCTAGAATGTTCAAATTATTAAAATAAACAACATAAGTGAATGACACAGAAATAACAAGACTATGTAAATATGATCATTATCTACATGTCTACATTTCTAGATGAAGATAACTAAATATTTTTCTTTTGAAAAATTTAAGTAATTAAATACTTAAATATAATTTATTTGTAATTATTATACAAAACACAATTTAAGAAATTAAAGTATTATCTATGTGCTGTATCTCAACGTTCCAAAAACAGAAATTGAATAGGTTAGTATTATTACAAATAATCCTTGCCTAAGGAATTTCATTGTGTGAAACTTATAAATAATTCATGACACAAATATGCTCTTCCGAAAAAATGTTTAGATGTAATGCATACGAATAGAGGTATTTACACCTAGAAAATTGTTAACGTAATAAATAATGTCTTAGTATTATTATTTAATTCGCTTGTACACTAGAAAACATTAAATACTTTTGCAATTAAGTTGTTAAAATATTTTATAACCTCAAATATTAACAAAACAAAAATTTGATTACAAAAAACAAAAACGAATTGCTGTTGCTATGATACAAATTGGTGCTTTTCATATCTCATGAATAACATTAAATTGTGTTAATGTTGAAAATTCAATAGTTTTTTAATCAATTGTGACTCACGCTACTGTTGCGAATTAATATTGACAGTTCGATGGAGTAGTATTATTCTGTTGTCTGTCAAAAAGTAAAAACACAGTTTTGTCATTATTTATACGTTTCTTTTTTTTTAAACTTAAACTGTAGCTAAATAACATTAGAAATAATTGCTTAGCGTTAAGTATGCTGTTACAAGTTACACAAAATTGCATTTTCTGGCGTGTTTCATACAAGATTTTTTTTAATTTTGGTTTTTAATTTTTTTCTTCTAATTTTTGACATTTACAATGTCACTTATAAAAATTAACTAGCGTTTGAAACTTTGAAAACGGCACACTTTTCATAACCAGTTTTCATGTTGTAATTGTGCATAAAATATAGTATTCTATTCGCATGTAATGGCTATTACTCATGAGAATGAAGTTTTACCAACACGAGCGAAAGCTTATTGAATAATATACTATTATTTTATATTCATCTCTACAAATATAGCACTCACATCTTATTACCCATTACTGGGTATGGCAATATGCTTTATCACAGTTAAGGGATGGTAATGGAATGTTAATATTGTAAATATTAAAACCGTATTATATTTGTGCGATCATCAAAATCTCCAAATGCGATTTTTAGCACAATCATTGTACATAACCTAATTTAATATTTAATAAAACTAGTATTCATATTTCATTGAAACTTTTGTGGTACACTTTCATTCCAACTTGATACAATGACTACAAGAAGGCAAACTACGTAATATGCTACAATTTTCTCGACCTTTAAATTTACTTGATATGATGTGACATTTAAATTGTATCAGATTTTTTATCACCCAATTTATCATTCTTGTTAAATTTGTCACATTTATATTTCCACAGGACAATTTATGATTCAAAAACATAACCAATATACTGTCAACAATACAATTATTATAATTATAAATCAATAAATCTGATATTTACAACAACATTATTTCAATTACCACGGTCATACTTAATATACTACACTGATACTGCCAGCATATGGTATATTGTTTGTGTACGCATACTATCTTGACATGAGTTTGTAAATATAACAATTATAATAAACAAAATTATTAAACAATGATGATTACAACAAAGTATAAATTTCATTGCAACAATAAATATACTTACAGGCACTGTAATTGTTCAAGTTTTCAAATGTTTATGGACAAATGTCATTGCAACGTATATCAACAATCCGCCATTTGCAATAACAAAACGAACCAGTGAACCTCAATATGTTTTTCAGCCTGGTATTTTGCACGTGTTTTTTCGTATTAAAAAATATTTTTTCAATAATATTCAGTAATTATTATTACAATCTAAATGTTGTTATTACTAAAAATACATGGAATAATAAATAACTAGTTTTGATTGTAACAGTATTTTATATATTATTATAAAAAATAATGTAAATAAATAAGCAATTCTAATAATAATGGAGAGTGTTGCAAAGAAAAATATGATGTGTAATATAAAATTTGTGTTAAATTTCTAATGAAAAGTTAAAAATAAGTGACGAAAACAGTTATAGAATAGTATTCGCGATGTAATTGAGGAGGAAATATTCGTGAGGCTCTCTAGCGAATACCAATGCGCAGCAAAAAGTCCAGTTTCCGGTCTGATGACGTCATGTGCCCTAGTAACTCCACAGCAACTCGATTACTCGATATTGTATAGTATTATCTGCAATTACTCCATTACGATAGCATACAAATGCATTTTCAATCGCTAATCCCAACTATAATCAACGAACTTAGGTGCGGGTCTCTATAGTAATCACTCGGAATTTAGCAATTTACTTACAATGTATTGTTGTATTACATTTACTTCAAAAATTTTTATATTTTTTACAACTTCTATATAAAAATATATCACTAAGGGTATCAGATCAGATTTTATATGACATAAGTGAATATTTAATCACATATCCGAACGATAATCAACGAAGCTAGCTGCAGATCTTTATAGTAATCACTCTGAATTTAGCAATTTACAATGTATTATAGTATTTGTTCCACAACAACACAAAATTTATATTATTTAAAACTTTTATTTAAAAATTCATGATATCAATGAAGTTTAGTAAATAAGTATATCAGTTGTAAATTTTTTCTTTGCTGCAATCAACGAATCTTTTTGTAATCAATTTTGCTTCAAGATCATTGGGTAAGGAATGTATTATTATAGTTTAGTTGAGTTGGAGAATGCACTACAAATAATTTTCCCTATAGAGTAGTGCTTCTGAATTTAGTTATGAGTTTATGACTTTGAGAGTACAATCACACAACCTTTGGTCGTCTGTTCGCGTGAGCCTCAAAGCGTTAATTATTCTTTGTCGAAACCGTTTCCACTCAGATGAGATCATTACAAACGAGACAGACATGTTCTGCACAACCATCGATTTATTTTACTTAACTGGGTAATTAGCAATCAATGCTTTTTCAATATTTACCCTTGCACACTCTACTATACTACAACTCTTTATTAAAAGTAGAATTTTAGCGCATGTTTTCAAAGATAAAAATTGTACAGACAAGTCTGAAAATACTACAGTATTTATTTACTTATTTAGCGTGTTGCTCAAAACACAAAAGAAGTGATAATGATTACATTGTTTTGTAAATATCACAAAGAGAGAAGACAATTTCGCAGATCTGTTGTCTCGGCATCGCAATTTATTGTGCTTAAACTAAACGGAATGTCATTTTCAACATCCTAAGTTACTAGGTCTTATTACAACTTTCTTGAATGTAAACATAGTCTTATATTCTTTATAGAAAAATTATCTATGAAGTTAATAAATGAAATAATCTTTATTTCTTGTAATCTACGTTTTATTAATATCAATATTTTTTTGTCGTGAGGGATGTCTCATAAGTTTCAGTTATGGTTAGTTGTAATAAGATCTACAATATATAGATTGTTTGACGGCTATTTTTTGCTAATTTTCCATTTCCTATAATTGCGTACCGCAATAGTTCTGTACGCGCTCTGTACTATATTCGTAAAATGACAAAATAATTTTGTCACATTTGACAATGGTTGTCACAAGAAATTTTTAATTTAAATTGGTTCTCTCTTCAAAATTGTTGAAAAATAAAGAAAACAATTCTTTTATTAGCAAAATTGGCAACTAGCTATATAGAAATATCAGTCGTCCAGGATTTTTAGAATTCGTTTGTCTCAATGTATATAAATCCGATTCGAAATTTAGTGCTTATATTATCTATTGATGTGCGGGTAATGTTTAATGATTTGAATCGCAATCAATAAATTAATGAAAAAACTTATTATGAGCAATAAATGAATTTTTTAAAAGTTTTTCCATTTCAAGAACAAACTTCTAAATTAAAAATTTTATGGAACACTTGCTGTACCCACATAAAATTCAGATATAGAGAGGAAGTTTTTTCAAATAAATATCAATGATTAGATAAAACGGAATCGACTTGATTTATAAACTGTGAGTGCTATTCCTATTTCAAATCTATGTATTTAAAAAGTGTATATATGATATATTTGTTATTTTACAAATAAAAATGGATGTATGTATTAGAATAATTTAATGTTAAATTTAGATAATAGTCAAAGCTAAATTATTCTTTGTCTGATATTTACAATATATGTATGTACATAATCAACCCTTTCTTTTGATAATTGAGTAGTACGAGTTACGTAAATTAATATATTTACGCGAATTCCCGTTTAAGCTTCAAAAAATATATATTTTAACAATAGAAAAATAAATATATCGTTGATTACAACAAGGAAAATTTTGATGTTAAGAAAAAGCTGATTACAACAGAAAATTATATTGTTTATCATCTTTGACGCTATTTAAATTATGCAATGTAAGTAGGGCTTTATATTCAAACTTGAAAAAGGCTCTAATAACTTGCAAAGATGTTAAGAAGCACATTATCCACGAATAAAAAGAGCTAAATTATGCTGTATGTCTGTGATATTTACAATGTAATGATTATGATTTCTTTGCGTTGCTGGAGATGAAATAAACTCCCGTGGCGTGGAAAGTGTCTGCATATGGCAGACTCCACTTAAGCCCGATTTGTATGTCCTGGACATCACTTCCTTGTGAAATTCTTGGGTGAACGCCTCAGCGGTCATTTGAGAAAGAGCTGGAATTTTAATAGAAATGGCTCGAACGTGTACTATGCAAAATAAGTACAACTTAGTTTCAAGGTCATCCTCGACACTGTTTAGACTACCACCAACAAAAACGAACAAAATATTATATACTATGATATTATTTTGTATAAATATTCAGGTTCAATACACTAATATTTTATGAGAGTGTAAATTATTGTTTCGATCAAAATAATATGGTTAATGTGACTGGTATAACATTTATTAATATAAATCGATATTAGCTGTCAAAAACAAACACTGCTCATAAAATGTACGTGACTTAAATTTCATAATAAATTACATAAATGTTTCTTTGAATTTATATTATTGCAATCACTTTACACATAAATTTTTTACACTCAAAAATATTAAAAAGAGAGAATCATTATTTATAATACTTTATATTAACACATCATATAAGTACTATTTTTCACAAACATCATACAAAAAATGTGATAAGTTTTTTAAAAATAAATAATTACTTATTACAAATAACATTTTCTACATTTTTAACTGTTAATGTTGTTAAAATGTCATTTCCGATTGACCGATGAAGCTCTTTAATTAGTGGACATATCTCGAAATGTCAAAATCCTTTTTGTACAGAAGAAAATTAAGCTATTTGATTGAAATAAAGAATATTAAAGACTTAGACAGCGTTAGACTGTTTGCAGTGGCTCGAGAAAATTCCTCAATGGCTCGAGCCATTGTAGAAATTTTATTACTATAAGGATAAAGAAAAACATATAAAATATTACATTTGACTAATTCGGTTAAAATGAGCTTATACATACTCATAGTAGGTACCCACACAATAATTATCTGTCTAACTGATGGAAGCATTCCAAAATTTAGTTTTTGAAAATAGTGCTTATTGACAGGATGTCGACGCGTTTATTGAAAATTTACAAACAGAATTTAATTCGTTCTTGAGATTTTTTTTAAAGTTGTACCCTAAAAAGTATGTATTTTAGGTATATCTCTAAAGTGAGTAGATATACAATCTCAATGATTTAGTTTTTCGCCAGAGAATATTTTTTTCAAAATTGTTTATTTATTTATAAATATTGATGCAATGATTCCAAATTTCTAAACAAAATTCAATTATCTTTTACCTGTATTGAGTTATTTCCGTTCAAAGTTAGACCAGAAAAGTTTTTTAGTGGGATATCTTCTAATAGTTCAATCTTAGCGAAAAAACGAAATTCGTCGAAAATCGAAAAAAATATAAGGATTTTTCGATTATGGCTATTTTCAGGTTTTCCTTACTAAAAATTTAATCCGTTGGAATAAAAATCTGAAAATTGTGCTACGTTTAAAAAAATCTTTTTTTTTTCTGTGTAATGTATAATGTCTAGTGTCACTAGACAGAAGACATTATTTATTAAGTTAAACACTTAATGAATTATTGTATTGAATATGCAGTAAAATTAATACCAGAAAAGTAGTAAACCAATAAACGCATTAATTCAGTAATAGATTATTTCACAGATATTATTATAAGTGCATGTTCTATTAATTAGGTTACACAGAAATTACTATAAGACATAAAATATTGTACGGAACATAAACATAATAAATAGAGAATTCTAACCGTTACGAGCGTCGAAAAAGTTCTATTGACTATTTATTATTAATAAAATTCAGGTGTCCTATAGGTACAATAAATTTTAATAAAACTGAATAAAAGCTAAAATATAAACTTCATTATTTTAATAGTTAAACATTTGTTAAAAAAAAAAATGTAATTTGTCTGTAATTAGTTAATGAAAAATCCAGGGCGACCCTTAATTTGCATCCCCGCCCGATTCCCGATGGTGCGTTGTTTGGACTTGCGGTACTCGTGTAAAACAAAGAAAACTTTCCAAATTGCGGTGAGTGAAATAACTCTAAAAATAAAAGACAATCGTTCGTGTGGGGCAACGTCCCCTCGCCGTCCCCCCACCTCCCACGCCGACCTTGAGCCGTCCTCCACCAATCAATACGCACACTCAATTATTGATAACGCTCTTTGATTGATAACGTTCAATACACTCTCAATAATTTGGTAATGAGCCGCCTTATCAATTATTGTTTAATAACAAAAAAATTGGAAACTACGTTAAATGTTACAATATTAAATTAATAAATGTTTGTTATTGTTACTATATTCAAATCAATTTCAAAAATTATTTCCAAAAAATATTTTTCTTTTAATATTTCAAAAATTATTGTTTAACATCTAAAACTTTTAATAATTAAAAAAAAAATGTTTTGTTATCCATATAAAGTGATACTTGTGGTGCACTCTCCACGGCAGCTATGAGTTTGATACACGTACTATATCTGTTATGATGCAGATTTGGCAAACACAGATATGACACAGTTTTTCTGTATATATAAATAAAATATAAACTAAGTTTAACTAAATGCTAAATTATTAATGTAAATTATTAAGTGGTATATTCTCCAGACCAGTTATGAGTCTTGTAATGGTAAACTGCTAAACTGTTTCTACGGTATATACCATTACCACCAATAACTGAGAAAAAGCAGATATGGTATACCCATTTTGTTTTAAATTCATGTTAATAAATGTTTAAAAATATTCTAAATGTGTGTCACTATATTCAAATAAATTTAAAAACATCGGTACATTTAAAAAATTGTTGTTTAATAAAAACAGTTTGAAAATGATTTAAAAGTTCTTGTAATTTTTTCTTGTTATATTTCTTTGTTTTGTTGTTTACCAAACAAACATGGGCGCCCATAGAATATTTTCTAAGGTGGGGTAAAAATAACATTAGTATAAAACAGTTGTGCCAACAAGGATTAAATTTTAAGCAACACTTCAACGTAGAAATTATCCTTAATCGAAATTTTGACAGCAATTTTTAATAGTTCATTTGACATTCTATTCTGATGTGATATTGTCTATTTAAGAGGAACTTAAATATTATAGAGATAAATAGAAATATTTACTTACTAGTAAAAAAAAGTAGAATTGTTCAAAAGTAAAGCATAAAGTAAAAATTCTTACTTATTTTTTGGATTGGTTTTGTGAAGGTAATTGTTAAATTCCTTCCATTTTTCGAAAATTCCTCAAAAAAATATATATAAAATTAAGTTTATTGTAGTTCATTGTACTGCTTCTACTAAATTACAGCAAACATTAATAAATTTCTTACAGAACTTAACGATGGTGAAATAATTACATAATCTGTCGTCTTTTTAAAATTTGCAAAAAGCCAAGGGAGGGCAAATGCCCCCTCTTGTCCCCCCTTATGGGCGCCCATGCAAACAAAATTATTAAATGGAAATTTATTATAAATATGTTTGAAATTATGAATTTCTTTTAATATTTTTAGTATTCTTAGCTGTGTTATTCTACATTCATTTCTCATTCTCAGTACTCTGTTTTAAGTCTTTTTAGAGCTCAAGAGATATTCGTGGTACAATTGACCTAAAATAAATGAAATTGAGGTCGTGCCTTTAGCAAAAGTAGTCTTAAAAGGTCAAGGATATAAGGGTAGAGAAATATTTTATTCTTTATTGTAATCAACCACACAAATAATTTTAATTGCTGTAATCAATTTCTGATCAATTTATTGCATTTAGTTATTGTAATCAATATTTCATTATTAAGAAAACAGCAAATTGAGGAACTGAATTATTACAAAAATTTTCTTTAGAATGATCTGTTATAATCAACTTTTGATCAATTTATTGTATTTGTATAGTAGTAATCAACCCTGATGTAATATTTCATTGGTAAGAAAACACGTTAGCAATTTTAGGAATTGAGTTTATTACATAAATTTCCTTAGAAATTCGAGTGATCTGCCGATTTCTGTTGTGACTCAACGAGTCAAAAGACGAAAATAGCTCTTGACAAGAGAACTATCTGACTCACTGTGCGTAAAAAATTGCCTATTAATTTTTTCCCTCAGAAATGCGTAAGTCATTCTCGGGTTTTCGCTGGGATGATAATGGAATTTCCACCAAAGAGGATGCGGCATGAGATTCAGTCAAAATTTTCGCGGAAAAAATCGATTTTGAATTCTCAAATATCTATAATAACCATTACATTTATAAGTTTTTGTAAATAAATAATATTATTTCGACAAATAATCATATGATTTTATTTTAACAACAAATAATTATTAAATAAAAACAATGGAAAAACGAAAAATATAAGTACCAACATATTCACAAATAAATTTAAATTTCAGTACTCAGGAATTAGATGTTTAATTGCATGAAATTTACTCACATGTAATATAAAATATATGACGTTTTATTTTACAGTTCGCGGTAAGCTATATGAAATTAACGTCAATACTCGGTTGCTACGGTGGTTATTCTATTTAAAAATGAATAATTTTGTTATTATTCTTTAAAAGACACAATATTGTTTTGTTTATGATGTAGCATTTTACTCACTACCTAGAAATAAATACATAATTAAGCGCTAATGTAAGATAAAATATTTATTTTTCGCGGGCAGCGGTGGCTCATAAGATTATTTAACTCCTACTCCAACAGAGCGGAGTATAACATCTGGGGTTCAAATTTCAGCATTGCCAATTTTTATCCAAATAAAAATTCTCTGACAGCTTCTTTTACTAAAAAGGCAAGTAAATATTGTTATGGAAAGATGTAAGTCCACTCCTTAATGTAACCTGTGGGCCATTTTTTTTTCCTAGATTTTCTTTTCTCACTCAGAAATGTTAGTAACAATCTTTATTGTAATCAAAAATTTATGTTAGTTTTTTCAGCTGATTATAAATACTGGAATAGTACTACTGCTGTCTTGTTTCCCATATGAAAACAATTGATTTATATTTTTAAATAAGTGAATAATGTAGTAATAATTTTAATTTATTTAAATATTTTTGTACTTATACAGTTTATTTAGCAGTACTTACGTACATATATTTCTATTTATGACATTGTTTCTGTCAACATTATTTAATGTACGTATGTAAAATTGGATTGTAATTAATTAACATTAATAGTATATTACTCCTTAGGTGGAAACTGTTTCATGCGAAGATAGCTACAGCCCAAGAGGTAATGAAATATTTCACCTAGGTTTGTAGACTGTTTTATTTACAATCTGGAATTAATAATGTTACATGAATAAACGAGTGTTTTGGTTTGGTGTTGATCATCTGTCACACGAACTGTCAGTTTGATTTCTAACCTTAAATATTGATTTCACTAGGGTTGGAAAGTGTAAACTGCAGGTATACTCACTCTATAGGCGAAAAAAATCAAAGTGGCTGACCTCTGGTGGCAAACTGTGGAACTAGAGAAACAGGGAAAACATTTCTTCTTGTATTGAAGTTTGTATAGAACAGTTTGATCTTTTTTCGTTATTATAATTGTTTAACCTTAATATTTGTTGTTTAATAAAAATAAATGCGTGGATATAGTTTACACACATCATTTTAAAACTTTGGGTATGTTATTAAGTATTTTGTTGTTTGTAATATGAATTATATCGTTTCGATGATTCGTTTGCAGCTACTATTGTATGTTATTATGGCAAGTAAAAGTAAACGATATTGCTCAGTGCCGCAATGTGATATTTATAAATCTGATAACGTAAGTATTCACGCATTTCCAAAAGATCCAGTTCTCTTTAAAAAATGGGCAACCGTACTTCGATTTGATAAACGAATTACAAAAAGGATGTCTGTTTGTTCTGACCATTTTGTGCCTTCTGATTTTCATCCACGTAAGTTAAAATTACGAATTTGTTTTATGAATGATTGAAATAATAACAAGACCCAATAATTGTACAAATATCAGTATGATCAGCATCTTCTTTCAAGCCACACAATGTAACATGTCCAGCTTTAAATACTGTTTCACCTTCTTTTATTGGACGCGAAGTAGAAATATATTCGAAAATATCAGTTAATTCAATATTAAGCTTATCCATTTTGCAAAATATCAAACTGATGTTTAAAGTAAAACGAGTAAAACTGTAATGGCACACATACTCAATCAGCTTACTTTCCCTGTTTCTCCGCCATTTTCATACTGATAGCAGCGCCTCTATATTTCGATTTTTTCGCCTATACTTCCCAATCTAAGTCAGAAATCGTCATTCATATTACTAACTGATGAATGTGAATAAGTTTTTTTAAATGAAACGTGCTGTCTGCCAATGAAAACAATTGGATGAATATTTATTTGCATTGGCTGATTATGTTTTAAAAAGTGAAATGATTTAGTAGTATTAACATTTTGGTGTAAAGTTCAATGATCGCTAGAATTTTAATGTGTGTTTTACATTTCAAAGTTTAGATAATCTAACGGAAATGTATATTTTGGGCGTTTAAATAATTAATTTATGTTAGAACGCGTCATGACCCAAATAGTGTAATAAAGCTGATGTTTTTGCATGCAATTTTCTGCCTGTTGGGTAAAAGAAAATCAAATTGGAGAAAACTGGGTTACGATACGCATGTAGGGCACTCGATATGAAGTTGCGATATTTGATTTGTTCTTACAGATTGTAGTTATTGATTCCTAAGTAGCAATCTCGGGTTGACCTCGTATGCCATGGAAGTTCTAAGATGTTACTTCCGTTTTGCACAGATTTCTACTAGAAATGTAGAAATTTCATTTTTTACTATCATTATTTATGGTGGCGACCACCTCTTTAGTATCAAAACAAAATTCTTCAGTCACAAAAATGCTCCGAACATTCAAATTCACAAATTCATACTTTGTTTCATCTCTTCTTTAACAATCTTTCATTTTAAAAGTAAAAAAGGCTTGTAGTATTGGATAAACAAAATTCAAATTTGTAAAGTTTTCTTAAATAATATATTACAGCAAGTTCTCTGTCTGTTATAGTATTTCACTTAAATTTTGATTAAATATAGAAAAAAAGGTGATCAGGTACTACAATGATAAAAATAATGCGTATAATTCTTTAACAAGTTTCATTACTATAATCTATTTAATAATTATTACAATGAATCAACTAATAATCATGAATTACACGACATTTCTGAAAGTATTGTCTAGTCTTGGACATAGTAACTCTATCACTAAGTGTATTATATTCCATTTAAAATTTGATTACAATAAAAATTTTGATTACAATAACCTATCACCGCATTTAATAACCTAGATTCTAGATGAGTATTGTTTTTTCTTTGATTCATTTTGTGTTATATGCGATGTTTAACATACTGACATTTGACAGTCGATGAATGTTTGTTTTCGAAACAAACATTGCATTAATCTAAAATCATTAAAAAGAGTAATTATTCAGAAATAAAAATATAAACACGCTAAGCATGTGTATTATTGCGTGTAACCCCATTAACGGACGCTAAAATTAACTTCACGCTACGTAAAATAAATAAAATTCACTAAATATTAATTTCTCAATATTTTCTTTTTAAAAGATAGAATTTAAATCCTGAAAATTATTCGCAAAGTGTTTATCTCTGTTAGATTAGAAACCAAAAAACAATATTTGCGAATTTGCAACTTGAAATTTGTCTGCGATGTTATCTGGGTTCAATGACCGTAGCAATTATAAGTGAAGTGATATCTTTAATTATTTATAGCTCTTGCATGTGTAACATATATGTGCGTCAGTGTGTGTCTTATGATATAAGTTACACAGATTAAAAAATTAATTCCAGAGAAATTCTCTAACATTTAATTTTTTCTTTAGCACTCATCGAATTTGTCCCATTTTTCAATAGTTACACAAATAAAATACATCCAGATGTAGAATATTTTCATTTTCTTTCATTTTAGGTTGGCGACAATGAGAATGAATCCGTCCTAATCATCAATTAACACTATTTAAGTATTCTTTATTTTATAACTAAATGAAATTCTGTCTTGTTGGAGGTGTAAGAATTGCTTAATTCAAAATGAGGAAAACTTACGAAATCCACGTTTTACTAATTACTGGAAAGAAAAATTGCAAATATCACGTTTCGCTAATATATCAAGTACGCTCTCTGTACTCATGTTTATCATAAATGTCATAATCGTTACCCGTTCCACACTTTCAAATGTCTAATGTTAGATTTATGCGGAAAATCTAACACTTTGTGGATTTTTCATGCAAGTACATTCACCTTTTATACAGATACTTGTAATCAATCTGAAGAACACAGATCAAACTATTAATAATTTTCTTCATTGAAGCTATCACTTTCAGTAAATTAACAGAAGATTTTATACCTATTACTCATAATAAATTATTATGGTTTTTCTATATTTCATTTTGTGTTGTAATCAAGGATCATCTTATTTATAATGGTTTTCATTATGCAAGGCAAGAATGATTCGGTTTTTTGATATTGATTACAATAAGAAATATATAACTAATCATTAAAAAACTGTAATTATAATAAAGTTCTGAATTAAAATAAATGTGTGAGATATGAAAAGTGATTTGATTTTATAATGATGAGATGTAATCTTTGTCTAGATCTAGTTCTTTTGCTTGGAATAAGTAGTAAAACCAATAACTTAATTTTGATTCTAATATTTCTTTGTCTGTTTACACCGAAATTTATTTATTATTTGATGAAGATTTGTATAAAATGGAAAAATAAATTTGTTGGTGATAAAATGTTTCTCATTTTGAGAGGACAAATGCCCCATATTTGATGTTGATTACAAAACTACAATAAAATAATCTTTTGAAAACTGTGATTCCAATAAAGTATTTAATTCATTTGATGACTCTTGTCTTCCATTCTCTTTGAACTTGGAAACAGTAGTAAAATTAAAGAAGAAGCAATATTTGATGTTTATCAGTGGAAAAATAGGTGATGCAGTCTTTGTGCCAGAGAGCAGAAACGTTAAGACAGAAAGAGAAAGTAATTTATTTGCTAAATGACGAATGAGCAGGAAGAGTTTGATGAAGAAGATTCAGCAAAAGAAAAGAAACATGGAAAAAATTGTATGTGTACTTAATTATACCTCTAATTATATGTTGGTTCTAGGCCAAAAGGCAAGAATAAATAAATAAATTGACTGATTGATTATAATGAAGATATTCTCAATTTGATGTGTGCTATTTGGAAAGGGATTTGACAGTTCGATGTCGTATCTTTCTCTTTCTTTTCCAAGTACTGGTATACTCAACCACGATCATTTAATGTTGATTCGTTGATTATATTAATTTTAATGTAGTTAGATGACGGATTTGATGTAGAAAGTGTAAGCTATTTGACTAACTTGGTGATGGGATGTATCTGTTTGAATTTGATGCAACGAATGTTCATCATGTGATGTATACTTCAATATCGAGTCTTGCAAACTGTAATTATAATAACATAAACGATTGATTTCATGAAGATGTATGCTATTCGAAAAGGGATTTAACTTTTTGGTGATTGAATATAACGCAAACTGTATCTTCTTTTTTTTAAATTGGAATCACTAGTTAACCCAATCATTTAATGTTGATTCGTTGATTGCATTGATTCCAATACAGCAGATGACTGATACGTTATAGATGGGTAAGGAATTCGTGTGTTTGTTGATGGGATATATGTGTTTGCATTTGATGCAAACTTTTAAAAATTGTTGTTACAATAAAGAAAGGAAAGAAATTTGATGGAATATAATATAAACAATGTCATTCTTCCCCTTGTAAAGACTAGGATTCGTTGATTGCATTGATTCCAAAAAAGCAGATGATGGATTTTAGGATTCTTTGATTGCATTGGTTCCAAGAAAGCAGATGACTGATTTGATCTATAAAGGGTAAGTCTAAGTTTTTGTTTATTTGATGTTTATTTCAATAACGAAACGTGAAAACTGTGGTGACAATAAAAAAGAAAACAGATTTGAGGAAAAATACAAATCATGTCATTCTTCAATTTAGAAGTAAACTCAATCATTTATTGATTCGTTAATTCTATTGATTACAATAAAGCAGATGACTGATTTGACTCAAATGGGTAAAGAATTTGTGTGTTTGGAGATGGGATGTACATGTTTGCAATTCAATCAATGTTGGTCGTTTAATTTCAAACACTTTTTTAAAGTTTTAGTAATAATAACCCAACAATTTAATTTTAACGTTGATTTAATTGATTTCAATAAAGCAGATGAATATGACGAATTTGATTTATGTATGAATTTACATTTGATGTAAGCAATGTTGCTCATTTGATATTTATTTTAATGATGAAACTTCAAATTTGTTGTGACCATAACAGAATAAAAGGGATGTGAGGAAATATAATGTAAACATTGTCATTCATCAACTTGGAAGCAGTAGTGAACCCAATCACTTAATGTTGATTCGATGATTACATTGATTACAATAAAGCAGAGGAATGTTTTGAAGCAAATGGGTTAGGGATTTGTGTGTTTGGAGATGGGATGTACGTGTTTGAAATTGAATTAATGTTGGCCGTTTAATTTCAAATACTTGAAACTGTGTGAAAATAAAATAAGAAAAGAGATTTGATGAAATGTAATGTATAAAGATTGTCATTTTTTAAAGTTTTAGTAATAATAATCCAACAATTTAATTTTAATTCGTTGATAGCATTGATTTCAATAAAGCAGATGAATATGACGAATTTGATTGATGTATGTATTTCCATTTGATGTTAGCAATGTTGCTCATTTGATATTTATTTCAATAAAGAAACTTGAAAACTGTGGTGACAATAAAAGAAAATAAGGATTTAAGGAAATATAATGTAAACTTTGCCATTCTTCAACTTGAAGCACTAGTAAAACCAATCACTTAATGTTGATTCGATGATTACATTGATTACAATAAGCAGAAGATTGTTTTGAAGCAAATGGGTTAGGGATTTGTGTGTTTGGAGATGGAATGTACGTGTTTCAATAAAAAAACTAAAAGAATATAGTGAGAATAAAAGAAGACAAGGATTTAAGGAAATATAATGTAAACTTTGCCATTCTTCAACTTGAAAGTACTAGTACACCAAATCATTTAATGTTGATTCGTTGATTACATTGATTACAATAAGCAGAGTATTATTTTGAAGCAAATGGGTTGTGGATTAGTGTGTTTGGAGATGAGATGTATGTGTTTGAATTTGGCGGTGTTGTGGCCGTTACGGAGCCGCGACCGACTCGGCGTGCGTCTGTTTCGCGAAGTGGAGGGGGCCCGCCATGTTGGGGTCGACAACCCGCGTTTGAAAGTGAAAAGAGAACCGCTCCGTCGTCGCCCAGCCGCGAACCAGCAGTTCTCTGGATCACCGGGTACAATACACTGTAATACGGTTACTGGTACTCAACGGTTTACTCACATTGTTTATCTGCTTCTTTGTTTAACGCACTTTCCTATCACATTTCTCCAATCAATACATCTACCCACCACTCATTTGCATACGAGCTAATTTCACAAACTTTAAAATTTACTAATTTAACACTCGATACACATTTCTCAAAATTATAAATATACAAATTCTTTCCCGTTACTTTCCTCTTTAAAATTCTCTTTGTACTTTTTTAAATATTATTAAATATTTACAAATTCATGAATTATTGAATTCCTCATAAAACATAATTCTTTTCGTTTTATTATTTTTATAAAAGAGATACTTGGATCGTTTTTAAAAATAAGAGGAATAATATTTTCAAATATATTTTCTTTTGCTCTAGGTTCTCGGTACTGAACATTTAAAATTTATTCCATATAACGCACATTAAAGAAAGTACCTGTTTTTGTAAGTCAGTTTTGATTTTAAGATTATAAACGATGATATCTGAAATATTTAGTAGGTATATAAATACTTTATATATAAATATAAAACATTCTTATTTGTGTTGAAAGCTTCTATTGAGGGATTAGAAATGTTTTAAATTCATTTTTTAGAACTATAATAACAATAAAGATTATACAGTTGTCTGTGAATTTATTTAAAAATTAGTTTCGGTTTCTAGTTTAACCGATAAAAAATTAGAATTGAAAAAGTTTATGCACTTACAAAAATTGATAAGTAGTTTTAATTAAATTTGAAGCCTAGCCTAAAATATATACAGGGTGTTTGGCGAAAGGCCGGCACCCAGAATATTTCGTTCATTTTAAAAGATACAAGAAAATGTTAACGAGAAAAGTTAAACTAGATAAAGGGACTCATAAAATGGCCGTAGTAACAATTTTGTGTCACTTCCGGTTTTGGCGGAAATATGTCCAACTTTAATTCTAGCATAGGGAATCGGTATTTTTATATATTTTTTCGAAATTTACATAAAATTAGCTTTACAATGATACCAAAATATCATTGTTTTACTTCAACCATTTCAAAATGGCGATTCTTTATTTTTTAAATGTTTACTAATAAAAATTCATAAAAACTACACCATAGTCACCTATTTGAGATTTTGTTACCTGAAACCAAACAAATAATGTCAAAAAATAATAGATCTACCTACCTTTCCTGACGATGTAATGACAAAATTTGTTATGTGACAAATTGTGCAAAAAAATGACGGCGGCCATTTTGAGTATTTTTAATTTTAATTTTGTTTGTCATATTTAGAAAGTTTTTGTATTGTGTTGATTATTGTAAGGTATTTTAAAATTATTTTCTTTTGCGTTAATTACCTATAGTTGTAAGTACATAAATATGAAAATAAATTGTCGCCATTTTGAAATGGTGGAAGTAAAACTATGATATTTTGGTATCATTGCAAAGCTAATTTTATGTACATTCCGTAAAAAAATATAAAAATACCGATTCCCTATGCTAGAATTAAAGTTGGAGCCATTTCCGCTAAAACCGGAAGTGACACAAAATTTGTACTAGGATCATTTTATGAGTCCCTTTGTCTAGTTTAGCTTTGCTCCTTAACATTTTCTTGTATCTTTTAAAATAAACGAAATATTTTGGGTGCCGGCCTTTCGCCAAACACCCTGTATATGAAATATGAAGAATTAAAAAATGAGTAACAATACACAATTATAAAAAGTAAAAGAATTAAAGTAAAATTCGACGATTTTAAATCATTCCTTATTATTTAGGTAACTAGTGTGTAAAATAAGTGTTTTTTAGTCGAGTGCTGTTTAACACATGAGACGTAGCCGAATGCAAAAATTATAGCCCGAGATAAAAAATATTATGTCACACACGTGTGGCATACAATATTTTTCCTGCAACCGAAATATTATTAAAAATTAATTTCAAATGTATTTGAAAATATTGATAAATGTGTTTACTTTGTCTAGCAACAGTTACTTTCCACGCACTAGTGAGTGAAAAGTAACAACGGCAGTTGTTTAAATTTCTGGCATGGTTTTTATATTGAATAATCTAAACTAATCTAATTTAAACTCTACATTATTTGTCATTTACTGATGAAAAGAACTTTTGATACAATTGTCTAATTTTAAAAATGTACGTATTTGAGGTTAGGTATAGTTTTTTAATTTTTTCTATTATATAAAATTTTAGACTGCATTAAATTATGTATATCCAACTTTATTGATAAATAAATAAATTAAATGTGTAATCATTATTCAAAACTACTTAAAATGTGAAACAATCCTAATAGAAAAGTAGATAAATTTTTATGAAATATGTCTCCAAACTAATTTTTAATATAATTCGATGACTTATCCCGCTGTAATTTTGACGAAAGTGTTTTTGAGTGTTGGACAGGATAGTATCGAGAATATATGTAGTGTGCTTTGTTCTGTAGACGTCTAGTACTTCGGCAATAAAGTAGTTTTACGTGAAGGCAACGTTAGTTACGCAACGAGGGAGGTATTGTCTGAACAGTTCCAGATAAGCCACTTTATGGTAGAAGAACTGTACACCTCCCGTGATAAGATAGTGGCTGTGACCTCAGACCAAAGTTTGTTTATATCTAGAGCACTAGCGACGGACTAAAATAAAAAGTGCTCGGTTAAACAATAACAATAGTCATCATCAACAAATAAGGAACAGTGACTAGTAGGTATCACTCAAATGACAAATTTCTGGAGATTAATCATTTCATTAACTTTTAGGACTTAGATCTTTTACATTCTTGTGCTTTAAAGTAAAAACAATTCATATTCATCAAATAACTTATCTGTAGAATTGAAAGTACAAAAGTCTGAACGGTGGCTAAAATCAATATTATTAATAAATTTTTATTTGTTCAATGTACTAGCTATTAACATAACTGGGATAGTTGAGTATCAAAACCGCTGCAGATATCAATTGAATTCCGAGCTCGGAGAGCGAGGATTTTAAGACAACTAAGGCCTAGTATGATTCATAACATTCGTGGTTTGTTCAATAGTTTACTGGTTTCACGTTATTAATAAATATTTTATTATAAAATTATCTTGTAACGTTTTCGTGATCAAGTCTGTATGGGTTAATATGACAGCTATATTGAAAAATCTGTACGGTAATATTATTACCTTAGCAACTTGTCAAAATTATATGGGATACAATTATGACTTAGTTACCCTGCTTACTTTGTCTATGTAACCAAAGGCTTAATATCTTGAAACCGGTAGAAATTATGCTGACTCATAAATAATTTAAAAATCTTTTCGTTTCATAGTAACATAATTTGCGAAAACATTATATTTAGAAGTATTTTCAGTAATAATATAACAAGAGAGTGAGTATAAATTGAAAATAATTTGACAGGTTTTTCGACAAGTTGCCAAATGGCAAATTTTCTAATTTATCGAATTCTCGACTTATATTCTCAGTCTTTTTCGCTCATTTTACTATGTGTTGATATATTCAACATATGTCAACAAAAACAAAAGCAACAGTGATTATTCCCGAGAATAATTTCTAGAGGTATATTGTAACTATAGTAATGAAAGGATTGGTATAAAACGCACATGAGAAATATCGAAAAATTCAGTTGGTTTAAAAAAAGTCAAAAAGTAATCAAAATTTAATCAACTCTTTCTAGTATCAGAGAACATTTAAATTGAAATTTCCATAATTTTCTACTTTAAAGATTTTGAGTAATCATTTATACATGGTGTTACTTGTGTTTCAATTATTTATGGTCCTGATGAAAGACGAAATTAAATAAAATCAAAATATGTCTTACAATCAAATTTTATTTATATAATTGTCATTGTTTTGTATTTTCATATACACCTATTTATTACATTTAGATATTTTACACTTCTTGTACATATGAACTAAATTTATTGTCTTGCGCTAAATAAATTGAAGTAATTTTCCGAATGTTGCATTTGTAATGATGATATTTCAATCTTGTCCATTTACTAACATCAATTGATACCAGTACAAGAAGTTTTAAGACCACATAAGTGTAGAAAGGCACCGTAGATGATTACTGATTATAGCAATCAAAAATAGAAAACTTGATTACAAGACAGAATATTTCATTTGATTACCATATGATAAATTGGTTTGCAACAAAAACATGTACTTGCAGCTTAAAAGTTTATTGTTATTAAAATTACTATTAGTTAATTTTTTCATCAACTTATGACGTCTCAATGTAAATGAAAAATGAAAATAGAACACTACATTCCTATTAGATGTAATGCACTTATCTATCAAAACGTATGTTTTTCGGAAAAACAAGATACTAGATCCGAGTTCAGTAAAGGCCTATTTTTTTTACAATGTGTTGTTAGATATTTAGTACATAACTCAATTCTAATTCTATATTAAAATTGTATACAAGTGACAAGATTTCTTGCCTTGTTTAATAATTTCTCGTCTTCTCTCGAAAAGCAAGACAAGAAATTTAAGTATATCTTGTCTTTCATTGCTCTTGTATATAAAAACTTGTCTTGATCGTCATTTTCTTACATATTTTCTTGTCTTGTATGTTTATATTCACAAATGACCTTGAACATAAAAATAATCTTGTTTCACACGTACATTTTTTTGTTTAGATATTATCGAATATATTTCTTATAATACAATAAATAAATATTATATAAACAAAAATCGTATAGCTGCACATACTATATATTAACACTTAGCACAACAGCGAAATCTGTACAAGCAAAAAAGGCTTTTTCAAAGTATCCCTGGTTATAAGAATGTATTTTGTGTCTTAACTCTTGATTACATGATTTCGAAGAATAATTGTATTATTTAGTCAATAATTGTTACTATTACCTATATATTTCTTGAAAACGAAATTTCCTTATATGTGTTAAAAATATTTTTGTACTTTTATTAATTTATGGGTAGGTTTTTATAATAAATCTAGATTTAAAAAAAGCAAAAAAAAAATACAAGAGTACAAGAATTGAAACACAATTTCTTGCCTTGTCTTGCTTTGAAATTTGTAGCTCTTGTCTTGTTGTCTTGCATGAAACACTAAACACTAAAGGTAGTCCAAACGGAATGAAAAACGGAAATAAGAAATGCGATCCCTTGGTTATTTTTAGAGGCCGAAATGTGGTGGCTGGATGGTGGTGCGGCCGCCCCGTAGCGAGGAGGTGTGACTCCTGGTGCGGCGAGAGCGGCAGGAGAAACTCGCCGGCAACGAGTGATATCGGTGCAATGACCTAGTCCGGCCAGCCGTAGTATGTGTGTCACCGTACACACAATAACAACATACCCGAAATCTTCACACACACTATCGTCTCTGGCTTTACTAGCCATAGCCAGACACTGCCTTCCAAACTAATCACAATCAGAAATTGTCATTGCTTTCTCAATGCATTGAGTCTAATTCTAAAAACATGAGGTGCATTCAGTAACAACATACTCGAAATCTTCACACATACTATCGTCTCTGTCTTTACTAGCCATAGCCAGACATTGCCTTCCCAATGTTCTTGTAATCAATGCATTGATTCTAATAATAAAAACATAAGGTGCATTCGTGTAATCAACCGTTTCATTTTAATTATGATCAAAGTTAAGTGGACGGAACTGATATTTTTGACAAATAAAATCTTTGCCTTTACTAGCCTTCGCTAGACACTGCCTTCCAAATGTTCTTGTAATCAATGCATTGACTCTAATTCTAAAAACATAAGGTGCATTCAGTAACAACATACCCGAAATCTTCACACACTATCGTCTTCTCTGCCTTTACTAGCCCTAGCCAGACACTGCCTTCCAAATCTTCTTGTAATCAATGCATTGACTCTAATAATAAAAACATGAGGTGCATTCGTGTAATCAACCGTTTCACTTTAATTATGTTCAAAGTTAAGTGGACGTAACTGATATTTTTGACAAGTAAAAAGAACAATTTTGCTGCACTTCCAGAAATCGACATTGCTTTCTTCTCTGCCTTTACTAGCCATAGCCAGACATTGCCTTCCAAACCTTCTTATAATCAAAACCAGAAATCGGCTTTGCTTTCTCAATGCATTGGCTCTAATTCTAAAAACATGAGGTGCATTCAATAACAACATATCCGAAATCTTCACACACACTATCGTCTTCTCTGCCTTTACTAGCCCTAGCCAGACACTGCCTTCCAAACCTTCTTGTAATCAATGCATTGATTCTATTCTAAAAACATATGGTGCATTCGTTTAATCAACCGTTTCACTTTACTTATGGTCAAAGTTAAGTAGACGGAACTAAAATTTTTGACATATTAAAAGAACAATTATTGTAGTCAATTTTAGAACTTTGAAAAACTGTATTATCCTTCGAACTAGATATAATAAGAAAAAAATTGATGTGGACATCATATGAATTCCTTGTACACTAAATTATACACATTTTTTGCTGTACTTCCAGAAATTGACATTGTTTTCTCAACGCATTGACTCTAATTCTAAAAACATGAGGTGTATTCGTGTAATCAACCGTTTCACTTTACTTATGATCAAAGTTAAGTGGACGGAACTGATATTTTTGACTAATAAAAAGAACAATTGTGGTCATTTTTAGAATTATCTCAGAAGCACACTTCGAATTTGATTTAGTAAGAAAAAAATCTGATGTGTATACCACATGACTTCCTTGTAGGTACACTAAATTATACACATTTTTTGCTGCACTTCTTTAAACTTATTTCACTTGAAAGTGAGATCATTCTACGACTAATCATTCTTCAACTTCCATCAGTTTCATATCTTCGAACTTCCCTTCGAAATGGATCATCTTTTGAAAATGTTATTAAAATGTTTATCACTATTCCTTACTGCATTACACAAAATTATTTTAATCCCTCAAAAACTTGCAAAGAAAGAGATATGATTTTCATTTATTTTATACATATTTCTCACGAAACATATTCCTACAAGTTCATTATATATTTTATTTCGATGTTATATAAGGGAAGCTTAAAGTTTAATTATTATTGGTGCCACTGGTCATAATCAGAACAAAAAATGTCATTGTCTTCTGAATACGTTAACTTGAATTCTGGTACGGCCACTTCTAACAACATTATTCTAATCAACAGGTAGATAATAGTCATCACAGATTTCTTTTCTTTTCGTTACCAATACCAAGTACATGTTTTAGGAATGATTCCCATATACTCAACTTATTAAGAGTCCACTGAAAGTACGAATAATTCAAAAATATTAAAATAATTAATATAAATAATCGGCTTGGCTTTACTAACTTTCTACAGACATAACTTTTCCAAAATTCTATGTCTCATACAATATTGTAATCTCGAATAAAAATTGTCAATGGCTGTATTTGACAATCCCAATGAAATTTAAGAAACCGATTCTCCTTGATTTTGACTTCTAAAACATTTTTGTAATCAAATAATTGTTTTGGATTTAATTCCAATTTTATCAATATTTGAGACAAAATCACAGTTTCACAAAGTTTATAAAAAACGTTGTAATAAAAATCAAATAATGTTTTATTTGCTTTTTCAGATCTATTAAAGCAATAGTTTTTTCAAGTTTCCAGGTTTCCAGTATTGTTGCAATCAGGATAAAAAAATTGTTATTGATGGTACTTGTCACTTCTATTCTATATAATACAACTATTTTCAACCACATACTAGCATTCTTCAACAGTTACAGATTTCTAAAAACATTCTAATTAACAATCAGAACCAACTATACTTTTACTAAACTATTCAAATAGTTGTTCTAAAATTAATAGTTTTACTTTTCCAAAATCTTTATTAGCTTTCAAGCCTTCCAAAAATGTTATTGTAATCACCATAAAATACTTCATTAGTTTTGTACAGATCTATATTTAAAACTTTTTCAAGTGATTCTTGAAATCAAGTGGGACTTTTTACTATTATAATCAAGATCATAGTCTAATATTCATAGATAATTTGTTATCACCAAATCAAGTTTTAATCAAGATATATAATTTAATATTTTCTTTGTTCCATTCATCTTCAACAGCTTTTAGAGACCGATTCGTATTTCAAATACTTGTAAGGATGTCACGTCTAATTTACTGAAATATCTATTGTCTAATTTAATAACTAATTTATGGATTTGAAAAGACAAAACACAGGTTCATAGTTTAAAAATGATTGTGATAGTTAATGATTACATTGAGGTTGAATGGTTGTAATCAAAATTCTATTTTAATTACATATAAACAAAATATAAATACTTTTAAAGTTTGTAGTTATTTGTGGCGTCAAAATTTCGGCGTGAAAGTCGTTATAATCAAATTAAAATGTTGAGGTTTATTGACAAATACTTTTCATTCAACATGCAAAATTGGCATCAGGTGCAGGGGTGAGCGTGGGTCTAGTTTGGCAAACTGCACACAAATAATTACTCTTGCATTCTTTCCATTCCTCTCAGATGCAAAAACAGAGTTGCACATTACTTAAGCGCCATTTTTACCAGGAATACAACCAGAAATAGACACAATAAAACCAATAATACAAACACATTTGCCAGGCAAATAAATAAAATAATAAATACAGGTAATTATACAAAAGATCATTTCTAATTTTTGAAGAGTTGCACATTACTTAAGCGCCATTTTTATCAGGAATACAACCAGAAATAGACACAATAAAACCAATAGTATAGACACATTTGCTTGACAAATAAATAAAATAATAAATACAGGTAATTTTACAAAAGATCATTTCTAATTTTTGAAGAGTTGCACATTAATTAAGCGCCATTTTTACCAGGAATACAACCAGAAATAGACACAATAAAACCAATAATACAAACACATTTGCCAAGCAAATAAATAAAATAATAAATACAGGTAATTTTACAAAAGATCATTTCTAATTTTTTATCAGCATCATTACTACGCTATTCAATTCGAAATGCTGTAAGTCCATTTTCTAAGCTTTACGCAATCAACATGGTATTAACGGTATTTGATCCCCTATTCCTTCTGTTATAACAATTACAATGATTTAATGGCACTTATAAAAGCTAAAGGCTTTTAATAGTTTCCATGATTGAAAGAATGAAATATGTGAAGAAAATGCGTAAACTAAACTGGTATTCCATCATGATTACGAGAGTAAGTGTTTTGGCAATTTATTACTGTCAATGATTGATTAACAAGTTATAAAATTTTATGTGACTTTCTAGAATTACAAGTAATCCACTTTCAAATTTCCCGACGACAAGGAAAATTTATATATAAAATACAAACAACTGCATTAAATGTATCAACATTATCACTATAATCATTAACCCTAAAAATAACGTCATTTTTGAAAAAATAATAACAATTCTTTTAATTATTTATAGTACAACAAAAGCATATTGAATGTATCTGTGGTGTATTTACGCGCCAGCTTTGAGTGCCTGTAATCATAATAATCCTCTCCATAAATAAGTCGTCATTAAGAAATCTGTGTCCAACGTTGAACACGTTGGATGTACATTAAGTTTCAATGTCTTTACACGGACAATTGCCCGCTGAAATTATAATCTGCAAATGTGTAATTTAGGAAATTTCGCGAACAAAAATAATGACTTCCTGTCGCTTATTAATATTGGTTTATTCGGCTGCATACCTGTATCTTGTTAACATAAAATTACTACAGCCTATAATTTATAGTTTAAATTTCCATGAATCATCTTAAGAGGTTTTCAGAAAAGAAATTGTCCTAATTTTTATGCGGTACCGAAATAACTATACTACGATACACAACACAAAAAAGAAATTTAAATATTCAAAACGTAAAGGGTTTCTTATTCAATAACTAGTCCCACGTTAGAGATTTGAAGCTTTTGCTTCACAAATCATAATTACTATTTATTTTATTACCCATTTCTCATTTTTAAAAGAATAATTCAGAGTTTATAAATAAGTTTAAGAACAAATTACAACTTAAACGAATCTTAGAAGAATTAAAAATATTTATTTCAAGTTGATTACTTGATTACAATAACGAAAAATAAATTGGATTGAATCATTTAAATACAGTGATGAAATGATAAAGCTAGTACAAAAAAATATATTTTTATAATAATATGACAATATAAAATGTACAAAAAATGTAAAAACGTATTAACATTCGAGGAAATTGTAATAAGTCCGAGTATTTCTGAAGATGTTAAATTTATATTCCATCTTGCTTATGTTTTGCTCTCTTCGAGAATTAAGCTTCAACATTTATAAAATACTATCTATATGACATCTGTCAAGTAAATTAAATAAAAAAATATCGTCTTCGCTGTTATTTGTTTGAAATGAAATTATTAAGTTTTGTTGTCAAGAAAAATAATAACTTATAGATCACTCTAGTATGAGTTTAGATGAAATACATAGTTACAAATGATAAATGATATTGATAAAAAAAATATTTTATGTTAATTGTGAAAAACTAATATTTGAATCAAGTCAATGGCGTCCTTGTTATGCGTAAGTAAACATGAGCCACGTGCTTTAAATCCTAAATTCATTGAACTTATTTTTTCTAGCTAAAAACTGTTGATAATGTCGTGTTCTAGTTGGCCGATGACAAACAAAAGCTATCGTCCTGGTTGGCTACATTGCGAATGAAATGTGGTATTCATACCTCAAGATACATTCGGGGTTTGATAAATTATAATTTTAATTTTCTTTCTTGTAATCAATGTCCGTAATTAAGAAACGCCAACTTTACAAGTTATGTAGGGACTGGTGAAATAATCTAGGTCGGCCAAATGCAAGTTAAATTAATAATTAAATAATTCAGTACATGGCAGAGTAAAGGTAGCTCCCAGGATACGAAGTTTGATGCTTTAAAGTTGATGTGTAGCTTAAATATGCAATGGAATAGTTCTAACATTTGGGAGTGTGTAACTGCATGCCATTCGTACAAAATTATCTAAATGTGTACAAGTATAATATACAGAGTGAATACAAGAAACATTAACATATAGTAAGACAGTTTTTTTTTTATTATCTATCCATTTAAATATAATGGGGGATGGGGGTGTACGTGGTACCAAATATTTTATCATTTGAAATTTTCTTGCTGTAATATAAGAAAAAAAATTCGGTCTATAATTTTTTCAAATATTTTAATAAAAAAATACCTCACGGTATCAGTACATGTAAAATTAAATAATCAACAACAATTTATCGTATTGTCCCTGTACTTTAAAAAGTTGGGTTCACATATTTTTGGGTAGGGCATTATATTTTTGGAAGTAAGTCAATTTTGAAAGGCTTTCTTTCGTCTCCGACTTAGTTTTTTATCGTTGTTGTTTTATATATTGAAAATTAATTTCAATACATGCAATACAAGTAATAAAGCAAACGTAATCAGTTTGACAATATTAATTAAAACTTTATACAAATTAGTATTTTTCTTCAATATAGAACTAAGGATATTTAAAATTTTACTAAATATATCTCTACCGATATCCTACAGGCGAAAAATAAATCGCACCGATTTGTGAGTTGTCAATTCAGTACAAATCTGTTAACTACAGTTTTCAAAACAATGGTAATTAACACCTATAGCCGCTAATACCGATTAGTTAGTTCTAAAGATATACCCCTTTTAACATCATGAAATGTCAAACTAACTCCATTCCATAAAAATTGAGATGAAATATCCTATTGCTTTAGATTTTTAAATAAATAAATAAATTCCCAATTTATAAAAATATTATAGTATATTATTTCGTTCCAAAGATAACTCCAATGGTTTGGTGGAATTAGCAATATTTGTAGACGATTGTCAGCATTTCTATATGATACAGAGGAAGATTTGTGGTGATACTTGACAACCTAGAGTAATAGTATATTGTGCATCTAGGAGAAAAAAAACGGTGGTGGAAATTGCGAGACGAGCCGAAGGCGAGTCTAGTAACGCCAGAAATCCGGAAAGTCACTTTTCCTATGTGGTACACATACTATTTTTTTATCGGTTTATATTCAATAATAAAGAAATAAATATGATTGTTTTTTTATTTATGGAAAACAATGGACTGCGTCCTGTACGGGAATGCTTTGTCACCAGTCGGATTAAACTTTCCCGGGCTTTTATTTTTCGTAGGCTAGCAACTACACTAAAATACCGGAATAATACAATAATGCCAATTGGAAAACACAACGGTAAGGTGTCAGATTCCGTCCCATCGAAAAAATACTTTGATTACACGCATGGGCAAAACATTCATCGTAGTATGGTCATAATCAGTTTTTTTTAAATATATTTTTTTTTAAATTCGTATTACATGAAACAGAAAGGTTAACGTTAATGTTTTTAATTACATAATGTAGTAATTAAAAATGTGTATTTATTTATTTCATTCAAAATTAATAGATTTTAACATCCAGTGTAATATCGAGATAAACGTTCAAAATCAGAAAAAAAATTATTATATTATAAAATGAAATAAATAATAACGTCTCTGTTCCATGTTATACGAATTTTATAAAAAAAAATATTTAAAAAATTGATTATAACCATATTACAATGAATGCTTTGTGCATACATATAATCAAATTTTACTTCTAGGTTGTCAAATATCACCACAATTTTTCCTATGTATCATTTAGTACTTAATCCTTTTTAGGAATTGTTTGACATTTTAGGATGACAGGATGTTACCAAAGGGTATAACTTTAGGACTAACTAATCGGGGTTAGTGGCTAATCCCTTTTATTAGCCTGGGTGTAAATAACACCAAGATATTTTGAAGCATTGAAGCTTGATATCCCAAAAGTGTAGCTTCTAAACCGTTGGTCATTTTTCTAGTGTTGTGTGGAAAGCACAGGTGAGTGCACTTTCCTGTAGGGATATTTGCGTTCTATTTGCTATACCGGTTGTGTTTATTCTATCGTTAAATATTCAAGTCTGTAAATCTGAGTGTCGCGGATGTTCTACTGCACCTGCTATAGGATAAGCTGAATGTAGACGAGCTACATCTTTACTTAAACACATTCTGCAGTTGTCGCTACTGTTATCTTCTCAAATCCATAACGAGGACTCTGATGAATTGGTCTCACAAGATGATTACAATGAAGAAAAGAAAAAAAAAACATTAATTACAGCATGAATTGCTGATTACAAAACGTAAAGTATCATCAGATTATAACAATCATTGTTAAACATAACATGAACATTATTTGTACTTTCTGTCTGTATTCCTCTTTAGCAAATACACTCTTTAGTCTTAAGGTTCTTGTTCATCTTTTTACACTTTATTGTCCAATACTTAGAATAAACATAACACATGGTTTTCCCAATCTATTTTCAAATGTTTGAAAATAAACAAAAACACTCGATGGTTGTAAATTCAAATGAAAATGAAAATCAAATATTGGTTGTTAATTGAAACTTGAATTGGTAGTTTCGTTTTTGCTTGAAATGACAAAAATGTATTAATCAAATGGTCTGACAGGACAATAATATCCAATTTAGAGCTGGCAAAATTACAACATTCTTTTGCTACGAATTGTGGAGGCAGAGCCAATAATATACCCGTAAAAAATAGTAGACGAGAATGAGAGATAGTAACGTTTATTACTTTTTCTTAATTGTAATCAAAGTTGTATAGAAATTAAATACAATATCAAAAATAGTTCCAAGGATTTTATTAATATAGGGACTACCTCATAAATTTAGCAAAGGTACTTCAGAAAGCGTAAAAACAATGTACCTACTTACATTTCTAATATTAATATAATACTATATACTTTATCCTTAAGTATTATTTATATGAAACCAAGAAACATGTCCATCGTATTTACTATTTACTATAATATTTACTATAAATGATAATAACTTTATTAGAAACTTTTCTGTATTATTCTTTTAAACTTTTCTTACGTATAATAATTTGAAATTAACAACCCAAAGATTTAGCTGCAGGATTGTCTTTATATAAGGAAATTATTTTTCACAAGACTTTAATAGTTGAGTTGGCTTTAAACATTTTAGAAAAAAAAATTAAATTCGAAACTAAAAGCGATTTATAGGATTGTAATCAAATCAGATATTCTTCTTGTAATCAAGTTTCTTTAGTAATGATATATGATATGATTATTGTAACAACTATCATTTAAAAAATATGTATTTAACACTTATAAAAGTTAAATATTAGAAATTTTGGTGATTAACAAGTGATTATACGTTGATTACGTCATAACTAGCCTTTGATTCAACAAATCTCACCCTTATAGTCACCAACAAGTGCACATCTAGTAAAAAAATTATACTACAACACTACAAGCCACAATTCAACAATTAGCACCATATTATACAAATTATACCCATATAATCATGATAATCCCGATTGACAGGTTACGTGTAGTGAAGCATTTATACAACCAACCACCATTTCTACGTAAAGAAAGACAAGTTCAAAGCAGAATAGTGATGGTGCCCATCCTTGTAGAATCCGAGCGCAGTGTAGCTTGACTGTGCGACGTTGTAGATGTGTTACAGTGGTGGTGACGCCAATGTAAACAGTGTGCTCGAAGTGAGGCAGTGAGCTTGCGCGAAGACGCCAAACGCTGAAAATAACATGCAACGTAACTGGAGGACGTTGCTCCAGAGAATGTTCATGTGCCAAGGGATATAGAATAAGCTACTACTCATCGTACACCCTACTGCTCAATGTCTTACTTTCCACCTTATTTTACCATTCACAAATAAAAGTAGTATACCCATATTCACAAATTTATGTCAAAATTGGAACAATCGTAGATAAGTATTCAATAATCATTTCATATGAATTTTGCTGTCAATTAATCAATTCAAAAATTGATTACAAATTTTTTTGTTGATTACAATAACAAAATCGCGTTACTATTCAAGTTTCAGTTCGAATCTCAGAGAGATATGAATATGCTTTTCACCATAAAAACTAAATTATTTTATACAGCTTTTCATTTGAACTAGTACTAGTGCATTTCAAAATATAATGTAGGATTGGTTTTATCGTCTGGATGTGAATAAAAGAAGATCTTTTTTGGAGTTGCAGTCATTTAATAGAATCCACTAATACACTAATGTTTCGACTGTAAATCAGTCTTCATTTAGGTGATAATATTTTAATACCATTTTTCACCATGATGAAGACCGATTTACAGTCAAAACGTTGATGTTAGTGGATTTTGTTAAATGAATGCAACTTAAAAAAATTCATTTTTTTACAAAATATAATCATCATAATATTTGGAACATTTCTAGAAGGTATAGATCCATATGAGGAATGCTTTTATTTGATTACAATAAAGAGTTGCGCTTTGATTATATTTAATAAATGAACTTTTGAAAGATTCTAACGCTTAGGGATTAAAATAACAGGACGTCAAGTAATCACCATATTTTCTAATAATCAACAAAAATATTAGACACCATTATGCTTTTCTCATAGTATTATCATCGTCATACTTCTACGAGTGGAAAGAATTTACTCTATGAATATTTATTTTAATTGATTACATATAAGACGGTTGATTACAAGAAGATTTGTCGATGTTATTGGTGGAACCAAATTTGATAAATGTCGTTTTTTGTTTGTATAAAAGCTGTTTGTTATTAGATTGTGTCGTCCTATTCGGTTTCGCTTTCAACGTAAGGTTAAATGCAGTCAGGTTCAAGTGATGCGATCAATGAAATGCAACTGTTGCACTGCACTCTTCATCAATATTCCGTCACGTGCAACGATGCTCTGTTATTATTATTTACCTTGTAATCATTGTTTATCGACAACTGCATTGGCTAACACGGGAAATACACTTTAATTCAATTTTGAAATTGAAATTGAACCGTGTAAATATAATTAATAATTGCAGCGGATTGCTTAATAGTGTATTCTGTTTTTATGGCTGCAATGATTGAACGGCTCTTCAAGGTGGATAGAAAGTTGTGTTTACGCCGTTTATTATTATTTATATATTTGTTAATAGAATGGTTATTATTACTATTATCACATAAATCATTGTTATAAGTGATACCTCAAAGATTACCGTATATTATTGTTGTAATCAACTAATCTTTTTTATAATAAACTTTTTTTACTTTAATCAACTTGTACTATACTTGTTGTATTCTACTAGACCTGTTTCTTAGTTAATTGATAATTTGTAGGGAGTTTTTCTATTATCCTAATGAATAATGGATAACACTGGAATGTAACTCAGCGAAATTTTACGACTAGTAAAATTGTCACCTTAGAATCTATCTCGTTTCACACATTTTTTTGGTGATTATATCACAGTCTCAAATCAAGAAACTTTTTACTAACAGAGATAATTCGCTCTAACCTTGCGGCTAAACGAAATTAGAAAATAAGTTTTAAATAGAAACAAATACACAGAGTTATTTTGAGAGAACTATTCTTACTATGAATTTTAGGAAGAAGAAGATTTAATGGGGTCTTTTAACTTTATGAAACGCGGGAGTTACATCAGGTTTCACCGCACTTTCCACTAATTTTCTACTTTACGTATCATTCTTATTGTAATTTCATACATAGTTACTAGATATTTAAGAAGAACATAAATTAATAATCCTAATTACATTCCCAAGAAATTAATAACAGTAAGGTATTTTGATATTTAATTATTTTATCGACTAGATTAAAATAAATGTAATGATAGTAAGTAAGATGAAGTAAAAGTGGAAACGATGTGTGTTAGCAATGATAGCGATAAGAGTATTCGGTAGGTAGGGAATTTGAGCACATAGCCGCTTAGAGTTTTTTTTGCGTTAGTCATATATTGTTTTGCAGAATCCGTCCCACGCCAACTCTAGATATGGCGAGCAGTCCATGTGCTAGTGATTTATCGTAGAATCTACAGAGAAAACAGAGCAGGATAAGATGAATTCCTGACGTTCATCTATTTCTGCTTACAAAATGGTCGCTATTTAGATACCTGAGCATTTGTGCCGGACAGACCATTAATAAAACAATTTCAGCGATGAAGCTGACCAACCCCTGGCTAGCAGCAAGATGCAGTTTTGATTGTTGTCATCAATTTTGCCCGACGTTCGCTTTTTTCTCTCTAATGAAAATGGATAATAAAACAAAACAATACGCCAAGTGTTTTCAGTGTTTTATTGGTGCCATCAAGGTTTATAGACAATTGCAATAGGCAATATGCAATTGACATATTTACGGAGGATTTTTGCATTGATGATTCTGGAACTGGTTAGTTTGCAACTTTGAGAAAAAATGTAAGCGACCGGTTTAATAGGTCTAGAAATTAATTTTAAAAATCCCACTGTAGCTTTTAGTCATACTTTAAATAAATAAATATCTTCATTTCTTTTTACTCGTTTTCTTATCTATATTTAATTTTGATTACATTTCTTATCAAATGTCATCTCTCACTTATTTTTATATCACTCCTTCAGTTTTCACTTATTGCAGAACTTTACTTCACTGTTTTTTTACATCACTTATTGTAGTACCTATATATTATTATTTTTTGTTCTTTTCTAGAATCTTCAGTATTGCAACAATCACTTGAAAACATCGATTACAACAAAATAGTTGAACTGATATAAATCAGTGTCACACGATATGAAAATTGTCTTAGTCTGAATTCCTTTTAGCAATGTTTTTGCATTCTTGTTCACCTTTTTACACTAAGTTTTATTTCACATACTTTATGCTTTTTTTTAAATGCTTAGAATTAACTTTTGTTGTTTTGTAGTTTCTTATGCCATACAATATTGGTTTTAATTTTGTTTTCAATTAGGTTGACAGCGATGATTACTTTAATTTTCTGCGAATATTTTTAACAAGAATTTTGTTATTTTTGTATTTTCTTTAGTAATTTGCGATTACAATTAAGTTGTAGGTTTCACATTTTTATTAACTTAAAATAACAAACTCATAGATAATAAGAATAGGGTTGGAATCACTGATTAGAATAGAGAATACTGTTTTGAAATGATATTTAATTTATAGAATGTAATGGTAAAGACTTTACGTCTTTGCTTTTTAGCAGGAAACTTCGTGACAGAAGAAATTAATTTGTAGAATCTGTAGTATTTTATGTAGGTTGTTTGTTTTAGGAGTTTTGTTGAGTTGGATTAATAAAATTCAATGCAAATGGGGTTAAGAACGCTGATTACAATAAGGTAATTAATGTAATTTATATAAACCTTAGTAGTTATGTATAAAAAGTATTTGAAAATTTCGTAGAATATCGTTTAAGCGATCATATTTTGTTTTAAAATTTTCTTAGGTCTAGCACGAACAATGATTACAACCAAGTAATTAGAATTTGTATTATTTTGGTAAAAGTAAATAAATTATTGTAGTTGTAAGAAATTTTGAGATGTGTTGAATTATAGAAAGTCTTTAAAGCGTGGTATGCAGGGATTTGACAAATGAATTTTTAGAATTTTATAATTTATAAAATTAATAGCAAATACAATTAGAAACACTGATTGCTGTAAATTTTTGTAGTCACTGTTACTTTTAACATTTTTCGAACAATTTTGAATTTTGGTTTAAGAATACTGATTACAACAACTTAAGGATTTGTAGAATATGTAGCAAACTGCGGACACTATGAAGTTGGACAGTATAAGATGAATTTTGTGTTTTAGATCTGTGACAATTTGCGGTACCCGATAGATATGAGTTTTGAATTAAGGAGTGTTGATTACACTGTTGTAAGAGTTGGATATTTAGAGTGTTTTTGTGGACATTAAGTTGTTTGTGGTAAAATATATGGTAGTTTTGGAATCCAATAAGATTGCTGATTACAACGATGCAAGGATGTAAAGTTTGTGCATTTGATTTTTAGAGTGTGTATTATTTTGTGGACATTAAGTTATTGAATAGTAGTTTGTGGAAGTTTTTGGTAGTGAAATAAGATTGCTGATTACAACGATTCAAGAATGTAGAGTTTGAAGTATTTAGAAGATTTGAATGGTGTCGTGCGTTGGATTTTTAGAGTATGTATTATTTTGTGGACATTAAGTTGTTGAATAGTAGTTTGTGGAAGTTATTGGTAGTGAAATAAGATTGCTGATTACAACGATTCAAGAATGTAGAGTTTGAAGTATTTAGAAGATTTGAATGGTGTGGTGCGTTGGATTTTTAGAGTGTCTGTGGACATTAAGTTGTTGAATAGTAGTTTGTGGAAGTTATTGGAAGTGAAATAAGATTGCTGATTACAAGGATGCAACGATGTAGAGTTTGAAGTATTTAGAAGATTTGAATGGTGTGGTGCATTGGATTTTTAGAGTGTGTATTATTTTGTGGACATTAAGTAGTTGAATAGTAGTTTGTGGAAGTTATTGGTATTGAAATAAGATTTCTGATTACAACGATGGTACGATGTAGAGTTTGAAGTATTTAGAAGATTTGAGTGGTGTAGTGCGTTTGAATTTTAGAGTGTGTATTATTTTGTGGACTTTGATGCAAGTATGTAGATTTGAAGGTGTGTTTCGGGGAGATAAAGAAGCAATTACCTTTGAGGTTTGACGGCAGGTCTAATCATAGTTTGCGGGCGTTTCTCGTCTTTGGGTAGCCGTAGGTAATCTTGGTCCCCGAGAAGAAAGAGATCTTTTGAAATAATCATCGCTGGGCACAGTATCACACACACGGGTCGAAGGCGTCGCACTGGGGCTATGTAACGAACGGCATAGCCGGCACGTGTGTCGGGCGGAGGCGGCGATCGGAGCGAGACTTCGCGACCGCAGCTCGAGGAGGACTGCGGCGAGCCAGCGCCGTCGCGGGAGCTACACCCACGCGCATGCGCCGTGCGGCCACAGCGCGCACTACCTCCGGGTCTTGTCTACCAGCTGCTGCACCCCCAGGTATCCCTTAACTTAACACTTACAACTACTCCTGTCCATTTGCGGAAAAAAATGAATTTGAAATTTCAGGAAAAATAATTTTCGAGGTTCGGAAATTTCGAATTCATGTCAAAGTTCCGAAATAAAAAATAGAATAAGATAAATGAAATAGAAAAAGTATTTTTTCTAGTGATGTGACGAATAGCATTTCAAGCGAATAACAGAATACCGAATATTCGGTGAATTTTTGAGCGAATATTCGGCATTATCCAATTTTTATTTTTCTACAATCTGAATGACTGATTAGTGGTCCTCGTTGCGTAGAGGCATAGAATATATATACAGAAGCGACAGTAAGACAGAGAAATTAGAGAGAGATGGAGAATGTGCACAAATTTAAAGGGCTCATTGTTTAACATCGGAAAGTTTCCTCACATCTTAGAAAGAGATAGGGGAAGAGCACAAATTTAAAGGTCTACACAATGCTTCAAGGTCATAGAACTAAAAAAGGGAACATGAAAGGTACCTACCGAGGTATGTACTGCATTTTACGCGCTATTGCTATCAAATGGAATATAATTTTTAATTACAAGATGCCAAAAATATTAAGGAGATGCGTTGCATTGACAATTTCGAAATGTAAGTACCTAATACAACTATTTTCGTATTATAATGTCAACTTCGGCTCCGCAAGTTGCACCTCAGTTCATACCTTTTTAAAGGTTATAATGTATTTACATTCCTCGCAGTTTAAATAAATATATACCATGATGAGCGTTTAATACAATCTAACTGGCATAAATTTCCTAAATGGTTACCCAGTCATTGTTTTACTTCGCATATCCAAGCTTCACTACCCTCAGAAACAAACTTCCTAAGTGGTCATCCATCAAACTTCACTAGATTCTTTGACTACTCAAGCAGTAATTTCGACCGTAGATGTTCTAAGGATCTGCGATAAAATATAAATAATCACGATTTACACATTACCCATTGTTTGATGTACTAATCTGTTTTATTGCAACAACTGAAATTAAATATAATAATAATAATAAATAATATAAATAGTCATATTTACAGACAGCCATAAATAATAAGGGAGGTATTCAGGGGACGCCTTCCTGGCACTTTTCTTATTTCAATACACAATAAATTTGTTTATTAAAACATAAAAAGCATATTTTTGGTTTGCGTATAACTCGGTTGATATTAGTACAAACGGGCACCAACTTTTCAAAATTTCCTTAGGGGCAAAATTTCTTATGACTAAAATCAAAACATAAAATTGTAAGAAGAAGAAGACTATAAAACGGAGTTGTTGCAATTTTCCCCGACCCAAAAAACATGCCCGGGTTTTTTTTAAATAAAATCCACTTAAAACCCAAGAAATCCACCTAAAAAATCCACTGGAAAATAAATAATCTTTAAAAAACTAATATTTTAAAAATTATTTTATTCAGTATGTCCAAAAAATTACATAAACATAAATAAACTATGGTATAACATAACACACATAATAATTATAACATGCAAGCTAACACCGGCTACCAAGACTATAGAACTCAGTCGATATACGTCGTAAAAGAAAACAGAAAAAAATATATATAACCGTGTACTCGTATTTTGTGTTAAAATAATTACATAATTAATTTTCAGAAATTAATGTGATCTATTGATATGTAAAACAATTCAAAATAAATATATAATTCATGCTAGAAAGGGACAAAGGGAAACTTGAAACACATTCCTACATAAGTACTTGGTCTAATTTTAAAGCTACTGAAACCTCAGCAAAATCCAGAACATTAGTGCTCTTGACTAAGAATCAGATTTTGAAAACTTGCTCTAATTTTTGCTCCTCTGAAATCAGACCATAATCCAGAGCTTCATTGCTCCAGAATGTGCTTTGGTTTCAACAGACCTACAATTAGGGCAAACTCTAAAAATGCTCTAATTCTTGACCCATTGAAGCCAGAGAACAATTCAGAGTAGTATAATCTGCTCCAGAATGTGCTCTGGTTGCAGCAGACCTAAAATTAAAGCAAACACTTCTGAGTGTTCTAATTCCTGAGCCACTGACACCAGAGCAGCTAATTATACTCCAGAATGTGCTCTGGTTTCAGCAGGCCAAGAATTAGAGCACACTATGAAGTGCGCTCTAATTCCCGGCCGACTGAACTAGATCACCTTGAGGGCATTAGATGCCCTGGAAGGCAGTCTAGCCAGACCACTAGGCGGGGCGGAGGTGCGAAGATCTACTGCCGCCCCGGCGCCCCGTCGAACGAGTCTGAGTTCTAGCGTCCCAGGATCTCCGGTATATCCTGAGACGCGCATTATTACCGGTCATGTGGGATTCCTATTGGCTGATATCCAATATGTTATTCTGGCTGTACTAGTGGGAATTTTTAAATGAAAATTTGTATACATAGGTACTTTGATTAAAGGAATTGATTGGTAATATGTTTAAGGGTGTAACTCACACCCATTTTAGGGTAGTAGTGAGTTACTAAAAAATAGAAGGAGAACAATAATTCTTTAAAATAATAATAATTCAAGGCTTTATTACTGATGTAAAAATAAATACCCTTAAGTAAATTTTCCTTGGGGGCATGAGCCTCGATGGGCCCATGTAGTCGGCGCCCATGTTCTTACATTTCTGCCACCAATGAATGTCACTTGTCTCTTTCCTCACTATTAAAGCCTGGTAGAAACGCCTTCGAATGTCTTTAAATCGAAGGTGAAATTAATTCACTATCTATACAGGGGAATCATATTATAAATATTGAATAACTTTAGTCAGTTTGACATAATTTTGTCGATTGTTATACTGTAAAGAATATTTCTGAATATTTACGTAGTTTGTTTAAATATGTTGATTTAAACTTATATTTGCTTTATTTCATGAATGACAACAGTTCATATGTTCAAACACAAAAATTTTCATATTAACATAATAAATCATCAGATCACCATGTGATTTTATCAATTTTTCACTGAAAATATGCAAATGAAGCATTTTGATTGGGTGAAAATAACATATGTGATCAAATAAATACTTTAAGATTTTGAACATTTTTTGTCGTAAGTGCCCTGCCACTTTTTTTTTTAGTACTTACTATACCCCTGGACTTAATAAGAAAAAATCACTGAAAACAAATGTTCGAAATTACAACCATTTTCTCTCATGCATAAATTTTTGCTAAGAGTTTGCAATCTTGATTGTCGACAGTTAAGAAAACGCTCTTGATACATTATTTTTGTCCTCATATCAATCAATTCCTTTTGGTAAAAAAAAAAAAAAAATTCAAAACATATTATATTGGTAACAAATAGTCATTTGTTTACTGTCATTAATTTATTTGTTTTATATCGTTACAATTTGTTAATTTTCATATAGCCACCTACAATATTTCAATAAAAATTATTTTTGAAATTTTTCAATTTAATTAATCATAGAAAAGACAAAAAATGTAGGTTTTAATATTACCAAAATAGTTATAGGTTCCTATTTAAAAAATGAAAATTCTTATAAGACCAAAATCGAAACATAAAATTGCAAGAAAAAAAAATACTGGAAAGGAATGAAGGAAAACTAAAGAAGTCAGTGAATCTTCGTTTACAAGTTGCAGTGTACTGAGCTCATAGCTCACATCACATCGCTTAGTAAAAATGTGAGTTAATTTTGAAAATAATAACAATCCAAGGCTTTATTACTTACATTAAAAATGTGCAGCCCTTAGAAAATGTCTCTTTGATGACATGTTTATTGTAACTATAACTGATGAATTGAAGAATCAGAGCAATCTAAATATTTGCTCTGATTTATGGTCCGCTGAAAACAGCAAAATACAGAACTTCATTGCTCCAGAATGTGCTAGGGTTTCAGCAAACACTTCTGAATGCTCTAATTCCTAACCCACTGAAACCAGAGCACACTTCTGTACTAGCTTCTCAGGATCCATGGTACATCTTGAAACGCGCATTATTATCGGTCATATGAATTCCTATTGGCTGACGTTCAATCTAAAATTGTGGCTGAACTACTGGAAATTTTAAAATGAAAATTTGTATACATAATTACTTTGATGCGAGGAATTCACTAGTAGTATTTTTAAGGATGTAACTCACATCCATTTAAGGGTAAATAGTTAGTTACTAAAAAATGAGAAAAGGTACAATAACTCATTAAAATAATAACAATACAGGTGTTTATTACTCATGTAAAAAAATACTCTATGGAAAATATCTCCTTAGGGGCATTGCCCCTTCGAAATTTTTCTTTAGGGGCATGAGCCCCGATGCCCCATGTAGTCGGCGCCCATGGTTGCATGTTAATAAATTTTTCTATGTTTGTCATCTAGTAGTATATTTAACATAATAAAAGAATTTTATGAAGCAAATTTCTTATAATAAAAAAGTTAAAAGGCGGATACGTCTTCGCTGATATACCTGTATACATATAATGCATGTCTGTACGTGTAAAAAAAAATTACATTAAAGATTATGACATCAATGGTGCAAATTGGTTACCCTTTGCATAAAAATTCAGTTACCGAAATTCTGTTTGGGAAAAAAAGAGCTTAACCAAAAAACAAAACTAAGGGTACTCAATTCGGTAGCGTTTCCAAAAGAAACACAAGTTGGTAGTCGGTAATAAATGCAGTAGAGATGAGACTAAACGACGATAGAATACTGAAAAAGATTAATGATACAGGAATGGATGGAAAGGGGAGAAGAAGATTAGAATAATGTTGCCGGAACATATACGAGTAAAAAAGACGAAAAGACAGGCATTAATATGAGAGAGATGAAGGAATTAGCGACTTAAAAAAAGATGGAAATGGAAGAGATGAATATTACGAGATGAAATCCGACTACTTAAAGACATGTAGATAGAGAAAAAGAAAGGTTATTGTTCCAAAATGTTTAACATATAAAACAAATATTTAGCAATTATTTTATGATGTTTGTTTACTTACATAATTTTTTATTGGGAAGAACGAATTATTTTACTTTTAATTTTTCATGAATTTTCAGTGTCCTTTAGGGCTCTTATTTACGATTACTGTTTATTTCCAGCTATAATATCCCTAGATCATTAATAATTAAGCAATAATTTATGACAGTTGCTGAAATCACGTTGCTTGATAATCGCCCCAGGCCGAAGACGGAGGGCTGTTACCTAAAAGCAACGTGCTTGTGGATGTTGTCATAAAATTATACGTTATTTATCAATGATCGGGGGATATTCGCCGAGATTTCTTTTTTGCGATTTTTGTCATTTCCATAACCAAAATATGACATTTTAAAAGTAAAACATTGAAATAATTAAAGTTTGGCAGACGTCAACAATTGTCATTTACCTAAAGTGTGTTTTAATTGGCTAGTTTTACACACGTGATCAGAAATACAGGAATTCGATTGAATATTTTTCACACAAAAAATATGTATATTCATCCATTTTATCAGGTACAAGTTGGTAAATAATAAAGAAAATATATATTTTTATAACATTTATTAAACAATTAACAATATTAAACCATCACCCAAAATATATATTACCCCTTATATAGGTATATAAAATATATAAAACTATAATGGGGCATTTGTTTTTTATATATCATTAGTATGTAACGATTAAATAAAAAAACATAAAAAGTACAATTTTATCAGATTTTTTTTATTTAGAATAGACCACCCTTATATTAGTATGTAGTTGAAAGTAATTGCAGAACAGCTCTGAAAAAAAAACAAACTATAAAATATATGTTTTCTATAAAAAATCTTTCTTACTTCATGGCCAGAATATCCCCATTATTTTCATTTTCTTTCCAATCCACAAATTTTGGAGAATTGAGTCTGTACTCCAAGCCCCTTTGGAAACTCTGCCTTACTGATTTAATAAGAGAGACACATCTCAAAGAACAGTTTATTTCCAGGGTGTCAGCAATTGTGATAAATGATTCAGCACCAATTTCAGTAAACGTTATATCATTTGCAAAAATCACCACATGAATTGGAGACACAGTAGTCGTTTCTTGAATTATCAGGCGTTTTAATTGACAAAGATTTCGATAGATTAATAACGGAGAATTTGATATCTTCTCATAATTTATTGAAGATTTATCAATGTAGACTTTATTGTTAAATATTGTCTCTATTGGGGCATCCTTTAATGGTTTATAATTGTGTTTTCTAAAAAATACATTTATATAGTCCATTTCCACATTCATAATTTAATAAAAATGTTCCCTAAACTTTATTATTTATATATTTCAAAGTTGTTTTGGGATGTGGGAGGGTCCATATTTTATATTTTATATACATTGTTTTATAATTATCAATTTGTACCATATTTTTAAATTCGAATATTTTAAATTTATTTCGAGCACATAATTATTACGAAACAATACAAAGAATAGTATAGGTAATTGTAAAAAAATATATTACAAATATAACACATATTTCTGAAACCGGAGCGAAAGTACTATGCGACGCGAAAATAGCATTTCTCTGACTAGTCATGAAAATATTTAAACATTTTATTTGTACCTCATTTTTTTATTTTTTGGGCAGATCTGTTACAACCTCTGCTGCCGCTTCTTTAAATGTACAAGAACCTCGTTGCTATGAATAGTTTCATAAGATATTGCAAATTACTATATTAAAAATGGAATATCTATTATATAACATTACAATACTTAGAAATTAGATATTTATTTCAAACGCTTTAATTTGAAAGGAACAAAACTTAGAACCTACTAACGTATAAGATAAAAATGAATAAGATCGTAAAGAACATCATGGATGATATAGGTCACTATTAATCCTTTAATTATTCGTAGTATATGTAATCCAACAAAAATATTAGGTTTTACTGGCAATTTTAAGAATTTTCTTTACATAAAAAAGTTGTATAAGGGTATACAACAACATATCACTGAATTTAGAATAAAATTCTATATCGAATAAGCAAATAAAAAATATATGGTCTCATTTAAAATAACATAGTTTGAGAACCACTAATTGAAAAAAATATGCTCATTGAAATACTTTTATAAAATAGAATTTGTGTGCTAATTTAACCGACTTCGTAGGTCTTATAAAAAAATTATAACTCTTCTTTGGCTTCCTGAATTGTTGCGATTTGGTAAACTAATTCAATATAAAGTTGCTATATATAATAAAGAGGGCCTACATAAATACTAGTTACCGTAATTTATTGTTCAAATAGTCTTGGTAAAATATAATTTTTGATTATTTTGACTGGTTTATTTCTCAAAGCATCTTATTGCATAGCAAACCATATTTTTTACTTCCTTTTACAACAAGGAAGTACCTATTATAATCGCGAAAATTTTTGGTTTTCAGGTTTCAACGGAAGTATCAATTTTGATCATCACTGAATCCTTTTTGACTACATACCTCGCATAACTCAAGAACGATTAGCCGTAATGTTGAAATTTTATTTATGTAATTATTATAACATCTTGTTATGCACCTCTATTTTTTGTTCCAATCGAGCTTTTCTGTGTACGAAACATTTGATAATTGACGTTGACAACTGTTAGAATATACATATTTCGTGAGAAATATCTGCGAAATAAATGAAAACAATAGCCCGTTTTCCGAGCTCACTTTTATAATAAAATTACTTTTAGGAAGCCTGATTTTACATTATAATTTTATGAGGCCAAACGTCACTTTTAACAAAAGCACTCATAAAAGTGAGGTCGGAATATGGGCCAATATCTCTTCCTTTGCAAGTTTTGAGTGATTAAAATAATTTTGTGTAATGCATTAAGGAACAGTGATAAACATTTTATAAAACTTTTAAAATATAAACTATTTCGAATGGAAGTTCGAAGATATGAAACAAATGGAAAAATCAAAACATAAAATTACAAGAAAAAATCAGATGTGTCCAACACATTACCTCCCGCCATTGTAGAAATATATTCTGTATGTTTTTCAATATATTTAATTTGTAGTATTAAAATTAGTTTGTTATTGCAATTGAGAATACTTTTAATTCATTTCATACCTAAAATTCCCTTCATAAAATTTGTATGACCAATATGACAGCTATTTTTGACGTTACTAAAATCGGAACCGAACTTATACCTTGATTCATACATGCAAATACATTCTTTGTATATTTCTTCCACCATTTTTAATTTTAGAACAAAACTGCTTCATATTTATTTATTTTATCTTTTAAACTCACTTACACTATATTTGACATATATGTCAAATTTTGTGAACATATGAATAACTCATCTGTTTTATAAAAATTACTCAGCCTAAACGATACATAAAATTATTATAATTTATATATTTTTTTCTATCTAGCTAGAAGTTATATATAAACGTAATTACCTATGCAAATCGGTAGAAAATTATAAAATCTTTATATTTAATATTAACGTAATTTGCGAAAAAATGGTATTTAGAGGTATTTTTTTAGGAAAAACAGTTGAAAGCTTCATGTAAAGTACTACTTCCGGTTAACCAATTGTAGTCAAAATCTAATCAGTTCATCATATTTAAATATAAATTTTAAATACCAAATATTATATTATTTACATGTATCGTATTGGAGTTATCGTGGACGAAAAATCGTCACAGTCACACATGCACACAAACACACACACACACATGGATATACAGACATCACGGTAAAAATAGTAAAATCGTATTCTAGGGACCCTAATTCGTGCTCATATGTTGAAAACTCATACTCGAGAAATCTGACCAAAAACAATACCTCCCTTATCTATATATTGATAGGCGGGAGGTAAAAAGAAATACTAAAGCAAACAGTGCTAGCGTCTAAAATTCAATCTGTAATTGTGGCTGTACTAGTGGGAATTTTTAAATAAAAATTTGTACACATAGGTATTTTGATACGAGTAATCCATCGGTAATATTTTAAGGGTGTAATTCACACCCATTTTAGGGTAGTAGTTAGTTACTAAAAACAATAAATATTTAAAACAGAAACAAATGATACGTCAAGGGAAATGTCTCCTTGGGATTATTGCCTCATGGAAAAATTTCCTTGGTGGCAAGAGCCCTAATGATCTCAATTTCAAGTGAAATAAGTGTAAATGAAGTGCAGCAAAAATGTACATAATTTAGCGTACAAGGAAATTTCTGACATTATTTTTCACTTACCGTATTATCGCAATGTTGGGGTGCAAAGCAATGCATAAAAGACTTTTAATTAAATTAGTATTATTCGAATTTATATTATATTTCTCTTCCTTATAATTTTTAGTATCCAGAAGCTTCATGTTGTAAAGTCTTGTTGTAATTTGTTCCATAACTTTTTCAAAATTAGTCATTGTATTTTCCTGTATGTTATATGTACTGAAAAACACTTTTTTTGATAGTCCAGATTTTTCAAAATCTCTTATCAAATCCAACAAAATTAAAACATCACTACTTCCTCCTATTCTGGTTTTATTCTTTCTTACATCTTCGTCATTTCCACAAAAAATATTTCTAACATTAAAGTAGGCTGCCATGATTAAAACAGGCTTTAAACAACAGAACAGCGTTCCTATCAACACCATTCTGCCCAGTGATTGGTTGAGAGGAAGTTGGGAAACCATGGTACCTAGTCTTGTTAACTGTTCTTCTTCTGTTAAGATGTTGTTTAGTTTGAAGACGTCTATTGTTTTTCTAATTGCGTATATATCTGGACACGATAAGCAGCTCTGTAAGAATGCTTCAGTATTTTCAATTCCAAACTGTTTTATTTGGAGAATGACTTGGTCTAAGTCTTGCCGAAGGATAAGGGGCTCAGGGTACTTTTCGAAATTTTCTTGTGATGCTTCGGAAAATAAATTGAAACATATTCCCTTTTGATATCTGCCCGCTATTTTTTGTCGCTCCCTTATGGTTTTTTTGCTGATCCAATCTACGTTTACATTTTCTACATTTGAATTACAATTCTTTGTGTATATTCTTATTCTTCCCGTATTTATAACGTATAATATATTATTTTCGTTGACAGGTACAAATTTTTCATTTACACTCAAATATATTTTTCTATTTGTATTAAATTCACTAATATCTTCGTCTTGTAGGTAAGTTATTACTTGAGTTTTCGATTTTAACGTATTGTTTTCATTAATTTTATTTTGTAAAAACCGTACATCTGATATATTGGGAACCAAAATTAACATATTTCCATTTTTAGTTTTGAAAAATAAATAACTAATTAAGCTTACAATTAAATAAATATTTGTATTTTTGTGTAATTCGTATGTTTTCACAAAATTTGTAACAGATTTTGGATATTTTTTATGCATATTCTCCTTTTTCTCAAATTTTTCAAAAAAAGCCAAATTGTTAAAATTTGTCAACATTATTATATCTTCCAAGTAATACTCATCAATGGGAAAAATATCTGGGGTAACTCCTATTTTTGGACAACCGTTAAAGTATCTTGCAATTTTTTTGCAGTATCCAGTTGAACACATCAAAATCAATTTCAAATCTTTCTTTTCTTTAATAATTTCTTTCATCAGTCCTAATAGTAAATCTGTAGGTATATCTCTTTCTTGTATTTCATCTATTATTAAATGACTGACTTGATTTAAGTTAAAATTATTACATAGACGTTTTAAAAATATACCAGCAGTACAAAAAAATAATGAAAAATTTTTTGTATTGTTGAAACTAAAAAAAATAATTTTAGTAATGTTTGTAAATAATTTATTTAAGTATAGTACGTTTCCATAAGTTGATCTTTACGTTATCATTTTCTGCTTTTCAAATTAACTTCCTTACATATACAATCCGCAACACAATGACGTCACGAAAGTTGAAATACAGAGGTTTTAGAGGTGTTAAATCTAAAGTCTGAATTATATTTAATTTATAGATGTTAAATTAAATTTTAACAACTCGCAGTACTCTCAAAAGAATAAAAATATGTTGCCATAATTATGAAATTAGATATGAGTTATTGACTACAATTAAATCAAACAAAACCTATACCAACGAAGAGAGTTTTGAGGATTTAGGCATTATAATTTAGTTTTTTTATGACTTATGTGTGTCTGTTATTCGTAGTTATAAATTACAATAATAATGTAACAATGTGTTTGTTTCTCATTAAAAATATTTTTAACCACTCAGAATCAAAAAATCATTTCGTATTACATTTCGTTAATTCATTTTCTAGCGGATTTTTAACGTAGAAAAGATATTCATTATCGAATTTACAATTTCAATAGTTGGCAACACTGTTCGTTAAAGTGCATTAACAACTGCTTTATTGTTTGTATATGGAAAACGGTTTAATAATCGGATATTGTTAATCCTGAGACGCGTATTATTACCGCTTATGTGGATTCCTATTGACTGATATTCAATTTCTAAATATGGCTGTACTAATGGGAATTTCTGTAGGTACATAGGTACTTTGAAACAAGGAATTCGCTGGTAATATTTGAAGGGTGTAACATTTTCGGGTAATAGTACTTAAAAATGGAAGGAAGTACAATAATTCTTTAAAGTAATAACAATGCAGGACTTTATTACTGATGTAAAAAAAATACTGCGCAAAGGGAATTGCCCCTAGGAATATTTTCCTTAGAGGCATGAGTCCCGATCCCCCCACGTAGTTGGCGCCAAATGCTTAACTAAAAAGATAACAAATAATAAATTCGAAAAAAATATAAAAAAAATAAACAAAACAAAATTTTCAAGAAATAAAATATCTACCAATACAAAATTTGTAAGAAAACAAAAATTTTAAAGGAAGAAGCGATGAGCCTGTAAAGCGGTATATTTTGCATATCTTTGACACTTCTGGTCATTTTCCAAGGGGCGGCAATTGCCCTTTCTTGCCCCCACGTGGCGGCGCCAATGCGCACATCATAAAAAATAGTATTTTTTCATTATTATACTTGTATGGTAATTTATAAACGTTTACTCCTTGAATTTTAATAAATAACAAAATTCACATATACTATAGTTTATATTATACATAATACTCTCAGTCCGATATTGGTTTTTGGTTGCAATTTGAATCACATGCTTACAATTAATAACGTGAGGATCAACTCGTGGAAATATACTTTACCTATCTTACTTTTCAAACCGAACTTGATAACTGATCTCTGTCTCTGACATTCTTCTTTCAGAAACTTTTTCAAATGCCTTAATAACTTTATTTTTATATAGCTGAGTACATACTATTTTACACAATGACCCATTCTCATTTTCAATCATATTATCAAGAATAAATTGTGGTATATTTTCAGTTTTTCCACAATTCTGTTCACTGTATATAACAACAACTTGATTTTTGTCTATCAAATCCAGAATTTCTTCTCGTTTTTCAAAAATGGGAAGAGATTTAGTGGGTTGCGATTCAAAATTGTCTTTTAATGTTTTATCTAATGTAGAGTTTCTACGTATATAACTTTTACCTAACTGCATTCTTTGTAGTTTATTGATTACTGTGGCTAATTCAAGATTTGAATCATTGTTGCTTGGAATTCTGTTTAACAAATCCTGAGCTGATGTTGAATATAATTCTATAGATATTTTAAGTGGCTAAAATAAAACCGATATTACTGGATGACAGCACCATCTATGAGACGAACTAAGTATCACAAAAACGGAGAAATTGTTTTTAATAGTTTAAACTTGTCAAATTTATTAAAAGAAGGTTGATTTTTACTAAAATAATTATAATGTTTCTTTTAAGAAGTTTTGAACTTACCACGCTTAATGGATCTTGTTTGAAGTGCAATTTATTATCTTTGATTCTTTTTCTTTTCTTGTCCTTTGTATTTTTATTTTGTGGTACACTTTTATCTTTCTTACTTTTATTTTTTACCATTTTTACTATATTGAAATGAATTAGTAACAGATACCTGACTTGCGTATGACAAAAACTTTCAGGTTAACTAACACTGTGTGAAGTACTGTACTAATAATAATTTTAGATTTCATTCTTTATCACAGTTTGATAAATAGATAGATACTTATAAAAGATAACAAATGAACTTAATTCTACTGGAAGAGGATTAAAATAGTTTTATTATATTATTTATATTTATTTATTTCAGTTGTATTATACAATGAATGTAGGTACAATATTAAAATAACAGTTTTTCTTGACAAAATAAACTTTTAATTAAATTAATAATTAATCACTATCTTCAAAATCAAATTCACCTAGATCTTCCGAAGTAATCAGTTCTATAATTGCTCTAAAATAATTACAATTAACATTTTGTAAATATATTTTTAAATTAATTTACCGTAAGACAGAAACTTCTGCATTTTCGTTCATCCAGTTTACAATACCGGGGTGTGAAATTTTATATTGCAACAAAAAATCCATTTGTCTTCTTAATTTTTTGATAAGTATAGCAGTTTCTTCCTTACATTTGAATCTCAAAACGTTGGATAAAGCAATAATTGTGTTATTTTCAACTTCACTAATTTTTATTTCATCTCCAAAAAAAATTAGAGGAAGGGGAAATACCATTGTTGTGTCATGTAAAAATATAGAAGTTGATTGCAGTTTTAAATGATATACTAAAATTGGAGATTCGAAGATTTCGTCTGAACTTGAATTAATTGAGTTGGGATGCAAATTAACTGTTTCGTTTTCAATAGTTTTAATTACTTTTCGTGTCCGGGTTACTTTTCTAAAAAAAAACAGAATAAAATATTAATTACTGTTGAGTTTTATTTATTTATAAGTAAATGAAATAGGTCTGGGTTAGCATACCGGATAATGTCTTTATTTTCAGGATTGAGAAGAATGTTGAAAGAATACAAGCAATTGGAACAAATGAGAATATGAAATTGCATGTAGATAAATGCAAGATGTTAAGATGTTATGTAGTACTTTGGTATTATAGTGTATAATTGCAATGCACAAGTATACATTGACTGGACTGAATTATTGATAAATTTATCAACGTATTCAGTATTATTACAAAAAAGAAACAACAAACTAAACGACATCAAAGACATCGGTTGTGGATTCGTCTTATATACAAAAAAAAATATATTTGCCTGGTAATTCTGCTAATTTTATTTAATTTAACGTTTCAACATAGTAAAAAACAAGAGAAAAACTATATGTAAAAATAACAACTGAGTTCTCTCTGTATTTAGCGAAAACAAAATATTTTTTTTTTATGTTTAGAAAAAAAAACGTGAAATTTTCACAGCTAAATAGCGTTAAAAATCTTGTATACTTAATAATTTATTACAAGTGAACTATTTAAGTACATTTTAATTGAAATTACATATTTGTTAAAAAAAAATTATAGCAAATTAACAAACACAAAATATGTTAAATTTGAATACACGTATGCGCGTAAATTCTGGATTTATTGGATGCCGAAATATAAATACATCTAAAAATGCTTGATGAAGTGTATACATAAAAGATTTAAAACAAAACTGTAAGAGTAATAAGTTGCTCAAAATTAAATTCTACATGAGATAAAAATGAAAAAATCCAAATAGGAACTTATCGATTTATTGTGAAACTATTGCTTTAGCAAAAAAAATATTTATTAATTCAGTGATTCTCAAGTAATAACAAAGTTATACTTTTCTAAATGGTACCATAAAATTTATTCGTTCCATTAAATATCGTTTTTTTCCTGATTTCAAACATGTGAAGAAAGAAAATGTCCTCGAACAAACGTTTTTTCCCCGAAAAATGCAATTTAAAATTTATCATTGTGCTCCAATATCAAAAGGTAAAGAAAACAAAATAATAGCTTCTTAATATAAATTTATATTTTATGAAGAATTAAATATTGAAATAATAGTTTGTTAGAAATTTATTTTTATTCTTATCTTATATTTTGTTTTTTTTTGTATGATATATGATATATGACATAATTATCTATTTCAAAGTTTCGTAGTAGTGTAACCAAATAGAAAATGCCTTATTTTGTGTTACGGGGAGATCATACAAATTACGCAAAATTGCATTTTTTTAACGTGTGTCACACAAGATTTTTTTCTAATTGTGATAAAAAAATATTTTCAATTTTCTTCTACATTTGACATAAACTATCACTTTTCAATACTAACTGGCGCTTGGAAATTATTATGAAAACTTTCGTTTCGAAATTTATGATGCACTTGGGCATGAAAACTCATTCTTTACGAACTCTAAACAGTGCGTAACGTATGTACTTTATGCCCGGAAAAAATATATTATATTTACAATGTGTAATGTTATTTCTGTAATAAAAAATCCGGGCTGTCGTATTTACATGATAGTTCATTAAACTATCACAGTTATTTTCTTTTAATTCCATGGCTGTCTCATTTTTAACAAAAGTGTTACATTTTATATTTAATAAATCTCGTACTTCAGACGTGCTGTTGCATCAATTATGATCATATCTGATGTAGAATTTAATTTTGAACAACATTGTATATACTCTCGTAGTTTTGCTCTAAATCTATCAGGAGAAAAAGTAACAGCAATTTTTGTAAATCTCTTGTTAAAGTCCCATGTTCTGCGTTTCGTTGCACCCACTGCATGTGAAAAATTGTATTACTGTTTATCGGTAATATGGGAAATGGGCTTAATTTATGTATATTAAATTTTCTTACCGAACTAAAGCAACGTTAGGATATAAACTTGCACAAACAATCGCTTTGATTAAGCTAAAATTATTAGAGTTTTGATTCCATTCTTTGCTTTTTACATTTCTGTTTGTTAAAAACTTCATATCGTGTAGGTAATCAGCGAATTGTTGCTTCATATTTCGTAGTAATTCTAAAGTATGACCACTTAAGAAGTACTCCCAGCAAAAGTTCCTTTCATTTCCACAATTTTTAGCTTCTTCATATTGTCTTAAAGCTTCTGCTAGCAGCAGGTGGTCACTCTTCCATCCATCAAGAAGTTCTCGTTTTCTTTCGTCGGCTATTCTTTGTTTATTTTTTTCTACAGGCGTATAAAATGCGTCTTTGAAATCAAGAGAAGCTGCTATTGATGTTATGGGATCTAAACAACTAAAAATTGCTCCCAGTAGTATCATCTTTCCCATTCGAGGATTAACAGGTAATTTTCCTAAGTGGTAACCAAGAGGGGTTAATTTTTCTTCGTCGTCAAGCGCTGTCATATGTTTTAATAACTTAACACCATTTTCTACTGCAATTACATTAGGTGGATCCATAAGACGATTCAAAAAATCAACTGAGTTTCCTAACTGAAGGATTTTGATTGTCAAAATGATGTTTTCCAGCCGACTTCTTTGAATTTCTGGTACTTGGTAAGTGTTTAAACAGTTTTGTCTTGCTTTGGTAAATAAATGGTAACATATACCAGGTTGTACCCTCCCAGCACGGCCTCTCCTTTGTTGGGCATTGGCCCAACTAACCCATTCTGGTTTTAAGCTCTCAATATCTTTCTCCACATCGTAATTTGTCATTTTTATCTTACCAGAATCAATAACATATATGATATCATCTATAGTAATGCTTGTCTCTGCGATGTTAGTTGCTATAACTATTTTTCTAACACCAGTAGGTGGTCGATCAAAGATTTTTCTTTGTTGAATACTGGGTAGTTTTGAGTGTAGTGGTATTATCAGAAATTTATACTCAGGAAATGAATTTGATTTTAACATCTTTGTGTTCAATTTTGATATGTCACTTAAACCTGGTAAAAAAACTAAAATAGAACCCATTGGTTCATTATATGAAATATATTTTATTAATTCAAATACTAAATCTATATTCAACTCCTCTGATTTTGGATTTTGGAGATTATCAAAAGTACGTCTTGATATTTTTTTCTTGGCATACAAGTCTCTAATGTATGGTTCTATATAATCTTTATAATTTTTGTCCTCATCCCTTTTATTTTTATGTTTTCGCCAGGGATACCTTTCGTCAGGAAAAGTAAATTCAAATTTTTCTAAGATTTCTTCTAAATATACACTCTCTACAGGATGTGTAAATCCAGGTATTTCAATGCACTGGCAATTATTAAAATATTTGCTAAATTCTTTGGCATTTAAAGTGGCACTCATAAGTATTAATTTTAAATCTGGACGTAATTCTATAACTCGTTTAACTAATGTAATTATAAAATCTGAGACTACGTCTCGTTCATGGATTTCATCAAGAATTAAATGCGATATTTCACTTAAGTACGGATCGGTTTCCATTTGTTTAAGGAGTATGCCTGTTGTACAAAATGTTATTGACCCTGTTGGACGTGGTAACTGCCTGAAATTTAATTTATTATTATCAATTATTTAAATATCATTAGTTAGTTATTTTAGAAATAAATGGTAAAGTTTATTGTATATTTATACTCGTTATAGTCACATTCATTTGTTTGATTTTTAAATCTCTAACATTAGATCAGTAATATCTTTAATAACAAATGCAATTTTAGAAAGGCCCTCGAAATTATAAAGAAAAATGTATATGTCAAATCAGCTGTTTTCTCCTTGATAAGAGTAACCAATTATACACCTAAAATATACCTGGGTATTGTTAACCTAATGGTAGATATATAAAATAAAGTAATTTGAAGAAACTACATAACATTCCTAGGAAAACATGCCTCAATTGCTACATTTACAAATTTTAATACAAGGCACACAATATGTTATTTAGAATAAGAAGATTCAAACTTTATTTTTAGTTATATTTTTGTGACTTTACAATAATTTAAGTATTTCAGGAGTAGTCATTTGGACCGAAAAAAAATACCTTTTTAAAAATTTGGTACGTACATTATTTTGTGTTTAACGACCGAACCACAGAATAGTTTTAAAACTATTCTGTGACCGAACTATGAAGAATGAAAGACATGCATGCTCCTATAAAATTTGAAACTGCAATACCTGAATTGCAGCCCTTAGTACTAATTCAACGGAATCGACAATTTTATTTTCAACTTTATTGGTTACAAAATATTATAATTAAAAGGTACATGAATTTTATTTCCGAAATGATCAAATTCTCTTTTAATTTCTTAAACATTCGTTATGTGAAATCATATTTGAAATGTACAAAATCACACTTAATAAAATAATAAACTAATATCTAATTTCATTATTATCAACATAAGCATTTCCTTTACATAGTGTATTACATGATAACAATGAGAAAAATAGACCAAATTAAATTGCAAAAAGAATTCCATCTGGTTTTATACAATTTCTACTTGTATTTCAGTTTAAATCACTAAGGGAAGCGGTATATTTATTTACTGAAAGATTGGCTTCGATTTGAACTTTAATCTTATACTTATACTTTGGCCACGGTAAGAAAGTAATTACCAGCTGCTCGTTTTTAAATTTATGACGTGATTATTGATATATTGCCTAAGTGCCTAATAATGAATAATAATGTGATATTCTTACTTTTCTAGTCTGATATGATACCCGACTGTATCTGCCCCACATTTTTCTCCTCTTTCTTGTGCAACCCTTTCTGCTATAGAAATAGCACTAATTCTTCTAGGTTGCGTACAAACAATTCTACATATAGAGCCCTTTTTATTCACCAAGTAATCGTCCAATATGAACTGAGCCACTTGTGTGGTTTTTCCACAACCTGTTTCTCCACTTATTACTATTACCTGATTCTTATTAACTAAGTCTATTATTTCATCTCTTTTATCATAACTTGGTAACTTTTTTCTTATGGGTAAAAATTGTTTATATTCTCTACTTTGCTCTTTTTGGGAGAAGGTTTCAAAGTATTTTTTGTCTAACTGTTCATCTTGTTTGAGAGCTTTTCGAATTGTTTTATCGTTTAGTTTATCCTCGAATGTTGTGGAAATAATATTTAAGAATTCATTTTTAAAATCTGAGTCTTGGATATAACTGTAGTCATTATCAGGGATTGCATTTGTTGTATTGGGTTGTATTTGTGATAATAAAGCTGTTATTTGATTTCGACGTTGTTCATTTAAGTATACGGTACCAATCTAAAACATATATGTTATAAAATTGTCTTCACAGTGAATATATAATTCGTACAGGTCTTCTCTCATATGTTTCTTGTCTATCTTTATTTAAGCTAGCATAATACAGTCCTATTTCTTTCCCTCTTAAGTGTGGAGGATGCCTTTTAGGTCTGTCTCTATCCCTTGATGTTCCTGGTTCATCAGGATATCTTTTTCTACCATGTTTATAATCCCTATTTCCTCGTTTTCTATTCATTTTTACTGCTTTAACTCATACAACAATTTTTAGGTTATGTTTATGTCAAATCTAATATCCGAACCACATCAGGGTTTCAACTTTTATTATAGATTTCTTTAATTGTAATAAGCAATTACTTATTACAGAGTTCTTTTGTTGAATAGAGAAAAGTGTTTTTAAGAGCTACGCATAGATGGCTGTAGAGTAAAAGTATGAACTTGGATCGAAGTGAAGTTGGATTCCGCAAGTGTAGTGTTACGTTATGATACCTTTCAAGGTCAATGACGAGAACGAAGCTGCAATAGAAACACATTTTATATTGTTTATTTTTTTATTCCTATTAAATTTACAATTATTGTTTGCACCAAAAGTAAATATTTTTTTTCAAAAACGATAATAATGTTCCATGGAATAACATTTTACTATGTTTCTTGTTGAAGTGGACATTTGTTCGCTATCTTGGGAATGGCAGAGGTTATGTTATTAAATAAATAAAGAAAGTTGTACTAAATATTTTAAATTTTGTTGAGAAGTAACGCCATAATTGTTCATTGATAAAATTAAGATATTCGAATTTGTCTTTCGGTCATGTGACTCAAAATTAAAAAAGTTTCTCTTAAATTAACGTCGTGTCGAAATAAAATGGCAAATTATTCAACATAGCTTAATTTCGATTTTTTGGTTAAACTAAATATTAAAGCATTTTGTAACTTCAATATCTTTATACGCAGATATCTATTTAAATATAATTCATGAAATAATTGCATTATTGTAATCAAAATACTGTATTTGAAATAAATTATTACAATATTTTTATTATAAATTTTAATATTTGTTACCAAAACTTTATGAAGATCCCTTAGCTAATATTTTAATTTTCATTATTTTATATTTATGAACAAGGTCTTAAAATTTCTATAACTATACTGTTTCTATTGTAATGAGCGAGTCACTGCATCGTCACGACTGTAGAATAGGAACGACGCCGTTATTGTTCGGGAATTTTAAAGAGACCAGAAGGATCTGGAATGTTCGAGAGATTAATTGGCGGCAGATATATAAGGATCGCGTTGTATCGGTCAAAGTATGCAGACATGTAAAGTAGAAATAAATAAAGAGTTGCTGATATTAATAAATAGTTCGTGATATAAATAAATAGCCAATGACATAAATATGGTGTAAAAAAATTGCGTAGAATCAACTTTTTAAATAAATCTTTTTAGTGTTTGTCTACATTAATAATTATTATTCTTAAATTTGTTTACATATTTGTTTATTCATAGCATTACTAATTTTTATTATTATATTTTATAATTTGTTCTTCGGTTATTAAACTTATGTATATAAATATTCGTACTTCAATTATTTTTACACTTTACCTAAATAAATATACACTATTTTCAAGTAAGATAATCTGTCTTTCAGTGTAAATTTCTTAACATTATAGCCGTGCGTGTTCTACATGTTATTTGTATTGTAATGTAACTAAAATAAGACTCTGATCAGTTATCCTTTTGAAATTTAATCCACATGTGCTATCATTCTTGTAATCAAAATACCGTGAATGATATCAAAGATTATAATGTTTGAAATATAGATTTTAATTTGTGTTTCGTATAATTAAAATATTCCTGTCTAAACATCTTTTTAAATATAATGTGTATGAGAATTATCGCATTCTTGTTGTTTAAATCAATGATTATAATATTCATGTTATAAATTTTAACGTTTGTTTCTTAAAATTCAAGTTTTCTTATGTATGTGTTCTACGATAAGATTGAAATTTTCATTGTTTCAGTTTGAACAAAAATTTTTAATTTTCAACAATTATTCCATTTATGTATTTTCTAGTATAAATTCTTAAGCATTGTAGCTTTATTGTTCTACATAATATAACTATTGCGATGTAACTCAAATATGATTCGGTATTTAATTAGCCTGTTTTATTATAAATACATACAATCAATGATTATAAGAAACGTCCCATCAATTTTAGTGTAATAATAAAATATATCAATTATCTCTGAAGTATCCTTTGGTTATTCGAATATATTATTTTTAATGTAGTGGAAGTTTGGACAATCTTTTCCGTTTATATTTTGGAATAAGACAAAACAAAACTTGTGTTTCGTTGTAGCATCTTCACAAGTGTAGCCCTGTAGGATACGCGCATTGTAATGCGGTATGAAATAAGGCTCGTAATATCTGGAGTACGTGTGCATGGATTAACGTATTATTGTGAGTCAGTTTCGGCACTTATTGTCTCGCAAGGAATTTCTCAGGCATTAAGACGCTTATGAGAAATAACACACGACACAACCTAAGCTCTTTGTGTTATTTCAAGTTAATTCCACACTTTATAAACGCACTAACTACGAATGAATCTTTCTTATACATGTTTGATTGTGACTGAGTGTGAGGAATTAAAGTAATGTATTTTTCTTTCAAGTGTAAAAATAGTTAGGGTGTCTCAGGTCCGGATTAAGAACCCCTGAAATGAACAGGGACCCCCAAGTTTAAAACTTTCTTCATCGTGGGAATTTACACAAGTGACTCCAATTTCAGAAGCTTATGTGAATATTATTCAAGTATAATAGAAACCAAAACTTCAGTTGCAAATTTCCTTAGGCAATTTAAATGATAATATTACTCGTATTATAGGGGCTACATATGAAGAACAACAAATCGTTATTTCAATGCAAAGCTGTTGTTGAACTTTCTACAATATTCCAGAACACACCGTTTGAAATCTTTCAAATACTTCTAAAATGTACTGAAAATATAAAATTTTATCCAAGAATTTATGTACGTGAATTTTGAATATTATTAATGGAACGGTTTGACCTTGAGTTTAGACAGATGAATAATTGAAATATTATATTTTTCACTACTAACCTAGACACGCACTATTATTAACCTTTATTTGACATGAGAAATTGTTTTACACTACCTCTTACTTCGTAACCATGGTCTGCTAGGAGAATAATAAATTATTATTAACCATGATCGATAATGAAAACTGTTACTTTTTAAAGAAACTCAAATCTCCAAATCCAAATATTGTTTGATTCAATTAATTTAAGAAAAATGTAAAGTACGCACTTACAGTTTAAAGTTTAAAAATGACAGTCTTCTCAACCTTGGTATATAATATGCCATTCTTTCGATTTGTCTAATTATTAAAATATAAATAATTCTGTTAATTGTTGATGAATGGCTTTATCTTTGTAAATTGTAAATTTTCTACCTTCATAGTAGTACATTCAGTATTAAATACAATAATATTAATACATATATGGAATAATTTAAATTGACATCATATTTGCTCAACAACCTATCACAACATGAAAACAACTTAATGTAAACCTTTACTGCAACTACCTATTACTTTTAAAATCCCACCAAAATGCAATAGTGGGAGTAATAACCTAAGTATAACCGAACTTCTACTTTCATTGTTATGTTTAGCAAAATTTGTAATCATCTTTCAGTAATTACGATATTTTCAGTAATTTCATATTTTCGGACCAGTAAACTATTGTTCTAAATTTATACGCATTTCTTTCCCTTTTGTAGTTCCTACAATTAATTTATTAGTAAAAATATTTCAAAACTTCCGTACAAATGTTGATTACAACACTGAATTTATAGATCTTATTATTAAATTCTTACAGTAATAATACTTACCGTATAGTATTGAAAAACATCTATTATTGATTAAAACAATCAATAATGATGTATAACAACAATTAAATTTACTTATTTTATAAGTTAATAAAGCACATCTAACCTCAAATGAATATTCTGGATGAAACTACACTACCACTTGGATTTATATTATATTTATATGCACAATCTTCACTACTAGTAAGTAAATAATACTGTTACATATCACTGCACTATAAACTGATACTAAAATATGTATTTGAAAAGATGTGAAACAAAAAAATGTTTAAAAATACATGACAGAACTTGCACAAGAACAAAACAGTTTACTGTTTTCTCGTAATGATGCCGGTGTCGCTAGTATTACTTTAGTGAGGGAAGATGCATTTGAATTTTTGTTTTGATGGGGTAATAGACGTTATATTAAAATATTGACTACAAAATGAGATGATTACAATAGTAAAAATAAGAAAATATTAATCAAGACAAGACTATTTCGCTTTGTAGGAATTAATTTAGGAAACATGATAAACAAAAGGAAATAAAATACGCTTATTAGATCTAGCAGTTTTAATAATAAAAAATGTTGTATATAAAATCATTGTTTCTATCTTTTTAAACTAATAAGAGGCATAACTGATGACGCTGCAGCCCTCAACAATGTATATTTTTGTATACCTCGCCTTTCATCCAGAACACAAATTCCTTTTTATATACCTCATCTTAGGAGGAACTATTTTTTGAAAAGTCCTATTACTCGTCTGTGTTACATTTTTAATGACATTGAAAGAAAAATAGATATGGAAATCGATATTTTTCATCTTGAATTTGCGACCTTGAAAAATATTATGCTGAACTATTTTCGAGCATTTTGATAATAATAAGTGTTCGTTTGTGTATTTCATAAATGTTTTGTTTAATTAGACTTTTTTATGTAACTTTATGTCAAACATGTTAAAATGGTATCATTATTGTTTTACTGACCTCCTTGTAATTGGGATTTGTATCCTGTAAGAAGGTCAATAATAAATAAATAAATAAATAAATAAATAATGGAAATTGAGATTAAAAGATTTGTAATTTAAAAGGTCATTGGCTCTCATTATTACCTAATTAATAAATTCTAATTGTTTCGTATTTCATATAAAATTGCGAATGATGGTTTTATGTATAATAGTTTTTAACAACTTTTGTAGGTTTATTTTCAAACATTGTTTCACGTTCAAGTATCTGTTTTTGTGTTGCCATATGTACTTCAATACAAATATGTATTGCTGGTCACTTTCAAATACAATACTTGAATATTTATTTCGAAAATTGTTATTCATTTGTAGAGTTCAAATACTTTGAGAGTTGTTAATAAATAAAAGGGTAACAGTTTATTTTTAAACAAAAAATATTTTACCTTATTTTAGGAAGAACGTAAATTCAATTCTGAAACCTGCAAAAAAGAAAATTATTTTAGTATATAGACATGAAAAGGGTTGTGTTATTTTAACTTTTAAATGAAGCCCAAGAGAAAAAGTTGCAGAAAAACTGGTGCATATTAAGTAAGGGATGTCCGCCCATCTAAGACAAATCATAAAAGGAATTATATGAGTCATAGAGCAGTATCATAATTCATTGGTATAATCTAGGTAGGTCCTTATGCGTTAATCATTTTAATTAAAAATATTATACATTCAAAGTGTGGGGCTTTAATTGACAGAAACGCGGTCTGGGGACGTCTGCACCCCACTTAATCACCGAGAATTAAAAGTTTGCAGTCGCGGACTAATTCGCAGACGCTTTCTTCGTTTTGGGGATTTTAGATTAAAAAATGCGCCCTCGATAATGGAGAGTAGACGCTGTCATATTCTCCTTAATGGCACAATTCAAATATAAGTTTTTATGTCTCAAATGAACTACATGATTTTAATAGAGTTATTCTACAAGTATAATAAAATAAGTAAATAACTTTACGCCCAAAATTTGCTAGCATTAATAAAATTTCTGTTCTATTCTTATCCATACTACACTATACTCTAAATTATTTGTAATAATTGCTGTAAATCTTTAAGACACTTTACATTAGAGTGACCATTTATTTTTTTAATGAAATCAGTACAAATATAATATTAAAAAAAAATGATAAAAGCAAAATGAAATTTGGTGTCGTATACAATGACTAATATTTAATAATTCTTCTAATATGTAAAAGCAGTGTTTTAGCATATATACTATTTTTTGTTTTTTTTTTTTAATTCTTCGGGACATTTAATATTCTCGGGAAAAATATTTTCTAAATCCAAATATAACTTTTCCTATATTACTATTTGCTGCAATTATCAATTCTTGAGTTTTCCCTTTCTTTTTGATTAAAAGTAGATTATTTGATGAAAACCAAAGTTCTGCTTTTTATAGAATATAGCTTTACATGTTTACATACCTCTACCTCTTAATATTGTTATTACTATAATTTTATTGCTATTACAGTTTACAGTTTTTCTCAAAATCAAACATTGTAACCAAGTCACTTACTAGTCCAACGTTAAATCAATTATTTTATTACTGAACCGATAGATAAAAATCTTAGTTAATACTTAAATTACTTATATAAAAACGTGTAAATATCTATCAATAAATAATTATAAAAAATCGAAAATCAGTACATTCAGTACTATCTGTAAAAAATCAGTACAAAATATGTTGCAAATTGTTTATTAGTACAAGGGTCTGAAAATCAGTACTGTACTGACAAAATCAGTACGAATGGTCACTCTACTTTACATACATAATTCCTGATGTATTTGTTTTTTCACATTTTTTTCTAGAATTTTACTAATGTGCATTATGCTTTAATTTCTTTCTAATAATTACTTTAATTACTTGAACTAGTTTATATGATTTCAGATATATTTATTGATCTACATTTTTGCATTGGTTTTCGCTCTAATTTGGTTCCCAATAATTGTTTGCTTTATTTACCCAATAAAATACTCCAATTTCTGTAATTCCTTTATAATTTGCGCCCATATCTATTATTCCTGTTATATTAATTGTCTTACATTCTTGCTCTATATGTTCTATTTCTTTACTAATTTCTCATATTCTTGCTCATCTACTTCTCAGTAAATAATTATTTTCTTGAGAATATTCTTTATATTGTCATATTTATTACATAATTTCAAGAGCGGACGACAATAAAAAATAATAATAAGAAACTGTTTAGAGAAAAAACATATATACCTACGTCTTAAAATAGACCAAATTTACCACATATTGTGATAGTCACAATATGGTTGATCAAACAATAAAATCTTGTCCCGATCTAGATGCAAGAAACTTTTTATTGAAACATTGATATAGGTAACTGATAAGATTTGAGAAATTCCAATGGGGTATTTTAACAATTATCGAATTATAATACGTACAGTTAATTCCGCTTTATTGAAACTATTCGATTTTGATTCGACACTATAAGTTTGGGAATACAGAATATATCGTATCTTTTCGTATCACATCGTAGCAATCATCGAAAGTAATTTTTAAAATTTCATTTTTTTTCATATTTGGGCGTTTATTACAATGAAATTGTGCTCTCGCTCGTATTGCTACTAAAGTCAATGTCGAATTATTTGGACAGCGTGACATTAAATTTTCAACTTTAAGTAAATATTCATCTCTAGATAAATCCGGGTCCACTAAAAACGAGAATCTGTCCGTTTGACAGTATATTTAATGCGATATTTATGCGATTGTATTACAAAATAGTGATCTATTTGTAAAAAAAAAAAATTTACTGTCTATTAGTGGGGTACTTTCTCACTGTGTAGTGTACTCTTTTTTTGCCCTAATGTAATTAGTTCAAAATCACTCACCATAAAAATAGATACCATAATGTTTACTATCTGATAATTGGGGTACTTTCTTCTCTGGCTTATAAATTGTTCTATTTATGAGACAGATTTCGTACTCTAATTTTTCCAAAAATTGTATTATTTATTTCAGTTTATCTAATTGATTTATTTCTAATATTTTTCTGTAATAGTCTTATTCTTATTTATGCTCTAAATTATATACCGAAGAGAAAGCAAAATATTTTTACAAATATTCCAAATAATATTTCTAAATAAGTTTAAAAAATAGAATACTGACTCGTCGAGTGTTTCATTTTAGTCAGAATTGAAGATTTGAGTTTGTGCAGAGCGCGTTTGTGAGAAATCTATCAGCAAGCTAGCGAGAGAGCGTATTAAGATTTCTCTACAAATCGTCGTTGGAGTATTTTTCTCAGCTGTCGCGCTTATCAACTAATTCGCAGTGAATCCCACCCCCATATATCGCTCCGGGACGGCAAAAACACCGCTGAATACTCGAAACTGTGCGACTGCATCTCGCGTTTGGAAAAACCCATCTGAATGCAAATTGCAACTCCGATTTCATTCACACTGGAAAAACGGACGCTGCGATTTTGCAGGGGATAAACAATACTGACAAGCCTTGATAGATAACTGTGTAACAAATAAATTTATCATTGCAGCTTTACCTTCCAATAAGACCATTTTCACATTTAACTTCTGCTGCAACAAAACTTACCAATTGTATTTCTTGTATATATCTATCATTCAGGCTATTATTTTAAAGATACATACAATTAAATATGAAGTATTTATTGTAAAATGCAAACATATAAATTTAGAAAGGCTGAAAGGCCATATAAATAACAATATACTCTGATTTATTTATAAGTTACTATATCCTATAAAGTACCGCAATTGCATCCATTTTGATTCCAAACTGAATAGTCATATTCAAAAAATAACTAATAATAAAACCAAATTGGATAATTTATATTATTACATAAAAAATATATAGTGACTTTATTCTGATTAAGCTAGCAGCGCCAATGTTATATTTAGTAGGCGATTTTCTTTATTTTTTCGAAGTTTAAAATTCCTTTTAAAGAGAATATAAGAATTTATGGATGGAAAGAATTTATAGATGCTGGATAAATTTTATTAAGTGCCATTTTAAATAACAAGATTATAAAAAAACATTTTTAATATCCCTTTGTCAACAAACTATGGCATTAACAGAAAATTTGCACAATATCGAAGGAAACAGTGCAGTGTAAAAACACGAGTATGCAAGAAAAATTAAATTAAAATATTTATACAAATTTAAATCAGTTAAGTATTAAGGAATTTGATTGTGAATGTAATTTTTGTTCAGTTTTGTTATTTTTTTATATTGTATGTCTCCAGCATATTTCCGAAAATCAAAAGAATTGGAGATATTGTATAAAACAAATGGTAATAAATAAATAAATTAAATACGTTTAACTTAACTGAAACTACTAATAAAGTAGCTATCCTCTTCGAAATATGTACAACACACTTTCATAATCTGTTTACGGGTATTTATAATTTTAAAAATTGTGGAAACTTATATTATTATGTTGTTATAAAAAATAACAAATATGTCAAATTTAATGGTCAAATTTTGTAAGCACCAGGAACAACTAAAACAATGCCGATTATCACAGCTCCTGAAGTTTTGAATTTCGCCACCAGATAGAGTAATCGCTTAGCATGAGTCGCTTATTAAATAAATTTATTTTGAATTTAAAACAAAAAAGAATATAAAATTGTTTTATTTGTAGCGTAACTTGATAAAACAATAATTACAAACATTTGTTATTTTTGTCTCAATTCCATTGCTACTGCTATCTTTGAGGTAATGTACGTCATTTTAATACCTAATTTGTGAGCTTTCAAGGCACGTAAAATTAATTTTGCTTATCGATTCAGATGCAGAATTTTATGCTCTACAAGTGTTATTTGAAAATTTCACCACCTAGTATATCTTCTTAGAAAAATTACTTGTTAACATAAAATCATAAATTCCAACAAGTGAACTGCTTTAAAAAAAACTATTGTAGACTCGGCAACAATACGCTTTAAAAAATAATGAAACATCGAAAGTACTCAAAATTATCAAAACTATGTAAAACACTTTACAGAAGATCAAATTGCGGTAGGTAGTGTTTTAGTAAGCATATTTACTATTACAATTGTTATTATTATTCTTATTTTAATTTTAAGAACATCTTAAAGCTGAAAATTGTCGGGAGACTTTATCGCATCGCATGCAATGCGTAAAATCGCAAGTTCCGTAGACATCAGCGATATGTGATTGTTATGTCACTAATGTGTGAAAGCAGAACATTTAATTTCTTTCTGAACTATTACATATAGCCATTGATTGTAGAGAGTATTTCTGTTTAATTGTTAGTGGACTGTATATATGGTTTAATACACTATTTCACTTTTACATAAAGATGATTTTATTTATTTTCTTTATAAAACTGGAACTAGTGTGTTGACATGTTTTTATATGCTGTTTTTTTTCTTTTAGCAACGTCTTGTACCAATTTCACTCCCTCTCCCCTGTTTGCTGCCAACTGTCTGTTCAAATTAAACGATTAATTTTAAAATTACACTTGTAGTATTTTTATATACAATAATTGAATTTAAAATAATGTGAACCTCTGGTTTCTATTACTAAAATGTTGAGAATCGCTCTCCAACTCCTGTTGAGTAGCAGGCAATATATAACCCACTCAGCACCAACCACCAACCAGAGATCACGTCAAGCGACACAAAACTATAGTTACGTAAACAGAGAGAACATTCAATTTTGCACTGTTATTTATATCTATAAGTAATTTCTAAACCTTCGTGAAATGCAGTTGCATATGTAGCAGGTCTATGAAGCTTATCCATCATAGGAAGAATTCTGGACGTTGGTTGTTGACGCGTGACATACTGGGGCGTCATTTAGGGCTGCGGTCAGTTGGGGCCGAGCCCTAGCCCTTCGCTGGTCGCCCTGCGGACACGCACCATATGTCCCTGCTAAATGTTCACGCCTTTTCGCTTATATGCACCACTACCATAAAACATCTCCAGAAAATAGAATTAGAGGATTGACACATCAATTCCAAATTTCTTTTTTAGTTCTTGGTTAAATTAACATAATTAACACAGATACTGTTGCTTCAAAAGAGTGATGTAATAACTTATTCCTTGAGTTATTTTGAATTAAAAATGTTATCCAATATATATTCTTTTTTTCAATACATATTATAATTATAACTTATAACTGTTCTACGTTCTACCGTCTTATTTTATTCCATATGTAAATGTCAGTACATGGAAAGGATGAGTTTTTAAACACAAATGATTATATGTTCTAAGTTAGAAAATTTATGGTTTCTTCCTAAAATTAGTTTATTACATTAAGGTATACGTTACAAGAAGTCCCACCGTTAAACGAAACAGCGTTAAACGACATAATTAAACCCCTAAATAATGGCTAAGAAAAATAGTTTTTTTTATTTATTTTTATTTACTATTTAATATTTTTTTAGTAAATTAATAACGGACTTTTTATTGTTAATATTCGATCAAATATTCATAAGTAAGAGCCAAGTCTTTAATCGAAAAATTTAAAAATAGTTGTTGCGATGATGCATAAAATTTATCATTTTTGACTCGACGCAGGAATTATAAGTAAATTTTACGTATTAAATTCATAATTCAAATTATATTTGTTTCATTATTTCACGAATGACAATAGTTTAAACATAAAATTTATAATCATATGGCAATTGTTACTTAGGTCTTTTGTCAAATTTTTTCATATATGATTTTTTTAGATTGTTACGAGTATTATGAGCAATTTATCGAGTGGAATTGACATGGAATTGACAAAAAAAAATATCAAACTGTCAAGCAAATTAGCAACAGGATAAAATTTAACCACGAATGGTATTGGGGTGACTATTTTTTATTTATAATAGATATATATATATATATATATATATATATATATATATACATAGGTATATATATTTCTATTATTTTTCTAAATTTATATTTACCCTGAAATATATTTGAATATGACATCTGGCACTAACAGTAGAATTAAAAGTAGCAAAAATTTGGAATTGGGTAGATGTGTGAGAGAGAAAGGTGTAATATTGTGACGTAGATAGTAAGGGCACCGCGAATAACTTAAAAACGAATAACTTTTCTTAAACTTTGACAGTTTTTATCATACAGTATTAAGGACTGGATTGACTAACCCCAATTTACTACTATGGTGGAGGTAATATGTCCTATATTCATATGACATTTTTAATTTAAAAAAATGACTTCAGAAATAAACTATTAAAACTTATATCACTTTTAAAACAGTCTGAATATAAAATACAACAAACAAAGATAAAAAATTTATATATTTCACTTTCTTTCAGCCATAAAAGTTGTAAATATGTGAGAACCTGTTTTGCTGAAAGTTATATACTTTTAAATTCTTTGTTTCGCATTAAAGTGTTGTAAATCCGAAAATTTGAAGAAATAAAAGTTGGTCCAGCTATCAACATCCAAGTTGGGTGATTTCTAGAAATCCCGTACATTTGTTCGTCTCGCCCTAGTTCTGCCGCAGGGAAGTCAGCCGACACGCAGCTCACAAATCTCCATGTGACAAACGAGAAATATGACGAAACAAATGAGATACAAGTGCAGCCTACGTCAAGCCTTGATGTATCGCCACTAGTTATATTGTCGGAATTATAACACAAGCCTTATTTATTACTTTTATAACGGATAACTACACATCATTTCTTTACTCATTGTTCAATATATAGTTATTTATATTTATATACTTATTGAGGATTATTTTGGAGATCGAATAATACTTAACTCGTAAAACACACAACCCGCAATGCTGCTTATTATGTATTATGTACGAGTGACGAAATAACAAAATGATCTATTTGAAATATAATTTTTACTTTCGTTTTTATTTTATTTTTATTTCCCTAATTTTAGTTATGTTATTAATAACATTATTTCACTAGAAATGAAAATGAAATGTATTAGAAAAATGCGAGTGATAACTCTATTTATATCGTTTATCTGTATACAGGGTGTGCAACGAAATGCGGAACATAGGACTTTAACATGGGATTTCAAAAAATTGCGGATACTCTCTCTCCTGGTAGATTTAGAGCAAAACTACAAGAGTACAAAGTTGTTCGAAATTAAATTCCACATTATTTAAGATCATAATTGTACAACAGCAGGACTGTAATACGAGATATATTAAATATAAAATGTAATACTTTCGTTAAAAATCAGATAGCCATGGAAATAAAAGAAAATATCTATCTGTCAGTGTAGAGAAGTATCACTAATTATAATACTTATTGTCCTTATTTTAATATTATTTAAGTGGAATTTATATTCATTTCTTTATCAAAATGCTAATAGTAAAAAAAATAGTACAAATATAATTTAAAAAAATATTGAACACAAAGTAAGGTTACTATCTGTCACAATTGACACATAGATATTTTCTTTTATTTCCATGGGTGTCTGATTTTGAACGAAAATGTTACATATTATATTTAATATATCTCGTACTGCAGACGTGCTGTTGTAACAATTATGAAGTTATCTGACTTAGAATTTAATTTTGAACAAATTTGTATTCTTACAGTTTTGCTCTAAATCTATCAGGAGAGAGAGTCAGTGGCGGCTCGTCCAGGGTGGCAGAGTGGGCAGTGCCCCCTCAAATTAAAATAAAATATTTTTTCTATTTCACATGAATATATTTTTATTATTAATTATTATAACAATATAAACTTCATCTTATACTACTTAACATTTAACAATGTACTATGTTATTGGTCTATTTAAATAGAAATTAGCGCGGCGACGCTGTGCAACACAATATTATATGCATCAAAATCGACTAGCGGGGGCATGCATCCGCCAGACGAAACTTGTATGGTATACTACTCAACGATACGTTCCAAACACAAATGGGAACAAGATGACTGTACAAGTGAGACAGCGCTATGTACGTGAGTGATTTCGTGCAATTCATGTGCGACTGGGCTCGCATACAGCGGTTGTCAGCCCCCTCGCCATCTCGAACTTGTACTTGTATGACTTAAAATTCTTAAAATAAATTCTATAATATGAATGATAAATAAAGAGATGCACAGATTTAATTTGTTTATAATAAAATAATAATTTAAAGTAAATATTCAGTAAAATTGACAAAACAAATATAATGCGTATTGTGATTAAAAAACTTATTTAAGAATAAAAATAAATATGTATATGTAAAACATCATTGAAGAGATTTTAAATATTATTAATATTTTAATTTTGAAACAAATGCTTTGCTTATTTTTAAAGTTTGTAAATTTATCATAGAAATAATACGAATAGCTGAGTGTTGAACCAGAGGAGGCATGCATACTCTGAGATTCGGAAACAATCGGACGTGATCGGTGAAATATACTCATTGCATGTTATATTTCTAAAATCGCCAGATCGTCAGTCGTGTATAAATTGTATCTGTAAGCGTGTAAGATTTGATTAAACATTTACGAAAATCTCCAGATTTTCTTGATAAAATAATTGATCATTTTGCTAAAAGAAAAAACAGAAGAATTGATAAAATATATAAACAACTGTAATTAACAATTAGTGTATTCTGCTTCTAGCTCATTAGAATTTTTTAGTTCATGGGATAAGAATTTTTAGTTATTCTTGACCGAATAGAAATGAGATTTGTTTTCTTTTTATTTATATTATATTTCAAATTTATTCTAGTACCTATATCATTTTTAATTTGTTTTTTTACTTTCTTCATTACCCCTACCCACTTTTTTTTACTATCATTGACCTTTCCGTTGGGTTGTGCTGAACATTGATATCTATTAATATTTATTATTAATAATATTAAAATTATTTGTGACGAAATCGGAGTTCTAAACATCGTTTCATGACCACGTTTTTCTCACCAAAATCTTTGACACTAACAAAATAATTTGCCCCCTCGCTCAAAAATACCACGAGCCGCCACTGGAGAGAGTATAACCAATAATTTATTTATAGTAGGTTATAACGCACAAATTAAGAAGTCCTTGATATTGTCTTTTTTGTTTATTTTATAAATTTCTTTAAAATGTCAAAAATTCATATTTCAAATATATTTTTGTGTGTTCAAACGGAATAGAAAAAATATTGTAAGAAATCTGTAAGGAAATTGAGTGGTTATTTAACTTTTACTCTTATTATTTACTTGCCTGCGTCTCGTTTTGTATTTTTTTGCATAAGTTATATAACCACCTTTGCTTCTTTACTTAATTGGAATTTTTTAAACTAATATGTCAGTATTTGCTTTTTCAATTATTGTTGCAACATACATATACATATAGTACCTAATACATTAATCAAGAATACTCGTATAGTTTCACAATTGGAAATTATTTTTTAAATACGTAACTGTTTCGATAGACTGACGGAAGTTTTGCACAAAAAAAAATTAAATAGTAACACACCTGAGATATTTATAAAATATGGTGACATCCAACCAATTTGGCTACATTTAATGATAAAAAAACAGATTCAATGATTAAATTACAGTAATATTTAGAAGTTAGAATTATAGATGGTATAAAAAGATTTTTAGAAAAGAAAAGGCATGCTGTAAAAATTTACCAGTCGTAGACATACAGCTGAAGGGGAGAGTGCACTTGAAGCAGTTGTATGCGGAAACTACATAGTAAAGAATTTAATTCGGTGCAACTTAAATTTACATCGTAATAAATATTTTTGTTTAGCACATGTTGAGTGATGTTCATTTTAAAGGATAGAGTGTTAACTCCATAACAAGACAATGAAGGGAACTACGTGTGACGTCACAACACTAATTAAACACTGTTTATGCAAACGGCTTGGTTAATGTGCGAAATTACCATAAACTGTGGGTGACAATGACAAGGATGTCATATAGGGCTGCAGGTCCTTGTGACAAAAAACAGGACGAGGGCACACTAAGGAATAGCTAAGACGACCCTCGTTTTAATTACGGACTTAAAAATGTACTTAAATATAAATACCTCCTGGAACTGCTTTCGCTCTTCAACAATTCTTCATGGAAAAAACTTCTTGTTCTTATATCTCATTAAATTTATTTACTCTTCTTTAATATATAAGAAAAAATTTATTTGTACTGTATAAACGGACAATTTATTGTTTCAGATTCGTTAATATTCAATGGATGGTATTTCAAAAATTAGACCTGGTATGATTTTTCGTTTCCACATTCGAATCCTCAGAAATTTTTTCACAGATATATCCATTTTTTTTAAACAACCACTTTACAATATGTTTTTAGAGTAGCTGCTTAAGGGTGAGTACAATTAAATACTTTGTCAATATATAGAGTCGATTTTCCAGACATTTTTATATAAATAAAACAAAGTTCAAAATTTTTTCAAGACTAGCATTTTTTTCAGAAAAGAATGTTTTAAAGATGCAGTTTTTCGAGTATAACTCTTAAATTAAGGGATAAACACTTTTCTGCTAGGTAGCAATTAATTCTATGGACTTTTTTATATAAGAATATTCCAATAACCAAATTCTAAATAGTCCATTTTTCTAGAAGATTATAAAAACATACAAGCATATTTAATTCTCTGTTTAAGTTTTCATAATGGGCCCATCCCACAATTCTTTTTATTTTATTTTTCAGAAATGGAAGTTTGTGTAGGAATATTTCTCATATTTTCATTTCTGTTTCGAAACAAACAAGCGAGAAATAAAGTGTTATAAATTCCTTACAAATTCAAATTAGCTTGTGACGTTCTATATTGTGGTATCACTAAACAAGAAAATACGAACTATTTGTTCAAGTATGTAATCATCATCATCTATGGCACAACATTCCTATATGGAACAAGGCCTCAAGTACCTGAAGTACTTGTTTCGTGACATGTTTTACTTGCATTTTAGTGATGTAGGTTGTCAGCCTACAGTCTCTGCAAGGCCAGCACACACCGAGCCGTTGTGCGGCAACCCATCCAATTGGACAAGGCGGGCTATGTTGCTTATCTACACGATCAGACAAGACACGCCACGACCACACAACCGTACTGGCTGACAAGTATGTAATAAACAGAAAGAATAAAGATAAAAATATAGTTAAATGTAAAAATAACAACGAATCCTCCCTGTTGACAACGAAAACAGCATGTTTTTGTGTGTTTACAAATTACGAACGAAACGTCAAATTATCTGGGCCATGTTATACCTACGTTTATCTTTTTCACTTTATTGTCCACTTCTATGGAGGAACTGATAGGTACATCATAGCTAATATAACGGTAAAACTTTATAATTTATTATAAGCAGGACAGGTAACCGAAAAGAACGTTATAATAATAACGGTTTTAGTTCGAAAATCGGTTTTTGAAAATTGGAAACTGGTTTAAACCGGTTAATATATCGGTTAAAAAAATAATTAAAATAAATTAATTATAAAAATTTGATTAAAAAAAATTGAGAATAATTAATTTTTTTAAAAAATTACCAACTGAGAAAAATATAACAATTAAAATAAAGCAATTTAATTAATGAATATTCACAAAATATCGGTTAAAATTACGGTTAAAGTTCGCAATTTTCGTTCAAAATATCGGTTACCGGTTTTTATTAACCGGTTACATGCTCTGATTATAAGTAAGCTAGATTCTTCTTAGTGAAATTATATATTTGTTATCATAGTTTTGAAGCAAATTATTGAAAAAATATGAGTAATTTAAATATGCCAGAAAAGTCCATTAAAATCTTGAGCGCAAAAAATAAAACAGATTCACTTTTACTGTGCAAAATTTTTTCTTATCTTCACAAATTTTCTGCGAAATAAAAGAGGAACCCATTTTCTCTACAGATCGTTAAACATGAAAAATATTTTCAAAGCCCCCGTTTCGAAAACCTTTGACTGACAATAAAGTCAATGACTGGATTTGAATTCATTTATCAATTTTTGATACCAGGTGCAAAAGTTACGAACTACTAAAGTTTAACTTTCTTTTTAGCAAACGTTAACTATTTCGATCTGAACAGATTCCATGGGCGTAGCTTGTAAAGTCCGGAGAGACTAGATAGGGGGTCCCAAGAACAGAAGCAGGACAGAAGAGCATCAGGGATGGATTTTGTCCAACTTTAAGGCCCTATAACTCGGGAAAGAATAGAGGTGTCGAGATAAAATTTAGTCAAGATGATTTTTGGGACATTATACTTTCAATTAATTACTAAATCAATTTATAAATTACATCAAAACGTCCCAAAATACTGAGCTAAAATTAAAGTGCTGTAACTTCTCAACCTGTTGAGATCCAGGAGTGAAATTAGATTAAACTGGGAATATAATGAACATATTTTTTTTTACTTAATGGTATCGCATAAATGTTGAAACAATGTATATACAATAGATTGTTTTGGTGTAAATTTCGTTGACATTAAAATGTCTGTATTCATCGTCAAAATTGTCAGTCCTATGATTTTTGAAGGCTGTTTAGTGTTTACATACATAGTTTTAAAAATGGAACCTGGATAACCTACCAAATGTACATTATTCTATGATAGATGAATTTTATAAAACTAATTCAAATTCTCTACCTAATTCTCCTACGTGACGTCACATATCCCCTCTCCAAAACTTTATTATTGTTTTTCTCCGGAATTATCAACAATTGAGCGATTTAAAAAAATACGGGTATTTTTATTTGTTGTACAGAATCATAAAATGGAAAAAAAAAATTTAGTCATAGTCCCCATTGTGTAATTACTTTTTTTGTTTCAGTGGTTTTAAAATTTTAATCCCTAACTTTTAAATTACTTAAATATTAAACTATTTAGTGAATAACAATATAGATTAAAGTACAATACCCAAAAAAATATGAGATTTTCTCAGCTTAAATTGTAAATTAGAATGAGTTCGGTACTTATTGAAATATTATATCAGTGGCAGTGGTACCAAAAATGTTAATAAAGATGTATTTATGCTTGATTTAAAATAAAAGTTGGTTGGGACACTTAAATTAATGAAATTAAAAGTCTTAGTCAAGTGAGTGTAGTCACTTCGCTAAAATTTCCTGTCTGATGATATATTAGTTATTTATGTATTAAGGGCATAATCAAAAGATTATATAACAATGGAATGTTTAAAGCTCGATGCGGAGAAGACAGATTCAAATTTCTTGAGGGCTTGAATCTTAATTATGCCCGTGGTATATACAACGTTTTATTTAATTTTCGTACTTGAAATGAAAAAAATCTGTAGGTATACATTTTATGCTACGGTTTCTTAATAGATAGTAGGCATTGTTAGAATGTTTGTTCTTAAACAAATTTAATACAATAAAAGTGGCAATGGTGTCAATGTCACTGTCAAATATATACGTCACATACTAATTATTCTGGCAAAATATTAGTGGAATTTGAGACTGTGCAGACCATATTGGTTTCTAAAAATTGAAAAGATTTATATGATAAACAATTTGAATAGTTTTGTGAGTGCTAAATACTTACTTAATCGAAAATAAAATAAATTATATTGTTTAACATTTATTAATTAACCACAATTTTAATTTGTTTGAGTAGCTATTGCTTAGCAACTTTATACGCCCTCGGGCGATAAAAGCCAAATTGCGCCCGCATTTGATAGCTAAAATTAAAGTGCTGTAAAACAAGTTTATTATTCCAAAATGAAATAAATATTTATTTTAAAGTTGTGTTTATATTTGTTGTAATTGTGCGTGATTAGGAAATCGGTGCGGATATGCACGTGACATTGATCAGTGCGTAATCCAGGACGCAGTGGGCTATGGAGGCGGCGTCGAACAAAAGGAAGTCGTAGCAAGGCGGAAAGGTTCACAATAAATCTTACTAATGGTCATAGTAAGGCTATACGCGCGCTACAATAAAAACTACTGCTCTCAGGGGATGCTCCCTGCGCCCCCGTGCCAGTGGCGGGCACAATCGGCAGAAAACGGGGCACGATTTAATGCTGGAAATTTACTAATTTAATCACCCAACATACATCGCGTTTTAAAATTGTCAAATTTATATACATATCTATAGAAATCAGCTGTGGTCACACTACTAGATTGACTACGTATGTTGTTTGATAAAAATGCACTAAATTAACTTTTTTTCGAATAACATTTATTGCTTGTATATTTTTCAGCTACTTCAAATATTTTTTTCGAAATATTTATCCGTTACGAAATACCTCAATATGGCAAGAGTAAACTGTCACTTCTGGCTAACTAATTTTTATCAAAAGTTGGTGTCAAAAGCCTAAATACTAAATTTAATTAAAATTCCTTTAGCCAAATTTGCTGTACAAGTTTACGTATCTGTATGAATGTACGAATGGATGAACTTTATTTTATGTTAGTGTCGGACTGAAGTTTTGGTTTCGTTTTCGCCTTCGGGCAGTTTCGGCCAAAAATGCTGGTTTCGACCAAAAATTAACCGATATTTCAGCCTGGTCGAAACTGGAGTTCGTATCGTGTCTGTCACTTTCGGGTTTGTTCGAAACAGTTTTACTCGCCTATTTTCTTTTTTTTTATTTATTAGTCAATAGTTTTGTTTTGTACGTTATTTCATTTCTCTTCCTTTCGGAGTTATAATTATTGTTTTATTATTGTTATTATCTCATTAATTTAATTTGTAATTTTAAGAAAAAGAGTTATTGTAGAATTAAGAAAAAAACAATAACGTTATTTTTAAAAAATAGCATACATTATAAAAGAACCTGTTAATTAGTAACAATTACTTCTTGAAAAGACTATTTATAGGAATGTGATTATTTGTGATATTTGAACTAAAGTCTTTACCTCTTTAATAAAGATAGCGGCCCATATGACGAGATCACTTTTATGATCGCTTTTGTTAAAAGTGATTAGGCTTCCTAAAAACGATTTTATTATAAATACGTTCGTAATTCATAATATAGGCCAAATTTTAATTTAACTCCATAAGTTTCGATTTCATTTTCGGCCGAAACTAGAAGAGAAGCCGAATATTCGGTTACGCTTTCGGTTTCAACTGAAAATTGTGTTTCGGTCGTACAATACTTTATGTACATCAGTTATAATCTTAAAATATTAAAATCTTTATAATTAAAATACTTCCCTTTTGTATGGTAGTTGGTAAAAGAACAGTAAAAATTCTAGTGGCTAAAATAATCCCACATAAAAAGGTCCCTAGCGGTGCACTCTTCATGATAGCTGGTGGGCCCAATAGGTTTGGGTATTTCAAATACAAATTGCTTTTTATTTTAATTTACACTGTCCAACAGACCGAAGTCCAAGTAGTAGTACAAAGAACCTACAGCTTAATTTTTGGATAAAGGTTTGTCATTACTAAGATTGAAACCACAGATCTCACACTTCGCTCAGCTAGTCGGAGGGCGCTAACTAAGTGAGCAACCGCTGCCCGTAAACACGAACCACTATACAATATCTAGTGATGAAGTGACCACCTGTAATTCTGAGCGGGGTGTACTCCCCATGCCAGTTAGAGATACTGAAAAGTTTAGTTTTTCTCAAATATTAATTACAATGAAAATATGAATTAATATTTTTTATTATTATTAAAGGAAGTGAGTGTAAGTACTCGACTGTAGAAAAATGTACCTTTTATCACTGCTGTCCTCCTCATAAAATACCGCTTTTGGTAATATAATAAGAGCATACTTTTAGTGTTTGCAGAAAAAATATCTTCCGTTTTGTGAATATTTCTTTATGTATTAAAATTAATATCGTGGTAATTTCCATAAGCATTGTAAGAGTAATATAGTGCTGTATCCTTTTAATAAAAGCTAATAGCATAACTGTTGAAAGGAGGGGACAGTTGACAAAAACCTCATTGTGTGGAGCGGCCCTAACCTACCAGACCCTTGAAGGGCTGGCTGCAGATGCACTTGCTGCACAATGCTCAACCGGAAGTGGCTTACACCTACTCCACCACCGGATTAGACGGCCATTGCCGGCGCCAACAGAATATTTACACATACAAAAATTAATTACAATATGTTTTGACAATTTTAACGAGATGTCTATAGGTCTGTGCAGATGTATGTGTTTACGTGTAGAGCAAATTTAGATGAACCAATTTTAATGACAGTTAATATTTATGATTCTAATATCACTTTGGAATATGAAGTATAACTTTTAGTAACAATGTGACCAGATTTTTTTTATTTTCTAATAGATAAACTTTTCGAAAAAAAGTATGTTTTTGGAGAAAGTTTCTGTAAAATAATATGCAAGTAACATTTTCATTTCATTATTGCATACATGTCATTTCCACCCAATCAGAATGTTTCATTTGATAGAAGATAGTTTTTCAGCGATAAAATTTGATAAAACCACAGTAGGATCGTCATGGTTTAAAAATAATCAAGCACATATAATTCGAGCTATGACTTTAATCAGTAAAATTTACTTAAAATTTCTGCGAAATAACAAACTCTAGGTCAAAAAAGATTCTTAAATCACAACAGGAAACAACTGAGGCATGTAAGGCACACGCACGTATTGGTCTTCTCAACCGAGAATATATATAGGTATTGTTGTTTTCACAACTAACACTTGAAAAAAATGATATTGATAATTACAAGGATTTTGATATGAGTATTTACTTGCTTCTTAATAGTCATAAAAATGAAGTAGACTGCAAAAATAAAGTAGGCAGTCTTTTTTGTTTTTATATTTGATGTTTCAATTTGTCAACCTTACTTTTGATTTTTTAATTTGGTTTTACTTGATTTACTTATTTAATTTAGACGGCATATTTAAATAGTTGATTTGGAGACTTTCTTTATAAAGTGACAGTTGACCATGGTTAATAATAATTTATTATTGACTTAGGTGACCATGGTTACCAAGTAATCGGTAGTGAAAAACATTTTTATGTCCAATAAACGGTAATAATAGTGGGTGTCTAGGCTAGTAGTAAAAAAACAATTTCTCATGCCAAATAAAGGAAAATAATGAGAGGTATCTAGGTAAGTAGTGAAAAATAACTATTTATGTAATACGGTGGTTATTTAACGCATTTGAAAATGACAAAATGAGACGAAGGCGAGTTTCGTAAGAGCTGAAGTTAAATTAATAAACACCTAGTTTCTTTAGGTATTTTATATAATATTTTTTCTACCTCAGTTGCAATAAATACAAAAATGTATTTGAAATTATGAATTTTTGACAATACCAAGGACTCCTTCATTTTGTGCTTTACTAAGTTATTACAACAAAATTGTTGTTTATAAACAGATGAATGATATAAAATATAGTTGTCATTTAAATTTTTTGAATTGTAAAATACGAGTCTCTGTGAGTCCAATAAATGTCATAACTATAATATTAATATTTGTGAAGATAATAAGAACTAAATATTCTATTTTTGTGGCTATTAATGTCTCTGTATATGCTTACTTTGGAATTTGATTTCGCGTGAAATAATGAAATCAATAACCTAACTGCAATTAGGAAAATAAAGAGTCTCTTATTAAACGAATGTAGAAAAATGTTATTTTTCACATTAGTTTGAATTCATTTCTAATTTCATGGCTCTTATTATATTAGGGACATATGAAAAAAAAAATGATAACGTTTTTATAGTACGTACTTTATTGTTTTAGCGTATAATAAAATTTAATATTTAAGTTTCTGACATCAATGACGGAAGTTAATCACCTTGTCGACAATCGGAAGTAAAAATAAATCGTGAATATTAAGTTTTTTGCGAATATTTTCAAACAGATAAACAATTTAAAAAATAGGTGTTATCATTTGAAAAAATAATTAATTTAGTAATATTTTTATCAAATTAGCGTACATATTGTTTAACGGCAGTCGGTTATGTAATGGACACTGTTGTTTTTTTGCTGTTTATTATAAGAATAAAAAATCTAATGTGCACTCCTCTTTTATATTTTATGAATACTTGAAACAACCTTCATTGATATATTTTTAACAAAGAAACTAATCATTCACTATTTTCACATGGAAGACTGTATTAAATAGATAGTAATGCGTCAATAGTGGACATAATAGTTGAGCGCTGAAGTCAAATGCTGTGTAAGTAATGCGTGAATCATAGAAAAATGATGACAATTGCAGTTTAGCGGTACAAAGGGCTCTAAAAGCCAGAACCACGCATCACCATAAACACTAAGTACAAAATGTGGTCACGTGTACTTCTCCCTTCTTAAGGGTGGTCAGTGAATTGAGGAATTAAGAAATAGGAGGGTAGTAATGCTCTTGTAACCCCAACCATAGATGTGTTAACAGCAAAGTACAAATCCGATATTTCACATGTGGCCTACAAGTTAAGAAAATATATAAGTAAAAAAGATTTAGGAAAGCTGTAATACAAATTTAAAAAATCAGTTGTGGCCCTCAAATCCGACTGCCGCTTACTAAATAAATGCGCTATCATAACATTAATAACGTTTTACATCTATTACTTGCATTAACACTACGATGAGAGAGCCTTTACAAGCAGGAAAACAACTATTTGATTTGACTCTTATTCAAGATATCTCCAATAGTCAATGGTTGTTGCTATACGGTAACCAAGGTAACTGTGGCAGAAGGGCGCCAAGATGTGGGAGGGGACGTGCCGCCAAAATAAATGAAAGAAAAATAAAATACTTGAAAGTTATTTGTAAAAATTAAAAAAAATATATTTTCGTCTGTATTTATTTATTTAGCGTATGACGTTTACAAAGAAATGATTATATATAACCATATAATGGATCTATGTTGTTTTTTCCAAATAACGGTACTTCCTTAAAATAATTTCCGAATTGGGCGATTTTTGTCTAACTAACCGAATTCGTATGTTTTATTGTTTGAGATATTCATGCTCCTCTCCTCTAATTTTTATATAGCTTTAAGAATAATATTAACCTTTCTTGATAATGTAGCAAATGGCAACATGGCGAGAGATCATTTTCGCGAATGAAAATTATAAAATACTTTTTAAGATCAACCATCTCTCAAAATACATTCGTCAATCTTGTAATGACCGCAATTGAAAGTGAAATATGCGACAATTTAAGGTTGAAATAATTTGTACACCTATTTGTGAATAGTAAAGCTCGCAGAGTTGGGATCTAATTAAATAAATGAACATAAAATGTTTATTTTGCAAATATGTAAATGTGTATATACATATTTACCTACCACTTTAATTAAATAAATGTTTAATATGCGAAGCATACATTTTTACTTTCTTGTACGAAGTAAAGCAAGTATTGTAATCGCGAAAAATATAGGTTTTCAGATTTCAACAGAAATATATGTTTTGACGTACATACGTATGTATCTCGCAATACTAAAAAATCGGCCTTTTCAAAAGGGCAGTTCGATTTTGGAAAAAAACTTAATAAAATAATATATTAGATGTCTTTTAACTTTTAAAAGGAAACATTTAGTAATAAATTGACATTGATGATGGAGTAAATGAAAATAACATCTCTTTCTTTGCAATTTTTGAGCGATTAAAATAATTTTGTGTAATTTAATAAGGAATAGTGATAAGCATTTTAATAAAAGATGATCCATTTCGAAGGTAAGCTCGAAGATATGAAACGATTGGAAGTTGAATGATTAGCCGTAGAATGGTAGAATGATCTCACTGCCAAGTGAAATAAATTTCAATGAAGTGTAACAAAAATTATGTATAATTTAGCGTACAAGGAAGTAATGTGGTGTCCACATAAGATTTTTTCCTTTTAATAACATTGATTGAAATTCTAAGCAAGATTTAATCGCCAATCGTTAGTTTCTTATAAGTAAATAAAAAAACTGTTTCAAACTTGCATATCTAAACAGACAGATACCACGCTAAAAATAAATTATTTCAATGCCTTTCTTATTAATTATTATATTTCGTAGTCGCTAAAAATCGGTACTATTAAGTACCTATATGTATGTTATACGAAAAAAATGTCACTATATTTTATTTTTTTTAAATAAAGTTTGTTAGTTGCATATTTGACAGCAAGTTTTTGCAAATATTTTTTTAGGTGTGTTTGTCTAAAGTATGTAAAAGATACCAAAAATATCAAGAGTAAACTTTCACTGCCACAGATATCATGCTACAAATAACCAAACGTATTGTAGATTCGTTAAATACTTCCAAATTATACATATATGTTGATTGGAAAAATGTTTTACTGGTTTCAGGATATTAAGTTTTTGTTTACATAGCAACAGTAAGCAGGGTAACTAAGTCATAATTGTATACCATATACTTTGGACACGTCAGTATGTTAATAATATTACAGTACAGAATTATTAAAATAACATGGGATAATCTCAAAAGAGAATTTAATAAAATAATGTATATTAATAACGTGACACCGGTAAACTAGTGCACAAACCATTGATGTTAAGAATGAATAAAATCCTCGCTCTCAGAGCTCGAAATTCAATTGACATCTGTGGCATCTACAAATTAGGTATATTTACAAATTAACAATAATTTTCTGCTAACTTCAGCGGGATAAGCTGTACTTAAAACGATTCGATGCCATAGATTGTCAATTTGTGAATAAATTGATACTGATCAGTTTAATCAGTCGTATTTAATAGCAGAAGTAGAATAAATTTAATAGCCCTGTTTAATTTTGTGAAAAAATAATTTAATTTCCCCCTGGGCATGTTAAGAATTCGTTGTTTTATTTAAGTTAAAGTATTGTAGAATAAATTTCAGGGGTTGTTTTGTAAATGAGACTAGAGAAACATCGCCATGCGCCACCCTTTCCAAGAGGGATGAGACTGTTCTTTATTAAGCCTTCCCCGAATCTACAAGTTTTGAGTGTTGTTCGCGTCTGAATGCAATATTAATGACAGCGGGATGTGATTTCGGTGTTATTTCCCGAAATCAACTTGTCAAACGCACGAAACGAGTGTTATCAAACGGTTTGGACACACCTCACGAACTGTATGCATTATTTAGTACCACACTTTACACAATCAACCTGATTTTATCTACAAAAGAAACGCACTTTGTATATATATGCTATATCATCATCATCATTATTGACACGAAGCGTCAAATTTATTGATACTTGTAATATACACCTTTTTATAAACCATATTAGGGAAAAATTAATTTGAATTACCAGAGACTCACTTTATTACTTCCTTGTGCGAAGTAAAGGAAGTATTGTAATCACGAAAAATTTCGGTTTTCAGATTTCAACGAAAATGTCCCTTTAAAACATCATCCATTTTGGATATGGTTGTTGCATAACTTGAAAACGAATAGTCGTAGAATTTTGAAATTTTGTATTCGGACTGTTATAACATCTATTTGTGCGCCTTCATTTTTTATTGCAATCGGCAGTGTCAAAAGAACACTTTACTCCAGTAGCGAATCCAAAAATCCTAAGGATGAACGAATTACCGTTTTGTTTTTTACCTCCCGGCTATCATATAGATAAGGGAGGTATAGTTTTGGTCAACTTTCTTGAGTGTGAGTTTTCAACATACGAAGACGAATTAGGGTCCCTAGTATACGATTATACTAACAAGTAGTTGTGCACCTCTCTTTTTTATTACAATCGACAGTGCCGAAAAGGGCACTATGCTTGAAGGTTTTTTTTGAATTTTTCGCATAAATGATCTATCTTTCAAATAAAATAAGATTAAATGAAGTGCAGCAAAAAATGTGTATAATTTAATATGCATACAAGGAAGTCATATGGTGACCACATCAGATTTTAATGTTGATATCAAAGTACTTCTATCCAAAATTAATTCCGTCAGCAAGTTATCCGAATTCATCTTAATAAATAAAACATTTCCCCAACAAAGATAAAATAAAAATAAAAATAATACAATTAATAATAAATAAATAAACAAACATAATAAGTAAAGAAATATTCAAATTTGGGGCAACAACTATTAGCATTTATCTATTATTTCAATAGCAAACGAAATTACCAGAACAATAAATTCAAGTTTGTTGGCATTTATTTGTAGTCGTCTCTCTATTTTGTTCGAATATATTTAAAGAATTAATAATTGATTGAGTTTTTCCGAGTTTTAGGTTTGAGAGGGCGTGCAAACTTGGGGCAAATGGGGCTTGGGCTGACCACATGGACGATTTATTAAAACACACGTTATATTTACAGTTGTCGTAAAGCTCAACAAAGGTCGCGTAATCCCCGACTCGCTCTTCGTCTTGCCATTAAAATTGTGAAAAATTCCCTCCTCTTTTTGCTTGTTCATGTCTGCGAACTTGCGAAATTATGCGGAAGTAAAATATTGTTATTATGTATTTTGTTTGTTGCTAGGATTCAGTAAAAATTGAAGTTATAAATTAAGGATATAAACTATAATTATTTTAGTTCTTTTAGTGTCTACTGCAAATCTTGATGTATACGTACATTAGCAACTTTAAAATGTGCGCATTTTAAAATGAGAAGAATTCCAAGCTTTTTATCACAGACGGAAGTTGGAGAAGATACTAAGTTGTTCGTTTTAACAGCAATGTATCTTAATTAGATATTTGAATTAATTTAAATTGTATTCCCAAAACAAATTTTAAACGTTTCCTTTAATTACTTTTTCATATTACAAGAATACATTATTAAAATCTTCACTTACGAAAATTAAGAATTCAATTATGTCTTTTCGCTATTGAGATATCTGAATATAAAGTTTTATTTTTTAGATTTAAACCTATAATAGTGATACTACCTTAGCAACAGTCGATACTATGGTCAAAATTACATAACTAGGTACACACAATTTTATACTTTATAATTTTTGTCTTTAGCAATTTTGGGTTTATTTTAGAGACCAAGCGTGTTAACCATAGAACTCCATTGTGTTTTGTAAAGTATAAAACTTTATTTTTATGTTAAGTTTAAGATTACCGTATCTAATATTTCAGTTCATAGCTGGAAAATCTTGTAACGACATTATAACTTTATCTAAACTTATTCTATGTTCCTGTAAAATAAGCTGCAGATTATTATTCTCCGTATAGCGCCGCAATTCATGCAAATTTCTCTGATACTAGGGCGTGCACTTCACTAAAGACCTAATAAAAATTCTCTTAGATAGATGATAGCAGAGGAATATGCCGAGGAACACCTACACTGCCAGACTAATACGGCAAAAACTACAAGCAATGTAGTGCGAAACATTGAGGAAATATTGCGCCGGTGCTTTCAACTTGCTAATTCGGATTATACGTCTAGATTTGCACAGGGAACTTAAATAATTATACTTTATTTTCTCCATCTCTTTACCAGAAACTTCTACAGAGAAATACTTATAGCTTCAGTTGATTGTGTCCAGCAATACCTTTCTGTTTTGGTACATGCGGCAAAATACAGTGAGAAAAGGTTTGTAATTATTTTTTTACTATTTTTCGAAGTAAATAAATTAATTTGCTATATAGGTATAATATTAATTTGCCAAGTAGATTTTACAAGTATATATTCAAGATTTGCAATGAATAATAATATAACAAAACAAAATAATTTTACTTATAAAATTAATGGACTATTGACAAATATTTTACTCGTATGGTAAAAATGGCAATGGCTATTTTTAAAAGAAAGTAAAGCATAATTTAGAAACTTAACAAAACTAAACCTAATCTAAACTAACCAAATCTAACATAACCTATCCAAACCTAACCTAGCCTAACCAAACCTAATGTAACACCAAACCATTCCAAACCTAACCTAACCTATAGTAACCAACAGTTAAAGAAATAAAAAGAAACAAAAACTTTTATTTCGCAAAATTAACAAACTTCGCAATATAAATTTTTATTATTTATGAAAAATATCATAAATATAGCTAAAATTTTTGAACTTACCTTTTATTGATTCATCTGTGCATCTACTATTATAAACCTAGAGTCTATTATTTTACTGTGTATCTATTATATAAACTTGGCGTCTCTTATTTTACTCATCATGCTATATATAAACCCATTGCCTGTCATTTTTACTGAACATTTTAAAAAGTTTTACTTCGAGAAATTATTATTATCTCGGCAAAACATAAAGTAATATAGAAAGCGAATTAATTATCACGACAAATATTTATATACATAGCATCAGTATTATTTACCAAGATTCATATTTTTACTTAGCATATCTAATTCTAACATAGCAATAATTTTTTTAACTTATAGCAATGTAACTTTGCAAAAAGTTATAATACTGTGCAAATAAATTGTTGCGTTTAGAAAGTACTCTTACGTACGTAAGTAGGAATATGCGATACTGAGAAAGTTTATTTACATCTAGGATCCAAAGAAAAGTATTGATATTTTCAAATATTGAAAGAAAAATGTAGGAAGTAATCAAAAAAAGTAAATGTATATATTTTATAAATCGTGGACATATTTTCTGTTAATTTTTATTTTACATTAAAATTGAATACCGCACTCTTATTCATTGTAAGCGTCAAGAAAAACAGTTTAGTAAGTCTTTTTCTCAGAAGTGTTAAATGATGACAAATGATGAGAAACTGTTTGATTGAAAAAAATAGTAGATTGTAGTTATTTTTAACCTATTTAATTAAACCCCCAAATATTACAATATAATCAATTACATACTATAATCCAGCTGATGACTCCTATTTCTTACCACTCCTTGAGTGAGGAATTACACATACACTCGCACACAATCGTATCTCGTGGGCAGCTTGGTCAGGGCCACTACAGCACAAAGATGCTTCAACCACTCGTTGGTAACCTGACTAGTGTCACTAGCCACAGTCCGCTACAGACCAAAGCTGCTCGCAGCATAGTTGGCGGTCTGGCTAAGATCCACTACAGCCCAAAGCTGCTCGCTGCTCCGTCGGCAGCCTACCGCGGTCTGCACCACACATCCTCAATATTTCAACATACTACCAACAAGCCATATTCAACTCACTATAATCACACTAACTCATCTCCTATCATCCATGGTAACTCACTCACACCCATACACGGTAACTCAACTCACATACATACAAGGTAACTCAACTCACATCCATACACGGTAACTCAGCTCACATCCATACACGGTACTCAACTCACCTCAAATCTATTTGCACTAGAGCACTATCAAAAAACTACACAATACCTATGCGATCGCTCTGAAGTCTAGGGAAATACTGAAAGAATAATTGTAAATCCTTCCGCATAATACTCATGCTGCTAATTAAATTAGGAAACTTATATCATCATAAAGGAAATAATAATTATCAACAAGTTATTTATTACCTCAATGAAATATTCGTAACATATTGTTTTTCAAGGAGAGCGTAGGTACTATAAATATTTTTTTAAGAAATTTTTTCTACGACCAATTAGATATTTGCTTGTATGTTTGTTATTTCTTTGGACACATGGTACATTGTAAACACATCTTCATTTCCAATGGAAACCATACACAACGTTAAGGTATAAATTCATATCTCACAGTTCTGTCAAAGTTCTAGGAAGTAGTAAAATAAAGACATCTATATTATTAAAATATAAATGAATTAGGAAATAATATCGCTTAGAATGTTCATTTCATACTCCTATAAGTGAGTACCATTCCATGCTTGATATATAATATATTGTTGTCGTCCAAAAAATTCAATATGTATATGTATATTAAATATTTGTAAATCGCTGGGTATTATTAAAGCATTAGGCTTCGCGTAGTATTTTAATATAAAAACATGGGCTGTAAAGTATGTATAACTTACCATAATTAAAATACAATGCAAATAAATATTTTTCTATTTTAAAAAACGAGAATTATTTTTATCAGTTTGCAAGCTAATAATTATTAACAAAAATAAAAGGTTTAAAGTTGAAACTATTCTTCGATTAACAAGCGATAAATGATACACTTTTAATTCTTACAAATTATTATAAATTTTATTATTATTACTTATTATTTACAGTCTGTTAAATACCTAGGTACTTAAATAAATTTTGTAATTGATTGTGTTAGTAGTTTTGGAATTAATGCCCATGGCATGTGATCCATTCCCATTGTTTATTAAAATGAAGTTTAAATTAAAACCGGTAAGAAATATCTAGTGGTATATGTATTTTTATCCTATAAATGTCTTGACTATTATTCATAAGGTTCATGGCATTGTGATTAGGGTGAATCTCTATACTCTTCAGATATTTTTCTGTGGCAGATGTTGCTTCTTCCTTCACTGTACGCATGTTTAAAACAGTGGGTATTGTATGATTACTTATTGAAATTTTGATAATAATTGTTCAAACAAGAATGATTTGATGATTAAATTTTGTATTTAGTTCTATAACCCTTTAATTTTAGTAATTTCAAAATGTATTTTTCCTAGTAAACAGTAGGTACATAGCAGTAAAACAGGATACGGTTTCTAATGTTCGTACGTACAAGATTTCTGGAGAACATACATTTGCTACCAAACGGTTCACGTAAATTTATACGGGAGTTAATGTCGCAAGGGAGTTACCTTTACCTGAAAGGATAATTTAGATATTTGAACATTTTGCCGACAAGATTTAAAAATTTCAAATAGAAATGTTTAAAAGCAATAAATATAGATGTGATACCATTATTCATTGTAGTAAAACACATGAGTTTACCTTAGTTAATAAGTTATTTAAGAGTATGCAATAGTCCGTGTATGCGTGTGAAATGATGTTTATGTCCCTAGAAAAGCTCTCTTATAAATGTTTTAGTTACATGCGTGTCACATGCACCACACAATGCACCACTTTTTCATGAAACTGAATTCGTAATCTACGTTTTAAACATTCAATAAACATTGATCTTTACATTAAACAGAATTATCTGCTGCTATGTGATGTAAAAATATGCTTGGAGGTTACACGAATATACAAGGTGGAAATGAATTTTATTACGAAAGTGAAATAATTTTTTAAAAAATTCGAAAAACGAAAATTGGACTGTTCTTTCGGTAACTTATTTACTGCTGTTTTAATTCATATTTCATTACAAATATGTTTATCAAAAATACATTCAAAATTACTTGTATAAGAAATTATTCTTAATAATTAAATTAAATAGTATTTTTAACGACAATTGTGTTTTTATTTATAGAAGAATTGCAAATGCGTTACCAGTAGTCCAGTAATATAAAAAATGTTAGCTTAATGAAACTACTCTTAAATATGCGAATTTAAAAATATTCTTTCACTTTCGTATCTACACATGTCATACTACTCACCCTTAAATTTATGACATTAAGTTCATTTCCACCGTGTATAACATATTCTAAATATATGTGGCACTATAACCTAAGTTTTGTCCTCCATTTAAAAACTGTAACAGCATGCCTGTGCTTTGTTGCTGTTGATTTTGGTATTTTTTGTGTATTAGAATATAGGTACCAGAAAATAATAGATTGATTGTGAAGGACGCACTCATTAATCCTTCGTTTCATCGTCCTTTTAGTGAGTACCAATATTATTTTTATTTTTAGTGTTTGTTATACTTAAGGAATGATAAGAGCCGGGTAAATAGAGATTGGGAATTTCTAGACATTACTTTTAAATAAGTTCTCTACGCTCCAGGGTTCGAAATTCCCTTGTTGCGATCGTCGACTATTGAAGATGTTTTCACTAAGTGTTAGAATCATCTTAGTATTTGTGAGTGGAATAGCTAAATAATTGTTTTAAGGTTGTAAGGCTCATCGAAACATATAATCTAAGTAATTTTAGGCATTATATTATTTGATTTGAATTGGTATTTATTGTTGATCAATGTAGAAAATTTATCAAAATTCTTTGTGAATTAGGAAATAAAAATTTAGAATTTATGTATTTAAGTATCGCATTCTAGTTTAATTGGATTGTATAAATATATTACCTTTCATATTGCATCCCAAGTACCTAGCGCAAGCATAGATAAAATTTTATTGTTTTAATAACATACTACTCTGCAACAAAATTTTAAGATTGACGGTTATGGCTTGATAAATGCCGTAAATTATATTGGCTTTTTCCTTCACAACTCTGTAACTAACGACATATCAAGTTTCTAGGCAATAAATATTTTCATTTTTAATGTATGTAATATATTACTACAGATAATACAATTTACCGCATAAAATTGGCAAATCCACTATTCCGACTTTTGCAGTAACATATAGATTATATTCCATGTGAAATGTTAGACTGAGCTTGCTATTTGCTAGTGAAATAAAAACCCCTATCTTAGTGACGTATATAATACAATATAGTTATTTATACAACTAAAGTAAAGTGTTTTTTAGTCGAGTGCTGTTTAACTTATTATAGCACTCGATAAAAAAACACTGTTACATGTTGCATACAAAATTTTTCTTACAACCAAAATATTAATATAAATTGATTTCAAAAGTAAATGAAACCATTGGGAAATTTGTTTACGTTGTAGCACTAGTGCGTGAAAAATAACTCTTTACAAACTCAAAAGAGGGCATAAAGTATCTACTTTATCCCTGGTTGTAGGAAAAATTATTATTGTCTTAGCATTGTCAGTTATCATTATAATATCTTTTTTTTTTGCTTTGCGACAGACCAATAAATACGAGATACATAATGGAGATAGCGAACTTCGATACTTTTGTCCGTTATTAATTTTTGAGGTATGAGTGATCTACTTTAGGTCACATAAATGATATAGATCTATATTGTCAGGTACTAAATATTATCTAAGACAATAATTTTCTCAATACTTTGAAGATTCAGATATTACGTTATTTGGTAAAAAAATACGAAACAGTTCGATACTAAGAAGTTATATTTACTTAAATCTATTACACCGAAGTAGTCAGGTAAAATGAAAAGCTGTATATTGAGGCCCTGTTCGTCTAAATGAAATAGAATTGTAAAGATTTAAAGAAAGTTCTTTGGAAGTGTCAATCTCTTTATAATTGTGTGAAGCCCCGCAATTTCCAGTACAAATGAAGTTAAAATCTTATCAGTTCGATTGTAGCCAATTTCTCGAGTAGATACGTTTTCCAGCTAAAATTTCCAACGATGGCGGTCACGTTTCAAATGGGATTCTTCATTGTTCAACGCCGGGAACTATTTTATTTTCTGTCGGGGTGGATATCGGCTTGACACCCTCCGCCGAAGAAGGGGACCTCTAGTTTAATATTCCATGCATTTACGCACTCTTTAATATTTATTATTATTCCAAGACACATCTTACAAATCACACTTCATTTTTGATTAACATTTGTTGTCTGAACAATTTTAGTTGAACTTGAGATTAATCTTAAACGATTTGCGGTAAATTTTAAAAGGGGATAACTTAAAGCAGGCGTAGAGAGTGTTGTGTAACATACTTTAAAAGATATTTTGACATAAAGAAATAGATTTTTAATTATAAAATAGTATCAAATTTAGAAAATATCTTGTATGAAACAAATTTTGTGTAATTTCTGTGATTTTGTAAGGTCTCGCTTTGCCCGCTCCGCAAATATCCCACCATTTCACAAAATGAGGCAATTATATAAATAGCTATTGTATTTATTGGCGCAACATTTTCAAGTATTGTGATTTGCTGGTTTTCATTGGAATTGTATTCTTCTCAAAACTTATTATTTTAATCCTGGAAATTATTTTTTTTCTAACACTAACAAACCATGTATTTATAATACAATCAATCGAGTTGATTAGGCGTTGATTTTTTTTTGCACTTGTAAGTTATATTGTTACATGACACCTAGTTTCTTGAAGCAGTCTTTTTATGAACTTTATTCAAGTTTGTAAAAAAAATTAAATATCAGATATTTTGATTTAAATGGGATATTTTTTATTTAAAATAATAAAAAACTACAGTAAAATCTGTTCATAACGATACTGCTTATAACGTAATCACTTTTTGAAAGCCCACATACGCTAACGTTATTTACTTTTATTCCCGCTTTATTTGGGAGCCCTTCGATGTCGTAATTATCTACTTTTACTGTAACAAATTTCAGTAAATTTAACAAAAATCACACATTAAGTGTAAAATTTTCTGCGTTATAAATTCAAAATAATATACCAGTGAAGTCATACCGATGAAGTTAAACAGATTTAATAGTTCTTGAAAATATTGCTACATGGTAACATTATACATATGCTTACATGTTAAATAACAATTGCAGAACAAGTGAGTTAAATCAAAGAATAAAAGAAACAATGTGATTTAAATCTGATTTAAATTAAGTGATTAAAATCAATGCATCCCTGACTTTCTTACATTTTCTGGAGCCAGATTTCTAATTTTATTAGTCGTAAAATACTTTAATTGATTCAGTTTACTTTCGGCTATATACGTGCACATTTACTTGTAATGTAATGTGTTCTGAAGTTTCCTCGTCATTTTCGCAATTCTGTATAAATGAGGTTTTAGAGGACAATGTCCAGTAAAATTATCTATCATAGATCTGAAGTCATTTTTCTGAGAGCTAAACTATATATTAATTCCTCGAATGTTTCTTATATTCAATTTTAATATTTCTTACCTCATCTACGATACGAATGCATTAAACTATGTAGAGATCATACTTACTATTTTACTCATTTTTTATAATTTATTTAATTTTAGAAACTAATAAGCGTTTTGATATACCGGTATGAGATATTGGCTGTAATAACTAACGTGATAATTCATTTGATGCTCCATACTTTTGTAGAGAAATAAAATGTAAATACCTACACCTTAATTTAAATTGTCCAGCAATTTTATGATTGTACTCGTATTCCAAATAAAACTAGTTATTGAAACAGGTATTTAAATTTAATAATGTCCGTATATGAATATGGTAATATATTTAATTAAATGTAGGTGTAATACCTTTTAAGATTTTAGTTATAATTATGGCCGATAAGAGCAGAAACAAACCATTATGCAGAAGTCAGTGATGAAAATATACAATAACACTTGGTTGGTATTCAGAGCTGTAATTACAACAAGTCTGACATCGTCCTGAATGCTAAGTCTCTGGAGGAGTAATCTACAAGTTTACCTTGCTTCACAACGAATATTAATATCGCTGCAACGAATTCATTGTGGAATTTTCAATCATCTACCTAACAGTAATACGGACAGAGTTTGTGGGAAAATGAAAGTTTTTGTCGCAGGACTTTTCTAATGAAAAATTTTCAAATAAATTTTTATCCCTCTATAAACAATATATAACTTTGAAAGGGAAAAAAAGACAGTAATAACATCTGATTTCAAGATGAGAGTATATCATTTTATTATTATTAATATTATTTCTTGTAATGAAAATTTTTCTCATAACAAATAAAGTACATAGAACTGAATAGATCGTGTTCAGGTGGCACTATACTAAAAAAAATTAAGGAGTGAAGACACGTCAATAATGTTGTTAACAAGATTATGATGTCGCTAAATACAACGTTTATATGTGCATTAATGATATTAATATATTTCAAATCAACTACTCTCTATAAATATATAATTGATTTAAATTTTAACAATTAAAATGAGAAATTGTACAATACCTCTAGAATAGCTTTTAACACGAAAACAAACAATAGCAAGGAACAGTACGACTCAAACGAAACAAACAAAATTTATTTATAGATATTTGGACAATTCGATCGATCGGCGTGACATATAAATCACTTATGTGATTGCAATTATTTTAAATAAACTGACATTTCATAAAAAAAACATTTTTCATTTTAAAATAATTGGAAATACCATTAATGTGTACCCTTTTTATAGTAGGTAGCATATTTTTCTTTTCGCTTTTCTAAATATTAACATCAATCGGTTATTTTTACAAGTTTTATCTCATTTTGTAATGTTTTTTTTTTATGTTTATAACGTCTCTTCACATCTTGAAATGTTTTACTACCTTCGAAGGAATAGTACAGTTTTTTAGAGATAGTTCTGAAGTTGACCACAATAGGGTATATGATCATATTCTTTTCTTCCATTTTGTGCTTCTGTTCCAAAAATAAAAATATCCGCATTTTTTAAATAATTCTTCGATAGAAATCATCTATTGCAGAAAAATCTAAATTGACAATGTTGATAGTTGGCATTTCAATGCCAATTAAATTTACATCAAAACAATCTGTTCTGTAATATAAAAATATTTTTATTTTATTCTATGAATTGCCTATATTAATATCTTATACATTGTTTCATTAATAGTTATGACTAATCTATCATTAACAACATTTACTCTCACTTTTAGCATTGTAAACTGCTCTCTCATTCTCCTACGTGACGTCACCGATATCTAAATTTTTATTTCAAATGATAGTTTCAGTGAAATTATAAGATAATATAGTTCTTGTCATTATTATAGGTAGTCACAATGGTTAAATTTTTGTTTTTATACTTTTTCTATACTGTACGCAGTGATATTTATATAGGGTATTTTGCGTATACTTTCAAAATCTGCAGCACCTGATTTCTAATATGAAATCTCACAATATCCGATTTATAAAATATTCTCAAAAACAAATTTTTGTGGACACTTTATTTAAACTTTTACATTTGAAAGTGAGATACTATCAAAAAACCTTTCGAGCAAAATACCCTTTTGGCACTGGCGATTGCAATAAAATTTCAATATTTAATGAGATTTAGGTTATGCAACAAAATTAAAAAAAAACTCTTCGAGCAAAGTGCTTTTTTGGCACTGTTGATGAAAAAAAGGGAAAAAATCAATGGTTGTAGGTCCCTTTTAGAGGCTGTAGAGTGAAAAGTGATAACCTCTAGTACAAAAATGCAACTAAATTAAGAAATCACTAAAATTCTCATCTTGATGCCATGTTCCCAATGTATCTCAACGTATTTTTTATGCACTAATCTGTACAACACTGATTTCTTTAATGCATTTGTAAGGGATGTACGAGTTTATATCTTTATTTACTTTTTTATTTGTCCCTTATGGTCTATCCTTGTGCATATGTACTCGCTAGCAGCTAGCTTGTTCAGGAACCGCACGTGATCATAACTCCTAATAAAGTTCACATGCGCCCATGTGCGAATATTTATAGGGTAGTTACCACCCTGTGTTCCACCCCTTCCAGTCCTGTGCATGACACAACATCGACATTTGTCAAACGTCAACTTCTAATTCCCACAATGAACTAGTTCGCAAATTAATTACAACTTGTAATTAGGCGCTAATTAAAAAGGAAAATTTTACGCTTCATTACTGAGTATTACATTTTTGGTTAATTAGAATTACAAATTAATAGTTACCAGTTTCGTTATTGTAATTTTACTTTCATTTGTTAAAGATGCCAATATTGTTATTAACTTTTAAATAAAAATATTACACATACATACGTACATATTTTTAATCTTTACATCCTTGAATATCATACGAAGTAAATGAAGTATTCTAACAAACATTTCATTCAACGTTTTTCCAGATTTTTTTTTTGTAAAAATAAGAGTTGCACTTTATATAAGTGTCTAATAAAAACAAAATAACGAACTGGCGGAAAAATTGATAGTTGTGTCACAATTAATGAAATTTTTCTACAGCCACTATGAAAACTGACACTGTTCTCATTCTATATAAAGCTTTAAAGTTGCGTATTTAAAATGTGAGACATCATTTCGCGTAGTGCCAACACTGCGCTTGTACAATGTGATATTTATATTTTGTCATAATAATTGCCATCACTGCACACGCGTGAAGGTATTCTACGTAAATTTATCACTGTCATATTATTCTTTATATGAATTAGTTTTCGTGTATTTATTTGTTCTGTAACATACTTATAATAATGTGGTCGTAGAATTTTAGTGTGCCACTCCTCTATTTCCTACTTTGTCTAATTCCAGCACTCGAAATAGGCGACTTCCTACGCTTGTTGCACAATATACTATTACGAAATATGGCACTGTTTTGACGCTGTAACTTCATCTGCCATTAAGGCTGACTATTTCTCAAAATCCCCTCGCGTTATACCTATGTTTTATAATTTATTTTTGTTTCGTTTTTTATTTTCTTAATATAAAGAGGCGCAAATAATTTTTTTGCCACGGGCACTCAAACCCTAGTTATGGCTCTGTATTTTACGGCAAAAACTGAAGAGAGCCAAGTTGTTCAAATTTTAAAAATGCCTACAATACTGTTTTTGCATTATATTATTAAGTTTTTGGATTAGTCCAAGGTCCGGTAACTTAAATGGGTGAAATTTGGAACATTTGGAAAGGAAGTTCGAAGATATTAAACGAATGGAAGTTGAAGTTAACCTTTTTTTAATAAAGTACGGATTTGTTGCTATGTTAATGACAATATACAATAAACTGTATTAATATTCAATATTAAATGGATAATCCTTAAGATGTCTGCTGTGTTCAATCAAATTAATCCTGAAATTCCTATTAAATCCATCCATTACTTCCAAATCTTCTTTTGATAGCTCGAAATCAAAGATATCTATATTTTCTTTTAACCTGTTTTCATTAGAACTCTTAGGTACTGGAATGGTACCAATTTGAATCAAATATCTCAATATTATTTGCGCAGGAGTTTTATTGTACTTCCTCGCCAAGGAACCTATCTTAGGGTCCTCCAGAAGAACGGGTTCGTCAGGACGAGCCCAAGGACGAGCTGGAGATCCTAGGGGGAAGTAAGAAGTGATAGTTATGTTCCTAGCTCGACAGAATTCAATTAGGGGTTTGTTCGTTAAGTAAGGATGAACTTCAACCTGTAAAAAGAAATTGGAATGTAATAGGCAGCGCTAAAAAAATTGTTCAGTGGGTATTTTATGTAAAAATACGATACTATTCGTTACTACACCAATACAGGTATATGTAAACCTGTGTAACAAAATTAAGAGGTGTATATTCGTAGGAATGGATGCATAGAACATGATTCAAAAATAATTTTCCTGGAATTCGTAAATTAAAAAATGGGTTAAGCAAGTGAAAACTTTACTTTTCATATTATTTATTTAATATATATTTTTTTGATATCTGAGTGTAACCAGTGGTACCCAAAATGCTTTTTTTGCTATTAATACTATTAATCTTACTATTTTCAACAAAATTCTTTTAGATTCATGATTAGTGATACCCTTACATTTTGATACGTAAGTTTATACATGTATGCCCTGTATAATAATAATAAATAATCAATGCCTTCTTTATTGACTGATAGTGACGAAAATCACTACTTCAAGTAGTCATATTTAAAAAATGGGGGAGTTTTATTTTTTGTTAACACTCAGTTTACGATTTTTATAAATGAGTATCACTACACACAACAAAATTTGAGATTTTTTTAGACTTTTTAAACTTAAAGGTGAATAAAGTAAAAAAGAGGGATTAAAAAATTTCAAAAATATTAACTACAGTATAGATTTCAGAAAAGAAAGTTAAAAAGATGAGCTAAGACAATAATCAAAATACGTTTTTGGTGGTTTGAAGCAATTTTGGACCGTTGCATCAAAATTTCTTTTTTATACTTTGCTTAACAATTGCTCTATTGTTATATTGAAAATAGTTTAATAATATCGAATACTGTTAAACTGTTTTTTAACGTATAGATTTGATTTTTTTTTATAATATTAAAATGAATTATGATAGTTGTAAGTGTTCAACAGGGTTACCATATTTTACATAAATCCCTAGATTTCACTGAATTAGTTTATGTAATTTGTTTTTGAGATTTTTATAAAATAAGTAACGCAAAGTATAAAACATAGAATATTATACTCGTTTTATACGACGTATTGTTCCATTTGTACCGTCTTATAAAACTTGTATTCTACAGCAATGGAATGTAGGGGTTTTTCTATAAAAGTATACCACTTTTCAACAAAATTTATAAAGGACAATTTTTGCTACAAGACAGTACAGAAATTTAAGCTTTTTTAATTTTAATATTTTCTATGAATAGATCAAGTATAAGTGTTGATAATTAAAAACCTGAGAGTCCAAATTTGTTGTAAACGGATATTATTACAAAAATATATTAACTTGTAATTATTTTAAACGTCTTATACATCTTTAGCAAAAGAAATTTTGAAAAAGGAGGTAAACCGAAAATTTTTAAAAATAAATCTGAGGTGCTGATGTATTTTTTGATCCCCAATCTGGCCGGCAATCAATTAAATAGACTATATATCTATAAATCTATAGATCTATAAAATACCCCTGATTACTATAGAGGAAAGAAGTAAAAAAATATGAAAAAATAGTTTTTTGTGTTCTTTTATCGATTTTAGGTTATATCATCCAAACTGGAGTGTGTTCTACCAGGTGGCATTCGATTTTTATTTATGAAAAGAATTAGATATTGGAGACTATGGCTTTGTTTAAACTGAATTTTCTTTATTAAAAGACGACATTTCGGTTCTGATGGGAACCATCTAGGTATGTTAACAACAATGTTTGTGAAATTACTGTGTAGCTATAAGTTAAAATTTAATATTTGTTTCCAACATGTGGACATGTTGGAGAGTCATATGATACTGATTTTTATTTATATTCACGAATTTTTCACCCTGATATGTAGTTGCAATTTCTTATGTATATAGTTATTTACCTGATTAGTAACTGGTTTGATTTTGGCTACACCCAAAACTCTATCAATTTGTTCTGTATTAAAATTGGACAATCCAATACTTTTCACTAATCCTATCTCCACACATTTCTCCATTGCTTTCCAAGTATCCAGATAATCCACATCGCTTCCAATTGCGTTTTCATTTTCATCAAATGGAAGCAGATCGCCTCCTTCTTTGTAAGCGAAAGGCCAGTGGACTAAATAGAGGTCCAGGTATTCCAGACCAAAATCCTCCAGGGACTTCTTACATGCTGGAATAACCAGGTCTGGACGATGGAACGTGTTCCATAGTTTGCTGGTTATAAAGAGTTCAGAACGGGTGACTATGCCAGAGGAAATGCAGGATGATATTGCTTGGCCAATTTCAGGTTCGTTACCGTAGAAATGGGCACAGTCTATGTGGCGGTAGCCGAGCTTTATTGCGGTTGTTACTGCTTTTGCTACTTCTCCTGGCGATGCCTAAAATAAAGAATAGTTATTGAAGCCATATGTAGTTCTAACAGATGTACAGGGTGGTTTTGAAGTTAATGTCATAGATTTAAGGGTAAGTGGGTAAGTAGTATGACATGGATAGGTAATATTGATAAGAAGATGCTGTTGATGTTCGGAGAAACATATTGACAAAAGGTTTGAAAAAAGAAAACACTCAGTACTATATCACTTAAAATAATATAAACTCTTTGTTTTGAGTGAAATAGTACCGAGTGCTTTTTTTCAAACCACATGTGTAGGTTATAAAACAGAAAAAAAAATTCTGAAAAATTCGAAAAAAGAAAATTCAATTTTTCTCAAGGAAACTTTTTTTGCTGCTATTTTAATTAATATTCTATTAAAAATATGGTTATCAAAAATACATTCAAAAGAAGTTGTATGAGATATTATCTTAATAATTAAATAAAATAATATTTTTAACGAAAATACCTTAATTGTGAAATACATAAATAATGCAAATACGTTGCCAGTGATTCAATGGTACCAAAAATGTTAGTATCATGAAAACTACCCTGAAATATGCGAATTTTTGAAAAAATCATTCTGTTTCGTAATCTACACATGTCTTACAACATACCCTTAAATTTATGACATTAACTTCATAATTATAATAATTTCTGCGAAGTGACGACAACTCGGATCAAAAAGAATTCTTACTCTATCAAGGTTGTGTAACTTAAATGGGTGACATTGAGCTCGTTTAGTCCTGCTAAATTGGCTTTAATTTTTATACAAAACATTTGATTTCTTATTAATAAATTTAGTACGATTAACAAAACTGACAACGTTAAAATATATTTGGTGAGAAATTTGTAGCATCAACCCTTTCTTTACAAGTTTCTGAGCGAAAAAAATAATTTTTTGTAGTGATAAACAATCTAATAAAATTTTGCATAAGATGATCCATTTGGAAGGGAAGTTTGAAGATATGAAACGAGTGGAAGTAGAAGTGTTGAAACATCTCGCTAAAAGTTTTGTTTATGATATACATCAAAGTCACGTGAGAATCTGAACTGAACCAACTGATCTACCTCGGCGAGTGGATTACTTAGAATTAGTTCGTTCAGTAAAGATGGCAAAGTGATTCAGTCAAATGGATTGAAAAATAAGTGATCCGGATTCAAAAGTGTAACTTGGATCAATTCAAAGTGTTAAAGAGAATACGCTTATAGACTTACGTCATCAAAACTCAAAATCGGAGAAGCATTTAGAACATTTAACATAAAAACGGAAATGTAATATTAATGTTTAAATAAATTATGTATTAAAAATTAAATACTTGCTTGTTTTTGAAATTATTTTTCTTAATATAAATTGAACTAAATACCTATAATAAATTACTTGAAAGCATAAATGGTTGCCTATAAAATATATGGATAGGTTGCCTATATATAAATTAGTTGGGGAAGCAAACACCGAGTGGCGCTGAAAGCAGTCCCAATTGATATCATTGCTGTTTCGCATCTATAGTTGACAAAAATATTAAATATAATCTAAATGTTATTTTTGAGAATCATTTGTCTGTTACTACACAAAAACTATTCGTAAAATTTACCGATAAATTTATGGTTCTTGTTATATTACTTATGATAAAGTTATTAAGTTTTAAATGTTTTCGAGCATTTAAGCACATGTGTCTAGCAACAGTAGCTACAAATGAAAATAGTTAATATGACAGTTATTCGCCGTAAAATCTTATCAAATAGATCTCCCCTCTAAACAGAAATAATTATATAATTTCCGTAATATTACAGTAAAAAACGACCGCATTAACTAAAAATATAGCATATTAATTGTCGTATACATCACCAATTATGTTTCGCTTTAAAATAAATCAAACTAAAACTAATAATAACGAGAATATTAATATTTACCTGCCATGTACCGAGTCCGAAAACCGGAATGGATAAGCCGTTATTCATTTGGATGGTTGGCGCTGCCATGGTGACAAATAAATTAATAACAATCGAGCCAAAGCAAACTGCGATGGTAATGCCGAATCAGTTTATAAAGCGAACGAATCGATGCTATCAGCCACTTTAGATAAATAACGAGATATGCAGATAGACTTGTTATTTGTTCTATCATTCCATTTAGATAACATGTAGTATTTTTCTAGTTGTAGTATTTTAATTATAAATAATGACAGACAAAACTACATGCAATTTATTTTCATAATTAATGGTAATTAAAAATCTTATTATTGCAGAATTTGATAAAATGCAATTCACAAATTCAATTAATTAGTTTTGAAGTTTCAAAATTTTTAAGGAAGTGAAAATATAAAATTCAATTAATTTTATAAACGTAAGTAGTATAATTATAAGAATTCTTGGAGATAATATCTTTTATTTAAAAATTACTTTAGATTATGGCTCATCAGTTCGGTGCTGTATTAGTCGTGGAGATTCATGAAGAAGAGGAAAGACAAGAAGGAAATCGATTTTATTGACGAGAAAGATCCTTTCAGTGTGAAATCTACATTAAAACATATCAAAAAGATGTAAATAAACATAGAGACAGTTTAAAATAAGATAACACAAACATTTTCAAATATTACTACCCATAACCCAACACACTTGTGAACTACCAACCTATAAAAATAAAGTACCTGCATTCAGGGACTCGAACCGAAAAATTTTAGGGTTCGGTTACGTTTAACGATTTTTACTTTAATAAAAATTCGGTTTCGGTTATCGATAATGGTTTTTTGATAATATTATATTGGTTTTCGTTTCGGTTAAAATAAACAAATAAATTTTTGTTTCATGACGGTTTTGTTTTTTTCTGGTTTCGGTTAAAATTGTAAGTTGTTTGAAAAATAAAAATTGTGCGTTAAAATATATTATTATTTATTGAATGACGTAACTTTAAAATAACACATATCAATAGCGAAGTTTGGCTTTCGCTATGAATTAGAATAACTTCTCTGGTAACATTTGGGGCGCGGGACTTGGAGGGGAGGCAGGTGAAAATGTTACATGCCTTCAGTATGAATTTAAATTCGATAGAGGTTTTTGATTTTCCAGTGATTTTTTTCGTGAAACAGTTTTTTTATGTTATTTTGTTGTGTAGGATAAAAAATAGTGTGTACTACATGGTAGTAAAGTTGTTTTATGGTCCTCAAGAAGTAACCAGACTGGACTGAGTCTCGGCCTTATACATATCCTTTGGACCAGAAAAGTACAACTTTCCTACCTAGCAGCACAAATAACTATTTACGACTAGTACAATTTTCAGAAAACAAAGTTTGGAAAATGGGTTAGATTTAGATTTAGATTTGAGGTGGAGGGTGGATAAACTCCACGTGCACTGAGGCCTCACATATGGGCCCATTGTACGGCCTCCAGGTGCACAGCTCCCTAGCTATCTTGAAGCCATTCTACGCTACGGAAGAAGGCTAGCAAGTTGGCAAGTGGGGTTGTGCTGAGTGTTGCCTCGGAAGGCCACATATCCCCAAGCATGGAACCTCTTTTTAATGATAAAGTAAATGCCCTGTAAATACTTCAATAAGGAGTTTGAGATTATTCCTCAAAAGCCTTATTAGGTAATTAGCCAGCTTGAAAGTCGGCTTAAAGATAAAAGATTTCGTTTGTTTGCAGTTAGATCTAGTGTTCCAACTAGCTGAAAATTTGTCGAAAGTAATGGTTCGAATGATGTTATGAAGAGTCGATTTACTTAGCGGCAAAATGGACTCGGGCAAACAAGGTGGGGTAGATGAGCCTTGCTTTGCTAAATAGTCGGCACGAATGTTACCTTCATTGTCACTATGTCTTTTTACCCATATGAGTTCAAGAGTATTATCTTGGCATACGTTTGACAGGGCGGTGTGACAGAGTTCAGTTAAACCTGAGGTGAATTTAAATCCATTCAGGCTTTGAAGAGCTGCTCTACTGTCAGATGCTATCCTTATATGCTTATTTAGAACGTTGTGTTCTTTAATCAGCAATTCTGCTTGGAAGACAGTAGCATATTTGCCTAGTGGAATACTGACGTCCAGGTTCATTTGTTCAGAGAAAATGCCTGAACCGGAGCCTTTCCCATTTTTGGAGCCGTCAGTGGAAATTAGAATGTCGGGATTTGATGATATCTGACAGTCTAGTATAATCCGATAGGGTTTATCAAAGTATAATTTTGGAGCAATGCAGTCAGTGTTCATTTGCAGAAGAGGAGCACATTGAACTTTATAAGAGGAGATTCTACTTCATGGAACTCTAGAGCATGGACTATAGAGTTGAAGGTAGCTTTGTCGAAAGCGCCTTCTATATCTATGAAAATACCCAGGGAGGAATTGTTGTGTTCCAAAGAATTTTCGATCCTGCTAACCACAGCATGAAGAGCAGTTTCGGCATTACCCTCGCATATGTCCCTATAGGATGGAGGGAAGATAAAGTAGTTGGAAAATGGGTTAAAATGAACAATAACACTTTTCTATCAAGCAGTAAAATATATATCTTCAATTACTTGTTACAAATTCTGATAGATGTTGTATCTAAGCAACGCCTATTTAATCGTGTTATTAACGCGGCCGCACTAATGAAAGTTATCAGTGTAATTAGAATGTGATTGGTTCAATTCACTAAAATACTGTGATTTAATTGTATGAGAGATTATGAGTAGAATAGTCACCTAAATCAAAGGAAACTTATGTTTGCTAGAAAACATCAAATATGAAACAACTGTTAATCCTTATTTGGTGGATTGGGGGTGTATTCTGAACCCCTGTGAATATCATTAATATGGTGCCTGGATTTTAAAAGTTATGTACTCTTAAAGTTAAATTATAAGGAATATATTAACAAAATTGAGGCTAGGACTTTGTATGGCTTTTTACCAAGCAGTGTTCAAATCTACGAACTTTTCACATATGTTTAGCTTCCCTGACCAGTTGTTTAGCAAACAAAGTTTCATTTTGATGTCTCCACGCAATGTTTCAGTTTTGATTTAGCTGTTGAAAAACTGCAAATCCTTACTCTACATTTGCAGGGAAAACGCCTGTGGCGTGAAACCCGTGTATTTGCATTGTCTGTTTCCGTCTGTCTTTTGTTTCGTGTATGTGTTCATTTCATTTTGACGTGGAGTAATACGTCAGTTTCAATTTCTAACACTCGCTGTGTACGTTTGATGTTTGCTGTCTCACCTGCCTACAATCTACAATGAAATTTATGCGTGGAAATTGGATTTGTTACCAGAAAAAATATTTTGTTGGTGTTTCCAAAGACATAACTTTCATGTTTGCAAGTCAAAATTGAGAAAAATAATATGCCACAAGAAACATAACTATATATTTACAGGAAAAAACGTTTAATTATTATAATCAAATATTTTTTATTTGAGGTAGGGTTACGGGTGACACGAAATATATCTCGAATCTCGCTCTTCTCGTTCCAAAAAATCTCGTCTCGGGCGAGACGAGAACGAATTTACAAACAAAACTTCGAGATAAACGCCATAAATAATTATACTCGTGAAATCTCGGCGAGATTCAAGACCGAGACGAGATAATAATATTCGAGGCAAGAAATAAATGAGACGAGATAAAATATTTTTCATTTAAAAAGAGACGATACGAGAAAAAGAAATATCTCGTTTTTTATTGTTGTTTAGGAACAATCTTCATAATGAGGAAATAAATTTTGTCATTGTTTAATCTTCGATATAAATAGTTTAACGTGTGTATCTGTATATATTTGCCTGTGGCGGTCTTATCTTCCAAACAAATGAACCGATTTTGATTTTTTTTTTTTGAAAGGTGATTTGATCGACAGTGTTCTTAGCTATGATTCAAGAAAATATGTTCAGCTTTTTAAAGACCATCAACTCTTTTTTAGTTGACGAGGGAATATGAGCAAATTCCACAAGTCTGATCGATTTGAAATTTGGTATCAGTTTTTTTTTGTTTTGGTGGTTTTTTAATGATAAATTATGTTTCTTGGTAATTGTTGTCTTTAATATATAAGGACGTTTCAAACAGTGTGTTCTTTAGGTGTTACCATGCAAATGACAATGCAGATGGGATTTAAGAAACTTTATAAAATATAAAATAGTATTAATTACACATATTATACAGCTGTTAATAGTTGCTGACGACAAGTCAATTTAAGGTCAAAACGTTCTTATATAAAACAACAACAAAAGAATAAGAAGGCCTATTTTTTTATACTAACCAATTTTTATCCCTAATTAACGAGTTAACGACGTTTTTATTCTTCTCGATGAGAAGTGTTTGAATATAACGAATTGTAAGATTTCTACATTCTACAAATGTTTTTTTTTTTCTATTTTTACAACGGAGTCTTAAATAGATAATATATCACTCACTGCTTACTAAGAATTGCTGGGTGGGTGTGATTTCTAGCAGATATGATTTCTGAAATTCTAATCAAGTGAACCAGCTGCCTTTTCGTAGTTATAATTGAATATAAATAATAAATGAAATAAAAACACTTGGTGATGTCCACGAAATAAATTTAATAAAATTCAACTAGTTTCGGCTACATGCCATCATCAGGTGCATCACCAAGTGCCGACAACATTTTCAATTAATATTATAATGGAATGTTTAATTTGTGTAGTATTAAGAACAGTTAGAAATTATAGTTTGATTAATTTAATAATATTCCATATTAAGTCCACCCATTTGTGTTTTTTTCTCTTTTGTGTTCTTTTCATGTTGAAAGAACTCGTTATTGACACGTTGTCAGAAGGTGGTTGAATTCCGTGAGATTTATTCAGGTTGGAGAGAAGAATTACTGCGAAGAGAAGGTAGAGTATAGGGCTCGGAATTCGGATCGAGGTATAAATAATCATGAAGTCAGATACAGGCTGCAGAACCGTGTCATATATCAGACGTGAAGTTGGCGGCATGATTGATTTCCTGCTGGATAGCAGGATTCACGCAGGAGAATATCATAGTTTGAACAATAGGAAAATTCTCCGGTTTTACGGGATAAATCACAGACGTTCGATGAGGCTACTGCAAATAGAAAATTTAAATTAAATGTCTTTGTCATCATCATATAGGCCACAATATATCTAAATGATCTAAATACTAAGGTATTTGTTTTGTGGAAAGTTTTAAGTGCATATTAATGGTGTAGGGTGTAGGTTGTTGGCCTACAGTCACTGCTATGGACCTACAGCTTATAGTACATTTCCAACATTTCAATCACTCCGACACAGCGTTAATATTTGGATAAGATTGATAAAACTGGAATTTGAACGCCAGGTCTAATTTAAGTCGGCGCTAACCAATTAGCTCTTTTTCTATTCATATTTATTAATTACTATAGAAAATAAATATGTAATAATAATATTTCCATAAAAAATGGCTCCTGTAGTACACTTTTCATACTTGTTTATCTTAATACAATATCACTCATATTGATGAGAGTGCCAGAACAGATTTACCACTGATATCGACAATGATATATTTACTTACCGTAGAGAGTATTTCAGGACTCTATTTACACACAGACTACCAGGCTGCAGCCTATGGCCCTGCATCACAAAGTGGTCTGCACCACAAAACGAACTTTTTTTTAATTTTGAATACACTAAAATAAAAAACGTCTGTTTTAATATTTAATGTGGTGAGTCCTCCATAAAAGGCGCCAACGTTCAACGCAGTTGTTTTATATAAGCTAATTCAGTCACAATTCGGTTCAATTCTTCAGTGGATAGGACAGCTGAGAGTTGATAACTTCGAACTCTCATGTAGAAAACAGGCTCAACGTTTTGGCTTTTTTTCATTCATATTCGTACAAAATGTTCATCACTGTCGAAGAAAGATGATGTTGGAGGCCAAAATATTTATTTTAAAAATTGGTATGTCGAATATCAGGACATATTTTTCAGTCGTGTTTTTACTACTATGCTTATTTCACTCTGTTCCGCCAGAAAAAAAAAACTTGTTCAGGACCCCATTATAAAAACACCGTTCTCATAAAAAATAAACTATAGAAAGTTTTCAAACTTTTAGTAAAAAACCATCTTCCACTGTAGGCAACAGTGAGAGCAGAAAAGAAATGATAAAATTTGAATCAATAACGATAAAAAATCAAACAATTATATATATTGTGATCGGCTGCACCAATTACTTAAATTTTAAGTTTCCAGTAATTCGGCAATTTCATATCAGAATAAAATGTCAAATGGACTACTCAACATTGCTGTCAAAATTCCGATTAGTATTTTTTTCTATGCGTGTTCATTTTTTTATGTGTCTTACGCCCAATTGCATCAACAAGGCTTATATGTTAAGCGATACGTAGGGCCAATTTTTTCCTGTTAAAGTGTCGGTTACTTTAAACATCGATTAGTAGAGAAGTATCCCATTGAAATAGTAAATAACCTATATTTTTGACGTCTTACTTCAGAATTAAATGTTAGTTTTGTAGTAATTTCATTGTATGCTTATAAGGAATATAATAGGACATTGATATTTATTAGTGCATTTTTATTAGGATGTACCATTGACCTTGACAATCAAACTAATAGTATATTTATAAAAATATTTTTTTAAATTGATTTACGTCAAATCTGGACAGTATAATGAAATATGAAACTAACGTATACAATCTTGGACAGTGGGACACTGGTGTTCCTAAATGTAACACCAAAAAATTAAGAAAAAAGAAAATGTTAAGGACAAGTTATTTTTATAATTTTTATATTGCTAGACATTATTAATTGTATTTTTTCATTTTGACGTACCATATTACAACTGTACAAACAAGTAGCAGTACAAAGTATTAAACAATCTAGTCCTGTTTGATATAAATTAGAAAAAAATATCATTATTCCTGTAGTGATTTTGCCTTAATATGATAGACTACTGTAGAAGAACCATATACGTAAGTTATGATAGTGTAAGACATTGCATTTCCGCATTATATTTTTGATTGTTTGAGATGATTGTGAGATAAATGTTAAGAGGGTGTTTAAGGAAGTATTTTACAAGATTGGGAGCGAGTATAACGGCCGAGAGAAGTTCTAAATTTAATCTAGAGTGCGGTGCACAGCTAGGGATTAGGAGAGATGCACTGACCACTTTACGAGGGTGTTCATTGCTCTAATACTGCCATAAGCTTCACTACATCCATTCCGCACTGATTGAACACATTCCCTACAATACATTCAAAGGAACTACCTACCTCCTAACATGATTAATACGTCCGACAATACGCACCCCATATACATATTGCTAACGAAATTCTACTGGAAAATACATTGAATACACAAATATTATTTTAGTTACTCAAGAGCTTTAAACCATTCGAATTTTAAAGTCCTACATTGTAACATCGAAATTATTGATTACATGAAATAACATTGATTTCAACAACGAATTATATTTATTTTTTTACTAATTTCTTAAATACTTTAGTAATTAATAAGCGTATGTCATTTCATTGAAACATAAAGGTTGAAATACAAACACACAGTATGTTTCAAATTTTATATAAAAAATAAAATGCATATTTGGAAGGCTATAGTCGGATAAGATTGTCAAAAGTGACATATTATTATCATATAATTACGTGATTATTCGGTGTTCTGCTATGAAAAAATTATCAGCAGTTTCTGTGATGTCAACCAGTACCCCAGAATATTCTCAATTTTTTTTTGAATTGTTACGCAGAAAATATAAATAAAAAATAGGTTTTTAGTTTTTTGACATGGAATGCCCTCAAATGTGGGCGTAATTGGTTGTTTTCGCTCGAGGGCGTATAAAGTTGCCAACCAACACCTATTTAAACAATAAAAAATGTCAAACAACCCAAAATACAATAAATTTTAATTTTGATTTAGCATTTATAGAACTTTCAAATTCCTTCTTATATAAATGTTTCGACTTTTCAGAAATCAACTTGACCTGTACAGTCTCAAATACCATTAGCTCAGTATATTCAGCCACATGTCAAGATTTTTAAGATTTAGGCACCTTTTCAATTATTTTATTAAATTCAATATATATTTTTTTAATTTATCTAAAAAAAAGTACAATACTTCTCATTCTATATTTTTCAATATGCTAATTTTAATAAATATAAGTTAATAGTAAAAAATACTCGTTAATTTAATTTTTAATTTTATATTTTTTACTTTTTTTTAGTTAAATAATTGTACCTATTTCTATTATTAATATACAGGTTCATTTTATTTTGTTCACTAAATAAAATAAATAATGAGCAAGCAAAAATTATATGGTCTTTAAAACAAGAAAGTTGGCCCCACAATTTAGGAAGCATTAAAAAAAATAATTTTCGCGCCTCCGTCCCATTATGACTAGTATTACAGAACTCAAAATCGTTCAGAACCTTTCTGTTTGTCAGCCTAGGCTGGCAAAATGTAGAGATACCGACTAAAATATTTTAGCATTACATCCTATCAAAAATTTTATTTTATTTTATTGGAAATGTAAAACTTTAATTAAAACAACAAATTTTGTTTTATTATTCATATTATACTCGTCTTGTATGTATTACGTTAATTGTTGAAAAATATCAATTCACATTCGTTTTATTTTATAGTTTAGAACAAATGTCACTATTTTTTTTAAATAAAACAAGAGAATTGTTTATATATTCATGTGAAGCGAAAATGTTAGTGACATAAAAATATGTAGTGTATAAAATTTTAAGTAGTAATAATAATTCTTTAATAAATTAAAAGTGTCATCTGCGCAAATAATCTTATGTATCACATGTGCAGAAACTCTTTTGCGAGATCTCGTATTATTTGTCAAAATAAATTCGCTCTCGCAAAAGTTTAGTTTCTGGACTAGTGATACAAATTACTATTGCACTTGTTATATAGTAAAACAGAAATTGGTTGCTAATTTAAACTAATTCGTAGCTCTTATGGTTCCCAGGATAACATTAGTGGACAAAATAAAATGAACACTTGTAAATTAACATTTTATAGTTTACATTAAATAAATTATTAATTTATTTTGACACCTTTTTACTACAAAAAAACCGCTTGAAGATTTTCCTTGTTACGCCACTGTGTACACCTGTAAAATTTAGAGAAGACGTTACTTTGATTTTAATTCAAGTTTGCAACCTCATAGAGACGTAAGAAATAGGTGATGACAGTGAAATCTGATGAGAAAGAATGTTGTTAAGGAGCAGAAGGAATAGAGAATGTGTGAAGCAGTATGTGAGCTCATTTCTCGTGCCGGTAACACGTGGCAGCATTCCACGTGTCACGGGAACTATCTCAGTCTTCCCATCCAGCTAATAACTACCACATGAGGGAGATATTAACTGCTAGTTAACCCCAGAACACAAGCGGAACAATAAAAAATACCTACAACACTCTATATTAAATTACTGCCTAGTCTTCCATACAGGCAATTCAATTTCATAAGCACGTAGCACCAGAGTTTAAGTAAATAAAATATTTCCTTGTTCTTCAGTATATTTCTCAAGATTTATCGTTTTATAATTTACCTGTAACGCCGGAATGTAATTATCAAACAACTGTCAAAACACTTTAGTGGAAGACATGAGAGTACTGTGTGAAAAATATTTCCACTTAAAAATGTAGTGAAATATTGCTAATAACTACCACATGAGGGGGATATTAACTGCCAGTTAACCCCAGAACACAAGCGGAACAATAAAAAATACCTACAACACTCTATATTAAATTACTGCCTAGTCTTCCATACAAGCAATTCAATTTCATAAGCACGTAGCAACATAGTTTAAGTAAATAAAATACAGAATAGTTGAAACTTATGAGCGGTCGTAAAGAATTTCTTAATCTTAATCACTCTTCACTATACATTTTCCCTGGAAGAATGAACTCTGAACTATCAGTTTACTATTATCTGGTGATTACAAGTGTGAATTGTTGAATCAAGTGTTAATCAAGATGTAATCAATTTATAGTCACTTGCTAATTTTCAATAAAACTAGTCAAAATTGAAAATATTCTTTTCTTCTAAAATTTAACAATTGTATTAATACTGAAATAAATTCCAACGACTAGTTTTTAACTTAGCATGATGTGAAACACTTGAATATTCAACCATTGGGTAAAGTATTATACTGATAAAATCCCATTGCACAGATGAATTTCCACTAACAAGTAAATAAACAGTTCAATAGTTGTTATTATTTATAATTGTCAGTGTGGCAATTAATTAATATTTCAGAGTAAAGGCTGGTTTATGTTGAGTTTAATTTACGAATTTTCAATTTATGTATTAGATTTTAAAATAAAAACACACTGAAAACATACGTGGTGGTTTATGAACGGTTTACAAATTAAAAAATTAAAAATTTAGATTTGGAATATAACTATTTTTTTATTCTAAATTCTTAATCCAGCTAATCAAAAGAAAGCATAGAACTGAGGTTTATAGATTAGTTTAGTATCAAATTGCAAATGACGGTTTGTTAGTGTTATATTGATTTTTATGTTAAAATAAAAATAATCAGACCTCAAATTCATTTTATACCAAAACAAATGTCAAACTAACAGTCAAATATCAAAACTAAATACAACTACATAAAAGCATACCTTCGGATTAGATAAATTTAGGAAAGTGAAATTCATCATAAACCAGAAGAAAAAATTAAAATTCCTACATTAAAATAATAGTTATTTTTTATACAAGACGATAAAATAATATTTTATCGACAAGCGGAAAGTGTTAATTCACGAGCGATTATAATATAAGAACAATTTTAAAATGTCAGTGTGCGTTGTTATGGAAATGTACTTCTAATAAACAAAAGTTAAAGTACTTTATCTCCCCTTGCTGTTAAAGTGTTACTTTATCTAGCCTTGCGGTTAAAGTGCTACTTTATCCACTATTTTGAGTTGATAGAATTACACTTTAACATCTGCTATAGAAAAAATAAAATAAATCCATCATAAACAAGCTTTTATAATAATTAAATTGAATCGTTTTGAGTTGTCCTTGGAAACTATCTCACCAAATACCATATGACAAGGCCTGTTGCCAGCATTTGTTTTCTGAAATCAGAAGGTCTTTTCTTATGATATTACTTTTAATGATATTCCGTCGAATTACATTGATTCCTATAAACAAAAAAATCTCATGTGGACACCATATGACATCTTTGTACGCTAAATTATGTACATTTTTTGCTGTACTTCATTTACACTTAATTCACTTGAAAGTGAGATCACGGTTAATCATTCTTCAACTTCCTTTCGTTTCATATCTTTGAACTTCCCTTCAAAATGGATCATCTTTTGAAAATTTTATGTTTATCACTATTCCTTATACCTATGCAATAATGCATACCTAGGTACACAAAATTATTTTAATCGCTCGAAGAAAGAGATCTTGTTTTCATTTTCTTGGCCATATTTCTGACGAAATATATTCAATTTATTAACAAGAAATCAAATGTTTCCTACAATAATTAAAAGCCACCTAAATTATTATTTTTATTAAGTTACTACCAAAAGTAAATTACCCTTTTGAAAAGCACGATTTCAACAAAATTTTAAAATAACATTACGAACAAAGTGCCATTTTGGCACTGACAATTGCAATCAGGGCCGTCGAGAGCGGTGGGCCAGGGTGGTCATTGGCCCACCCTGAAAACAGCTGTGGCACCCAGGTGCCCACCCAACTACTTCATATAATTTTGTATGAAAGAAAATTTTGTACATACATACTTTCTTAGCATCATGACTTAAAGTGATTACCGATTTACTAATAATACTTTAATGAGTTAATTGAATTCTAAAAGTAAAGAAGTTTTAAACTATAGCAATATTAAACCTTTGGCTTAACGTTACTAAATTGATATAAATTTATTACAAAAGAAACTAAAATTTAAAAGCATTTGAAATATATGTGCACGAATTTCAAATTGAAATTGAATATAAAATGTATTTTTTAAAGTTATTTATTAAGGGCAGGATTCTTATTTAAAAATAAAGATTTATTTTTGAAATGCTATGATCCATGAAAGTCTTGCAAATTTCGCTACAATAAATATTGAAAGACAATTGGCAAAAAAATTAACATAGACAACGTAATAGACATATTAGTTTTAAGACATCGTAGATGTATAATGCTAAATTGATTGTTATCCATTTATAGTTTTGTTATTTTTTCTTTTATCGGTATTATTTGTTAAATAACATTATTTTTTTAATAATATAAACATTTTTCTTACATTTTGTTTTGTTTGAGGAATAATTATTGGTTTTTAATATTTTCGGTGCCCACGTTAAACAATGTAGTTCAGGCTTGTGCCCACACAAATAAAATTTGCTGGGGACGTCCCTGATTGCAATAAGAAAGGGAGGTGCACAAATAGTCCCATATACAAAATTTCAAAATATTACGACTAATCATTTTTAAGATATGCAACATACATAAGTACTTACAGACGTCGTGCCGAAACTAGTCAAAATGGATATTTTCGATGAAAATCTGAAAACCGAATTACAATACTTTTTTTAAAAATAAGAAAAAAAATGTATCTGACTTGATTACAATTATAAATAGGCCCCATGCTTGATATTTATAGTTTCAAATTGTAGTACCAATTTTATTTTAATGAATGCTATTTAAATTTGAGCGACAGAGTACTTTTTAACTTTAAAATGTTTATCGATAAGTCCTATAATGAATATGAATAGTTTTTGTCACTTAAAAGTTATAAATATATAACAAAAACAAATGTGAAGGTATTTTAAAGAAAAAATTGCGTTAATTTTTGTACAAAAATCCCAAATCAGTTTAATGTGTTTGTATATTTCCCTCCATCTGTGAGATTTGAGGAATGTTAAGGGTAGCTATTAGCGTAATCAGTATTCTTTGTGTGTGAATTGGGGGTGAAAGGCAGGAATAAAACGTCTGTTTTCGCGTATGAAAGAACGAGGCGGGGGTGGAAGGAATAAATCTCACCCGCCTGACCGTGTAATTCGGGGGCGCGGATTACCCACCTGACAAGGGTCATTTACCTCCCGCGGTAACTTACGACACGGACAATGTACCCGGGTAACTACCGCCAAACTTAACCCTATTTATTTTTAAACTCCGCATAAGGTGAACTTGCTTTCTTCTACTAAATCATTATTTTGAATATGGTTCACCCACAAAAGTCCTAACTAATTTGATAGATAGTTACGAGTTGCAACAATAATAGGGGGAGGAGGTAGCAAGGAAATTATTATTTTTTAAATACTTTATGTATTCAAATAATTACAATATTATTACCACAGTGTTTTTTTGTAATTTTTGCATAACTCAAAAACGTTTAGCTGAAGAATGTTGAAATTTGTTTATGGAATTGCTATAACATTTAGTTATGTACCTCCATTTTTTGTTCCAAATAGCCTATTCAAAAGGGCAGTTTACTTTTGGCAAAAAATTCATAAAAATAACAATTTAGTAGATGGGTTCTATTAAAATAAAAATAAAAGGCAATAGGATTTAATCGCATTTTATCGAGATAAATCTTCAAAAGTAGTAATTTTTATCTATTTAGTACAAAATAGATAGGTACTATTGAAGTGTTAATCTGTGATAATAGTATTTTTTTACAAGAAAAAAATAAATCCACACCTTTCATTGCAATTGCAGGTTTGAGATGGTTTGGGAGTTCTGAGTAAATGTATTGTACATCGGCGCCAATTTTTCAAAATTTTCTTGGAGGCAAAATTTCTTTAATATCCAAAACCAAACATAAATTACCCTAAAAAAGAAATACTAGACAACTCATAAAAATGCTCTAATTCTTGACCCATTCAAACCAGAGCACAATCCAGAACAACCAAATCTGTCCCAGTATGTAGTATGTGCTCTGGTTTCAGTAGACCTAGAATTAGAACAAGCACTTTTAAGTTCTCTAATTCCTGAGCTGACCCACTGAAACCAGAGCAAAATCCAGAGCATCCAAAACTACTCCAGAATGTGCTCTGGTTTTAGTAGACCAACAATTAGAACAAACATTTCAAAATGCTCCAATTCCTGACCCATTAAAACTAGACCACAAATCATAGCACCCAAATCTGCTCCAAAATGTGCTCTGGTTTCAGCAAGCCAAGAATTAGAACACACGCTGAAACGTGCTCAAAATTAGCCGGCTAAAGTAGATCACCTTCAGGCCCTGGAAAGCGGTTTAGCCAGACCACTACGCGTGGCGGAGGCCCGAAGGCCCACTACCGCCCAAGAGCCCCGCAGAGCGGAACTGACTGCAAGCGTTCCAGGATCCCCGGTAAATCCTATTGGTTGATATTCAATTTGTAATTGTGATTGTACTAGCGGGAATTTTATTTTGATGCGAATAAATCACTGGTAATATTTAACTTACACTTATTTTTGAGTACTAGTAAGTTACTTAAACTGGAGGGAGGTACAATAATGCTTCAAAATATTAAAAATTCAGGGCTTTATTACTGATGTAAAAATACTGATGTAAACAACAAAAACACAGAATATTCGAGAGTTTAATTGATCAGATATATAAAATTAAGCATGAAAACACCGAGAGAACAGTCTGATATTTATGGTGAATATAAATAGTTGGTGGTACAGTATAGTGTAAATAAATAGTGTATAGTATTAAGGTTTAAATAATTATTCTTACTGTTTAAGTCTTTATTAATAATTATTACTCTTAAATTAATGTTTATATTTCTTTATTTATAGTGTTACTTATTTTTATTATCTTTTTATAATTTATTATTCATTCATTAAACTTAGTTGTATAAATATACGTGGTTCAATTATTTTTTTCTATAGCAGATTTTAAAGTGCAATTTTAGCAAATAAAAAAATGTGGATAAAGTAGCACTTTAACCGCAAGGGTAGATAGAGTAACACTTTAACAGCAAGGGTAGACAACGTAACATCACGGTTTGCATACAGTTGCTTGAGAGACAAACATGAATTTCCATAAGGGTTTCATCCCTTAACTAATTAAGAAAAGAATAATAGAAGGTTGCTCTCTTTTGGTGCTATTCTGTAGTGGAGTTGCTATCTCTAAACTGTCGTTATGTGATTATTTTCAAATGAAAAACTAAATTTTTGAAAAATTGATGGACCTCACTGGGATTTATATCTAGGGCCTTCCTATTGCTAGAAAAAAAGGATGCTCCACTAACTAAGCTACAAAGTCCCATGAAGTACAAGAATCTTCCACATGCTTTTTCCAAAAATATAATTCTTCATTATTAAATATAGAATCGTCGCATATTTCTTTACTGTGTAGAAACAGTTTTATAGTTTGAAGTTTCGTCCGGTATATATTTAGTGTTGACTGTATTATGTATTTGATTACCGGTAAAAGCAAGTTGGTAATGGATAATAATAATAATGAAATGTGGTGTATAATTGAGTTAGATTTAGTTTCGAGTGGAATGTGATGGTGTGTGGTTTAGTATTGATGAATTCCTAAAGAGGGCCAACAAATATATCGGGCGGTGCGTGGCAATAACTGAGAGCGATGACCGTGCGATGAAGTGATGAGGCGTGCAGTGCGACCAGACCGCAGCATTCCCGAGGGATGTGCGGGAATTCCGCTGACCGTTCCCGAACATCGCCACCAATCATTACTTCTTACATGCAGCCGCCTTTAAACTTCATCACCCAAATATTCCCTTCTCAACTAAAATCCATTGTTAATCGATCATTACTCATTTTTAATATAAACATATCTTAAATAGACTTAAAGTCGAAGACCGATACGCGCCTGAATATCTTACAATATCTTCTACTTTAAACGACTTTTAGGTTGGTATTTATAGTGAATATAATCAAGATAATTTATTTGACTTTAAAGGCCTAACATTATAGTCCAACAATACAATAATATGATGTGTGTAAATTAATTAATAAGACTGATTAAAAAAATGTTCGTGAAAAATAATGATGATATTAATTATGACTTATGACGATGACTTTCGAATGACTATGATGCACAACACAACCTAAGGAACTCGATGGGACAAACTTGGACGAACACACACGATTTTGCTTAAATAAAATTTATTTACATATTCACAATTAAACTAAATCATACCAAAATTATTAAAAAACCTTACAAATAAAACGGTTACATTTTCCGTCGGACTAAATATTGTACGAACAATCCGTCTGATTGTCCATACCGGGATCAGAGCGAAGTGCTCCGATATACGTGCGTCTTCATCAGACGTAGATACACGAGTCCCTCTACAAAATCTGTTAAATTATCGAGGGCTGAGAAGAAATCATCCCTCTACCCTCCTTACCAGATCTTGTAAAAACTAATCTTTAAAAATACAGTTCTCACGCATTCAGAATGACAGTTAAGCGATAAATTTTGAACTTTATTACCTGAAACTAACACATGTCGATTCTAAATGCAAGAGATCAAATTTTCGTACGCTCAGGTTTTCAATAACACATGGAAAACATTCTATATTGTTATACAGCAAACCGTTGTTAAAATTGACGTTACTCATTTTTAGAACGCACAAGAAAACTGTTTTACGAAAAAAATGCCATGGTCAACCAAATTTCTCTAGCGACTTCAAACTCGTACTGAAGGCATATAACATGTTCACTTGCCTACTATCAAAATCCCGCATCCTGAGTGTTACTAGATCGAAGTCTACTTTGCAAGTCTTGTTGTTTAATTTACACACCTCGTATACCTATAAATGTACCTTAAGTATTAATTAATTACTTGTATCGAGCAGAGTTAATTTGACCAGAGATATTATGTAGGGAGTAACATCGTTTACATGCATCACCTATATGCATCGACCTAAAAAGTAGATATTTATAAAGATAATATTATATGATAACCTTCAAAAGTTGATACTTCCCAAGAATCATCCTGTTGAAAGAAATATTTAACAGTTACTTTACGATAATTATTTTAAATTATGTATGTAGTAGTTGCATTTTATACATTCTTTATACATTTAATTAAATTAAAATTAAAAAAATGTTGGGACTTGAAAAATTTCTGTGGTATTTTGAAAAAAAATAAGATTATTCGTTACATGAAAAACGTTTACAATAACAAGTATACTATATGTTTATTCATTTATATTAGAAATATATAATATTTATCAAGATATTTGACATTGTGTGTATTTGGTTGCCTACATTTCTAGAAAATTAAAATCGCTTCAAATATGAACATACAGTGTACAAGACGTCTTAAAAAATAATGACATTGATGATAACGTGCAACCGTTCTTATCGTGGTGCAAATATATAAATGTGTGAAAAATATTGATAATTATAGAAAAGTAATAAATTTGAGATAATAATATTTAATGCAAATGTACAACAAAGCTTATTAACTGTTTTCTAAATATATCTCTACTAGCAGTTTACCAATACCTGTAGTGCGAATGATAAACCGGAAAGATTACATAGTCATGTTAATTGTATAAATTATAAGAACTTAACTCTTGAAAATCATACGTAATTCTTTACTTTTAGTGCATGAATTCGAGCATAACTTGCAAAGAAGTAGCGTTAGAGAACAAACGAGTTTGTGGCTTTATTTTTGCAGTAATTAAGTATAAGAAATCCTGCTGTCAGCGGCTTCCTGCTAATGAGTGCAGGCGAGCAAAGGTCAGCCTCTGAGGAGCGGTGACGGATTTGCGGGCCAGATAACCTCCCGCGATTCCATCTCACGTGAAGAGTGAGGCAGTTATTCTGTCACGGCTGAGATTCTAGCACCTTAAATACTGGCGTGTGTAATTTGAATAGGATATCGGGTATCGGTGGCCATACATCTCCCAGCGGCCCCGCCCCCGTGTTGGAGACTGCTGACAACACCGGATGTGAGAAATGCCTAATTCCGGCTAAGATTTAGGGCTCCGTTGCTAATGGAAACCGCTACACCACCTCACATACGCACTGGCGGCCCGGTACGTGAACACACTGAACTAAGTCAACCACTTTAAACTACTGCAGTAAATTTGTCTACACGTCTTATCATACATTCCGTTTTTGCTAATTTTTAAGTTAAAGAAGACAATAACAAAATTTGTATTGCACAATTCAGTTGTAAAATTAAACAAAATAAGCTAACGTTATTTATATATCTAAAACTGACATTTGAGGAAGTTTTAATGGACAATAATAAATATTTATTTATAAAAGTAAAGTAGTTTTAATATTCGAAATTTAAACAATATTGATTACAACAATGAAAATATTGATAAGGTGGGATGGGGTTTTTAAATCAAAAACCATAAAAGTCTATTTCGCACTGTTCTATTTAATGAAACGACCGGTTTCGGTTACTTAGTATTTAGTAATATTGATAATAATAATAAAAACACTGATTACAACAGACATTTTTGTTATTAAAATTAAATTCATTATGATAAATTGAGATAAAAATAATTACATTTTGCAACTACATTTCAATTGAGGCGTTTTAAAAACTATAAAATAAATTAAGAAATAGTATATTACATGTGAGGTGGGAAATGATTCATTACAGCCGAGGGCTTATTATATGACCGAGAGGCGAAGCCTCGAGGCTCAGATATAGCGCAAGGATGTAAAGAAACTCCCACCGAACTATGTATACTCTTTTATTCACAATTATCCAAATTAACTTCTACTCGTATATCGCCTTTTTCCAATAAACTAAATTAATGTACGGTAGTAGTCTATGAAAACAAATGTTTAAATTTATTTTAATATGTTTGACAGCACTGATCACCTTACTTTTAGAGATGACAGTATTACTAGGCAACCATAGTAAACACTTCCCCCCCAAAGGATTTTAAAGTATTTCCCACCCGTGAGATTGTCATTGCAGTTAAAAATGACATACGTTTCCAACCTTTGACAGGTTAGGAATTGACATATTACAATAGTGGTTGTGAATAAAATAATTTAACGCACTTGTAGCTTGATTAACAAATATAGACTTTGTATTCGTATCAATATTTAAATCATCTGCTAGTTTACTCATTCAAAAGTATAACAAACTTATGTCGTTCGACATTATGCAGACTCATTGTTGATACTTTCCAAAATACTTTAAAAACGTAGGTAAATACAGTTAAGGATATTATTAAGTACATCATATATGAAATTTAATACAATTAATCTTTCAGAAAAATATAACAGATTGCGATGATGCTTATATTTTATCTGCTATCAGCGTATTAAGTTTAAATATGATTATGTTAATTATTAATTCCTCAGCCTCCTTATTCGCCTTTTACGACTTTTCCTCTTTCCATAATTGAAAAATCACATCAAGGTAACATTTAAACGGCTGTAACCGACCAACTAAAGGTGATTTCAATATCCGAGTTTCAGCACTGCCATATGAGGATAGGAAGAAACATCTCCAGCACTGCGTGGCTTTCCAAAGAAGTTATTTAGAGAGAGACAATATTAAATTGTATATTGAATTCAATTCGAACATTTAAAAAAACAGTCTTATTACTAAACTTAAACACTTCCTTTATATATTTTCTAAAAAAAAATCTTGTTAACAAGAAGACTGCAATAGAGGCGCTTTGAAAAGCATTTTATTGAATGAAAAATTGTGGCAGGTAATGTTTTTGTAAGCAGTCTTTATTATTATTATTAATAACTTATTACTTTACCGCACCCCAATGCTTAAAACCGCTACTACTGGTGCCGTCAACGATGTGTGATTGTTATGTTTGTACTTAAGGAGGCCAAAAATTATAATGTTCCGTCATCAAGAACAAAATACACAACTTAGGTAGGTACAAGTCTAGTAACTATAAAAAATGTAATACAATATAAATAGTATGAAAACATCAAACATCTTCACATTAAAAGCATAATTGTAGTCTATATTTTTCTTTTTGTTGGTAACCAACGACTTTTTAATTGAAATTCATATTTACTTTGTTGTAATCAAATTTTATACATGGCCTTTGAAGTATGTAGTAAAGAACTAATACAGAATAAATGTTCCAATTTGATTTTTTCATGAATAACGTGATTGAGACTTAGTTACATTTTTGTAATGAGTTATTGGACTATATATTACCACATTTAAACTAAATTACTGGGATATATTTAAGTGAATATCAATTTGTATTTATCTGATTTTGATATCTTATTAATTATGATGACCTAGTCACAAATCACCAATAAATTCTCTTGCATTTTGAATGTTACTTTTGTTGCAATCAACATTTTCTTTATTGATTTGAATATTTCATTTGTTGTTTTTCTTTTCAAATATTAAAAGTGTTTGTTTGGAAACAATACGAGTAACGTGAAAAGCTATTTGTAGTTGATAAAATATTTTTTCATTCGTGAAAAACGCAGGGTGATTCATTGTAGCCCTTCCCTGCGGTGTGGTTTTTGCTAGGGTTGTCTCCCTGATTGTATAGAGCTCTATACGAACAGTTTCTCGAAGAATTAACGACAGAGATGCATACGACATCTCCACTTCAATTTGTTGAGACGCAGATGATTCTGAAGGATTCTTTCTTGTAATGGATACCCTGGGTTTTAGGGTAAGTGATGCATTTGACACGGCAAGAATACTTTTCAATTCTTAAAACTCTAAGTGTAAATATTTAGTGTTCATTTGAAAAATTTAAATACAAGCAAATATTTCATTCTTAGTAATGAATTTTCAAAGTTGTAAACATATTAGTAGAAAAACGTCAAAAAATATAATTTGCGACGTAATCTCCATTATGAGCCCTAACAACTATATTTTCGGACGCTCAGTGATATATTATAAATATATACATAGCTGCTTATATTCATAATGTCATATTTATGGTCAATTGTTGTCATATATACTTAAAGATATGTTTATAATGAATTTATTTTTGAGGAAAAATAATGTACTTACTGCCAATTAATTTATACATGAATTCTAAAAAAAAGACTTAAATATTTACTGAAAACTGCATGTTAAAACGATAAGTATTTAAATTTAATTTTCTGTGAAATAATCAAATTAATAGACATATAAAGAAACTGTCTCAATTATTTATTAGATATTTAGGGCCGGTTTTTCCACCTCTGGTTAAAGTGCCGGTTACCTTAACCGTCGGTTAACAGAAATATATCGCATCGAAATTGTAAATAACGTGTATTTTTGACAACTTATATTAGTTTTTCGATGCGATATTTTTCTATTAAGCGATGGTTAGGGTAACCGGTACTTTAACCAGAGATGGAAAAACTGGTCTTTAATCATTTGAAGGTAATTTTCGCAAATAATTATTGCTCGTGGTGGAACAACAGTTAAAAATTATGAGAATTTTTATAAAAAAATATTGTGATGGTTATTCAATAACAAATATTACCGAAAATCTTGATGTAGGTAAGCCCACCGTTGCATGTATTTTAGAAAGATGTAGACGACCGAGAAAAAATAATATTGGCGGGAAAAGTCCAGAGACAACCCAAGGTTGTAACCACAACACCACAGATAACTTACATGTACATGTACATGTACATGTAAGTTATCTGTGACAATACAAAGTAAACTTCTCGTAAAATTTGTAACGTGGAAGAAGACGCACTCTACAAGACAATCACGTTAAATATTTCTCGAGAATGTTATAGAAAATGGATTCACAAGTCCGGATTTAATTTTTATATGATAACATATAGTAATTCATACTTTAATTTCATCTCTGAAGTTGAGTTTCGCTAATATAAAGACAAACCATTTCTTCCTAACGTTCAAAAACTGAAACGGTTGCCTTGGACAAAGGAAAAAGATACATGGAGAGTAGACGGCTGAAATATGGGTATTTTCAGTATGAGACAAAACTTTGATGTCTATTATCACAGACGGGTTATAAGATTAGAAATTGAGGCATTTTATAAAGATTGCCTAAAATGCACAGCTAAATTTACACAAAGTCTAGTAGTTTGCGGTTATCTGCCAGTAAAGGTATTGGAAACACTCTATTTCATAGATGGAATCGTTAATGCTTAATAATATCAGGCAATTTTGGAAACATTCTTGTTTAATATCGATAGAGGATCTTGTTGGTGCTCGGTGAAACATATTGACAAAAGGTATGAAGAAACACTGGCTACAATTTCACTTAAAATAATATAAACTGTTTATTGCCATTTCGACAATCACGTCATCATCAAAAGAGTTGAAAGTATAACAGTTTGTTACTTATAAATACATTTTTTACTACTTTGATAAGTTTAAACTCATTATTTATGTAGATACTTTATAAGCATGTGTGGTTCATTTAATGTCTGCTCTGAGGACCGATAGACCAGCTATGTCGAGGGGAGATAGACTAGAGGATTTTTTTTTAAAGATCAATCAAACCGGTATATAGGAAAAATATCATTCGCACATAGAAAAGTACACGATCCATATGATATTCCGTGAGTTCTAAGGAACTGTTGTTAAATTATTAATCAGAGGGTCCTGTTAATGAAAAAGTTGAAGATTATGAAAATGAATATGAGGGGTGCAAGGAAAATTTAAAAAAGAAAACGAGAAAGAAAGATGATTAGATAAAATGTGTGAAATATAATCGAGTGTACCACGTATGACAAATGACAAAAATCTATTAATCAATTCTTCATAGCCTTGATCCTTTGTCCGTCTCATCAATATAGTGGAGGAGAGTTGCACTTTTGTGAACCCGAATAATTATTTTTGTTTTCGGAACATAGTTCATTTTTTCTTTTTATTCTTATAAGTAAGCCTAGATTAATATTTTTTTTGTTTGTTATATATTATAGAGCAATAATTATTTTTCCAAAATGTGGTCCATCTCATTCCCACTTACCCTTATACCGTAAATATAGAGTGTACTACTCTATGGGAACCACAATGGATATGCTATTTTTAATTTGTCGTTCTGTCTTCATTTTCAGTTATTGTTATGTGACATTAATAAAACCTTTATTTATCTCAAAAATAATATTTATGCTAACTTGTAAGACAAAATTCTGTTACGTACTTTTTAAGAGTATTTAAAGTTGTCTTTTTCTTTGTTTCATATATTATTTTATTATATACTGTTTCTTATAAAGTAGATGAAAATAACGTGATTAATTCGATGAATTTTTATTGAGGACATGTATTCATTTATATCATAGAACGATGTGTGTAAAGTGGCTAAAAATAAAATGATATTGGAGAAGATAAATTATATTTAATTTGAAATATAGTGTAGAGGGTGGTGTTTATATTTAGCGACTATAAATCCTTCTGGCATACAAATTTCAACAATAAATTACCAAATATACGGAAGTCAAACATTACTGAGCCTCACATCACCGACATCGGCAAAAAAACTACAAAACCGGCATTCATTTGCTGTACGAAACAAACAGATCAAATTCAAACACAAGCTTTTGTCAAAGCACAAAAGATTTAACAGAAAAATGAAGGAAAAACAATCATAAATCACGAGGAAAAAATCCCATCGACCTTTCAAAATCATCTATTACTCCCATCGCAAACGCCGAAACAATGGCGACGTGTCAGTTGCAACAATGCCTGGATTATGATGTTAATGATAAAAATTAATTAAACAAATGAATGGCGTGGGCGGCGCTGCAATCGCCACCGGAAGCGGAAGGGGCTGCGGTGTCAACGCTGCGATTTTGTTGATTTCGTTGTTGACATTCATCATTTATATAACCAGACACAAGAAATAAATGAGAAGCAATCTCAGTCGCATTATTTTGTAAATAAATACATCATCGCAGCTTTTGCATTTATTAATCAAACCAAGCATAATAGAGATTACAGCTTGTAAAGGTTGTAGTGTCAAAATAAAGTGAATTCTAGTACAAGGGAAGTATGCAGGAAGTTACGTCCTGCTTTGTGTAGGTGTAGGTGCATTCCTGCTGACCACTAGGTCCTTCCTGGACATGGTTGATCCTTTAACCCAAACATTTAACAGTTATTTCTATAAATACATCACTGTATATAATAACAAAATAACTGAAAGTGGAACTTCACTTGATGATTTGAAATGTATTTGCTTGAGAAATACCTGCAAATTTTTCAGCCGTTTTCACTTGATTTCACTAGTAGTGAGTCATCTTTGTTTACAGTATATTATTTTGGATGGATGAAAATTACTGAGTTATTACAGATTATAAAAGTTTCGTTTTTTCTCCTACTGGTTTCTAATTCATATATATTTTCCTCCGGCAATTAGACTTTTACTCACTGAGGAAGACTTTAAGATCTTCATGCAGGGCCGTCGCGAGGGGTGGTCAGCGCCCACCCTGAAAAAGTACCTGTGCCCACCTAACTGCCAACTGCAAAATTTTGATTTAAATGAAAAGGGTAAATCCGACTCATCTGTTATATCAAGAGGCAGTAACTATCTGTAATGAGTCAAACAAACAAACAGGACAAATTTTAAATTAATATAGAAAATATATTTCTTTTTAAAAATTAATTAGAGACGCAATGTCGCTTTGTTTGAAGTATATATCATCTATTATTATTATCATTCCAGTTTCAAAAGCAGGACGCGAAAGAACTTTTTCTTGTTTAACAAGAATAAACTTATTTAAGATATACCATGACACTATGACCCGTAAAAGGGTTGCAAATTAAATTACAAAAAATATTGAAAGGTAATTAGAAGAAAAATGAACTTGGACAAAGTAATAGATACCTTTGCTTCAAGACAGCCTAGACTAATAATTCTAAATTGAGTGTAATTTACAGCCAGATTCACAAAAAAAGATTAGCTCAAAATAAGTTTAAACATGTTGAATTTACGTTGAATACATATTTAACATGTTTAAGAGCTAATCCTGTTTTGTGAATCTGGCTGTTAAAGTTATGTTTCGGATACCGTAAGCATCGGTTAATAAAAAATATCGCATCGAAATAGTAAATAAATAATAATGAAATATTTTTGACAACTTAGGACAGTTTTTCGATGCGATGTTTTTCTTTTAATCGGTGGTTAAGGTTACTTTAAAATGAATTTATTCATCAAATTAAAAATATATGTACATCTTCCTTATCTTATAGATGAAGAGGTGAAAATTTGGAAAATATTGCATGAGATGAATTGATTTTGTAATTTAATAGAAAGAGAATGTGTTTTTCGTTGAAGAGTCCAAGTCGTGCAATGTATTCAGAGCATCGCAACAAGAGGAAAACGTAGTTGGTTATTCATTGAACGATAAAATGCTGTTATTGAAACATACAAAATCCATATCCACGAGCATTTTTCAGATACCGCAACCTGGGAACAGACGCTGCTTGTTCTCCGCAAATTCGACTGTGAAATCCAATGATATTACTCTACGTTCCTGGAAATCTGATTATTTTATTCGGGTGTGCGAAATATTGCCAACTCCCCATGCATAAAATTAAACAACTCACTCTTGCACGTACCTCCAAAATATTACTAATCTAAAAATTGTTAACAACATCATTTTTCAGATTATTTATAACATCGTTGCCACATTTATTAAATTTGATTGTTAAACGATAATAAAAATGTCTGTTAACTGAAGATTGGATTGGCAATTTGCGGAATAGAAGTGAAATAATCAAATATGAATTCGGCGACATCTTGAAAACTGTTAATAACATCGTTTTTCAGATTATTTATAACATCTTTTCTATATTTATTTAATTTTATTGTTAAATGGTAATAAAAATGTCTGCTAACTGATCTGTGAAGATTGGATTGGCAATTTGCGGAATAGAATTGAAATAATCAAATGTGAATTCGGCGACATCTTGTAGATTTAATTAAAGGACTAGGTGGTGTGGTGATATTTCAATTAAAAATAAAATGGAGGGAGTGAAGGAATTCGACGGCCAATAAGCGAAATTGTTTCCAATCGAGCCGTTCTAATTAAATCACAGGCTGAATAGATTTTTCCAAGCCAACAACTGTCGCTGTCTTTCGCGCCAGCAGCTAAACAAACAAGCTGCCATTTCTTTCCGCTACCGTGCCGATTCAGATTCACACTTTCTACTTTATTAGCGGTACAGCCTTCCCATCAAACATGCCTTTTTATATTTGTTTTATAACACGTATTATTTGCTTTATTAGACTGTCTAAAGTCATGTTATTAAAGTATTATCTTTATAACAATAGTAATATTACAATTCAAAACTAATCAACGAATCAAGTTTTATATTGACTATAGTAATCAAAAGAATATTTGTCGAATATTCTAAGAGAAATTCCACAATCCATATACGATATATTAATAACAACAAAATTCCTAGTGAGTAATATTACACTTTAAATAGACAGCTAATCATGTAATTAAGTTATACTTTACTTTATTAGCGGTACAGCCTTCCCATCAAACATGCCTTTTTATATTTGTTTTATAACACGTATTATTTGCTTTACTAGTCTCTCTAAACTCGTGTTCTTCAAGTATCACCAATAGAACAATAGTAATATTACAATTCAAACGGACAACTAATCAAGGAATCAAGTTATAATCTTGATTATAGTAATCAAATAATATTTGTCGAATATTTTGAGAGAAACTCCACAATCCATATACGATATATTAATGAGAACAGAATTCCTAGCAAGTAATATAACATTTTAAATAGACAGCTAATCAGGTAATCAAGTTATAACTTGAAGAAAGCTTTTAACGAATATTCTGAGAAATTCGTACCATACATTTATAATAACAGCGTATTCCTATGCTATTTTGAGTAGGTTTAATGTTTATAGATTATATTAAAATAAGGAACTATACTTATTATAGTAATCAAGGAAATACATGGTGAATATCCTAATAACAATTGAATTATTATATTTGTTTTATAATTATAACACATATTATTAGCTTTACTAGTCTGTCTAAAGTCGTGTTCCCCAAGTATCACCGATACAACAATAGTAATATTACTATTCAAACGGGCAAGTAATCAAGGAATCAGGTTATAATAATGATTATAGTAATCAAAAATTATTTGTCGAATATTCTAAGAGAAACTCCACAATCCGTAATACGATATATTAATAACAACAGAATTCCTAGCAAGTAATATTACACTTTAAATAGAGAGCTAAGCATGTAATCAAGTTATAATTTTTAATAAATGAAGAAAACTTTTAACGAATATTCTGAGAAATTCGTACCATATATTTATAACTATAGCACATTCCTATGCTATTAAGAGTACTACACAAAAGGTTTACAGATAATTAAGTATACTATACTTATTATAATAATCAAGGAAATACGTAGTGAGTATCCTAATAACAATTGAATTATAATATTTGTTTTATAACATGTATTATTAGCTTTACTAAACTTTCTAAAACAGTGTTCTTCAAGTATCATCAATACAACAATAGTAATATTACAATTCAAAACTAATCAACGAATCAAGTTATTACATTGATTATAGTAATCAAAAGAATAATTGTCGAATATTCTAAGAGAAAACTCATAATCCATATACGATATATTAATAACAACAAAAGTCCTAGTAAGTAATATTTCACTTTAAAGAGACAGCTAATCAGGTAATCAAGTTATAACTTTTATTAAATGAAGAAAGCTTTTAACAAATATTCTGTGAGAAATTCATACCATATAAGTATTTATAACAGCGTATTCCTATGGTATTAAGAGTACTCTTCAAAATGTTTACAGATTATATGAAAATAAGATACTTTACTTATTATAGTAATCAAGTAAATACGTAGTGAAAATCCTAAGAACAACCGAATTAATAATGCCTACGGCATATTCTTCTTCTTATTCTTCCGGAAGTGTTTGAAGTTCTTGTTTCGTGGCATTTTCCTTGCATTATTTTATTGCATGTCTGTCACCCTTTAGCCTCTTCAAGAGATCTAAAGCTTATAGAGTCTTTGGAAACACTCAAATACATCGATATTTATTTTTGTTATATTAGTAACGCTGGGATTTGAACCCTAGATTTCATACTCCGCTCAGCGAATCGGAATATGCTAACCAAAAAAATTGTAGTAATCAATGAAAACTTTAAAGCAATATCCCAATAATAACATTAGCGGCCTATGACAAAATCGCACCAAATTGTATTTTTTGTTACAAAAGCGCACTAAATGAACATTGCAAAAGCACACCAAAGTATGTTATTTAATCGCACCAGTGTCTGTATAATTGAAAAGTTCAAATTTGATGTAACTATTTATTCAATGATGGAATAAAATAAGGATAGGTCAGGTTAGGTTAGGTAAGTTTAGATATCTTTAGGTTTGATTAGGTTAGGTTAGATTACTTTAGGTTTGGTGAGATTAGGTTAAGTTAAATTACGTCAGGTTAAGTTAGGTTAGATTAGATTTGTTTAAGTTTGATGAGGTTAGGTTAGGTTAGATCAGATTAGATTTTGCTAGGTTTGATTAGATCAAGTTAGGTTAGGTTAAGTCAGTTTACGTTAGGTTAGGTTCTGTTAGAACAAATTATAGCTATAAGCTTAGTTTAGGTTAGGTTAGATTCGGGACGAAAGAGGAAGACTTGGAGGCATACCTCTAACGAATTCACTCGTATTTTGATCTAATCAGATGCACACATAATGAGTACACATTAAATTACTAAATTTTACTGGTGCATGCACTTTTGCTACTTTTTACCTCCCGCCTATCAATATATGTAGATAAGGGAGGTATTGTTTTTGGTCAAATTTCTCCAGTGTGAGTTTCCAACATATGAGTCTGTGTGTGTGTGTCTGTGTGTGATTTTTCGTCCACGATAACTCCAATGTGATGCACGTAAAAAATATAATATTTGGTATTTAAGACTTATATTCAAATATGATGAACTGATTAGATTTTGACTACAATTGGTTAACCAGAAGTAGTACTTTATTTGAAGCTTTTAACAGTTTTTCAAAAAAAATACCTCTAATACCATTTTTTCGCAAATTACGTTATTATTAAATATAAAAATATTTTAATTTTCTACCGATCTACATAATTACTTTTATATATACCTTCTAGCTACATAGAAAAAAATCTGGTGTGTCCAACACAATACCTCCCGCCACTGTAGTAGTAGTTTGTTATTGCAGTTCAGAATATTTTAAATTCATTTCATACCTAAAATTTCCTTCTTAAAATTTGTATGACCAATATGACAGCTATTTTTGATGTTACTTAAACCGGAACTGGACTTACTTTGATTCACGCATGCGAATACATTCCTAATATATTTTTTCCATCTTTTTAAATATTACAATAAAATTACTTCATTTTTACTTATTTTATCTTTTACAGTTACTTACATCAAATTTGACATCATATGTCAAATTTTGTGAACATAGGAATAACTCATCTGTTTTATCGAAATTACTCAGCCTAAATGATATGTAAAATTATTATAATTTATATATTTTTTTCTATCTAGCTAGAAGTTATACATAAACGTAATTATGCAGATCGGTAGAAAATTAAAAAATCTTTATATTTATAATAACGAAATTTGCGAAAGTATGATATTTAGAGGTACTTTTTAGCAAAAACGGTTTAAAGCTTTAAGTAAAGTACTACTTCCGGTTAACCAATTGTAGTCAAAGTCTAATCAGTTCATCATATTAGAATATAACTCTTATATACCAAATATTATATTTTTTACATATATCGTATTGGAGTTATCGTGGACGAAAAATCGTCACAGACACACAGGCACACACACAGACAGACACACACACAGACACACACTGACATACAGACATCACGGTAAAAATAGTAAAATTGTATTCTAAAGACCCTAATTCGTGCTCATATGTTGAAAACTCACACTCGAGAAATCTGACCAAAAACAATACCTCCCTTATCTATATATTGATAGGCGGGAGGTAAAAATACATAAATGCTAATAATTTTACATATCGTTTAGGCTGAGGAATTTCGAGAAAACAGATGAGTTATTCATATGTTCACAAAATTTGACATATGATGTCAAATTTGATGTAAGTAAGTGTAGAAGATAAAATAAGTAAAAATGAAGTAATTTTATTGTAAAATTCAAAAAGATGGAAAAAATATATTAGGAATATATTTGCATGCGTCAATCAAGGTAAGTTCGGTTCCGGTTTTAGTCACGTCAAAAATAGCTGTCATATTGGTCATACAAATTTTATGAAGGAAATTTTAGGTATGAAATGAATTGAAAATATTCTGGACAGCAATAAGAAACTAATTTTACAACTACAAATTAAATGTATTGAAAAACTTATATATAGTCTTTTTCACGAAAATGTGATCGTACGTCATACCTAGTAATAAAATTGTAGCCAAAACAGCAATGTTACTATCCCTAGCATATACCCAGTAAAATACACGGAACTTAGTGTCTTTTACTAATAAATGGTTGGTAATCCTGTACAACGTTGCCATTCTCGAAATGTCAAAAAATAATATTATTTCTGACAAATGTCAAAAAATCCAGCAAAAAAATTAGGAAGTTGTGCACAGAATATGGTGAATTCTGTAATAAGGTATTTCGAACAAGAACGTGACAAACGAAGATACAGAGGTGGGTGCTGAATAAATTTAATTTATTTTATGTAAATAATTTACAATTTGATTATACACACATGGTTTACTATGCAACCATCAACACTTGAATGTACCCTACAAATACTTGGCAACGTTGCATCAGGGAACATTATGACGTACGATCACATTTTCGTGAAAAAGACTATAGAATATATTACTGCGGTTGCGGGAAGTAGTGTGTTGGACACATCAGATTTTTTATTGGTGCGCTTATGAAATGTTTAAAAATCTGACCGGTGCGCTCCAAAACTCAGTTGTTCTTGTATAGTCATTAATCCACACAATATATTGATAACAAAACAAATATAATTGTAAAACGACCACTAATCCGGGAATTAATTTTAATATATTTTATAATAATCAATGAAAATTTTAACGAATTCTAATATTTTCCTATTCTAGTATTACAATTAAAATATCTATATGTGATGTGATAAGGGATGTACATTTTCAGATATAAAACAAACATATTTAATCTTATCTAGATCTAGGAGTTTAATAATTTTATGAATTTAATATTACACTATGCAATCACGTATTATTAGATATTATTATACTAAAGATTTACATAAATAGTTATATGATTATGCCATTAAAAATAAAAAGTATAATTTTAAAAATTATACGTATTTAAAAGCTTATTTATATATTGAAGTAAAACTTTTTTCTTAATATATGGGTTGTTGAATAATGGTATTCTCTAGGTACGTCGATAGCAAATGGTCAATTAACTGCAGCATAATGCTGTAACTAGGTTACAGTGGAATTAACAAGGGTATTAACCAGTGTTCCCCGTAAGCTGCGCAGGTGCGCGGCCGCGCACTAATTTTTCTAAAGTTGCGCAGTCATTTTTGTATTCTGCGCACCATTTTTTATATTTCATTTTATAAAAGAATTGTATCAAAAAATGATAAAAATTCAAATTCCACAAAAAAAGTAAAATTCAGAGGGTCAACAAAATTTTTGAAATCTGCCTTTGACATTTAAACGTCGACACGTCATCCAGCGTTGCTTGGTTTGCTTTATGTTAAGAAAGGGGAGTTCGTTGCTGTGTCTATGTGCGATTTGTATACAGCATAGCGAGCATGGTTGCAAACACGTGGTTTGTAACCCTCACATATAATAAAATGAGATTAACTTCAAAATAAAATAATATCGCTGTCGCTTATTTTATGTCCACAGGAACCTCGTCGCTGTGATTAGTTTCCCAACTCATTGCAAATTAATATAAACGCACGTAATAAAACTGCAAAACTGACAAACTGACCGTTACTACTAGAAAATCTGATTTAATTATTAAATTTAAAATTATGTTTTATCATAATCAATGGTTTCAGAAAAAAATGGCACAAAATTCGACATCCTACTTGCACACTTTACATACGTTTTGAAAATTTTTGCTCCTATATATTTTGTACCGCGCAGTCAGCGAAAAAATTAGAGGGAACATTGGTATTAACAATAAATCAGTCGTGACATAGGTGATATTACCGTTTAACAATCTCATTATCTTCAGTATTTCAACACTGCGTTTAAGGATGATCTATGGACGTTAATCAAATCATCACAAAACATTCTCTTTATATTTTTAGTTTTATTATTCGCAATAAAAAAAGATTATTTATTTTAAATTAGAAAGGAATTGTAAATATTATTCAGTGGTAGTTATTTGAGCCGAAGTCATGAACCTTAGTACAATTAGAGTATTGCAAATTCTGGTGCATGCAATCAGACAATTAAGCAAGTTATCTGCAGTACGGTTCGGTTTTTATTATTTATAGTCGTTCTCTTCGGAGTTGAAAAGTAGGAAAGTTCGTAGCGCTAAATGCCGCTTACCCTACGTTTTCAATTAATTACACACTGCTGTATGAATAGCACGAATAGTAATGAACGTTAAATCATACACAATCACTGCGAATAAAATCATTTCCCTTTATACTTTATGTATGCTTTGCCTTGCTTTCATGCCGTTCTCATTTGTAAGTTTTTAGGTTAACAATAGTTTGAATATAGTTAAACAAATAATAGAAATACTCGTAGGTATATGAGTTTTTAATGTGAATATTGCGACAGAAACTAAAACTTTTCAACATTTTTGAATTTGTTAACTTGTTCTTCTCAAAATGTATTATAATTACATTTTTACTTTCTTGTATGAAGTAAAGGAAGTATTGTAATCGCGAAAAATTTCAGTTTTCAAATTTCAACGGAAATACCCACTTTGACAATCCGTGAATCAATTTTGACTAGTTTCGGCGTGACATCTTTACATACGTACGTATCTCGTAAAACTCAAAAATGATTAGCCGTAAAATTTGGAAATTTTGTATTTGGCACTACTATAACATCTAGTTGTGCACCTCCCGCTTTTATTGTAATCGGCAGTGCCAAAAAGGGGCATTTTTAGTTCGTTTTTAATTTTTGTAGGAAATATTTGACAATAAATTGACATTGACAACTATCAGAATATATTTTGTGTATTTCAAGCGAAATAAGTATAAATGAAGTTCAGCAAAAATAAGTATAATTTAGCTTACAGGAAGACATGGTGCCCACATCAAATTTTTTTTAAGTATAATAAAAAAATAAATTTTTTCAAATATTATTGTGTTTTTAAGATGAAGATAGATATTTCTTTATAGTAATCATAAAGGAAAATACTAAATTAATTATTTATACCTATATAACCAACAATATATTAAAGTATTCAAACACAGCGGCAAAATAATGTATGAACAAATTTATCACGAATATGAAACATTTGTTATGTCATGTATAAAGTTCGTTTCATATGGTCATAAATTTACATTACATTATACTTTTAGCTACTGATAATCACCACTGATAACTAGTTACACATTTTCAAACCTTATAAAATAAAATTTCTAATAAATCTGGAAAATTTTAAGAATGTGACCTTGATATGTACAACATGTTCTCATATATTTTAAAATATTAATCAATACTATTTTGTAACCTTATGATTTTGTAATTGAAATTTTGAAATTGTAGAAATAATTATAAAATTATGACTGCGTAAAATAGATGTTACCTACCCATTCGAATTTTGAGTGTTGAGGTAAGAAGTAAGAATAAAATTAGTTTATTGCTTTGTTATAAAGTAAAAACATCAGGTCAAGCGAACTAGTTTTACTACAGTCGCGCTGAAGAAAAAGTAAATTGTAGAAAATATTTCAGCAACCTTCAGTACAGCGCAAGATTCTTGCTGTGTTGCTCAAAAAATGGGTTTTATTAGAACTATAATATATTACTCGTTATATTAATAATACTATAATTAATTATATAATTTTAAATTAATACAGTACAATAGCGTTAACGAAAACATTCGAATGACAATACTGACATATTGACAATGACTATCTTATAACGTGAACAACTTCTTCGTTAATATAATAATATTGTAACGTTTATTTATTTAGATAAAGTGTAAAAAAATAATTGAAACACTAATATTTATATAACTAAATTTAATAAACAAAATACGAATAATAAATGATAATAAAAATAAGTAACACTTGAACACTAAGATTATTTATTTCCACATTTAACACTACGCACTATTTATTTACAAGATATTTATATCACCAACTATTCATGTTCACTACACGTATCAATATCAAACTGTCATCGAGGTCTCTTCTGCTCAGGCTTAAATAGTAGAGCAATTAAGTTCTGCAATGTTCTCGTACCTTCTAGACGACAGAACAATAAAAGCGTTGCGAACCGGTCGTCGCCCGTGACCTTGGGATCGCTACAATATAAATACAGTTTATGCAACGATTGTGGTAAACCTGTATTTACTTGCAAATCTTAGAAAGAGTGTAAAAGTGAAGCTAATATTGTTACATTAAATATTATTTTTAACTTTTTTCAAAATATTTTTGAATTTAAACGAAAAACTGTATCTCTATGTAAAAAACCAACCAAAAACGTCCCTTTTGAAATCTACTATTTACAATTTATTAAATCTGATGTGAACATTATATGAGTTTCTTGCATGATTATTAAATTACACATATTTTTACAGCACTTCCTTTAAACTTATTTCATTTGAAAGTGAGATAAATTTTATAGCTAATCTTTTTTGAGTTTGAGCGAAAAATTCAAAAATCTCTTCGAACAAAATGCCATCAACATTCTACGGTTAATAATGTTTAGTTATGCCAGATATGTGCGTACATAAGTAAATACATGCCTATATGTATCGTATTATACCCCCCTTCCCCTTATCAAGGTGACGGGAGGTAAAATCGTACAATCCTAATTTTTCCAAGGATACCTCCCTATTCTATTTCCAATTGCCACCCCTAAAGTTAGAAGGCAATAGTCCGTGTACAGGTGTATCGTACAGGTTAGCTTGTCAATACGCGGGGTATTGTTTAAGTCGAGGGTAGCTGGGGCTTTCTCTTGAAGGGGTGCAAGACGTAGATGAATGCTCAAGCGATTGAGGGAGTTTCATTTGACGCTACGCTGCCCTCTGCTACCACCATTACAAATTGAAGACGATTCTCTATCGACTTACACATACTACTGCTAACTTACTTACTATTACAGAAATAAGCAATACGCCAAATAAACATCATATTAATTTATTGTATCAGTGGCTTAAATAGAATTAAAAAGAATATACTTGAGGCCCCCACCTGTTCGGAAAAAAAATCTAAAGGGAAATAGGAATTTATAAAATTTTCTAATTTTGAAATAGATTCGTTTTAACCCTGGAGTGGAGGCGCCCTTTAGAATAACAATATCAGTGGTAACCCAGAATCCGACAGTATCAATATAAAAAAATATATATTTCTGAAACTATTTCTAAAATGGATTTTTTGCGACTATACAACTCATCGGAAAATGGACTAATCAGATAGTTGAATTTTTCTTAGTTACGATGTATAACATCGGTTATTTATGTTGCTAAGTCGTGTTTTCGCGAAACACCACTAATGGTGTTCCGGAAACAGTTGAATCATATTTAATCGTATCATCCGTGAATATAAACAATTACAGTTTTTGACATTTCGTAAAAATGAATCGATTTAGAGTTGATTTATTCGTTGTATAGTCTTAATATATACAACTCGAGTTTCGAAAATAATCTGAATATACAGTTTGCGGACTCGATGTGTTACCTTTAAAACACAACTCCACCTGCGGTGTCGTTGTGTTTCCAAGGCAACACATCTCGTCCTCAACTATATATTCGATTATTTTCGAACCTCTTGTTGTATAACTATTGAGTATTCAGTTCCTTATATTCCTTATCATTTGCTGTCAAGTTAATAATTAAATTATTTGTGGTATAATTTATAATTTTTTTTAAATATGCAAAATCAGCAATTAACACTTTCAAATTTAACTTATGCACGCTTTCATGTTCTATCACTTACAATGCTAAATATTTTAATCTATCTAATTTGAGACCTGTTATATATTTTGTAATTTTTAATTATATTTAATTTGCCGAATGATCGCCCAGCTTTTGAACTCGTTGTATATGTGTGATACGTGTCAAAAAATAAAATTAATATTATTGACTTACTCAAACACAACGAAAATCCAACCTCAATGATATAACTGTCAAGAGATAATTTTTGCTTATTTTCGTATTACTTTTAATTATAAATGAAATATCAATGATGTCGGCATAGTGTCGCTATTTCTTATTTACCTATTTATTTTTGTTTAGTTTTGTAAAAGCAAACTGACGCCCTCTCACCTGTGAGACCCACCCGCCTTTAGTTACGCCACTGTAATTGTATCTATATATGTATTTATTAATTATTAGATTGTTGAAGAAACTATTTATATAAAGCTAAGTCAATTTTTAACAGTTCAGGAAATTTAAAGAGCGTTTTCTCTCTGGTTTCATCTGACTTCCAAAATTTTATTCTTCGTTTACTTACTTGCACGAAATAAAGTATAGTAATCGCGAAAAAATTCGGTTTTCAGATTTCAACGAAAATTTCCATTCTGACCATCCCTGAATGTATTTTGACTAGTTTCGTTAGTTAGTTAAATTGTCTCGTTTCATCTACGTCTCATAGGTAATAAAGAAATTATTTAACTTATATAATATTTAGTGGATTATGAAGGTTTATTCAGATGTTTCGTTAAGTGTGTAGTTTTTCTATAATTTTGTAGCACTGATTAAGGTACAATAAAGCTACCGAAACGTTTGCAAGAGGAGATGGGGTCTATTTTGTAACTCAGTAGTTAATTTTTAGTCAGTTGCTAAAATTTTTGACAAATAAAACAAACATTTCAAGAGTACTTTTGATATTTTCTCCAGTGCTATCTATTTTCATTGGAGAAAAAAATAGCAACTGGTTAAAAATTAACCACTGAGTTACAGACTGAAGGGGATAAATACATAGTTATTTACATATCAAGTGCGGGAACGCTATTTTCCAGATGAGAATTTTGTGGCGCGAGCTTGGGAGCACTTCAATAGAATGAATCTGAGAAATAAGAGGTTTATAAAATATTTTTTTGTACGAAAATCCTAAAATCAATAATCAGTTTTTGTATAAATATTTTCATTTATTGTATACACACTGTTTTCTGATTATGTGTTTGAATGTTAATAAGTGCTGAAAATCTGTCAACATTGTGCGTACCAAATGGACTAATTTATTTTTCTAACTTTAATTTCACTTAATAACCCACTATTTGTTTTATTATTATTTGGCAAAGGAATGTTTGAGACATTATACTTTTTTATTGTAAATATAAATTTTTATATCCAAGATTCGATGACCTTTTCAAATTTTAATTATTGTGGATATGATTACAAGTGTTTACCTATAAATAAAGCACTAGTTCAAAAATCGCCAGGGTTGAAATAAAAAATAAGCATTCTAAAACGTTCTAGTTCAAATAAGTATTCTAAATCGTTTTGATTCAAATAAGCATTGTAAATTGATTTAGTTCGACAATTTATTCTAAAATGCTTTGGTTCAATTTAGGGATTTAACATTTAGTTCAGTCAGCCAGAAATTTATTTGAACCAGGGCGATGTACTATGCTTATTTGAACCAGAATGTTTAAAAATAAATATATTAATTAAGAATTAGCGCGTTTAGAATGTTTATTTGAAATAGAACGTTGTAGAATGTACGTTTGAATAGCGTCGCAATATGGTAATATGAAATATTTTGATTGTAAAATACATACAAGAAGATAAAAGAAATATGCAAGAAAGTATTTCATAACTGGAGATAAAAAGCAATAAAGAGGTGTCAATATTACGACTGTAATGTGCAAGGGTAATAAATTCAGTGATGATTACATTATTACATATTTGTCCGAGTAAGGGAATAAAAGATAGAAAAGTATTTAACCGATATGAAAGAGAAAATGAGGATAAATGTGGTGGAAAACAATATAACGAAGCTGGTGCTAAATCAAATATAAATAAATTACCCCTAGTTAGAAAGTTGCAGCTGCAGAATAAAATAACACCCGGGGAAATAAATACACAGCACCGGCCAATCGCGCGGACTCAAACATTTTAATCAATTTAAACAAAGAACGGTCGATTTAACGTAACGGGATTACTCTCCTGATGGCCGTAATCAGCTGCTGAAAAGTCCCGGATTATTTTTCACTTGGACCCGCCGGATTAATCCGGGACGAGTATAGCCTTTGATTCTAATCAGGTTACACTTACACCCACTCCAAATTGTTTCTAGCCGTGGAAAATGGAATATGCCAAAGTTTTAATTTGCTGATGGACTACTACCCCTAGGAATACAACTTTCTGTTTTATGCCATCAATTATTCAACTTTGGGAAGTGTAACGGAATATTTACTGCTACTAGTAATGGCATTGATTAGTGACCTACAGTTTACAATTAATCATAATCGTCGATATTTAATATTTAATTTACTTACAATTTTAAAATCGTTAATTTTTATCACATAAGCACGTTTTAAAGATATACCGTAAGTATTTTTAACGTGAAACATATGAGATTTATCATATCCATGATTAGGACTTGATATTAGATTGATAGCAATGTATACTTGCTTGTCTCATTTAAAATGACACAGAAAACGAATTTGACATTTGCTTTTTGGGTTATAAAATTTTCAGATAGATATAGGCCTATCCCGAGTGCAACAATAATTTCAAGAATCATTCACTCGATCTTACACATCTAGATTCTTTTTATAAATCTTCAAAATTTAGATCAATTAAAAGTTCAAATTCAAAACATTTCTCAAAATATTACAATTTCCCATATATCATCGTATATAATTCACAAGTTTTATAGCAGATTGAGTCATTTTTTCAATTAATTACTTGTCACAATTTTGACGGACGTTGTATCTAAGCAACGCCTATTTAGGTTGTGTAAATTGCCAGTAACTGACAATCGTTAGTGAGATTTGAATCTGATTGGTTCAATTCACCAAAATACTGTGATTTAATTGGATGACAAATTTTGTGTGGAATTGTCACTATAATAATTTGTTATTTCCAATAGCAATACGAGTAACTATGTAAATATAACATAAACAAAAAAATATTTGATAGTTGTGAAAAATCTGTCACGGATTAAAGAAAAGTGTCTTCTAAACGCTGGGGAAATTGATCAAATGAACTCATTAATTACATATAATACCCCAATAAACACGAAGTGAATTTTTTTAGTAATCATTCTATTCTCTTTCTAAATATAACTCGTATAAAATGCCACTCTTATTAACCCAAATTTTTGGAAAGTGTAACTCCTGCTTCGCATTTTTCCATTTTCGTCTTTGGAATTACCATTCGTGACATTTTGAAAATATTACCAACAATAAGCTCACCACTTCTTGTATTACCTTTGAAAAGATCTTTCGGAACAACAGGATAATTGATTCAAAACAGGAACAAATCCCGGAAAAACGAGTGTTTCATGTACTCTATCTCTTCCATTTAACAACACGTATTATCAAAAACAGAACATTATTTTTGTAAAGTATTCTAAAGTTTAAGATATAAACAAATTAAATTTTTTATTCAAGATTTTGTACGGAAATAAATTTTTCATTTGATTAATTTTTTATTGGAAGAATTTCCGTGATGAATTTCGCGTTTGAAGATTAAGAAGGGATGTAGGCTTGGATGTGAAATTCCATCGTAGTCGAAGGTTTAATATGTGAAATTATCTGGATTTATTTCAGCTGGGATTAGATCTTTTTGTGGAAAGTGCCGCCAAACACGAGAAACGGAGGAAAATGTCTATTATTACGTGCTTTGATTTTCCTACCACGATTTTCCGAATAAATTTCTTTCGCCTGATTCATTTACGTTTTGTGCTAATTGAGGACTGGAGTTACCCGCACAGATTTTCCGATTTTCTTCGGCCTATTTCCCAGAAATTCTTTCACGAGAACCATCAAATTTCCTCCCAACGTTATAATTTACTCGATTATCAATACGATTAAATTTTCTTTAAATACCTATAAAGTTCTAAACCATTGGCATGTAGCAGCCTTTTTTTCCTGTATAATATTTAAGGAATTACGAAGCTTAAGTGTTTAAACCGTGGAGCAATTTATTTTTTTATACTGAAATGTTTGATTTATTACTCATAGTGTAATTTGACAGAATAATTTTTAAAGAAAACATTGAAAATTATTTTTCTCTATAACTATGGAAAAAGTAAATAGTATAGATAGTACAATATGAGCAAAGTGCCCTTCTGGCACTGCCTATTGCAATAATACAGACAGTTGCGCTACTAGATGTTATAGCAGTTGTTCCAATAAGTACTGAAATTTATTTTATATTTTTTTATCAAAATTTTGGTTATGGCTGTAGAAAAAATAATATGTGCTACTTGTTCTATGCTTAGTATTGCCATCTAGAAAAGACATGACTAAATCTAAGACTGGATTAAGAAATTTTGTCTCTTGATTGTCTCAAGAGTCTACATTACCTTGCACATACGCTTTAGACAAGGAGAGATAATTCTTCGGCATCCTTCTTTTTTTTTATTACAATCACTGATGTATCAACTCGGATGGAAGTAGTTTCGCATGATATATTAGTATTTAGAAAATTTAATTTTTTTTAATTAATCGAGAGTTTTGAAAATTATCTAAATTTTTTTCATCTTGAATGAGAATGAGAAAGGCTTGTCTTGTCTTGAAATTTCATTTTCATCTTGATAATCTAGACAAGGTAAGACAAAAGTTTAGAAAGACTAGATCTAGACTGCAACACTATCTTTGCATTTGTAGCAACAAATCACTCATTAAAAAAATCTAATCCTTCTGCACTATTCTTAAATAACTATTTATTTAAATAAACAAATAATTTTAATAATGCGCGTGTCTTTTTGACATCGAATCCCAGGGTAGAGAGCGATTTTTATTCATTTAGTATTGAATTTTTTACAAAATAGTAAAATCCGATGACTTCCTTGTACGCCTAATAAATTATAACATTTTTGCTTCCCTTCATTTAAACTTATTTCATTTGAAAATGATATATCTTCTTCCAATCAATCCCATATACAAAACTTCAATTTTCTAATCATTTTTCAGTTATGCGAAAAATTAAAAAAAACCTTCAATCCAATTTAGTACTGCCGAATGCAACAAAAAAGATAAATATACAACAAATAACAATCCCATATACAAAATTTCAACAATCTACAACTAATCAATTTTGAGTTATGCGACATACATACGTACGTACAGACGTTACGCCGAAATTATTCAAAATTCAAGTTTGTCAAAATGGATACTTCCCTTGGAAGTACTTCGTACAAGGAAGGGAAAAAACTTTTTTTTTATATTTTTATTTCAAAAACTGTATTAATCTTTATAATAACTTTTATATTGGCAACACTTTCTATTCAACGATATTACGAAAATTTACTTCATTATCCCGTCCTTTAAACCATCAGTCAAGCAATTTTTGTTTTCTGCTATCCATTGAGTTTCCATTATTCGTAAATATGAAGTTTAAAGTGTGAAATATGTAGTAAGGAGCGAGAATTACAATTGACCCGGAGAGGAATAATTGTGTGTATATTTTTTGGGGCGACGCGAGCCTAGCGAATGATTTATTCGTGTTATAAATTCATCATGCGATGTATCAGATGCCTGAACGCATAGTTGGCGCTAAGTTATGTACACGCTAAACGCGCCGCGGAAAATAAATTGCAACTTTCTCCAAGTCTCTCATGATTAAGTTGGACTTTTGAGGATTTGTTCACCAACAAAAACTTTATTATGCTCCAAGTAAAGGAATATTTTACACAATGCCTCACCCAACACTCGCTTTAATTCAATCATAACACTCTTACCCAAATGCTTCTCTTTACGTCACAATCTCAACTCGAAAGTTCGCCGATTCAAGTAAAAAAATTAAATGTACAATATTTTCTTCAACATAAAGAAATTATTTTTTTGAAAAATTCGTTACTGTCATTGAAATTTGATCGTAGTACACTATTCTATGTCCAGTAGTTTACAAAGAGAGCAGGGCCGTTCCAAGTGTGGGTGATATTTTGAAGGGCGGCAAATGATATGAAATAATTTTGTTTTTTTTATTTTATTAATCTGATAATATTCATACCGTCTTTTCGTTCAGTTTTTATTGTGCCGCAATTTGGGATCGGTTACTTCTATCATCGGTCCCCAATGGGGAAGTTTAGCGTATTTTTTTAATTTTTTTATTTTATCAAGATTGCCCTCAAAAGTGATATTCTACATTTCATTTCACCCAAAGATGCCTAGATTTCTCAAAAAATGAAATTTAATACAAAAATGACGTCAGCGCGCGCTTGGTTCCCATGGCAACAGAGAAGCGTGTGATGTAATGCCTAAAGATACAACCTACGTTCAAAAAATCAGGTCTCACCCTCCCTTCTGCGCAAGCGCATAACTCACGTGTGACGTCACAGTGGCTCGAAGATAAATCATTAATTATAAATAATTGGCAACATAATTTTAACTTATACATTAGATTTTAAGTTATAATTATTCATATACTTACGACTAAAAGATATTTCACATGGAATTTCAACCACGCTAAACTTCCCCATTATATGAAACACGTCGTTGGTAATCCCTCGCAACTCAGAATTTTCTTTTCTGTATATCAGTCAGTGGAATAGTTACTTGGCATATTTTTGATCTTATTTTCTGTTCGTAATATCGTTGTTTTATTATTCATTTCCTCCATATATTATATTACAGCAAGTTGCTATGTACACTACTTTGCTTTTTTTATTTAAACTAAATAACACTTATTTTCAAATTATGAATTATTTTATAATATTTTGGACTAACAAACAATAAAACAAGATCGGAGTAATATTTCTGTAAATTTTATTACTAACTTAATATATTTTCTGAATAATATCCAGAAATTATAATTTATATTTAATTAATTATAGTTTCAAATATTTTAATAACTATTTTATCTATAATATTTTACCTTATATTATTAATTATTATAAATAATATTTTTTTAAGATTGTGAAAGGTCCTTGTAGCTCAGTTGATAGAGAATTATACTTACGTACATATTGGATAGTTCCGGATTAAAATCCCAGTGTGGTCTACGATTTTATTTTAAAATATATATTTTTGGCCTCCTATAATTATAACAATCACACATACCTAAGGTAGTTGACATCTCCGGTAGTTGAGACGTTATACACTGCGGTGCGATAAAGTAGGTACTGCAATTTATCATTCTGTAAATTTTAACTGTATTTTTATTTTGTTGCAGAGCCCACTATTTTTTTTTGATTATCTTAACAGTACAAGTCAATTTTTGAAGGCTTGCACCAAATGTAGCAATAAACAACAATTTCAAATAATTTGAAGAAATAAATTTAGAGGAAATGGGAGAGTTAGTAGAATGGCCTGCGAGGTCACTCAGTCTAACACATCTTAGATTTATTTCATTTTAAAATTTAAAATTTAGATGAATTTAAAGTTTAAATTCAAATCATTTCTCAAAATATTACAGTTTCCTAAATATAGAATGTGGTTCAATAGTTTTACCTAGAACAGATTGGCTCAGTGCTTAAGAAATAATGTAGGGATTTTTGAAAATTTATTGTAATTATTATTTAATTTCAGGTTATTATGTTTACTTCTTTATTAGTTAGTGTATTTCTTCGTTATTTTGTAAATTCTATAATATTTCAATACTGTGTCATATTTGTTTTTTATTAACAGAATATTTTTTCAAAACTTTCACATTTTGTCTGTTATATTGAGATTTACTGTAGGTACTTCATTACTTTTGTAATTATTGACAAATATTTATATGTTTTTACATATAATATATAATAAAACTAAATTTCAAATTAGCAAAGAACGTAAGAGTACTAGAATTCAAGAAAATCTTACTATTCTTGCATTTTTCTTGCAATATAATTTCAAGCCTTATCTTGCTATGAAATTTGTAACTCTGGTCTTGGTCTTGTCTTGCATATTTTGCAAGATTAAGGTAGGACCAAGAAAAGCAGAAGACTATCTTGAAACATGAAGTATAAATCAGATTATCCAAATTGTACCTTACATGTTTGATATAAAGTTTAAAATTATTATAAAAGTGTAATACTGAATACAGTAGGATGACAGCTACTATCAATGAATAAATATCTTCGAAAATTTTTGATTCTGTAGTTCTTATTAGTGTATAAAAATATATAACACAGACAGAAAACATCAATAACCATTTGTAAAACTTAAGAAATAGAAATGTGAATCCAGTAGGTATGAGAAAAATAGAACAAACAAATTTGAATCCCAGTTTACAATATAAATATAGGGCAAAAAAGTGGAGCAGGTAAAATTCGTGATTGTATCTCTGGAGAGGAGTATTTTTTGTGGTGTATAATTTTAAATCTCGTGGTATGACGAAGGATGGAGGCTCACCTTGTCATCGTGATATATGTTCATTCGTTGGCGTTAGAAAATTGTCAACATGAAGATGGTACGTTTTGTTTTAGCACTTTAGCAAACTTATAAGAGCTTTTACACATATTCTCAACTAGAACTGCAAGCAATTTATCATTTCTGAATAAGACGTGTTCGCGACTACATACATCTTCCGAGAAAGCTGCTGTTTGAACACATTAAACACACAGCCTTTTTATTTCATCCATCCACTTAAAACCGCAATGTTATTAAATGCACCCCCCTAAATTCCGCAAAAAATACTCACCTTCGCAAACACAAACATTATGCCCTTCTTACTACTTACATTCTTACAAAGAAAAGTAAAATACGGTTCCTGGTTCAGTTTTATAAGCATTTTAAATTGAGATGAGTATGAGATCTGAGGTTCAAATCACATATTTGCCAATATTTAGCTGAATAAAAATACCGACTGGTTCGGAATTCATTATTAATTGTAGGTCTGTAGGATCATTGCGAGCCTGCAGGCTGACAACCTGTCCTGTTAACATGTAAGTAAAATTTGTCACTACCTTGATGTTCTGTTCCATCTAGGAATGTTGTCCAAAAAATGATGACATTTTACTTATAAAAAACATAATATGAAGCAGATAAAAATTCGCTTGTAAATATTAAAAATCAGCTATAGTCCAGTCAAATAAGACGAAATAAGAATAATTTTGCAGAATAAAACTGAATAAGCAGAATTTTTGTACAGACCTTTGTTTTGACATTCTAAAGACGGACTGAAAATTCGACAATGAGATCGCGATTGCAACTCAAGAAATCGAAAGTCAAAGGTCACGAAAATCGGTATTTTGCCAATATCTCGCTTCCTGTGCATCATATGTTGTTAGGGGTTATTATAAAACTTGTAGAGCATAGATTTCTCTACAAATTTGGCTATATACATTTCTCTCGTATAAGCAACTGTTTTCGAGATATAGACTCCAGTTCTTCGGTCTCAATTTCTTCTTCTGGTTGCCTAAATACTTCTGAATCATTGCTGTCGTCTTCTACCTTCGTTATAACTGACTCTGATTGACTGATAATTCCCCAGTATTGTCCATATTTGACCGAACTAAAAACCAATTGCCATCAGTAGCGTGCGAGCAAATAAATAAAGACAAATACTATTTAATTTTATCTTATTTAATAAAATTATTTTCTGCAGAATTTAAAAATCTTTAATTTCTAACTTGTATTAAAGGTAACAAATATGTAATTTTGATGCATGAAAGCGACTCAAGGTATGCAGAAATAACTCTGTTTTAGCCAGTCCTGAAATGTATTTCATCTTTTCTCAAAGTCATGCAAACATAGCATACTAAGCGAGTAAATTAGAGAGGTCGAAACCATTACTTAAGCTTCGTTATAAGCAGAAAATTATTGTCTGTTTGCTTAGTACAAATCCAACTGCAACGAAGCGTATGAACTATCAACCATCAAGCTTATATTTTTCAAACTGGAATCAATAAAACTAGATAATATGTGAAAGTCCCACAAGCTGTATATTTAAATAGTTATGTTCACATTTTTAATACATTCTTTTAATAATAAAAAAAAATGTCTAAAGAAAATTTATCTTCATTTTGTATTTAAATCAAGTAATAAAAGATGAAAGGTAAGAAAACAAAAACATTTTCAGGTAAATATATTTAAAATAATCCATTTTTTTTTTCATTAAAATAAAAAATAAACAGAATAATTATACCTTTAAATAATTTAATAAAGTGGTTTTTAGTAAATTAAAAAAATAAAATTTAAGTTTGCATATATTTTTCGTGTTAACTCAAATTTGAAACCAACTGAACTCCTCTCATTGCCACTACTGTTGAAGTTTGTTACTTGCATATTTTACAGTAACATTATCAAACAATCTTTCGAAATAGTTTTCCATTACAAAATATTGGTAAACCACTTGAAAATTACAAGAGTAGAAGAGACCGGGGCTGGTAGCTACCAAGGTAAGTGGTTCCGATGAATATTTGCTGCGAGACTAAAACACATGTCGATATGAGTAAAATGTACTGAAAATCATCAAGTGATTGCTCAATCGAGGCAGCCATTCTAGTTGCACAAGAGGCGTCAGTATACCGGGTATGTGATAGATGGTTCGCGAATGTTAAAAAGTAAATATTTTGTTATTTACACTTTTTGGTCTATTTTCATTACTTTTATAGATATTGATTTGCGAGTTGTACATAATTGTTGCAAATACGTTTAAAACTTGGAATCGCTAATAATTAATTGCCTTATTTCAACTATTGACCCAGATTTGATTAACCGAAGATTTTTGAAAATATGTATATAAGATTGCTATAATATCTAGTTGTGCATGTCTTTTATTGTAATCGGTAGTGCGTATAGGGCACTTTGATTGTAGTGTTTTTTAAATTTTTGACATAACTCAAAAACGATTAGCCGTAGAATGTTACAATTTTTTTTATGGAATTGCTATAATATATAATACTTTTGCTCCTCCATTTTTGGTTTCAATCGGCCTTTTCAATGGGCAGTTCACCTTTGGCAGAAACTTAATAAGAATAATAATTTAGTTGACTTTTAATTTTTAAGGAAAACATTTGATTTTTTTTTAATAAATATTTCTTTTTTTGCAAATTTTTCAGCAATTAAAATAGTTATATGTAATGCAAATAAGGAGTAATTTAAACATTTTAATATTATTTTCAAAAGATGGTCCATTTCGAATGGACGTTCGAAAATATGAAACGAATAGAAAGTTGAAGAATGATTACCCGTAGAATTATCTCATTTGCAATGAAATAAGTTTAAATGAAATACAGTACAAGAAAGTCATGTGGTGTCCACATCAGATTTTTTATTTATAAAATTTGGTTTGTAGGAACTGAAACTGCTAGAAAAGGTAACCGGAACAACTTGCCTAAACGTCGGAACAACTTGCCTAAACGTCGGAACAACCAGCCATGACAGGGCAAATTATTACACTCTGACTTTTTTATTATGCACAAAAAACTATAAATATTCTAACAAAAACGATCATTTAATCTAAAATTAGAATATACAAGTCCAAAAAAACTGAATATTGTTATGAATTCACTTTTATTAGTTTTTTCAAAATCGGAACTGTCACTTCAACGATTGATCGATGTTTACTAAATATTTATCAATCCGTACTATTGATGTCACAAGCTTAAGTATAAAGTTTTATTAAAAACTCCGTCTAGTCAAATTTGCTTTTCAAGTGCTTTCATACACTTGTTGATACAGACAGACCAACAGACAGCATGCTGGAAATAGTCTAAAATCTTAGATGAGGTATAACATAGAGAAATATGGCACAGTCCTACAGCTACGTACTACTGAGCAAGCAAAAGATGTATGATCGAGACCTAACAGTTAGCTGCGTGAGAACAATCCGCCAGCTGAGTAGTGCACACTTACAGTTAGACGAATGAAATGCCATATAATTACTCCACTGGTCCATTGTTCTCAAACAGGGGGCTGCAAGCGATTTTAAACCTTAGATCTTTCGACAATATATTTGGGCAATGCCATATCTCTATGTTATACATACCTCATCTAAGTCTAAAATTATAGACCGTAACTTATACAAAGTACCATAATTCATAGAAATTGTGAAGTTAGAATTGGTTTGATTACAATACCTTTCTTATTTAACATTATAATAATCAATCTGAAGCTTTTTAGAATTTGATAAAGTTTTAATCATTTTTAAAACATTCTAGGTTGTTGTGCGAAACTAAAATGAAATGCAAAACACATATTCTTTTATAATTTTTTACGGAAATGATAATATCTTCGAAATTAAAAAGGAAACCGTCACGTCCAATTTGTGTGATTCTTTTTTGTAATGCATGAAACAATTAATGCATGTAAACATGTAAACACTTTAGAACAGATTAAAATTTTGACAATGGCATTTAATTACATTGTAAAACGTGGTTTTTATCGCGGGACAAGAATTATAATTAGGTCTGGAACATGACAGGCTGGCGTGCATTTTTATTAAGATATGTTGGTCAAATCTACACGCAATGTGATAGCGACTCACAATCAGGGTTAATTAAATAGAATGTGGAGATAAACATATTTTACATTCTCTTTTAATTGCCCAAAATGCTTCGCGGAAAAAAATGCGCTATTATTACTTTATTGTAATCAAGGTTATCTACTTTGAATGACATTCTTCTTTATTATAATCAATTTTTAATATAATTTCTAATCGAATATATTGTTTTGGTATATAACAATCGGTGATTACTTGTACAACTAACATTAAAAATTCGTTAACTAAGTGGTTTGCGTTCGGCCTTCGGAACCAGGGATAAGAATTTTAATCCACGTAGTTAAATTGTAAGATTTTATATATTTATAATAAATGTTATAAATTCATTTACATACATTAATTTGAATGAAAAAAAATCTGATGTGGATACCTCACAGAGCCGTAACTAGGGATTTGAGTGTCTGTGGTAAAAATTCTATTTGCGCCCATACATATCAGGAAAATTAAAAAGAAAATTAACTTCTGCTTAATAACTAATTTATTCTGAGTATAAAGCACATTATTCTAAGAAATTAACCAACCACATATTAAAATTTAAAAATCTCCAACCAACGACAAAAATGAAATAGAAACAGTAGTGAAATCGCGGTAACGGATATTTTACATATTTCAAAAACTTGAATATGCCATTAATATTAATCCTGTCATTTATGAAGGTGATTTTGGCGTGTGGTTCATTGTGTGTTAATAGTTTCGTTAGTTTACTCTACAATTATTTTTATATAAGTTTCATCTAATATTATATTTGTATATATCAGTCAATTTTGACATTTATTTACTTCGGAAATCTCACGACTTCATCCGACAAGATGATGCCATCAATCCCCCGTCCTCCACAACGACTGGAATCACATGGTTACAATTGATGACATGAAAATCAACAGCGGCGCAGCGGGAAATAGAATATATATTTATTTTACATATCTTATTTATTAATCATAGATAGATATACTTTCATATTTCTTACCGGTACGGCGTACCGAAGAGTATACTGCGCTTCTTTCACAACCGCGTCACAGAATAGTTACATACAGAAGCGACACTCCGTGACGTACCTTTCATGTTCCCCTATTCAGTTCTACGACCTTGAAAGCATTGTATAGATCTTTAAATTTGTGCCCCTCCCCTATCTCTCTCTAAGATATGAGGAAACTTTCCGATTTTAAACAATGAGCCCTTTAAATTTGTGCACATTCTCCATCTCTCTCTAATTTTCGTTTCTCTGTCTTACTGTCGCTTCTGTATAAACCTATTCTGTGGTTTGGGTTTGAAATAAGTTGGAACGCTTTTTTCAAACTGCGCATGCGTTATTCAGTTCCGAACTAATTTGGAAATTAGTTGGAACAAACCCATTATTCTTCATTTAATAGGGGTTTTGTTAAAAACAAATTTGTTCTTCAGATCTAAAATATAGTCTTTGCAATGTTCCCTATCCTATTTCCGATAGTTTTTGTTTTTTTTTTACTGGTAATATTTGATATTACCGAATGAATGTACATGCATATACAAATACGTTTTTGTTACTTAGTAACAAAAATATTTATTGCGTAAATTCACTGTTCCTAGTTTTTTTTCACGTAAAAAATATAGTTCGTTTAATTTTAAATCCAAACATCCTCTTTGGCTACGCCACTGTTTTATAAGCTTCATTCGACTATCCTGGAGGTTTCGGGCATGGGTGTATCGTGAATCACGTTTTTTCGCTGAAAATTATCAAAGGAATCCTGTATACACCTTCAAAATTGATTCATAAATATAAAAACATTTGTTATGGCTTTAATAGTTGAGTAATCTTAAATGGAAAACATAATAGGTAATCGTTCTCTTGACTTTTGTAATCAAGACTTAGTTTAGAAGCGACGGAATAAAAATGAAGATGGAAAAGAATTGATATTGTTGAGCAAGAAAAGCAATAATTAAAAGAACATGTTGTTGGTCGTATGTGTGGGCGGCGAAAGAGCTCCATCTGCCATAATTCTGTGTTATCAGAAGCACGCCTGAAATAATCTGTTCTTTATGCGAGCTTACCGCAGTAACACTAGCTCGCTGTGTATCCGCCGCGTACATCACCCTAATGTACACTGATTCGTTCAAAGTCATACACATAAAGAACCTCATGAGCGAAATATGAGACACCTAGCTTATTTTTATATATTACGTGGACTTCACTTCTTGCTATCAACAATGAAACACAACACCACTATACTAGTTCAAAAAATAGAGATGTTTCAATAGGTGCATTCTTTTGTCTTGCTTTTCTCGTCACTTATATTTAAAATGAAGGAATGAGGCTCATAGTTTTGAGAAATAAACGACAATGACGGTTTTCAAGACGACGTATTTTAAAGAAATTAAAATTTCAGTTAAATAGAGTATAATAATCTAATAATTGTTAGAAAATGTTAAATATTTATAAGAGAAATTGGAAAATTAAAAAATTTGATGTGGATAACACATGAATTCCCTGTAAGCTAAATTATACAAATGTTTTGCTACACTTCATTTATACTCATTTCATTTGAAAGAAAGTTAGATTATACTACGGCTAATCGTTCTTCAACTTCAATTCATTTCATATCTTCAAACTTCCCTTCTAAATTGTTCATCTTTTGTAATTTTTTTTTAAATTTTTATCACTATTTCTTAGGTATAGTATTAAACAAAATTATTTTAATACATATTTTTCACGAAACATATTCTGACAGTTGTCATTGTTGTCAACCATATATTCAATTTCAAATCAAATGTTTCCTGCAATAATTAAAAGACATATAAATTAAAAGTAAAGTGTCCTTTTAAAATGGTCAATTGGAATAATAAATGGAGGTGCATAACTAGATGATATAACTTATAACAACTCCATAAACAAAATTTTAACATTCTACGGCTAATCGTTTTGAGTTATGCGAAAAAATCAAAAATACACTACGATCAAAGTGCCCTTTTGACACTGGCGATTGCAATAAAAAATATATGTTATTGCAGACCCATATACAAAATTTCAACATTCTACAAATAATCATTTTCGATTTATGCGAAAAACGTACGTATATATGTACATAGATTAGTAGGTACAAACGTGACGCCAAAACTACTAAAAATAGATTCAGGGTTGGTCATAATGGATATTTCCGTTGAAATCTGAAATCTGAAATTTTTCGCAATTATTTTACTTCGTAGTAACTGACTCCTTGTGTTTTAAATAACTTTTTTAATTCACATTCACATTTATTATTTCAAACTTTGAAAGTCTGTAACTCGCTTATTAATAAAAACATTTTTATTGAATTTTCACCAATAGTCTTAGTGCCTCTCATACTTTAAAATGAAATTACGAGTATAAATATTTTGGCATTAATTTTAACTAGATTGTTTAATTTAAAGATAGAATTAGCGTGCTAAGAACGCAGAATTAGACGTTTGTTTTTTATTTATTCATAGCAATTGCAATTTTCAGGTAAAAGTATATAAAATTAATGCCAGCATAGGGATTTTATTATTTAACTAAAAATTAGCTTCAAAAATATCATTAAACTTGTACTTTACTGTAAATTCCAAATATGTAAAAATATACAGATTGTTTCATTTAAAATAAGAAAGTTGGGTCCCATATCTTGTGAACCACTGGTTTAAATAAAATTAGTTTGGCTCATTTTAACAGTCTTGTAAAATAGGAATTGTTTGCTAATTTAACTTACCTTTAGCTCTTAGAGTACTCGAGATAGCAATGGTGGCTCATTTAAAATGAACACCTGTATAATTTGCAAAAAGGTATTTTCCAATTTGAAGCGCAATTTTGGTACTGGATTTAGAACGTTAAATATGCTAATCCGGCTATAGATAATAAGCCAAATGAACATCGTTATATATTTTTTTGTTATTAATACAATAATCAATAGAAACTGATAGAAAGTGATGAGTTTCTATTATTAAACTGTCCACAAATGTCCAGCAGTGTCAAATATCAATGTCATGGCCCTTTCCCTTAATCAACAGTTTTAGGGTGGCCTCTCAAAGGTTGAGGGTCCTTGACAGGGATCGAACTCGGACCGTCGTTACGGCCAGCCATTACAAGCCGCAAGGGTCTGAATCATAACACCCAAGTCGTTTGATTTTATGCCTCATTTACACCAATAGGAAATTGTTTTACTACCGAAGACGGACAGTAATTTAATTTCGAGGGTTACTATTGGTTGGAGGAAATAAACTCAAAAAATGTTTTCATAACAATTTTCACATGAAACATTACGTTATGAATTCTGAAGTTAGTTTTATGATTGTAAAGGAGTTAATAAGAAAAATCTTTTATAATTTTTTGCTGTTAAAATCTTAGTAGTGACAGAGGAGTGAACGATGTCAGGACAAAAGTCTTTCTGAGTTAATTTCAAAGCTATTAGTCTCTTTATATCCACACTTGGTCCTTATTATTACGTCGCTATTGTTAAGGAAAGATATTCTTAGTGAAGTTACTAGACTAGGAGACAGTGTACATTATAAGATAACTATTACTATTATGAAAGCTGAATAACGTCTTGTTGGTAGACTCAATAAATTTAACAATAAAGCAAAATTAAGAAAGGGTTTAATAGTTTAGAGGGCACCACTTCAAACATGGTATTTAATTTTACAAAATATTTGTTTTTAAATTGACTGATATCCAGATATCATTCCCTTCTTATTACTCATTTCTGAGTGTCCTAATTCGCTTTATCGCAGATATCGGTAATGATTTATATCAAACAGAATATTTACCCAGACGTCGCCATGTGGGCACTCTAGCTGGTGTGGAGGGTGTACCACAGTCCACAGAGCCACTTTTTATGTATAGACGGCAACTATCGACAATAAGCACAATTGTTTCGTAAATATTTATATTAATTGAAAATACCGTTATTAATTTTCTTTAGTCTCCGAAATTATTTACAACAAATATTATTGCGAATTATTTGGAAAATTCAATATTATGTTTTAAGTAGGTACCTATACCTTTGAACCAAATACAACTATTCAAACAGGAATTCAAAGATTGATGTTTTGACACAACAATTGTACCTGACCGGATTTTGTTATAATTTTAATTTTATTTACAAGTAAATAATCAATAATCTACTTATTAACTACATTATTGTATGTCCTTCCATTTTTCAGTAACTGACTACTACCCTAAAATGGATGTAAGTTACACCCTTAAAAATGTTACTAGTTATTTCCACGTATCAAAGTACCTATGTAAATAAATTTTCATTTTACAATTCCCATCACTAGTACAGCCAGAATTACAGATTGAATATCAACCAACAGAAATCCAAATGACCGGTAATAATGCGCGTCTCAAAATATACCGAGGATCCTCAGACTGGCTAAACCGCCTTTCAGGTCATTTGATGCCCTAAAGGTGATCTAGTTCAGCCGGCCGGGAATTGGAGTACGCTTCAGTGTGTGCTCTAATTTTTTGCCTACTGAAATTAGTGGACATTCTGGAGCAGATTTCACTGCTCTGAATTGTGCTCTGGTTTTAGTAGATCAGGAAATAGAGCACTCAGAAGAGTTAGCTTTAATTCCAGGTCTGCTGAAACCTGAAACCTGAACACATTCTGAAGCAGATTTGGTTGCTCTGGATTATGCTCTGGTTTTAGTGGGTCATGAATTAGAGCATTTTAACGCGTTTCTTTTAATTCTTAAAATACTAAAAACAGAGTACATTATGAAGCAGATTTGGCTGCTCTGAATTATGCTCTGGTTTCAATGGGTCAGGATCTAGAGCACTCAGAAGTGTTTGCTTTTATTCTAGATGTGCTGAAACCATAGCACATTCTGAAGCAATGAAGTTCTGTATTGTGTTCTGGTTTCATTGGACAAAAAATCAGAAAAAGTATTCAGAATGGTCTGGTTCTCGGCCTGCTTAAACCAGAGCGCATTCTAGAGCACTGATGTTCTGGATTTTGCTGTGGTTTCAGTTACTTAAAAAGTAGACCAAGTATTTCAGAATGTTCTAATTCTTGCCCTACTGAAGCTAAAATTCTAAAGCTTTGAGTTTTGTTAATTTACTCAAGAATACCAATCAATTAAATTTACACCAATTATGTTCATAAAGAGATAATTCGCTTAGCGCAGTATTTTGTTACATCATTATTGGATAGTTATTATTTTAAAAATGAGTTCACTAGTTCACATCATTTACTGAGTGATGTAACGTAAGTACTTATGTAGAAAAGTAAAGAAAATAAAATTAATTTTAGTTTCTATTCATTCCTCTCTGATATTTATTTTTTTGCAATTTTATATTTTGATTTTGGTCATTATAAGAAATTTTTCCCCCAAGGAAATTTTGAAAAGTCAGCATTTGGGGAGGTGATAGCTTCAATTAAACCGCTTGCAAGCCAATTCCTCCTGTCACCGGTAAAATAGTTTTATCTTGCTAATACTATATTGTATATTATAAACTGAGGAAGTGAAGTACATGACATCATTATTCAAATTTTTTTGGTAAGCTAGGCTAGGTTACGTACATATAACTAATTGTTTCTGTGGTAGCAAAATGCTTGTTAATTAATTTAATCCCACAGGTATTAAAAGTGCTACTTCAGTCTTCGAAAATGAAGAGTAAAGTAGGTTTTTACTCTCGGAAGTGCAAAAAATACTATTACAAATGACAAATTTATAGTACATTCTATTATCATTAAATCAATATGTTTTTTTTTTTACAAATTTCTTTGTTTAAATGTGGCTTTGACACTGAATTATAAGTATATGTAGTATAATAATATCATTTGTATTTCAAGCCAGATGATCTTTTCATCACGTCATCCCTATTGAAATTATATAGCAATGAAAATGTTTAAAAACGTATTTGAAACTCTGCCACTCTCATCAAATATCTCCGCTTTATATAAGTATATGTATGTGATATTTGAAGCTTAGTTTCTTCTGGGATGTGGCACCAATAATGATGAATATATTTTGATGTAATCCTGCACCAATAGAGAAATAAATTTGAAAGCATAGACGCGAGTTAAAAATAAAACAACGTGAGCATAACTCCATCACATAGCCAGCTCATAAATAAGAATGTTACAAGTGCATTGCGGGGCACATTAGACTAAAACGTTGATGAATATTTCTTGCAGCCAAACATGATGGATTGAGAAATGCAAAACATGTTTTTTAGCCGCGTGACAAACGACACGATAAGCTCTTTCAAAACCAAACATTAAAAAGCTGTCATCTTTAAATTATTTCCCTTTTCCTAAGCGATCACTCAGAGATTCTTTACTAAGCTTGCCAATTTTAATTAAATTTTTTACCTCTTCCAAGAACCGTTACAAAAATATTTTACAAAATTAACTTAGGTTTGTTTTTAGAGCTAAAATTGAAACATTTACACGATCACACCCTTAAGATAAACGGTTATGAACCAGAATTAGGTGAAAGGACAAAATTAAGGATAATGAAGGACTAAAATTTCGTTTTTCATAACTATGAAATGTAAGCATATAAGTATGTATTTTTCATAAAAAAGTTTTATAAATTATTATTTTCGATTAGTGGTTCTGTGAGACGAGACGCAACGAGATTTTTCTCGTTTCATTTCGTCTCGTTTATTTCTCGTCTCGAATATTATTATCTCGTCTGGGTCTCAAATTTCGCCGAAATTTCTCGAGTTTTCAATATTGCACGAACGCCATCAGTGCACAGTGTTCCCATACTTACAGAAATTTCTCTAAATCTAGGGAAATTGAACATTCTTTTGGGAAGTTAGGATATATAATTAGAGAAAAATCAAATTATTACATTTTGTCTTTGTGTACCATATAGTTATAAAAAACTGCACTAAAATTATGAAAATTCAGGTTTTTGATTTTGTTTTATAAAGATACACTATTAATACTGTTAGATGGCGTATATAATTTTTAGGTTATCAATTTACATTTGTCAGTTGTTGATAGTTTTTAGAAACTTCATTCTTAGGATATCTAGTTTTATAGTGATATATAGGATGATATTGAAGGTTTGTATTGTACAAGTTATTATATTCGCTGATTCTTTAGAGTTTCTATGGAAATTCGTTTATTTTTCTTCTACGCTGGTGGCGTGGATATATTTCTACTTCGACGGCGTAGAAACTTAATTTCTATCTTGTGAATCAAGTAACAAAAGATGTCACATTTATGACGTTTGATAAAAATAATTTTGAAACCCAATGAAATTTAGGCGAAAATATTGAAATTTGAGAATTTCGTTTTTATTTTCTCTATTTTTTTGGTCTTGCCCGAGATTCGAGAAATATTATATGTCACCCGAATCGCTAGTAAGATACTTTTAAGAACGAGACGAGCGTGATGCGAAAAAATTTCGTCTCACCCGAATCACTATTTCTGATTAAGTCTTAATATAAACTATAAACAGACGCACAAAAACAGTAAGGAATTTAAAATAAGCTCTTGATATTCGATTTATAATGCAATCTCTATAGTCTATTTTTTATAAAAACGTTGTTGAGTATGATAAGACCAAAGTGTTAATCAATCACAGCACAGAAAAACAGTAGCCAAATTTACATTACAATAGCGAAACATTTAAATTATTTTCTTGAAGAATACAAAACAGTGATTAATTTAGTTCCGCACCTATTAATTTGGTGAATATTTCATCCAATATTATTCCATTTTCCCAAGTAAAAAACTAATAGTATATAGTATAAGAATGCAGAGATTCTCACCAAAATTTAAAATTTCTATTTAATGCTCGCAAAAACGGCTGCCTCCGAAGCGACATCTACTACGTTCTTGTAAAAAATTGGTAATAGACTTCTGAGCTTATTCATCAAAATCCTGAAATGCGATTTGTAACATCATTTATAGACTTTCTTTACTATGGGTCGATACGATATGCAGTACGAATATAATTCACTTGTCTACAAATGGTAGACAATTGATAAAAATTAAATATACAGTATGTATAATGTTTTTTCTAACTGTAATAATAATAAAGTAGATAGCCCTGATATGTGGCAACTTACCTACAGGTATATACGTGTTCTTATATACATAGACTGGAAGAAAGTTCTGTATAATTTTTATGTTTAATCAAATAAAAATACAGTTCGGAATCCGATCTAAACCGTCAGTCCCTTGTAAAAAATGTAGGCTGACAACCTACAGATATGCATACACCAGGAGTGTTGTGTTGTAAATGAGGGCACAGAAAAGCTAGTTTAATTGAACAATGTAGTAATGCAGGTCAACCAAGAAAGATGTGCATATTGTTGTCTTACTTGCGCGCTGGGGTTCATATCCCAATTTCGCAATCTTTAATCGCTGTGTTCGAGTGAATCGAAATTTTGGAATCCACTATTAGCCGTAGGCCCCTTGCAGTGGCTGTAGGCTATCAAATCACGAAAATAGTACCTTTGATATAGAAATGTCGTAAAACCATTTTCTTTTGAATTTTACCCTTGTTAGTTACTAGTGCCATCTTATATAAAATAGAGTTAATCAGCGATCAAATAACCTCCAGTTACTCCAAAAAATTTATACTGCTGTAAAAACTCTAAACAGATATTGTCATAACCCCATGTTGGCCAAAACAATATATGCATGTTGTAAGTTCGATAGTTAACATATGGTTAGAATACAAGACCTAGGGAGGGGCATATAAACTGATGACTAAAAAAAACACATAATTGAATATAGATTCTTGACCAAGAAAATTCAATAATTTGTAAAAGTTTTGATGTGAAATAACAAATAAATGCTTAAAAAGTTATTAATTCGATTATTTTTAAAATGGAGAAAAATCATTTGTCTATTTGTCATATAACATATATTTACAACAACTACAGTTTTATAGTAAAAATATCATATTACCTATTATTTATAAATTTATTCTAAAAAGAAATAGTTTTTCATATTGCAATATAACTACAATGACTGTTGGTTGATAACTTTATCATCATTTGTGGAAAAGGGCCTCAAGTACCTAAAATATGTTTCCTGACAAATTGTACTTGATTTTTAGTGATATTATCTGAGCCCCAGATCTCACACTCTTCTCAATTCGAGTCCAAGCGCACTATTAAGTTTAGGGTTTCGTGACCTGATTTGATTTTCAAGCTACATATGAACTGACATGAAATGAAGTACATAAAAAGCAAGTATTGTTTTTCAAAACAACTAGATAAAAAAAAATTATGAATTATCAAGAAATCATGAAAAGATTTTCTATAAAGATTTTTATTTACATATCCAAGTTATAATTAATTTTAATATGTAACTTGTTAACAAGAAATACGAGTAATATAAAGGTAAAAATATACAAATTAGCATGATTATATGAGTGTACAAAGTAAAAGAAATATTGTAATCGCGAAAAATTTCGGTTTACAGATTTCAACAGATATATACATTTTGACTATCTTTTAATCCATTTTGACTATTTTCGGCATGACGCCTGTATCTCACATAACTCAAACAAGATTAGCCGTAGAATATTGAAATTTTGTACTTGTATGGAATTGCTATCTAGTTGTGTAACTTTTTTTGCAATCGGCAGTACCAAAAAAGCACGTCAGTCGTAGATTTTTTTTTTAATTTTTCGAATAATTCAAAAACTATTAGCCGTGGAATGTTGAAATATATTTATGAAATTGCTTTAACATCTAATTACGCACCTTCATTTTTAGTTCAAATCGACCTTTTCAAAACGGCACTTTACTTTGAGGAGAAACTTTATAAAAAAAATACTTTACTTGGCTTTTAATTTTTTTGAAAACATTTTATTTGAAATTGTATATATGATTGACAACATTGACACCTGTCAGAATATATTTCGTGCAAAATTTGTAGGAAATAAATAATAATAATAAGGAATAACAATAAACATTTTAATAAAAATTTTAAAAAGGATCCGTTTCAAAGGTTTAAAGATGCGAATGAATAATTTGAAGAACTCATTGTCAACCTTTCAAGTAAAATAAGTTAAAATAAAATATAACTTAACGGATAAAGAAGTCATGTGGTGCCCACATCAGATTTTTTTTCATTTTTAACTAATCGTAAGTTAAGTTCTAGTTTTAATATTTTTTTAGCAATAACACCGTCAAAACTGCAAAGTTTCCAATATTCTAGTTAAGTAATCCCACGTCTTGTTCGTGTACCTACAAACAGAGTTAAGTAACTGATAAGAAAGTACAATGTAATGAAATATCCTTATGTAATCAAACAGCCGATGTGTCGCTTGATCATTTTACATCAGTTATTTTGCATTTTCCTCTTTCTTTAATCAAGTAAATGAAGTAAGTATCTTGAAATAGCTTGATATCAACAATATCAATTCAAGTAGCTACGATAGAAAATCAAGTAAGTAGTGAATTTAAGAAATGCTTGATTTTTAAGTCTGGCAAAGTAATTAATAAAAACATGAAACTCTAACCAAGTGAGCCACCGCTGCCCGTTCGTTGACAACTTTCTCCACTGAGAAACAAGAAACAAGTACCTCAGTTATGATGCCAGATTCCCTCTACAAATACAGCACCACACATATACAGTGACCAGCACTACACCAATGTGTTTCACACATGTGGCACCGCACTACATTTTTTCCACCCGGAACTATTGGACCCCTATCTCCACGTGCACCAAGGGCGCTTGGTTCGTGCCTTGGCCGCCAGACGGCAGCGATGCATGTGATCAATGCGTCCAGCGCGTGCATTCGGCGTCACGACGTCGGGACGCTCACATCGACGCTACGCGACGCGCGCTTTCAAACTCGCTGCCGGAATAACACCATGTGAACTGTGACTAAGTTTCTCTGTGTGCTCTTGCTCAAGTGTGTGTGAATAAAAAAAGTTCAAAAGTGGAAGACTGATGTTTTTATATTAACAGTATTTTGTATATTTATATGTGCGTATATCAAATTTTGTCGATTTGGAGTTAATTAATTTGTGTCAATATTTACTTTTAACATCAAAGTATTCAACACCCCTTAACTCTATAACCTCTATTTAAACGTTGTGTAAAGTATTTATAGCTTAACTGACGTGTTTGAAGCAGACACCTAGACATCATCTTCGAAGATAAAAAAATAAACTAAAAATTGGTTATTCCTATATCATATATATCCATTATCATAATAAATTAAAAACATTAAAATAAGTAATATTTGTTTATAAAATTTTTGTGTACGTGTTCTTAATATATATAAAAAAAAGTTTTGAACATCAACGTCGAAGGAAAATATACATAAAAATTCCTACCATATATCCTTATACTTCGTTATAAACATTAAAATATAATATTTATTTATAAAATTTTGTGTACGTGTTCAAAATATACCTATCTATATAAAAGTTTTAAACAGCAACAAAAAAATAATTTGGATATCTTATGCCATATTCGTAGTTATAAACAATAAATACATATAATATTTGTTTATAAAATTTTGTGTACCTACTTCTTTAAAAAGTTTTGGAGTAACATTTCGACTTGTACGAATAAGAAATATAAACTTATTGGAAAATCCATCATTGTAATCAAATATTACATTACATTACATTGATTACTGGACCACATTAACAAATAATATTTACTTATAAAAATTCTTGTGCTAGTGTATATCAGAAGTGTAAACTAACCACTTAAATTATTTTCACAATTTGACCACCTTCATATTGTTTATTTTCATCCTTCCCATGCCCCACTAATCCTTGTGGACGTCGTCGCCAGCAAGCCCCACGATGTCGGAAAGTGCGTACAGTTCTCCGCTGTTAGCGCGGCGACATGACAGCTGCTTCAGTTCCCCGGCTAGGAGTATAGCTAGCTTGGGGGACCCATCATCGTTGACGGATTCAGAGCTCACGGAAACCGACACGGAGTTGGACCTGGTGACGGAAGTTCCAGGACCTCCGGAGCAGACCATTGTGGATGGATGGGTCAAGTTCCGAGACAACAAACGGGTAAGGAAGAAAATAAAAGCAAAATAGTAATAGCAAGAGGCATTCTTTCTCGTAATCAGTTTCTATTTTTGGTTGTTGTAATCACTGTCATTCGATTGCGTATGATCTAAGTTGAATAACTATACATAACAAGAAAAAATACTATTAAATTTTGACTGATAATACGATTGATTGGTGATTAGCAAGTGACTGCACATTGATTGTCTTTTGATTAGCACTTGATTCAATAATATACACTCTTATAATTCCCAGACTGTCAGTGACTAGTACACTGCTAGTAAAACACTACAAGCTGTAAGGTAGTATGATTTTTGATTAGAAAATAAAGGTAAAATAGTAATAGCAAGAGATCTTTCTCGTAATCAATTTGTATTTTTGGTTATTGTAATCAATCTCATTCGATTGCTTATGATCTAAGATTAATAACTATACGTAACAAGAAAGGCACTATTAAATTTTTGCTGATAATACGATTGAGTGGTGATTAGCAAGTGACTGCACATTGATTATCTTTTGATTAGCCCTATATTCAACTATATACACTCTTACAATTCCCTGACTGTTAGTGACTAATACACTGCTAGTAAAACACTACAAGCTACAAAGTAGTATGATTGGTGATTACAAATAACTACATATTGTTACCTCTTGATCACAGCCATATAATCACCTGATAGTCAACTAGTACACTGCTGGTAAAACATTCGTTGACTGGTGACTAGCAATTGATAATCGCTTGACTAGTCACCAACTAGTAAAGCCGTACTACTAGTCAATATGTTTAATAAGAACTAAGAACTATTAAATTCAAAATATTTAGCGTACTTGACAACGTTGAAACGTTTTTCCTTTGATACCCATAAGTATTCTTATTTATTCAATTCTTTTTTCGTGTATTTAATTTCTATTTTCTATTGTTGAAATCACCCTCATTCAACTGTATAAGATCTTATTAGTTGAACAGTTTTTAAATATTAGAAGAAAAAATATTAGAATGTTATTCTGGTAATATGATAGGTGATTAGTAAGTGGCTACACATTGATTATATCTTCCTTAAAATCACTTGATAGTCACCAGATAGTACACTGCTGGTATAACATTAATATTACAAGCCATAGGTATTATGATTTGGGATTAGCAAATTACTACATATTGATTATCGCTGACTATCGCTTGATTCAACGAATCATACTTGTAATCACAGCTAGTAAAACTTTCTTTCTATCAGCCTACGTTTAATGTTACGAAACTCAAAATACTTAGCGTACTTGACAAAAAACCGTTAAAACGAATAAAGATTTATTAATTACCGTTCAAAAATTTGATAATTGGTCATAAAATAAAACAATGTAATTAAAGCTACGATTTGAAATGGGTAACATATTAACTAAAGCTTTAAGATTTCCATTATTATTACCAAAAATATAATTTGTACAATATATTTAACTTCCTGTTTCTTATATATTTTCGATCCTAATTAGTATGGCCCGTATTCTCACATTCGTAGATGTTGTGCTACTTCAAAATAACATTACTTCAATTGTCAAATCTACTTTAAATTAATACATTTTGAAATGTCATGTATTAGATTATAAAAATTGTTCATTTGAATTACTGCATATTTAATTTACTCAAACATAAAACCTATTATTGAAAGGAATTATGTTTAAAGTTGAGAATTGAAATCCAGGTTAGGTTATGAGAATATTAATATTAATTATTTTATATGGCATAATCTAACAACTGTATTTGCAAATTTTTCGTAAGAACATTCCATTAGTTCTTGTAATATTATAATCACAAAAGTAAAGAATAATTTAAAAGATAGGCAGCACACTTCAAGTACCATGTACCACATCTGGTTATACAGTTGTAATCAAAATCTGTACTCCTTCCGCTACAAAAAGTTGTTCAAAATCAAATATTTAAAATTTATTGCTTGATAGAAACTGAGTTATCATGTAACAAGATCCCTACACAAACAGACATCATAGTAAAAATGTTAAAATCGGATTGTAGGATCTTGAAAGTTTGCTTCCTATTCCGTGTGATTTTCAACACGTTTCATATACGTCCTTTATCTGTGTGGTGAAAGATAAAAATTATTACTGTATGCTAATAAGTCGGTATTGTTGTTAAAAGTAATTTTCAGTTTATTAAATTTTGCAAGCATATTCAATTGATAACAATGATGTTGCCGGCATAATGATAATAAGATTGTTTTGATGTAAATTGTTCGGTGTTTTGGGTTTTATGTGGGTGAGATTGTGTAAGTTGGGGTGTGAACGATGTAGTTTATGATTGTTTGGTCTGGTAAGACGCTGAGGGAAATTGAATCGCTGTAAACGAGTTAGCAAGTGGTAAGTGACCGCTAGCAAACGGTAATGTGCCTTCATTACGTCCTACGACTATTCATTTAAGCTAATTTGGTAATTGTTACCCCGAGTTGAGATTAGCCTGGCATAAACTTCGATACAGCTTCAAAGCTCGCTTAATATACACGGATTCGAATAACGGATACGCAATCACGAACAGCTTCGCACACAGATACATACATCCCTTAACTAACAAACTATGGAGAAACTATATATTCTAACATAAACTATCATTCATGGTTTATTACCCATTGATGAGTGTATCAATCTGCTTTAACACAGATATCGGTAATGATATATTTATTCCGAATACGATGTTTACTATAAGTCACATCGGGGGCATAATAGCTAGAGTGGAGAGTGTACCACAGTCACTTTTCATGTAGGGCATAAATAGCAACTTCTGATAATAAAATATAACTGTTTTTATTTACATTTGTATGTAACAAGAAATCAGTAATAAGTAATTTAATACCAAAAAAATAACAATAACAATTATTATTATTATTATCAAAGAGAGTTGTACCAACAAAGCTAAAATTTTAAGCAAACCTTAAACAAAAATTCTGATGTTGACGCAAATTATAAACATTTTTTTGCTTCATTTAAACTTATTTCGTTTGAAAGTGAGATCGTTCTACGCCTATTAATTCTTCAACTTCCCTTTGTTTCATATCTTCGAACTTCCCTTTGATATGGATCATCTTTTGAAAATTTTATTAAAATCTTCATTACTATTCCTTATTGCACTACATATTAGTATATTATTAAAGGCACGAGTGCTTTATAGCTTTTATTCACGTGTATCATACGTTATTTTTATTATACCTGCACAATATGCTGGGAAAAAGGATCTAATATTTTGGTTTTGACGTGTCATAACCTAACCTAACCTAACCTAACCTAACTTAACCTAACCTAACCTATCCTAAATTGATTAGAATTTGTTGTTTATTTTACTTTGTATTTTAGATTACGTTATTGCTTAGCAATTTTAAAGCACGGTGTATTTAAACATGTTTTTTTTGCAAGTTTTTAGTTTGTTAAACAAGAATTATGATACAGGTATAATAAATAATAGTTATTTGTAACACTAGTCAAGAAACTGAACTTTTGCGAGAATGAGTTTATATTGACAGGGCGAGTTGAAAGCGAGACGTGTAAATACAAGATTTTGCAAAAGAGTTTTTAGCCGTGTGATACACAACATTTTTTGCGCCGATGTCACTTTTAATTTATTAAAGAAATGCTATTACTACTTTAAATTTTATTCACTACAGGCTTTTGTGTTGGGTAATATTTTCGATTAACATGGATATATAAACAAATTACTTATTTTATTGAAATAATTAGTGATATTTATACTAACCTAAAAAATAAAACGACTGTGAATTGATATTTTATCAGTTAACGTAATCGTATAATACAAGTATAATATGAACAATAAATCAAGTCTTCCTACAAAATTTCAACGTTCTACGGTTGAGGTATGCGAGATACGTACATACGTACGTACAGATTTCACGCCGTAACTAGTCAAAAAGGATATTACCTGAAAACTGAAATTACTAAGAAAATTAAAATGCTATTCGAAATTTTAAAATTGAATAGTTCCTTTGCCATTTTATTTCGACATGATATTGTTCACATAAGAACAACACTTAAAATTTAAGTAACATTTGGTGCAATCAACTATAAAAATATTATATTATCGTTGTTAATTGTCAGTAGACTTGAATTAAAACTTACTAAAGAACTATCACAGAAAAGTACATAGAAAATATTACATTTTTTAAGTTTATGAAATGTTCAATACCTGTGATATATTACGAAAGAAAAATATTTTTGATTACAAGAATGATTTTTGATTACAGTAATGAATTATGTATTTTTTGTTATTAATCAACAAAAATACATTCAGCTCCTTAAAAATGATTAATTACGTGTTTTTTGTATAGTTTCTACCAAGTTCACCAAAACTTTCATACCTATTTAACAATATCTCTGTAATTTCATGTTCGATACCATATTCCTACATCTTGTGAGTTGATGGAGGTAATAAATATGTGCTTAATCCCAAGTTGGCAACACAAAGAGTAATCGTAGGTGTGTATGATGAGCGTAGCTTGTAATACAAAACAAACAAAAAGCTTGGCACGCGTGGAAGTTTTGATTGTGGTTCGACGTCGCGAGACGCAAAGTAATCACTCATTGTGTAATCAGACCAGCTCATTACCACCCTAATTACACCACACGGGGAGGATGGAGTTTGTGTTTGATTTGCGGATGAGAACAGAGAACATTTTTATGCTTCAGTCACAAGATGTAGGATGTGATGTAATTGTTCCAAGAACGAAATCAGAAACGAAAATGGTTATATGGTAGTAATCAAAAAATTCGACAGATGTATAGAAATTGAGTTGCTTTACAATTTAAACATTGGTAAATAATTCTTGTATAGCATATTTTATTTTTTGCATGATATTAAAGCGTCTGTAAAAATAATAGACTATTTGTAAAAATTAAAAACGTAGAGTAAAAATAATAAATCTATAATACAAATAATGATAAGAGTAACAAAATGCTTAATATAAATTGTAAAAGAAAATAAATTATTTATAATTACGTTAGATTGGGTTAGGTTAATAATATTTACCATGAAAATAATACACAATTCTTAAATAATATGAAGCAATTTATATTGCATATTCGGCAAAATTTATAGAGCATTTATTACTTTGATCGTGCATAACTTATTAATTAGAGAACATTTTATTATCTACATTTTGCAAAATTTGATAAAATATATAGAAGTTTATTAGCACCATTGAGTAATATGGAAATAAGGTGATAACAACTAACATTTTTATGATATACATGTCAAAAGACGCAGTTGTAATCAACTACGAGAGCGAGTTTGTCGTCATCATTAAAAATTCTAAAACGGTATTTATCAGCAAAAATTATTCGACATCTAACACAAATTAAGTTGTTTTACAATTTAATTATTGGAAATAAATGTAAGAACTGGAAATATCTTTATTATATTATATTATATTTATTAATAACTTTTTAAAGAAAAATAATTCGACATCTATAGAATAGTAATATTCTCGAATAATGTTATTCACATATATATTTTATCTTATGCCATTGTAAAATACAAATAAGAACATATCATTGTTGTTAAATTTACGAGTGATATTTTAATATCTATCTCTGGTACGAGATATACCTTCAAGCAATAAAAAGAACTGAATTGAATTGAATTTATGTGTTGGAAATAACAGTGGGAACAAGTGAACAAGATACATTTTTATGTTGTAAGTCACACAATTGTAATCAAAGATCAGAGCAAATTCATATATCACCCAACACTAAATAAAAAAAATATAATTAATTTTTAATATTCATGAAACATTTCAGGAAAAGTATAACCTCAGTATAAAAATGTCTATTAATATTTATTAGTAATAAATATATTAGCGGACAATCATCTTAGGAAATTATTCGTTATTGTAATCAGATAATCTTTTTGTAGTTACCTCAATCAGTACGAGATATACCTTCAAGCAATAAATGGAATTGAATTTAAGTTTTGAAAATAAAAGTGAGAACAAGTGAATAAGAAATATTTTTATTCCGTAAGTCACACAACATAATTATAATCAAAGATCAGAGCAAATTCATAACATCACCCAATATTAAATATAGAAAATATAATTAGTTCTTAATATTCATGGGAGATATCAGGAAAAGTATAACCTCAATATAAAAATGTCTATTATTTATTAGTAATAAATATCTTAGCGGTCAATCATAGTAGGAAATTATTTGTTATTGTAATCAACTAGTTTGTAGTTACCTCAATCAGTCTTAAATTTTCTTCTATCTTTTCTATTCATGTATTAATTTTTAAATTGTTTATATTATTCACTGAATGTATTTGAGATTTGACGATAAACAAAGATTATTTTAACAAACAGTGAAGAAAGAAAAGTTAAACTGCACTACGGAACAGAACGACTACTGCAAGAAATTATTCGTTATTGTAATCAAAGAATCTTTTTGTAGTTACCTCAATCTGTCTTAAATTGTCTTTTCTCTTTTCTATTCATGTACTAATTTATTAATTGTAGATATTCACTGAATGTATTTGAGATTTGATGATAAACAAAGATTATTTTAACAAACAGTGAAGAAAGAAAAGTTAAATTGCACTAGGGAACAGAACGAATACTGCAAATGAAAAAAACTATAGCCGTGTGTGTGTATGGATGTTGTTGTTCCAATGACAAATGATTGTGAAGTGTGGTGAATCGTGTCTGGTATACCAAAGCTGCATCGTGGATCCTGCATCGAATCAAACTCCAGTAAACAGAAAACAGCGAACGACACAACGGCTTTATAAATCTTTGCTTCGTGCTGTCTTACAAAAGCCTAATCGCTGTAGCCTCTTTTTATTTATCATAAAATTATTGCGTGCAACAATTTATATGCTAAACCAACACGCAACACAATGCCAAGTAAATTCTTCCATTTTTCTTATGGCGGATTTCACAAATTTCCTTCGATAACTACCACAGCATGAACGACAAACATTAAAAAGGGAAATACTTATTTAGAAATATATAATAGTATTTTGTAATACAAATATGGTAAGGCAGTTATTGCAAAATGCGCATGACAATTGAAGAATAAGCAATATTTTTATAGTATATTGTGTACCGAGTGCAGAAAAGCATTCATATCCATGCGAGTATAATTTTTATATGAGCATGGATATGAGTTTCTTTCACGAGTTACACACTATATTTTTTAGGCGACCACATTAAAAAAAACGAATGTTTTTGATACTTATTTCAATAATTTTCACAGAAACAATGGGTTTGTCATCAAGACAAAAGTCGTTGGCAATTTTTCCTTTTGTGTGGCCGTCTAAAAAAATATATTTCCATAATTTCAAATTGATTTCTGCTATTTATTGTTTTAATTAATAAATGTGTAAAACGTATTAATTCCCGCTCATAATAGTTTAATTTATTGTTCATATATGTATATTTCTCGTATCTTCTTTTGATATAATAAAAACTCTTCACATTGCCAGGTTATAATTTTCAAAATGTTGAAATCGGATAACAAGCACTTTGAAATGTGCTTCTTAATCAAAAACTAGATAAGTGAATTTTAACAAGATCCCTGTATATTCCTTACTAGGTGGTTGTTAGACAGAGAACAACATTAGTTTATTTACTGGTTTAAAAATAAATACGTCCCATCAAGCAAGCGAGTTTTACTACCGTCGTGCTGAAGTCAAAGTAAATTGTAGAAAATATTTCAGCAACTTTCAGTACGGGAAAAATCTGTGAAATTACTTACCACTCTCTTTAAAAATACTTTATTGCAGTAAATGTAGAAAATTTACGGAATATACTATTAAAAACCAAACTGTATAATACATATTTTAGTATGTCCTCGAAATGGGTTAGAAAAGTCGAATTTTTTATTTCTAAGTTTAAAGAAAATATCAAATTCCTACTTCAAGGAATTTTAATTGCCTGTAATAAACTAAATATTGATATATGGTAATTATTATGGTTACGAGGTTAGAATAATAATCTATGCAACTGAAGACCTTCAGTTCGATTCCGATTGTGGGAGATTTTTTTATGTTAATATATTAACATACATATAACTTCATAATAGGATTAATAAAAAAATATTATTAACAAATACATTATTAAATGCACAATTACGAAAAAAAATATTAAAAGAATACTCAACGGTTGGAATTGAACCGAAGACTTACGATTCTGTAGGCCATTATTACGAATTACTACGAATTGACAGCTGTCACTTTGTGTATAAAGAGCAATAAAACTTCACGCGAAAAAAAGTAATTTCTTTATGTAAATTGCTTTAAATTATACTATTTATTATTTATTATTGTTATTAGCCGAATAGTTTTTATTTAAGAAATACTGTTTTCCCATATTAAAATATTATTTGCTGTATTATTTTTATGTAATTTAAATAAAATGAATAGCTATTTATGTAACCAGTTATATCTTACTTTTGTTATCCTTTTTTGTAACATGTTTAGTTTTATAAATGAAACTTTCTCTGCGTTTTAAATATATGTTAGTGTTATGATAAAAGTCAACGATAAAATGAATACAAGTATATAAACCATTGTTTTATGAAGCTAGAAGGCATATGGAATAATTCATTTTGCGCAATTGCATTTGCAGGAAAAATTAAATTTGAAGCAAGAAACAGAGCATGTGATTTTTCAAAGCAAGCCATATAATATTTCCTCTTTGTTTCCTTTACGTGTTCGCATTTATCCAAGAAACAAATTTAGCTACACAGTGGTAGTTTTAAAATTACGTTACTCGAACCTTACCTACGTTAGACACTGCGACGTCAAAACAAACCAGCAAGCCTTGCGTATGGCTTTCCAACAAAACGGAATTGTAGAACACAAGACGAGAGCTACGAGAATTCTTTATCACATACGGTGGCTTTATACTTATTTCTATTAACACATCTGCCTTCTCGTACACCCTGCACTTATTCTTATTACTCTACTCCGTTACTACTTCTTTTACTACAATTTCATTAGATTTATTTCATACTTAAAGCACACTATTTTGGAATATATTTTATTTGTCTACTAAATATCAATTTAAAATCCATTCTAACATTTATTTAATTCATTTTTACTTCCTTGTAGGTACGAAGTAAATGAAGTATTGTAATCGCGAAAAAATTCAGTTTTAATATTTTTACTAGTTTCGGCGGGATGTCTGTACGTCACAGATGTTGACTTTTCAAAATTTCCTTTGGGACAAAATTTCTTATAATTACCAAAATAAAAACATACAATTTCAAGAAAAAATAAAATCTAGAAAAGGATTAAGGGGAAAATAAAAACCTTTAATTAATTAATTAATCCAGAGTGTCATTGCTTCAGAATGTGTTGTTTTCAGCATTATAAAATGTTCTAATTCTTGACCCATTGAAACCAGAACACAATCCTGAACTGCTATATCTGCTCATGAATGTATTTTGGTTTTAACAGATCTAAAATTAAAGCTAACACTTTAGAATGTTCTAATTCCTGACCCACTGAAACCAGAGCAAAATCAATAGCAGGTACATCTACTCCAGAATGTACTCTAGTTTCAGCAGACCTTCTGAATCAGTTTTAGCTGCTCCAGAATGTGCTGTGGTTTCAGTAAATGTAGAATTAGAGCAAACACTTCTGAGTACTCTAATTCCTAACCCACTAACACCAGAACTCAATCCAGAGCAGCTAAATCTGCTCCAGAATGTGCTTCGATTTCAGCAGGCCAAGAATTAAATCACACGCTGAAGCGTGCTCTAATTCCCGGCTGGCTGAACTAGATCATCTTCAGGGCATCAGACGCGAAGATCCGAAAGCTCATCTTCCAAGAATTAATATCTTCTTTAATATATAATCAAGTTTCATTAGCTTAAGAATTCTGATAATCAAAAATGCTCCGATTCTTGTTCTAATGAAACTGTAGAATATAGTTACTAGTGTTCCCTTTGGCGATTTTAGGTGCGTCATCGCGGTAAAAGTATTATTCAGAATAACATCTCTTTTAATAAAATTACAATTCCTGAAAAATGGTTAAAAGTTAAAACCGCCCTAATTTGTTAAAATAAAAGTTAAAGTAAAAATTATTAATACTGATTCACAAAAAAAAATATTTGTTCGATAGTAAATAATTTGCAAAAAAACTGTGTTTAGAGGTACTTTTTCACAAAATACAATTTTGAATTTAATGTAAACAGCCACTTCTGGTTGACTAGTTGTAGTCAAAAACTAACCAACTCTTCGCAATATAACTCCATATCTAAATTCAGGTTTTTAAAATTTTTAGCTGAATAGAAAATGTTTAATCGTGTTCCTATAAATGAGGTGTTCATTCACACATCCACAGATATCTTAAAATGAATTTTCGTATTCTGAGGACCTAGACAGGTATTCCAAAAACTCAATATTCGATTTTTCGAATTATGCATTTTCTTCCCTTAACAAGGTGGCAGCAGGTATCAAAAGGTAAAATTTATACAACTGATTATTTATAAATTTTTGGAGTGTCGCAGAATTCTAGGAAGAACATTTTCGTGTCCTGCGTAAGATAAGATTGCGAAGCACTCTTAAATGTGGTCTTATTCTTGACCTACTGAAACATTCCGGAACATCAATAACTGCTCTTAATTTTGCTGTTTTCAGTTTGCGAAAAAATTATCATTGCGGCTTTTGGTAAAATTCTACACCGGTGTTTGGTAAAATATATACACTAAATTTTTGGTATACATTGTTATGTTTGTTTTAACTTAATTTTACCAGTTTTAATGTTGAAATTTTATTAGCTTATTAAAAATACTACTAAATTAAAACTAAACAATTTTTCTGTATCTGTAATATCTTCTAAGAAAAAACTAGACACCGTAATGCATTTGATTAATATTCGGTGTTAAATAGTGTATATACTAGTACGAATTTAAAATATTTATGTACCTACGTATGCACTTTAACACGACGAAACTCTATCTCACACTTATTTATAGTTTTGGGTCTATTACTCAAAACTAGAAAGGTATATAAAAAATTTATAGTTTCAAAATTTAACATTACATAAATATATTGTTAGTTTCAATCTTAAACTTAATTTTTAATAAAATTTAAATTGGCAAATTTTAAATGTGTAATAAGGACAAATTTCGTGCAATGTATTTTTTGTTTAAGTAAAGTATTGTGAATGTTTCCTGTTTTTCGTTGTGGTGAGTGCGTCGTGAGGACCTGAGGGACCTGAGGGACCTCGTCGTACCCTCAGCACGTCCCACCAGTCACGCAACTGTCACTTGTTTATAAAACACCCGCGCACTAGGATTAGTCTTGCCTTGCGTTAAATTGCAACCGAGAAAGACGTTTTTAAATTAGAAATAGAGATGGGAAACAAGAAAATTAGTACAATGAAATACAAAGTTAAAGGTTGAAGACACGACTACTTTCACCTTTAAATTAAGAAGTGAGTTAATAGAAAATGTTTTCTAATTTGGGGGCAAAATTATCTATTATATTAAAAAGGTAAGAAGTAAATAACTGTAGCAATCAATAACATTATTAATCTTTGCTATTCTTCTGTTATAAGCACTAGGAATGTTGTTCTACAGTCTACAGATGATGGTGATTTAAAGGTAATTAAATTCAATTTAACATTAAAAGTAAATATTTAATCACTTGATATTTGTTATTTCCCGGTAAAACTAACAAATATAAAGATTATTAATTGACTGAAAAATGTTTATTGCTGAAAATAATCCATAAAAAGTACTCGAATTTCGAAAACTTTCAAATTATAGAAATTTAAAATATTAGCAAAAATATGAAAAGTATTGGTACATTTTATTTAATTATTGTTCAAAGTAATATTTAGAACAGTATGACGATTCAACATTTAATTCTTCATTAAAAATTAAGGAATAGTTATTATTTTAATTTCTGTATTGCGATTAGCATTTTGTTATTAAAATACAATAATACATTTTATCCACAACTGTTAAATAATATATACACATTAATAATATTGACAGTACAATGGGATAATATTATTTTTACATTTTGTAATTTTTCATACTTTTTTCTTTTTAGGTTTAAACTAAAGGTAAATAACACTGGAAATAATTGCCTTGCGTTAAGTATGCTGTGAAACAGTGTCGCGAGTTATTGTTATTTATCTGTTGCAGTGTGATGACATATTTGGTTATAATAAACATATATTTTTCATGTTATACTTGTGGATAAAGTATAGTATTCTATTCGCATGTTATGGTTATTACTCATTCGAATGATTTACAACATTCTCTCCTATTGGCAAACTTCGTTCTCATGAGAAATAGCACGAATTACATGTTCTTTGAATAATATACGACTATTTTTTTTTTTATCTCAAAGAAACCGTTATATTCTTCACTTGCTTGAAGTTAGAAAAAACAATTTAATGGCAGGAAAAAATATAGGTTATCATTTAGAAAAATATATCTTTGTGTTACTGCTTGAGAACCACTGATTTAACAAATGAATTTTATACCTAAACCAATCAGTCCCTTTGTCCTGAACATTTCTACTTAATAACTTTTTTTGCTACACCAATAGTTTCAGAATAATTCGAGGAGTTTCATTTCGATGAAACACCCTGTTTAAATAATAATATAATACAGCCTTTATAAATAATAATTAGTTTATGTTTGACATTTTTGTGTCCCTCCCGTAAAAAAAAGTTAGATTCACCCATGTACGTGTGTTTAAAAACATTAATCCTCTCTGTGGGTAATGTATAATACATTAGAACAATAATAATTACAAAAATTTGCCAAGTCATTTATTTATTATTTGTTAAAATGTAAATCTGAGGGCCTACACCAAAACAATACATAAATTAATCTTTACAATATATACAATTAAAGCAATAAATACCAGTATAATTATGGAAACTCTGTACTGATACGATTTTAGAAACTTAGCATACTTTTTAAAATGATACAGTACGTATAAAAATACATTAAATAGATGTTAACAAATAATACAATAATGATAGTGTTAAAAAATATAAGTATGTAAAGGAAACAATTGCTGTGCAATTTATATCCGGTAAATAAAAGTCTTTTTACGTTCTTATATTTCACAAATACCACTATATTTTACTTTGATAATTTTTTCTATATTACTATTAGATACGATTTAGATGACCAGTATAAAAAGAAAATAAACATTATAATCCTTGAAACTATAATATTTCTATTGGTGTGAGTTGTTTATGTAGAGAGCTGACATCTCGCGTGGTGTTCCATTTTCAATATAATTTCATTTAATATTTATTTAGCAAAAGAATTATAGTCGAAGTTTGCGGATATGAATATACGATGACAAGACATCGCATGCACCGTACCTGAAGTTTCACTTGGTCTCATGTCTTTTGTCAATAAAAACATCTGATAGACTGTTTCAACTGCAGTTACTTTAGTTGTGTGCTATTAAACTTACTGACTTTTACTACCCGAATAAAACACACAACTTTTCCCCTTGTGAACTACACAAAAGAACAAAAAGTCGCACCGAATTCCGCATTCTATTATGGATGGAGACACAGAATTAAATTTTCAACCAAACCGATAATGGGTCGTAGATATTACTTACTAAAAATAAATGAAAAAAAAACTTATACATTCTGTAATTTTATTCCTTGGCCCGTAGGTTTAAATGGAATGCTTCGTAGTGCATACAATACTTGTAATTATTGTAATTATTTTTTTCTGAAACCGACGCGAAAGTACTATTTTCGCTCCTAAATTGCGGCGCGAAAGTTTAATTTCCCTGACTAGTCATGAAAATATTTAAACATTTTTGCTGTACCTCATTTTTACTTTTTGGGCAGTAGATCTGGTACAACCTCTGCTGCCGCTTCTTTTATATCTACAGGAACCTTGTCGCTTTGATTAGTTTCGCAAAACATAGCAAATTACTACACTCGCACGCATCAAAAATTCAAAACTGACAGCACTGACAGTTTGATTTTTGTTTATTTACAATTTTTTGTCTGTTACCCAAGTACACTACTAAATACTTATAGACAATCTGGTTTGAATTTAAAATTATTTTTTATTATTATCGAAGATTTCAGAAAAAATTAATACATGATTCGTCAGAAAAATGTATGTACTTGACTCGGAGCCGTAAAATACTCGGCACGAAGTTCCTCGTATTTCATTGTGGCTCCTCGACAGTAATGTATCGTTTTCCTGACTTATGTAAATAACTATTGCACGATCGGTCATAAAAAAATGTTTTTCTACGACCACTATGGAAAGTAGTACTTATCTCACTCTTTATAAAGCTTCAAAGTTGCATATTTCCCACAATCAAAGGTTAAAGTTTGAGAAATCATTTTTCACGGTATTTGTTAACACTGCTTAGGTGCAGTGTGGGAAATATCATTTCTCGCATGCGCGAAGGTACTCTTTATGTGGTTATCTGCGCCATATTGTTTCTTATGTCAAATAGTCGTGCATGTATTTTTGTTCTGCAACGTATAAAAGCCTGATCGTAGAAAAAGTATAGTGTACCACTCGTGAAGAATTGTCTATTTCCTACCTTGTGTGATTCCAGCACTCGGCAACGTCTCGTGCCGAAACTTTCACACCTCGTACGAAATAGGCGACTTTCTGCACTTGTTGCACAATGTACTATTATTCACTGAGTTTTCGTGGCAGTAAATCGCTTTTTTCAACGATCGTGTGAAAAAGTCACAGTATCAACATTCAAAAGAATGTTGACTATTTCCTTCACAAATAACCAATGATATATTAATTTAATAATTTGAACCAATCAGAACATATTGACAGCGAAAACACCGCTTAGCAATAATCTCGCCGCTCTCTGAAATTTCTTGCCACACAATGTGTTTTAAATAATTTATTTTATTAAAAATTGAGGAGTACTACTACAAGCTAAGTCCTATATTATAGTGTATACACATAAACAATGATATTTTCTTACTAATTATCTGGATGAAATGTAAATTAATTGAGATGAGATGATAGAAGTCACCCAAAACCATCTCTTACACCTGGATAGTGGATATCTGTGCAGCATAAGTGTTAACTAGTATTAGAAAAGAACTACCACCATTTCTGAGACAGCATCACTCTTCGAAATCCATATTTTTCTTCATCTACTCTATTAAAAGTGTAAAATGATTTGCTTGATGTGTCGTTTCGGATTTTGAAGTAAACTTATTTTGTTCTCTCTATAACTATTTTCGAACGATATCTTCATTTTTATTTCATTTGAAACACTAGATAATAAATGTCAGATTAACATAATTACGTTCTTACGAAGAAATGATTTTAATAGACATAAGGACACGATCGTACAAAAAATTGCGATAACGGACACTTGTAGTACAATACACTATTACAGTCTACCAAGACGTTAAGTAAATTCATAATTAGTACAAAATCAGTGAAATTATTCACTACATTAATTTATTGCAATTAAAATTAAAGTTCAGTTATTAATAATCCAATAATTGTAAACGTACTTATTACATATTTTCGTAGTTATTTATGATACAAAAACACAAGTACAAATGACAAAATATTGAAAAACAGAAACATTAAAACTACAAATTTAGAAAAGTAATAAAGACATTAAAAATTATCTCAATTATTCATTATTATTTAATTTACAAATGTAATTTCTTACCTTGTTTATTGTCTTCTTTTTCTCCTGTAATAGAAAAACAAAATTAGAAAAAGCAAAGCAAGGATTTGAAGAAGAAGTACTTGTATTAGGACTAATTCTAAAGAAACAACCTTGTTGTATTCGATCAATTGCACATGGGCTACCTAATTGGATAAGTCTCTTGGCTTAGTTGATTCTAAAAGAAACATTTCGAAAACGATACAAGACATTCAGAGGTTTTTTAATTTGATTCTGTTACAGATTTCAATCTATATATTTATGAATTACTTAATTATTTTCATGTAATTATTTAAGTTTTGCATTTTAAGAAAATCAATTGTTTTTTGAGTAACTATTTAGTGATTATATTATTATTCACTATATTTGATGAATTTTGAAATAAATATTTATTTAATTTGAAAAATGCACGTAAAATGTTTCTAAATTTCGCATCAATTAATCATGATAAACACTACACCCTGTAATATAAATTCATGTAATTAAATACTAACCCATATAATGTAGAACCATTCATCATTTCTTTATTAATTCACCTAATGAACTTTTTACCCTTGAAAGGAACTTTGCAAAATTACCAAAATGTCACGGCATAAAATTTTAAATTGTTCGATTACTATGCAAATTCGTGTAATGATGTACATGACAATGTAATTTACATATGCGAAGGTATTCTGGATATTAAAAGAACGATGCCCTATGAGTATTATGCCCTTATTACACGGGGTTACTTACCCTTGTAGTAAACAAAGGGATTATGAATAGTAATAGTTCATTTATTACATCACTTCTCTCATTATATTTGGTAGTCCATTTCCTAAATTACTTTATATTTTCGTAAGTATATTACTTGGTCTCAAATAAACTGAAACAGTTTGACAATTATAGTTCTCCTAATAATAGATAAATTACGGTCTATTACTGCTGAATAGAAAAAGCGGAGAATAGAGCTGATTTAGATATAAAGACCTTCTGTGGTAGCAAATGAAGTATTCAACACCCAACGTCGAACAGATAATAATAAGTTGCTCTACAGATAGAAAAGGGAAATTACAGGACACGTACATTAGGGTTTTCAAAGTTACTGCGGTAGTGAACATTGAAAAGATTTAAATTGCTCACTATTATAAAAATCTGATGTGGCCAGCACATAGGGTGACCGTATATATTTTTTATTACTAGGACTAAAGATGAAAAAACTAAACATTGATTATTTTGAAAAGAAAATTAGATCAGAACCCTACTATCGGAGAAATAATTATAGTCTGTTCACCTTGAACGTGAATATATTTTATAATAATCCATAGAAAAAATTGCGGTAAACTTTATAATGATCACCATTCATTTCTTGATATATATGAAAGACAAGGTTTTTTTTAGTATACAGTCATTTAAAAAATAATAGAATAAATGTATAAAGACAGAATTTTTGTTACGAAATCGAATATAAGGTAGTTTAACTTTAAATTACTAATGAACATGTTGTACTATTATTTTCAAATTTTAGAGTATTATAAATACATCTTTCTACAAAAAAGAAGGTATACAAACAGAAAGTAAAAAAGTGTCATGTTTATATAATAATAAAAACAAAAAAGCAGCATTTCATTTATTGTTCGTTACATCGCTTTTAAACATGAATATATGATTAATATGCACATTTTTCATAATATAAAATATGAAAAAATATACATGACTTACATATATAAATTATATTGTAATATGTTAAAAAAGCCTGCCCTGTAAATTATTAATATTTTTAAACAGTTTCGTTTTCTTTTGACATTAATAAAATATTCTTAGATTTGATGTTTTACATAACATATTTTAATTTCAAGTAAAAACGTTGAATATTTTCCCGAATACACCTTATTTATAATTATGTCAAAGTGAAATAAGTAATTATTATAATATAATATAATTATAAATGTACTGTCTATATAAGTACACAGTATAAAGAATAATATATGTTAAAATATTAAGTTTGATAAGCATGTAAGAAAAAGCTTTATAAAATGCTGATAATTTAGGGCCAAATTTTCACTTACTGGTTAAGTTACAGTTAACTTAACCATGATTAGATTTAACCAGCATAAGTTAATCATAATTAAAGCAAAGAACGTTTTTCAATCATGTAGACATCGCTGGTTAAATTAACTCTTGTTATAAAGTTTCTAAGTTAGATTGGCAAAATATACGACTGCTCTCTTCGTATTACTAGATCTGTCAGTTCATAAGTTCTTGCAATATCGAATAATAACAGAAAAACGTAACAGAAGTGCAAATTTTTCAGATAACGAATGCATTGTTATGGTTAATTTGATAACAGCATGATAAAATTATAGAGTGCAAAAAACAGATGTAACGACAATTAAAGACAAGGAACATTTCTGGGAGAAAATTACATTTATGTTCGAAGCAAAAAGTGGCGTACATACATAGGCGTGCACAAAGTTTGGGTAATGGGGGTGCCCAGGTGTAGGAGGGAAATAATATTAATATTAGTTTCGTTAGTTATTTCTTCGTAAATACAACTTTACAAAATATGTGGGATAAAAACGAACCAATAATGTTTTTATTGATATGAGATGGATAATATTATGTTCAAAATAAGGATCTTTAATTACAAGTTTTGGCTTACTTTTGTACCGCATTTAGTTACACTTAAAAATTTAGTATATTTTTTCGTAAATAATTTCTCTCAAAAAGCATTTATTTTTTTACCATTTTATTAATTCAATGTTAAGTAAAAATATTACGTATTAACAACAAAATTTAAAAAATACTAATTCTAGTGTAAAAACAGATTGAAGTTTCTTTTCAAATCAACTTTTGAACCAAATATGAATATATTATTCAAAACTATTTTACAATTATGTTAGTTTTAATTTGGTTAATGGGGGTGCCCGGGCACCCCCAGGCACCCCCCTTTGCACGCCTATGCGTACATAGAAGAACTAGCAAGAATGGAATACGAAAATAATATAGGACCAGTTTCATAGTTGGAACAACATTATTTCCAGAAGAAATATTAATATACAATATAATTTATAATGAGACTACGACCACTACATATACATATTTATAATTGTTTTACATATAGCTATATGTAGGATGAGTTACCTTATCAATCAATTCCAAAAAATATAGCACTGAACTTTTCTACAAACGAAATCTTCGTTAAAATTCCGTATCATCCGATTCGTTAAAATGATCTGGTCTTTGTCTTACTGTATAGTGTTTTTCTTTAATCATATGAATAATTAATTTAAAATCTTTGTTAGAACTTATTTAATCCATTACGCCAATTTTGACCGAATAGGAATTCACCCGTTAGAATATTTAACCAGGATTAGCAATTGAAAACGTATTTATGTATTTAACCATGATTATCACTAACCGAAGCACTAACCAATGATTGAAAAACCGACTCTCATGCCCGGTTTCATAAACGAATGTCAAATCTGATGTTAGCTAACAGATCTGTTAATTTAACAGCTTGCTAAATTTTAGCATTGTTTCATAAATATAGCAAATGATTTTAACACTTGTGTTAACTAACACTCATGCTAAAAAAAAAAGTAGTGTATTTTCGTATAAGTTGGTAATATAACTATATTTACAACAGTTATAAAATTTAAAAGATGACAGCTGTCATTTTATTATCGCTGATTAAATTTAAGGTAAGTTACCTATTTTGATGGTTTGGCTATCGCAAATGAAACTAAATAAGTACTTCGCGTTTAATACAAAACCACACGAAATAATCTAACATTTTTCAAGCCTAATTTAGATGCTTATAAACAAAATACAGTACGGGGCTGTCGTACGTACAGCTTCAAGGGAGGCAAAGGGGTTGTCCTGTTCCTGTACAACTCAGCATCTGGTTCACCAGGTGACTGAAGGAGTACATGGGTACAGTCAACTACTCCGATTACACCAGATAAATGAGCGATTTGGAAAAATATTTTTTTATATTAATAATGTCTTCGTTTGTTGGCATTTTTATAAATAATGGCTTTAATATGGCAATTTGTTGGGTTACTTTCTTAATTATTCACGATATGGAAGCCTTACTTAAATGCACGAGATCTCCCAAATCATTTTGGAAAGTTCCAGTAGCATAATATCGCATAGCCATCAATAATTGAATTATCGGGCAAATAGGTTTACTTCTACGTGTGGTAGCTAAGTTTTCACCAATATGTCCAAGTAATAATAGGAAACAGCCCTTCGAAAAACGAAAACGAAGTTTAAATTCGTAATCGTTTTAAATGTCAAATGGGTTGATTCTGCTTCGGAATCATTTCAATGGCATGATCCATAAAGTAGTCTTCTGAATCCTCGGAGGCACAAATCATTTTATATTTTTTATAATAATAAGTAAATATTTTTCAACAATTTATGAACAAATATACAATAATTTGACATATGTCAAATTTAACAATTTGTTAAATAATTTAGCACAACGAATTTGACGAGTTAAACTAGCAAGAGATTTAGCAAGCTGCTAAAATTAGCACTGATTTATGAAACGTAAATTTAGGTTTAGCAGCCTGTTAAAGGTTTAACAGCTTGCTAAAAATTTAGCATTCGTTTATGAAATCGGGCATCAGAATATTTATTTATGTTACTAAAAAGTACACTCTGTAACATACCTTTGTTTTTACACATGTTAAAGAAGAATGTTTAATATGAAGTACCTATGGATTTTAAAAAATCGAACGCCTACTATAAACGTTATTGATGTTTATTTCCGACTGACTATAATTATTTCTAGGATAATAGATCTCATACTACATTCAATTCAAGTCGGAGCGCGATGATCAAATAAACCACCGCTGCTTGATACAATATCCGAGATAGACGGGTCAGTAATGAACTAAAATTTCATATTATTTAGATTTTCGCCAATTTTTGTCCACTTTTAATTTTGCTCTCTACCAATTGCATCGATTGAAATAAAAGTCTAAAAATTAGTAAGTATCCTTTTCTCGGTTTCTCTATGTAAAGAATGATGAAGTCGACGAAATCATATATAAAGCCATTTCAGGGATAGTTACATATAATATTTTACATTTGAATTTATAATAAATTTGTGTGGCCCAAATTTGATTGGAAATAGCAAATTCAAAGAAATATTAAAGTCCAGATTTAAATAGAAATAATAAAACATAAATCTAATCTTTGAAAATTGTAGTCCAGTGGATAAGAGATTTAAGAAAATTATTATAACTCGTTTTTCACTGCCCTTTTTATCCTGAGGTTAATACCTGTAATTAGTTCTGTTATCAGCATAATATTTCATGAATAACCGAGTTTAAATTTAAATATTGATCGCTGAAAGAATCCAGCGAACATATGTTGTGTCAAGAGTGTAGGCGTATGAATTAATCACCGATATGTAAACACGTATATCTTTATTTCCCGCACACTCCAAGGGCTGATATTAAATTAGTAAGAGTGCACCAGGGTCACCCTACGCACTAAATTATTCATCTCCCTTCAGGACCAAGCTCAAGGACATGCAGGACAATTTTTCCTTTCAGGAATTGACATCTGCAATTCGTTTTCTTCAATTACGGCTGGGGTGTTAACGATAGACATGCATCAGTTGGGAACAATGCAGTTTCTAAATTTTTATCAAATATATTGCAGGAAAATGACATTCCAACTATTTTTAATTTCCGTTACCTAGAATGAATCAATTTTGATGAATGTTTTTGAGAAATCCTAACTTGTTTACAAATTAAAGTCTTTATAATATTTTTGACTATTTTGAATGTAATTTTTGTAGGTTTGAGCGTAGGTATCTCTGAAACGATGTGGAGACATACCATAATGAATTTGATATTTTGGTATTTTAACATATATTTAATTAATAATGGTCTTTACAATAATTTTAACTAAGTTTAAATATTCTCATAGACGTAACATTCCAGGTGCCGGGCAACCCCAAAATTGAATTAATTTAGAATTAAAAATAAGAATAAAATAAAATTGCTATATTTTTTAGTGTACCTTGACATAAACCGTAACACTTGTTAATTTTTGTTTCAATTCCATGCCTACCGCTTTTGGTTCTATGTGATATTTTCATACTTTGTTTCTGAGCTTACAAGCAACCTAAAATTAAATTTATTTCTTGATTCAAATGTATATTCTTATGCTCTGCACCTTTTATTTGAAGTTTTTTTTTAATCTATAATAATTAGGGAAGCAGGAAATTACGAAAATATTATGTTATATATTCGGGTATTCTGGCTACCAACCTGTATATTATTAGAAAGTATCACAATGTCGTGTTCTACGGGTGGTATTGAAATTTCATGTTTGTTTATTTTAAATTAATATCAAATAAACACCATATATGCAACTCGTCAAAAAATGGCTAGCCACAGCCAAATAATCCAACTTGGGCATTGTAAACATGAAAATTCCAATGTCAAAACCAGAGGCGTAACTAGGATTTTATGCAAAGAAATTTTAGGTATAAATTTAATTAAAAATATTCTAAAAAATCTACATATTGAATGTATGAACGAAAAAAAAACATGTTTATGGAATATATTAGTATAGTGGCAGGAGGTTCTATGTTGGACACACACCCTATAACTCGTACCTAACAATTACAAATAATAACCACATCAAGTCCAAATGATAGCAACCGTAGTTATAGAATCCCACCCCAGATTTTTGTAAATAGTTTCCGATAAAAATGATAGCTCTTCATACAAATAGATTACATAATTGGAAAAAATTAACTACAAGAAACAAGCCAATGTAATTTACATAAATAGATTTCGTTAACTACATTTTTATGTTTTTGCATATATTAAAAATGCCGAATTAGAAATATTTGACTAGAAGCGCTGTGTATCTTTAAGATGTATCCGTGCAACAGAACCATTTAAACAGTAATTAGTAAAATTCGAGTATGAAATAGTAATAAACATATCCATCAAGTTAGCCCTAAAAATGAAGTTGGTGGGTTTTGATAAATGTGTTGGTTGGTGGCAGCGGCTTGACAAATGAAGGCCTAGTGTTAGTGTTAACAGGGCCTGGTGGAAATCCTGCGGTTCACTCAATGTCCACTGCGTTGTAATTTACTTCCCCGGATGATCGCCGGCTTCAAACTTGCCACCGCAAATAGTGCGCTCTGAGCGCCCGCTTCTTACCTGCCTCCCGCAACTTCCCAAGAATTCAGCTGCTGCCAACAAGCCAGCAACTAACGTTTTTGCTGCCAGCCAGTGCATACTTCACACTAGTTTCATTTTTACATTTTTATTTCAAAACAGAACTTACCCTTTTTCAATTATGAGTATAGTGAAGTCTTGCTTGTTCTAAAGAAATTTTGATTTTTATATACACGAAATTATGATATTAAACAAAGTAGATTCATTATTCGTTTTTAATACAAATTATTAAATATTTGGGGAGGGTGCTGTCCCGTCATCGTGGTAGAATCGTGAGAGAAGTGGACTGGGAGCCTAAGAAAAAGTCTATAATTCATTCATTGTGTGATAGGCTTCATGTCGTCACATCATATTCGTATGAATTAAATTAGAAGTGGGAGAAGAAATTTGATAACGTCATACAACGTTATAGCACAGAATAGGTTTATACAGAAGCGACAGTAAGACAGAGAAACGAGAATTAGAGAGAGATGGAGAATGTGCACAAATTTAAAGGGCTCATTGTTTAAAATCAGAAAGTTTCCTCACATCTTAGAGATAGATAGAGGAAGGATACAAATTTAAAGGTCTACACAATGCTTCAAGTTCATAGAACTGAATAGGGGAATATGAAAGGTACCGACACGGAGTGTCGCTTCTGTAAATAACTATTCTGTAGTTATAGACAATTCGAAGTGGTTCTAAATCAGTCACGAAAGTGATAGATATAAAGTTTGTTCCAACTAGGTATTGCTGACGGTTTGCGCGAACCATGGATAGTTCCGGACCATGTTTTTGTTGGAACGAATTGCGGACTGATTCTACACTGTCAATGTCATTACTGTCAATAGTGTTATGTTAGTTTTATTTTTACCTGAAAATAAATCTACAAATATGGAAGATAATTAAGAAACTCTCTGACTCCTTTACAAATACCTCATTTTTAAACTTAAATACAATTAGGAGGGAATTAAATTAAATTGTCAAAATTTTTAAGTTACATTTAGTTACAAGCATTTATAACGTCTCTTCACTTCTTAAAAATTTTGACTATATAGGTACCTGCCTTTTCCCTTCTTCAAAACATATTATTGCAAAGAAAGTCTAATTTTTCATTAGTTAATGAGAAGTTGTAGTCTGTGGCGATTAATTTTTATATTTTATGAATTATATATTGAAATTCGATTCACATATCTCATTCAACTTTTATTTATATTATTTTTAAAATCGTTGTTTTGAAAGCGAATATCTGTTTTGTCCAATAAATATATAGACAGTAATGAATAGAATTTAAGATAAATGTATATGAACATATGTAAATATGCAAAAATAAATGAAATCGCACAAACTACGATTAAATATCTTGGTATTAATATTCCAGCATTGTCTGTACGTAAACCAAAATGTACAATAGATAAAATTCCGCTATTTATTTTCTTTTTTGTGAAGATTACAGCGCTTTCAGATTGTGTACGAGTATTTCATTTATATTTCCAGTGTATCTAGGGACGGAATAAATTATAATTTCGTGTGTTTTTTATCTAAACCAGCATCTCGCAAAAACTGCACACTCGCTGCTTTTATTTTCTATTCCATTTCCGTTCAAAAATCTGATAGATTCAATTTGGATCTCTTTGTATGCAAGAAGGGAAAAAATGTAATGTTTGCACAATCGCATAACTCAATTCTACCCAGATATTTGATACTTTGCTTGCATGCATTTCTTTTTACATGATTTGTAAAGCGCAAAAGAAATATGCACGAAAACCAGAATCGTATACAACTCAACTTTAAAGAGGAAATTCTTACTAAACATGCCTCATATACTACAATGTAAGTACAACTAATTTAGCGACGATTTGTTTCAAATTTTACTCATTTTACTGCAGTTTTAAATTTTGGGTTACTACATAAATATTTATCACCGAAGTTCAAAGCAGGTTTTAGAATAATACTAGAAATAATAGTATATTACGTAATAAGAGTTGTAAGTTGCATATTACGCACGAAGAAGAAAAGTTATACATGAGCCGCGCATTTAGATTTTTGTTGTACTGTAGTTGATTTTGACTACAATTGGTCACTCGAAAGCATCATAGTCTAAAACCACATTTCTTGGAAAATATCTGCATATATAATTTTTTTTGTAAATTATATTATTAACAAATATACGTAAATATTTTTAATATTATCTGGGGCTCTGCATTTACACTTTTTACATTTATCTTCTAGAAGAACAAAAAATTTCGAATTATATAAATTTAAACCATCGTTGAATCAGTGTAATTGTAATAAAACAGAAAATGAGGAAGATCAGTTATTTAAATTTTTAATTGCAAGAGTTTACGTATTGTATAAATTAAATTTATTATTAATAAATTTTAATAAACTGTAACAAATTATGATTATATTGTCTACAGAAAATATAAAACTTTAAAATATTAGATATTATGCTATTTTTCTTAGGAGAATGTTGGAAACTTCAAGTAAAGTTCCAATTTCGATTATTCTATTGTAATCAAAATGTAATCACCACTTACCAGTTTAATAGAACGTTTAAATTTCCATTTATATGTATATTACATTAATTTAAACAAGAATTAAACAACTAAATAAAATTGTGGCTAACAATACAAAAAAAAACAATAATATATTTTGAGTAATGTAATGAGCTTAGACGTAACTAGGAATTGTAACTAGAAGGGGTGGGTCCCAATATGTCCCGTTGTCAGTGTTTGTAAAGTATGGTAAATAAATGAATAATAATATTAAGAGTTTTAATTGTGCGTTTAAATGTTTGAGTTTTACTAGTATAATATCCTTAAATTAACTTGAATTTTCTATTTTTATCACAAAAAACAAATTCATTTAAAATTTTCATCTAAAACAAGCGTTGGACAGACAATGGAATTTTCAATGTTTACAATACCTGTCAAGGTACGCTAAAAGTGAAGGAATTTTATTTTGTTTTTTTAGTTCTAAATTAATTTATGTAATATTGTTCACTTCAACAGCAATACAAATAATAATAAAAGTAAACTAGCACAGCGTAACTTGACAGATAAACCGTTACATATTTGCTAATTTTTGTTTCAATTCCATAGGGACTGTTATTATTTATGGTATATTTACATCATTTTCTACTTAATTTCTGAAGTTACAAGTTACAAGGCACGTTATAGCTATTAACAAACCTAGGATTGTTATGAGTATCATAACCACTGCAGATGACAATTGAATTCCGAGCTCATAGAGCGAGGCTTTTTAAAAATCTAAGGCCTGGTAAGATTCATAACATCCGTGATTTGTTCGAGTTATCGAGTTTACCGGTTTCAGAAAGTGAAGACGTTTTGAAAATTTTTATAAAATTCTTTTGTCAATAACCTTTCGTGATCAAGACTATGAGTTCATATTGGAGAAGCAGGAAATTACGAAAATAAGATTTTACATGTTAATCCCTATATTCGCAAGTATTCGAGTTTGTTTGATCATTGCTTTTGAAAGTATACAAATTGTTATTGTTTGCTAAATGTAAATTTAAAGTTGTCTTTATTTCTGGGGAGGCCAGAAGATATATGGTAGGGAGTATTTGAATTCAAATCGGTACAACTAAGAATTGGATGGGTAACCGTTTGATTGAAACACTATTTCTGTGTAAATTCTGTCTGCAATAGAAATGTTAAAATTCTTAAACTAAATTCTTAAAACAAGAAGTAGGTATACTATCTTTTGATCAGTATTTATTGGTTTGTTAGTATATTTTAAAGGAGTTGATTATCCTACATTTCATGATAGTTCGGTGATTTAAAACATATAAATTAGATTTAGACGCAAATAAAATAATTTAAGTAAATATAAAACGTTAAAATGATAGATATTATGTTATTTTTCCTACAACAGATGAAAAATTAATTATTGTAATCAAAATGTAATCAACTCTGACAAGTATAACAGAATGTTTAAATATTCCAATAATTTGAAATAAGAATGTTATTAAATAACCAAATAAAATTGTTACTAACCATGTAAAAAATAATAGTTAAATAATGATTGTTTCAGCTTGAATCCGTCCAGATAACAACTGGATATATAATCGTTTGAAACACTATTTCCGTATAAATTCTGTGTGTGCTGTTAGAACTGGGAAACTAAGTTAATGATTATTTATTCTCTCTTTTCCTTTCTTTCGGAAATCATGGAAGAGTGTGAAGTAGAAAGTAGGAAAATAAACAAGAGCTGTTCAGATCATGGCCCAGTGGATCTGAAGTCACGTCGAGCCTGACACAGTTTTTGTGTAAATATTATTTGTCATTTTCACATCTTTGTATCCACGACCCAGAACTGTGCAGAATAAGAAATCACCGACATGTGGATGGAATACTCTAAAGGATACATTGTTGGGAAAAATAACTGTCCTACGTCAGGAACTTTTCATTTTCAGTCGTGTTTACATTAAATTACGTTAATTAATTAAAATAGAAGTTCTCACAACAGTGTATTAAACCGGATGTACTCAGTGAGTGAATTTCGGAACTTGATCTTTATCAGTGTTTTGTTTCTTCTCTTCCCTAACTTTGAGGCCGGAGGGATGGATTTCACAGAGTTTCTACCCAGAGACATATTTGTAATTGCCAAATTTCTACTAATTTTAATTAAGTTAAATACGCCGAAATATTTACCACAAAAAAACAAATTTAATTTAGTGAAACTTCAACTAATATTTATGCAAAGGTACTTCAATTTATTCATTCTTTAAAGGGCCTGCAATATTTTAGTTGTTAATAATATGTTGTACCTAATACAATTTTTTTTTTTATCAGACATTCTTTTTATAAATGATTGGTTTTCATTTGGTGTTATTTTGTATATTCTTTAATGTAGAGAATTATATTTTGGTATTTTATAATTTTATGTTGTAATAAGACTAATTGTTCTGTTAATGTGCGTAGTATTAGCATTTCTATCTATTTATTATGCGGATAAATGGAATAGCAAACTAATTCAAGGAAAGTGGATCTGTATTCTCCAAAACAATCTTAAAAAATTAATATTGTAAATTATTAAATATTTTCACGTCATCAAATATTTCATCATTTTTTATGAAGTCATGTAGACGATATGTTTATATGAAATAGTTATAATTTTCTAATAATGTTGACAATCAAATATTCACTTTTGTGTGAAGTATTTCAATTTATTTATTTATCTTTTATTAATTTAAAAACATTAAGTAAATATGTTAAACATGAGTCAACCGACTTTTTTCCTCTATTTCTTTGTAAAATGTTTATTCACATACAAATTGTCATTCGCTCGGAATACAAGAAATGACAATATACGCATTTATCGGTCAATATTTGATGTTAAAAAGGGTTTTTTTTCTAACCTAAATGATTAAACGAATGGAATACTTTGTTTTTGTAAAGGTTTTCATGTAGTAAATCATTTTATTTCATTCCAAAACATTACTGAAATTTTTCAAGTCCAAACATTGTTTGTAATCCAGTAATTTTATCTAAAATTAAATGAAATCTATAACGAATTTTAAAATGTCACTACTTACTGCCAGGACTGGACTTATGGATAAGCAAACTATAAGCCCATGTATAGGGTCTCCGCTAAGTAGGGCCCCCGAGAATTTCCATCAAATATTTTTTCCGTAGATGTTGCTATCCGTAGAAGCTAATATCTTGCAAAAAAAAAATAGTTCCGAAGAAGTAATCAAAAAATTTGCAGCCCAGAAATGTAGAAGAAAATTGTTTTAAATCATTTCTTGCAAATGTGATGTGTCTTATTATTTAATTTTTTATTTTTTTTTTGAAATGTTCAAGAATTAATTATATTTATTATTATTATAGTTATCTTTGTTAACACAATCAAAAATCGATGGCACCATTGATGACGTCAGTCTTCTCCCTGTCCGGTTTGATTATAATACTATAGTCGCCTCGCTGTATCAATACTATTGCGTCATTGTATTCTGAAATGATAATCAACAACCATAATATCTGCTGTCACTGTCATACACTCTTGTGTAGCAGATGTTATGGTTGTTGATTATCATTTCAGAAAACAATGACGCACTAGCATTGACACAGCGAGGCTACTGTACATGTTAACAAGGTTTCAAATTTACTTACTGATCACATAAATAATCGTATTTGTTTTGAAATATAAAATATACTTGTCAAAAAAGAATTAGCAACAATGCATTTTGCCACTGCCAAGGTATGGAATATGAATTTCCTTGCCGATTTTGCGGTAATGATGTGATGTATTATTGAACGATTTCAGAAAAAAGTACGATCGAAGTATGTTTTCAGGAAATAGAGTTTAGAGCTTCAAATACCATTTCCGGATTTTTATCATTTTTTTAAGAAGCACCTTACACATACTAATATTAAAATAGTTGAGGGATATTAAGAAGATTAAATATTATGTATTTGTATCAAAATTTTTATAATACATTTTTCAATTTAAATATAATATATATTTGCCCTGTTACAATTTGCGTGTGCATATTCTTTTTGCGAAAATTAAAGTGAAAAATTTAAATAATACGTGATGTGGAAATGACGGAAAGTCCAGATGATGTCCTCCATTTAGTAATAGCAGCGAAGTGCAGTACATTAGAGAAACTAGTGTATGCAAACTACTACACTGATATTTATTCAGGGAATTTGTCAAGATGATGTTGAATATGTTGCTAACAGTTCTCCAGCTGACGTTCAAGTTAACAGCGTAGTTTATGCTAAGCATCCCACATTTGCACCCACTCACACATTCACACACACACTGCCCGATGAACTAATGAAACTACACGTGCCGACGGATTAATTTGTTTGCGCACTATGCGTCGATTTGTTTGCGATAATTGAAAGATGGATCCCATTGTAATTTTGTCGGTTACAGATAATGAAATTCATTTCAAATGCCGGTTGCAAATAGGATTTTAAACAGATATCGCTAATTTCTTTAATTGATATTGATATGCGATAAATCCAAATGTACTACATACATTCAATTTACATAATACTGTTTTATTACAATGTTATAACAATTTGATTCCATAAAAGGGAAAATCAAAATTATTTATTTTGTAACCAAGTCGTACGAACTAATATTTTAACTTTTCTTCTCTTATTAGTACTCGCTTTTTATACATTTTGTATAAATATAAACCCGATGATGTATGGGAATGAAATAGTTTTTCGTATAAAGTTATCTTTATTTCACATTGGTAATGAAGATGAAATGATATAGACGCCGTAAACTTTCGGTATATGAAGTTTTTTTTACTACAATTAACGTCTTCTTTATTATTTTTCTTATTTTCTTTATTGTAAAGTCAATAACATTTCGAACCATTCTGTCTTTGTTATAATCAGTGTTCTCCTTATTGTCGTAATTTTATTTATTTATTATGATTATATTCATTATAGTCTTTATTTTAATCAGTCTTTTTCTTTAATATCGTTAATAATTTCTTATTTGTTATTAGCGTTTTTCTTAATATAACTAAAAAATTCTTTATTGTAATAACAGTTTTCACGGTTTTAATAAATGATTTTCTTGTTGTCATTAATAACATCGGAGTAGTCCTATACAATTTCATAGCTACATTAATATTTTAAGCTACAAAACTATTGGTATTAAACAACAATCTGGATACATTTTTAAAAATTATTCTTCATCGAATCGAATTTATAATGTGTAATTTGTTTGCTCTAGATGATGTAATTCTTTTTTATTTACATTTTATGGTAGATAATATCGTTTTAAAATATCATACTTTTAAAGTCCCAAAAATTGTGAAGTCCATAGTTTTTGGAGTTGTTATCCACGTGTGGATGCCAAATCTTATAAATATTGTGGTTTAGCGCGTTTGAAAGTTGGTAAAGTGGACAGTCTGTGATTTAAAGTATTATAAGGCTTTGTGTGCCAATATATTTGTTAGTTTGGAATTTAATAACATCATATTTGATTTTGAAAACCAAGTGAAGTTGGCTAAGAACCTTGACACAACACTGGACATGGGGTGAATAGCAGTTTTTTCATTATTAAAAGTAAAACTAGAGGAAAATAAAAAATACGCATGTAATATTTTTCATTATTCAATCAATTAAAAACTAAAAACAAAAAATCGAGCAATACTAAACTATATACACTATATGAGTATTAATTATTGTTGTAATGAACTTCTTTCCTTGCTGCTATCAATAATTAATTTTTATAAGAAACGTTATTGTTATTATAGTCAAAAAATTCTTTATTGTATGGACAATTTTCACGGTCATAAACAACATGTTTAGCACTATAATCAATGATTTTCTTGTTGTCTTTAATATATTTGGATTAGCCTTAAGAAATTTCGAGTTTTTCCTTGATATATTCGTATTTTCCTTTTAGTCGCCATTTATTTAATGTAATTTTATTCAATATAAAGAAAACTCTTGGCTATTGTATTTAAAGAATCCTTGAAATATACCGAATTTATTAAAGTTGCACTAATCAAACTTATACACAACAATGAAAACAAAGAAAAAACGCGCTCTAACTAAATTTGATAATGCATATATTAAGGCGATATTATAAAAATATGCACTAATCAAGGGTGTTCTGTTATCTTTGTTATCAACTTTTACATATTGTCGTCAATAATTTCTGTTTTGTAACATTTTTCTCAATACAATCAAAAAATTCTTTATTGTAATCATACTTTTTATAATTGCAATCAATATTTTTAACACATGAAATAATTTATTTTATTATTATTAATAATTTCGTCGTAGTCCTAGCAATTTGATAATCGAACATCAAATTGTTAAGCTACGATACTAAGCAATAATTGGCCAACCCTTCCGCCGGCATTTGGATTTGAAAGAAGGAATCCGCTATCCTACTAGACCAACTAGTCCCGTTCTCATCCTCCGTTGTTTGCGGTAGTTATCCGTCGCTCTAACTCTAAATCTGGCGTAGGCCCGTAATCCTGCTGGGCTGCACCGGCGCAGGACTTAGTCCTGCTGATGTAGAAGCCATTCACGGAAACTTCTGGAATCGATAACGCTGAAGAAATGCTACTGCTTCATGACAAATTTACACTAAGTGTTCTCTACACTCCGGGCTATCGCTTTCGATAACACCACAATCAAATTGTTTATCCGAATTGTTCTTAAATATTCCCAAAGGATTGTATTAATACATATTGCAAACAAATACATTTTCGCGTCTTCTTTTCATTATGACTATACTTCGTTTTTAAACTATAGACAGCACTAGACGAAGTCACATTTACACCACAGCGTTAATAAAATATTAGTAGTTCTGAAAACAACTGGTTTTAATCGTGTAATATCACAAAAAGAGAAATGAAACAAGAAACACATGCAAATTCAGCAAGTGATTTGATAACTACTGAGAGTTTGTCGTTTTAATTACGTTTGAGAAGGTTAACTTGAAATTTTGTCTGGTTAAATGTGGCTTCATCAAATGGCGCAGCAGCCAATCACAGGCTTTGATTTTCTCACTAGAATTTCTAGTTACTGTCTATAGTTTAAAAACAGAGTATAGTATTACAGAACTCAAAATCGTCCAGAATCTCTCTGTTTACAGGCCTAGGTCGACAAAATGTAGGGATGACAACTTAAATATTTTAGCATTACATTCAGTCAAAAGTTTTCATTTTATTTTATTGGAAATGTAAAAAGTTAATTAAAACAGCTATTTTGATTTATTATTCGTATTATACTCGTCTTGTATGATTATGATTACGTTACTTGTTGAAAAATATCAATTCATATTCGTTATGTTTTTTAGGTTGGAACAAATGTCACTAAATTTTTTTAATAAAACAAATCAATTGTTTTTATAATATATGTCCATGTGAACCGAAAATGTATCTGACATAATACTTATTTGTATATCAAGTGCTGAAAGTCTATCTTTGTCGAATCAAAACGAAAGTTGCAGCCTGAGCGAAGCGAAGGTTGCAATCGTTTGAGTTCCATAAAGAACTTTCAACACGTGTTATACACCCTATTTTTTCTACTCCTGCAAGATAAAAAATAAGGAAACAAAAAATTATTTTTTAAACATAATTTGACATTTATTGCAAATTTTGTATTTGTGACGCGCAAGTGATGCGTATCCATGGCAGCAACAATGCAACAAACATTTATTAGTGCTGCAAAGAGTCACTTTCAGCATGAAAAACAAACCAGAAAATTGTATTTTCAAAGCAGGAGTAGAAAAAACCTATACATTGTATAAATTTTAAGTAGTAATAATGTTTCTTAAATTAAAAGTGTCATCGGCTCAAAAAATCTTGTGTATCACACGTCCAGAAACTCTTTTGCGAGATCTCGCATTAATTGCAGGCCTCGCTTTCAGCTTGGGCTGTCAAAATAAACTCACTTTCGCAAAAGTTTAGTTTCTGGACTAGTAATACAAATAACTATTTACAAATTGTAAAAATGAAGAAAACAGTAGGGTTATTTATGTTTGAAGTATGTCATATATTCCCGTTCGTGTCGTATACCTTTCAATAGTTCGTTGATTTACGACTATTACCAATAATAAACCTTTATGTTTCCAATAAATACCACAAAACACAAGCTTAATAGTGCGTTAAACTACCTTGTAAAATTTACGATAAATACATAGCGACAAATTGTTTTCTACTTCCCCAATTCTCCCCTAGTCCGTCCCTGTCCACTGTGAAAAGTCGGACGATCGGTCCTTGGGCAGAAATTGAAAGTTTTACTCTCCAAACGAAAATTACGTACTTTAGGATTTCAACGACGATCAATACAGGTTGTTAGAAACTTCAACATATATTTCAAGATTTTTTCATTCAATATCCTCGCATTTTGAATCAAGAGGCAAGGAATTGACGGAAACGATGATTCGTTACAAGTGCGTCATAATTAATACTGAGGTATACAAATCAGATCCATATGTTTACTCATGCAAGACTGATAATGTTACAAATATTAAATAATTCATAAAATAAAAATTGTATCCTGAGTAGTTATTCATCAAATATTCAAATAATAAAAACAAAAATACTTAAAAATCCTAATAAAATATTTGATTACAATAAAGTAAATATGAATTTCAATAAAGAAAATGATGATTACTACAAAGAAAATATTAACGCTCTAACGGAAAACACTGATTACAACAAAAAGATTATTACTTTTTATTTTAACATATATATTTTTACTTTACTCGTATTATTCTTATATATCATCATGATTGAATATTTTTCAACGTTTACCAATTGGGTTTCCAAGACAATAAGTAAGTAAGACTGTAAGTTATGTAGAAATATAAAAATAATGATTGCGTAAACAATAGTTTATATAATGTGCTATCATAATGATTTCATTCCTTCGAAATGGATCATCTTTTGAAAATTTTATTAAAATATTTATCACTATTCCTTATTGCCGATACACAATAGTTATTTCTATGATTAGGCCAAAAGATTAGCTTTTTAATTAAATTTAAATTAAATAAAAAAACCTAATGAGCATTGTGACCAGGAATATATCACTGGTTCTGGATTACTGAGATTTCGGTAAGAAACACTACTGTCCTAAATATTTAAATAACTTTATATACATTCATATAGAAAAATACTAACAGTAATATTTAAGAACTTTATTAGTAACATAACAAATACATGTATTTTATGTATAATACATATAATAATATAATAAGTCCTATTTATATTATAAATTAAGCAACGCGGTATGTATTGTACGAAGTACTTATCAACATTCTCGAAAGTTATTAGTGTTTAATACAATTTCTCGAATTATTTACCTTTCTTGTATACTTATTGTAATCAGCGTTTTCGATCATTTTCATTTCCCTTCTTGTAATCAACGTATTTTTTTACTCTAATTGAATTCCGCCCTTGCAATACTTTTTACAAGAGCAACAAGTACTGTAAAAATCTGAGATTTGGGCGTTTATGACGTTTTCGATGATTTATTCCATGTCTGTTGTGAAAACTAATGCACGTCATTTGTTTCAGTGGAAGCAACGATGGGGAGTCGTCACTAAGCTTTCTCCAGCTGCAGGTGAGTCAGGGGTACTTCCTCAAATTAGGGATCGTGCCATAATCCTCCCTAAAGTGGTTGATAATGGTACGGGCACTCATATTGCAAAATATAACCGTGAGGTATTGGGCATCAAACAGAGCTATCGAAGCAACGAATAGCAATAGCGAATAGGGTGCGTGACTGTGTATTGTTAGCCACACATGTCGGCAATCGCGTGCTAAAACACATCAAAGTATAAATGTGTTCGGAATTAGTCCACTTTGATTAGTGGTTTTCTTTAATGCCTTCTAAAATTTCATCTTACACACGAATTATTATGTGATAAGTTTTCAACTATGGACAGGAAATATCTAAGTTCCTGGTTCTGCCAATTTGGTACCCAACCAACAGATGGCAGTAAAAACTTATTACTGCATTTTATGTTATATTTTTTTTATTGATGCATTTACAACAAGTTAAGGCTAAACTGACAATTGATTGATTGATGAATTGATACTCTACTATGTTCTATGTGAATTTACAACAAAATAATAACAAAAATACAGGATTGTATTAATTTAAATCACATTGATATTTTTACTAAAGTAATTGATTTAAGTCACTTGTTCTGCAATTCTTATTTAACATCCCAGGTTTACAAAAATTGGGGAAAAAATCGTGTTGGTAATGTTACAATCTGGCAATACTTTCAAGAAGTACTAAATAAAACTTTGTCGGTAAAACGTTTTTGTGAGGTATAGCGACACCGAAGGGATCCAAAATATTTCGTCGCTGTAACCGAAGAGAGGAAAATAACGTTTTATTGGTATTCAAAGAAGTAGTCACAATATCGACGTTATAATCAGATTATCTCTATAAGCGGTTTCATTATAGCCAGATTTTTACTGTATTTTTATTGTTTCTTTAAATTTTTACTTATTTTTTACAATGTTTATTTTTTTATAATAAATATTTTTTGTGAAAAACGTCGTTGAAAATATGGTATACTTTAAATAAAAAGAAAATCAAATTTGTTTGAAAAATATCACATTTTTATATAACCCTGCAAAATCATTTTCTTTATTTAATTTTTGGCGCATGTTTTTACTATATTGTTTTAAATTAGAGATCTGAACGTAAGGTATTGTTAGTTATGTACCATGGCGCATTTTTCTAAAATTCGTAAAATTTTCTTTAAATCTTTTGTATTATTGTTTTGTCTTCTATTTAAAGTATAAAAACAGCAAGCAAATGTGATAAAGTAAAACTGACATACAAGAAGTAACTCCCATTGGAGATATTTCAGTTTTACGATTCTTGGTACTTGGTAATTAAACTGATAAATCCAGCGGTTTAGTACTTTTCAGTCGTCTTATTTCTTTTAAATTATGTAAATCTTTATTCTGTCTTGAGGAATATATTTGTATTAATTTTTAATCCTAGACATAATCATATTATTGTTTGAATAAAAAAAAAATAATAAAAAATAATACGATTTTAAACATTTTCTGTTTTATTTTTTATTGTCCTATGACAAAGTTAGGATATTTTTTTAAGTTCAGCGCAAAACTTAATTACGCAGATACATAAAAAAGATTTAGTTAACAACTTGTTAAAATCCTGAAATGTCAAACTAACTCCAGTCCCAATTTATAAAAAGAATTAAATATATTATTTAGTTCCAAAGATAATTCCACTTGTTTGGTGGAATTAGCAATATTTGTAATTGTTTGTCAGCATTTTTAAAGAATACAAAGGAATATATTTATGGTGATATTTGACAACCTAGAAGTAAAAGACTTTGATTACACGCATGCACAAAAGCATTCATTGAAGTATGGTTATAATCAATTTTCTTAAAATTTTTTTTATTAAATTCGTATTAAATGGAACAGAAACGTTAAAGTTATTTTTTTTATTATTTTATAATGTAGTAATTATTTTTTTTTCAGATTTTTAACCATCTCAATCTTCCACTGGACATTATAAAAATAAAATCATTTTGAACTGAAATAAATAAATACACATATTTAATTATTACATTATAAAATAAAAAATATTAACTGTAACGTTTCTGTTCCATGTAATATGTATTTAAGAAAAAAAAATATGATAACTTCAATGATTGCTTTGCGCATGTATAATCAAAGTATTTTACTTCTAGGTTGTCAAATATCTCCAAAAAACTTCGTCTGTATCATTTAAAAATGTTTATAATCATCAACAAATATTACTAATTCCATATCAAACTAGCGGAGTTTTCTTTGGAGCCAATTAATATAAGTAATTTATTAAATGAAATGGGACTAGAATTAATTTGTCATGACAGGATGGTAACAAGGGTTATAACTCTTCCGGGTTAGTGGCTAATCTGTTTTATGAATCTGGGGGAATTTGTTTAAGACTTCATCGACGTCAATTGATTTCTGGTAAAAAATACTGAAGTAGGTACAGACCAATTTTCATAATTTTTAAACTACATATATAAAATATATGGGTACATCTCAGTTGTTTGTTGAAAAACTTTTCGTCTTTTTTAAAGAGAAGTATTTTATCTTCGTTATTTTTGCAGTAGCACCTATCGAAAACTTCTAAAAACTAATTAAAAACTGTAAAAAGCGATTTTCCAGTAATCAATATTATTTCGTATCGTAATTTCTGTTGTGTGTCGTGTACACATATGACAACAAAGGGCTGGAAAAGGTTTTAATCAGACAAATTTTTGACCGGTTTCAATTGACAAAAAATCGCGTCTACAGAATTTTTGTGTGGGAGACTGTCCCTTCCAAGCCACGGCTTTTCACCGCCAGTTAAACTTTACGTCGTTCTGTATCTGCTCTCGTGTTTTCGAAGTCGCACATTCGATAACCGAAGGATTAGTTATCTGATTTTGTCGCAGCGAAATCGTAAGGACAGCCGATACTTCGGTGATACTTGTCGTAGACGCGATTTATGTACCACAAATAGGATTACTTTTGGAATTTTGTACGATCTGATCGGCCTGTCAGGAAATAATTCCACAAAAACGAAATCTGCAAAGAAGCGACATTGAAATGCAAAGAAAGAAACAGTCCCTTCAACGATTACAAGCGAGGAAATTGATTAGGATCATTAAAATTTTTGATTACAATAGTAAAAGCAGATCTACAGTACGATTTTTTTTTGTATGAAGTAATCCATCATTCAATAGGTTCTTAACTTAAAGATAGGTGTACGATATAATCAGTGGTAACCAAATTTATGAAAAAATGTTATTAAATTACAAAATTTGGTATATTAAAATATAAATCTTATAAGCCATTATTAGAAAAATAAAGGAAACTATTTTATGTAAATTATTTAGTAATCTGTTGCTCATTTTACAGAAACATTTTGATAATTTCAAAGTTTATTTGGGGCGCTAATAACTGCAATAAATTATTCTTTGGTAATGCTAGTTACATATTATTATATGCAAGAACCAAACATAATTTTGATTATCGAACACACTACTGAATTGCAAAAAGTACATGCAGCTATTATTAATTCGCGTTTAATAGAAACAGCGTTTTGTTGTCGTGCTAGCAGTTATCAAATAGTTTTATAAAAACAGCGTACTAGATCAACTATTAGTTATTTTCTCATAGATCATATGTGGTTATTAGTGCAATACATTGTGAATTATAAGAAAAACATCATTATTCACACTCATACTATGCATTTTTTATAACCAAGAAGAAGACATGAAAATAGTAATTTTTTCACACTCTATATTTTCTTTTATTTTTGTTAAAATTACCTGTTATGTTTATTGTATTTATATGTTTCATGAAATATTTTAAATAAAACACTGCACAGAAAAATAGAAATAAGAAAATGCACCTGACATTTTTTTTTTGCATATTTACATTTTTTTTGCATCAGGGATATTAAAAGTCATTTTTAAATGCATATTGTATGCATATTATGACATTCTTTTAATGCATATTATCCGCTCTTTCGTAATGTATATGCGCAGGTTAATTTAGAGTCTTGAAGCAATATAGAGTAAGTCCTCGAGTAAGTCGTGTTAGATAGATGGCAGCACTACCACGTGCAGTATTACACTAACTATACAAGAGTGCTTAAAATCACGATACCGCATATTTTCTATGATTCCTTTCTTACACCCTCGTTCATACAGGTCCCGCGAACCTGAAGAAATTCTGTAAGCCACTTTAGGCCGGCGCGACATAGTTCCGTATAGGGAGCAAATATACTGGTAATTACATTCGAAGCAGACAACGGAAATTTCTTTAGCGCGGCAAGGCGCTGTTTGAACTACTGGATACATTATTGTAACTAGCGAGACTCATCGCAAATGAGTAATCACGGCTGACCTGTCTGGTCAGGTAGTCACGTTAAAGGTCAAGTGGTATAGAAGCGATGCCACTATTGTTCGAGAATTTTATAGAGTCCGAAAGACTCTGGGATGTTCTAGAGATTAATTGCCTACATGTATATAAGTTCGCGACGGTCTGCTCAAGGAAGTCAGTATCGGAGTGTGCAGAGTCACTGAAGAAATTTAGTGTCGGTCAATGCATGTCAGGGACATGTAAAGTAGAAATAAATAAATAGTTGGTGATATACATATCGTATAAATAAATATTGCGTAGTTTTAAGTGTTAAATTAATGTTCGTAATATTTAAATCTTTATTACTAATAATTACTTCTAAATTATTGTTAATAATTCATAATTCATATTGTTAGTTTTATTATTTTTTTATAATTCATTATGCGTTTATTAAACCTAGTTTTATAAATATTCGTATATCAATAATTCTTATAGTTCTCCTAAATAAATAAACATTACATGATATACATTTTAAGTTGACGTCATCTGAGAAGAAAGAAGGTTCATATTTGATATGCGATTTGCTCACAGGGATACTATATTCGGTACCTTATCAGAATGATAAGTATTTTTCAAGATAAGAAATTACATTTTTCGTATTTTTTAAGTAAATTTTGAATATTTGTAACTATGTTGGACAAGCATATTATCTCAATTTTAGTTACTAAATAATCTGAATGGCTACAGGAATCTGTATTTTTTTGACCAAACACTTCAGAGATATCAAGTGAACACTAGAGTTACTACTATAGGTTCTCGAATAAACATAATATAAAATTTGGTGACATTAGGCTGATAATAATGCAAGTTTCTTTGATGAAGACATAAGAAATTATATTATTTTGATTGTACGTTCGGATCGTGTTCATTTTGCCCAAACGGTGTTTCTTTGTGAAGGAGTAGTCTCGCAGTGACGTCCAGTAGTGCATCGCGTAGTGCGGGTCTGTTTGAAGTGGTAGTTTGCTTTGCTAGGGAAGGAAATAGTTGTTCTTTTTAAGTCCGGTGTGTGAGAAACCGGCTGTAACAGATTGAAACAATTTACTTTTCCTTTTGGGATAATTGGTGTGGATGGGAACACGTGCGACTTGACGCGCCGTAATTAAAAAAGCTCCTGACGTACTAATCACAAGCTTTCTAAGCTCCGAGCTTGCTTTCATTACCCATCGATTTTATTCGCTCATCTTCATTACAGTGCCTAGTGCTGATTAGCAGATTTCGTAAAATTCTAATCTAAATTTTTAATTGTCGTAATCAAAAAAATTATTTTTTGATAAAAAATCAGTTGTCAGTCCAGGGCCCCGCGATACCAAGGGCCCCCTATTTCGGACAATCAGAATAACCCCATAGACATTGGAATCCTCTGCATCGATACTTAAATAAATGTACAAAACTCACACTTGCCCAAATCGACTAAAACTCTCTGTTCTTGCGGACTGTGGATGTCGCTTTCTATAATAAGGAATAGAGGATAAGGTGACCAAAATATACATTTGCGTCTTAGAAATAAGCAGATACGAGAAACAAGAAATACTTCGGATTAAAAAATAATCGAAGAATATAAAATGAGTTTTAAATTAAACTAACGAAACTACAAAAAAGTGAAGAACGAATTTTCGACGCCAGTCAGCTTAATAAATTACGCGAATGACATAAAGAAATTATATCATGTACTAAATAAATTTATTAATAAATATGTTATATCTTATTAAGCATCTTTCACAAAAAGTAGTAAAAATTGTGTAGATTTTTAGGTAGAAAAACAGAAAAACATATAATAGTAAGTCCTAAGTCCTAACTGAGAATCTTTGACTCTGTAGGGCGTTACTCTAAACTTATAATCACGATTTGACAGATATCATGATACGTGTAGAGCAATAAAAATATGAGCGAAAATGATTAATTTAATTTTGTAAATTTCATTGAATTATACTATTAAAATGAAATAATTTGTATTAAATAAGAAATAGAAATACATGTAGTAGGTATTGTTCTACATAATATGGTGACTTAGTGTTTTTTTTACCAAAAACTGTTTTCCCATGTTAAATACCTACATATGACAACACTTTTTTGGAACGCATGGTATAAATCAACAAAAATAAATTACTTCATTGCCGTCTTGGTCTTAAAGGCCGAAAATAAATTTGGCTATCACGCCGTCTCGGTCTCATAGATCGAGAATTTATTTGTTCACAGCGCCGCTTGGGTAGGTACCGCATAAATGTTTGTTGCTTTTGTCTTTGGAAATTTTTTGAAAAATATCAATTCATTTGTATAAATAATTAAATCGCATACGTATCGAATTTTTAGTAACCTCTTGTCTATAAAATAAATAAAATTTAAAACCTACTAATATTATATTTATTTAGCGGTTAGTTAACAGGTAATCATAAAATTCCTAATGGTTCATGTTTATTGTAGATAATATTATCTTAACTGAATCCATATAGGTATAATTGATTTCGTTTTGATTTTGTCCAATGACTTTTAATTACGGAAAAAAACACATAAAATAAAAATTTTAATTCAATTCCGAAATTTCCCATTCTTCAGTACTTTTTTCGCCGTAAAACAATACTAACAAAATTCAAAACCCAGTGCGGACATAGTAGGACCTCCTAAAAATAAAGGGTACGACCTAAGAAATCAGGATATCTAATTACCGTATATACACCACTATAGATACTGTAAACAAACAGCTTTTATAATATGTACAATAAAACAAAATATTTCAACCAATTTTGTATGCGTAGTATGAAACGCATTATATAAGACGAAAATATGACCTTAAAGAGGTAAAGTAAAAATAGAAAAGCCTTTAATCAAAGCAGCAATTATTTCATTGTTGTAATCAAGTTTCTTGGAAACTATTTTTAGGTTATGGCAGAATTGCGTTTTTCCATAAACAATGATAAAAACAGTAATTATTTTATATTTAGCTCGGTAAAAAGCTGTGTAGCATAGATTCATTTTTAATAGCATTATTTAACGGTTTCTTTCTTCCTGGTGAGTTAAGCGAAACAACTCGCTTCATATTAAGAGCAAAGACGTGTTAATGAGTGGATCGATGGAAATAAAAAGCGTATCAAAGCTCTCTGCTTTAAGAGATCTGTGTTTGGTTTTTTAGGAAACAAATATAATCTATATTTCAAGGGGGAGATGGGTAAACCGACGAAGGAAACGCTCAGCTGGACAACCGGTAGAATTTGTTGCTGTTTTCGGGATAACCCCAAACCTTTTTCAGGATTCCAGTTGATAGGATGCTGAATTTATAGCTGGTTTGATTCCGATGGAATAATTCAACAGCACTGGTGATTACAACAGAAAAAAAATCGATTACTGTTGCAATCATTTTATTCATTCATTTATTATCTCAAACAAACTATCTCTTAACATTCGTTGAATATCCTTGTTGCTAGATATATTTATAAAATTTTATATTTATTATCATATATGCTATTGTTAAATTTTGTAAATTTTAACATACATTTTTGAAATTATATGACATTATTGTAATTTATTTGATTAACTTTCACTCCCTTGAAGGCCTAAAAGAGGCAGAAACTGGTTAGAGTCGAATTAAAATTTTTAAACGCTGACTGTCTTTCGAAAAAATTAATCCTTTTATCACCATTTCCTTAGTCAAAAATACATTTTCATTGTCTTTTAATATTTGCCTTAAAACTATTATAGAATCAAAAATTTAATAAATAATTACGCATTCTTACTCAACATCTATTGCTACTTATAATTTGTTTAATTTACTGATTTGCATCAAATTAAGTACCTACGGAAAAAGTTTTCCTGTTAGTGTTTTTATTTTGGATAAAATGTGTTATTTATCTTATTTGAAAAGAAAACAATTTTGGGTAAATGTTCTAATTGAAATAATTTGGAGCTACACTGAGAAAAAGGAAATTTTAAATCGATGCATTTTTGCATTCATTCAAAACTTTTTTTGTGTTGTCTATTAGCAAAACAAACTCATTTTGACTGTAGAAATTAAAAGTTTTCAATTTTTAGTTTTAACTTAAAATTAAAATAAGCTTGAAACAAAACTTAAAAAGTTTTGAATTAAAAAGTAATTTATTTGCTTAAAAATCGATCATGTATAGAAACAAATTCATTTAAATCTTCATTAAAAATATTTAATAATTGTAAGAAGACATAAAAAGTTTTGATAGAAAATATTTTAATGGTTCTTCAAAAATAAGAAATTTTCAAGCCAAAAGTTAAAGAAACTGATATGAAAACGAATAACGTTTTGAATGAAAATAATTTTTTTTATTAAAAAGTTTTTTATATTTCAATTAAAATTCTAAAATATTTAAATTAAAATATTATAATATTAAATAGGGGTATAATAATATAGATTTCACGTGGTCTCATTTGTTTTATTAATTGTAAAACAATAACAATTTTATTACAAAATTTAACTAGGTATTTCTATTAAGTTTAAAAAGATATAAATTCATTAATTACAAATATAAATTATTTGTATTTAGAAAGAAATGACAATAAATCTAATTCAATGAAATTTACCTTTACAAAATGGACAAATTAACATTTTCACTATAAATGTCTCCAAAATTTTTTGACGACAGTAGCAACGTACGGTATATTTTTGTCCCACGATGTCTGGATTTGATATATCACTTTTTGAATTAATAGCCATATGCATATGTTCACTTTCCTGAGGATACTGAGCATTTAGAACACGAAATGTTTGAAATGCGAGATCAATACATCCTAACACAGCTTCAGATTTATATAATTTTTCGTCAATAATTAAGTAATAATCAGTTATGGAACTGAAGGTACTGCCTACAATAATCAAGTAATGTTGAACAGTAATATTTAGCCTACTTAATTTTTTCTTTCTGTTTTTAATATTGCCAGGAATCTGTAAAAAATGTTATTAATTAATTTTCAATTCTAGATTAAAATACTATAAAAGACCATAGCAATGTACCTACTAACTATCTAAATCTAAAACATAATGGATTATTTCATATTATTGTAAAAAGAAAATAATCAGTGAACATTGTACCAATGTAGCTCCAACATCATATTTTAATATTGGCCATTCCTTTAGAAACTGTGCGCTGTTTCTGTATTATTACTTCGTCGGACAGTAAATGTTTTTTTCCCATTTTTCAAGGACAATTTCCCATGGAGTTGTCAATTTTTTTAGCCAATCAAGACAATTTAATATTTCGTCTGTAACGATGAAAGACATTAAATTAAAATTTAATAGCTGTATATTATTTTGAACTAACCATTTGATTCTTGATCACTTTGAATATTATTGTCTGAACTTGCAGATGTCGTTGACGTGGAAGATGTACCAGCTTTATAGAGATATCGTAAATTTCGATATTTTTCAATTAGTTTTCCTTTTGCATTGATACCTGTTTTTGATTTATTTTCTCTGCTTGATACTCTTATTATTAGTTTCTATTTTATGTATTACATATTTTTAACACTTAACTTATCTTCAAATTTAGATACTTCGAACCCCCACTAGATTAATAATGTTTATCATTTGCCATTTTTGATATATTACCTACACGTAATTTATAAACTAAGACTTAGCAGGGTAGCAAGGTAGCACAAACATTCCCTTTAGTTTATCTTGTAGTCTGTCGCGTACATGCTGCACAGTTAAGCGTTCTGCGCAAGTCAGAATGAGTATTTTTGTTTTCGGTCAAAACGATAATGTTTTGGATGAAGAAAACGTTTTTATAATGAAGTAATATTATTTTAATCGAAAATTGATATGATATTACAATCCAAATTTAATGTTTTCATTCAAATATTGAAACTATTTCCATCAAATTTGATTAATTTTCCCATAATAGCTTTTAATCTTTCTTACAAATATGCCTTTATTCAGTTTTACAGTTTTCTGTTTAGAAGAAACCGAATTATTTTTCAAACAATAAAGACAAAATATTTTGGATAAAGATATTTGTATATTTATTACAATTATACTTATATTTTTACAATGAATATTAGTTTACTTCATCCAATAAATATTTTTCAAGAAATTTTAATTTTACTGTGAACATTCACAGATATTTTGGTTACAATCATTTAGTTTTGAGTAAAAATTATTCTTTTTGAATCAATGTGATAAATATCAACATTCAAGATTTATTTGATTCAAACTTTTCATTTTTATCAGTGTACAATTTAGTGATAAATTATTTATTACAGAGGTTAATTATATTATTTATTTATCAAAAATTAAATAGTTATATGCTTTATTAATTCGAATCCTATGACATGTTGGGTATTTAATACTTTAATATTGATATCAGCGTTTCCATAGTTATAATCAACAAATATTTGTTGTAATCATATTAGAATGCAATTTTTATCAGATAGTTAGTTAACCAACAAAACAAAATATAAAACGATGCTGCCATACCACATAAATGATTAGAAAAAAAGTAAATAGACGAAAAATTGAATAATTTGGTGTTTGATTACTTCATAACAGTTTTACCTTAGCAATAACAATTTTGACAGTTCAGCAATCAAATCTTATAAGTTTCGATTATTATGTTAGTTTATCACTAGATGTAACTACTAACTAAACCGAACAACTAAACTCAATTATGAATGACTTTGAGAGGGACTTCAAAACGAAAAACATAAAACTTCCATACAATAATAAAGATTTTGCTCAAAATTTTGGAGCTACGGTACGTTTCCATAGATTCGGGTGGCGTGGCATAAACTTTAGACTTCAAATAACCCTACAAAAAAAAATCTAACTTACAAATTACTTGTTTATTACAAACAACTTGTCGAAAGAATTGTTTATTTAGTTTCTGTCATTTGTTTAAGCCTACTTGATTGCAATTTTGAACACCTGATGAAATTTGTTTTAAACTATATTTCTCTGGAACTAATGATCGGATTTGAAAAATAAAAAAAAAAAACAGTTGAAAAGAGAATTGAAAGACCTTTCGAACTTTGTCATGTTTGACACCCTTTTCCATTTAAAATTTTTGAGGTGCAGTCCACCCCCATTTTAGGGTTGAAGTTATGACATTGGTACTAATCCATTCATGTGACCCCCTTTATACAAAAATTGACGTGTTCGAGCGTTTTTTGCAAAATTGATGTTAAGTGGCCAAAAATTGCGCTGATAATTTTCGTTGGGCCAGCCTGTATATCTCTTGGTAACATCCTGAAATGTTAAACTTAACTCCACTCCCAATTCATAAAAATAATAAAGTATATTATTTGATTCCAAAGATAACTCCACTAGTTTGGTGGAAATATCAATATTAGTAGATGATACAGAGGAAGATTTGTGGTGATATTTGACAAACTAGAAGGAAAATACTTTGATTAAACGCTTGCGTAAAGCATTCATTGGACTATGGTTATAATCAATTTTTATATTATTTTGTTAAACTTAATCTTTTCTTATTTTAGAATGTAGTAATTATATTTTTTCTAATTTTTAACGGTCATCGCGATCTTTCACTGGATATTGTAAAATTCAAATCATTTTGATCTGAAATAAATAAATACATATATTTAATTACTACATTATAAAAAAAAATACTATCTTTAACGTTTCTGTTCCATGTAACACGAATTTAAGAGAAAAAATACGAAAAAAATTGATTATAATGGTTATAATTAATAATATAGTCCAAAGAATGATTTGCAGATGCGTAATCAAAGTATTTTACTTCTAGGTAGTCAAATATCACTACAAATCTTCCTCTGTTTCATTTAGAAATTCTGATAATCATCTACAAATATTGCTAATTCCATCAAATTAGTGACAATGGCCCGTATTACGAGCTCACTTTTATAAGAAAATCGCGATTTTAACGCTCACTTTTACATCAAAATCTTTTGTAAAAACGAACGTTAAAATCGCGATTTTATTATAAAAGCGAACTAGCTCACTTTTATAATAATATCGTGATTTTAACTCTCAATTTTACATAAGATTATGATGTAAAAGTGGGCTTTAAAATCGCGATTTTATTATAAAAGTGAGCTCGTAATACGAGCCATTATCTTTGAAACTAAATAATATACTTAATTCTTTTTATGAATTGGGAGTGGAATTAAGTTTGACATTTCGGATGTTAAAAAGGGGTATATATAACTAATCGGAGTTAGTGGCTAATCTTTTTTATAAATCTGGATTTATAAGTTTTAGATTCATTACAGATACAAGGACTACACCACTAAATTCAAGTAAAAGGTGTCACGAAGCAAGTACCACAGCTTCTTCCATCTAGAAATGCTTTTTATTCTTTCTTGGACGATATGAAAAGTTATGTATGAATTCGGTGGGATAAAAGAAGAAAATAAAGATGATTACAAGTTAAAGTATTCGTTGCTCGTTAGCCATCCATATTGATTAGCACTACCCCGGCGTCGGCGACGCTCTGATCCTTGACACTGATGTACGATGCGCTTTTGTCACGCGTCGCGACGCGAGCGTGACGCCTGGCCACGCAGTGAAGACGTCGCGATCGCGACTTGTTTATGCATGTTCTTGCTTGTTCCTTACGCACTGCACACCGGAATTTTAATTGAAATGTAGCTCCGTGGATGCGTTTATCATTTTTAATATTTTTGTGTCGTACCGAAATTAGAATTTCAGATACGAAATGGGGGAGGAATTCTCCAGAAGTCAAGGAGTTGGCTTTTCACACGTTTTTATAATAAAAATTTTATGGTACGATTTCATTTCAAGGAATTTCGTAAAGAAAACCTTGATTACGACAATAAAAATATTAAACGCAATACGGAAAACGATGATTACGTACAACTTAAATAAATCGTAAACTGAATTGCAGAATCAAAAGTTTATGAATAGTTAAAAGAAATTATTACCCCTACTTTAAAGTATTTATTAAAAACGACTTACGTCGTAGTTTAGAATACATGTAGAGTAATTTAAATTTTATATCTTAATTTTGCAGGTAAACTTGGATATTATTTTTTAATAAGTAAATATAGATTATTGAGTTATTGTTTGCAATAAATAAATCATTAATTCCACAATTATTCTCTTAGATAGAAAACTTTGAAATGTATATAATAACAAAAAATAATTGAAAAACAGATGTCAAATAAGTAATATTTCATAAGTATTTAAGATACTATTTCTATGAGTTAAACAAAAAATTACCAGTGGTTATCAAATTATAGGACGCAACATTAAATAGCGACATATATTTTTATTACATTATTCGGTAGAGCCTTTTTTTTATTTTAACGATATAATATGTTCATACTTTCATTTCGATCTAAAATATTTGCCATCTATCTATCGACTCCGATAATAAAATAATTGATTTAACATTTGTCTAGTGATTTGGTAACACTGTTTAATTTTGAAAAGAACTATCAACTGTAGCACTAGTAACAAAATTATAGCACTAGTATTGCTATAATTTTTCATTTTCGCCGTAACATGTGACCCAAAAATACTGTATAGAACATAGGTTTTGTACTGATTTCATAAAAAAATCACTCTAGTTTATAGTTAACAATTTTTTTTAATAAAAATTACATATCTAGTTTTGTATCTCTAGTTCTCCAGACTTTTATAACAAAACTGATTAAATGATCTGCATATTAGAATAAAAATTGTAAGTAGTTTATACGAATTTTTATTTTTTTTGTTCTAATCAACTGTTCGAGGTTATTTTACGAGTATTTAACAATGTTTCTATTCTTGTAATCAATAAATTCTGTAAATATCTTTGATTTCGATTATTGAATAATTTGTTGAATTATAATGGCGTAGGGTGTAGATTACATGTTTGTGTGATTGGTGTAATTGTAACTGATTAAAATTATGAAAATGAGATTCTCGTTGATTGGCGTTGCGGTTTTACTTACCGATATTTACAAAATCGGATTTGTATTTGTTTTTAATCATCTCCCCTCATAAATCTCGTTTAACTTATCAAAGCGCATTAGGCCGATTCCAAATTATCAAATAAATAATTCACCTGAAATCTGTGTTTAAAAATTTAGCCCTCGGTGGTCCAATTTTCATTTTTCACGTCTGATGCTGGATCCGGGCTTATGTAAATGATATAGAGGCCTGGAGAGTATGTAGGCGTTATCTCCTATGGCCTATAATGACACACGCATTGTTATCGGCCCGCAAAGTACTTCTTTATTTTATTACGGGCCTGATAACTGCAAATATATGGAAAAAATCGCAGGGGTAGATGCTTAACTCTTAATAGACCCGCGAAAAAAGAATTAGAAAAAATTTGGTCGTTACGGTTATTCTCGACACTCTTCTACCTTCAAGTCTTCTACGGGTTTGGGGTAGCTTACACCGATCCCTATTGTACACTCACTAACAGAATTATTACAACTTTATATAATTCTGTCTATCTATATTAAGTAATTTTTTTATTATGATACAACTAGGGTTGAATTGATTTTTTTTCTAAAAATTCATTGATAAAATGAATTGTTCTGAAATTCTTATTTAACATTGCGGATTTTCGAAAATCGAGGGAAATGTTACCATGTGGCAATATTTTAAGAATTAGTAAATCTGTTTTGAATTTATAACGTTAAAGAATTTATCCACTAATGTCTGATTTTTTGTTAAATTTTGCTTTGAAATATGTTACAGTAAATTTTGGTTTTAACGACATTGAAGAGATCTCAAAAATTTCGTCGCTCTAACCGATAAAAGTAAAATAACGTTAGCGTATGTGGGCTTTCAAATAAGTGGCCACAATTTCGACGTTATAATCAGTTTGTCGCTCTAAACGGTATCGTTATAAAAGGATTTTATTGTAGCTTTTTTATTATTTCTTTAATTTTTTATTTAGTATTTAAAATATGTTTTCTTTTTCTTAATAAAGGCTAATTTTGAAATACGTTTTTTGAAATTATGCTATACCAGTAAATAAAAAAACTGATTTAAATAAAAAAATTCGATCTTAAAAAATATGTCTTTTATGCAACCCTGAATACAGCTTTATTAGTTGCAATAATTCATGTTCATTTGTAGGAATATTAAGGTACAATGTAATTTAAAAACATGTCGATTACAACAATAAAATATAGATGATTATAACGATTACTACAAAGAAAGAAGACTTTTTCGCTATTAGTTTCTTAGTTATTTAAGATAAAACTACAATGAAAATATTGATGACGATAGAGAAAACGCTGATTATAACGTAGAAAATTGTATTTTTCCTGTTATACTACGTCAACTAGAACCAGACCACAAATCAGAGTAGATTTAGTGTTTCGAAATTTTCTCTAATTTCCGTATGTTCTGATTTTTGACCTACTTAAATCAAAGCACAATTCAGAATAAATATTGATTCTTTTGAATGTGTTCCTCTTCAGGAATTAGAGTAAACATCAAAGAATGTTCTAAGTATTAATCTAATGAAACAAAAACGCAATCTACAGCATATATTGATACTCTGGAATGAAATTTTGACATATTAAATGTATATTTTTCACTAGAAAACAACTAAATCAAAAATACAATTCAATTTCTTTGTATTCTAAATACCAAAAATAATATACTTACGTATTTAAAAAGACACACTATTTTAATAAATTGTGTGATTGAATCCTAGCAAAGTAATGTAATCAATTGACATCAAAGAAAACAAAATTTTCTTTTGATTACGAAAAAAAAAGAGAAAACATCGATTTCTAATCATGGTGCTACACGTTTACAAGTAATATAATCATTCCTGTAAGGTGTATGAGAGTAGCTCATCGCAGATAGAGTAAAAATATCTGGCTAATGGTCGTACGAAGGTCGGTTTTTGCTCCAGAATGTATTCTGAACTGTGGTTTATGTGATCAAGTAAAAATTTTGTTATACTAAATACCAAAAATAATATACGTATTTAGAGAGATACAAAATTTTAATAAACAATCGATTGAATCGTGACAAAATATTGTAATCAATTGATATTTTCTTTTGATTACGACAACGAAACTAAAAGCAATGATTTTTAATCATGGTGCCGCACGTTTACAAGTAATATAATCATCCCTGTAAGGTGTAGGAGAGTAGCTCATCGCAGATGGAGTAAAAATATCTGGTCATTGGTCGTATGAAGGTCGGTTTTTGCTCCAGAATATATTCTGAACTGTGGTTTATATGATCAAGTAATTTTTTTGTCATTCTAAATACCAAAAATAATATACGTATTTAAAGAGGCACAAAATTTTAATAAACACGATTGAATCGTGTCAAAATATTGTAATCAATTGATTACATAAAAAAACGATATTTTTATTTGATTACGATAAAGAAACCAAAAGCATTGATTTGTAATCATGGCACTGCACCTTTACAAGCAATATAATCGTCCCTGTAAGGTGTAGGAGAGTAGCTCATCGCAGATGGAGTAAAAATATCTGGCTAGTGGTCGTATGAAGGTCGGTTTTTGCGGTAGCGGTAGCTCGCCAACATGGGGGTTTGTTTTAGTTGGGCTGATGATGGATGGTGGCTCGGCTCGGTTAGTTTGTTTGCTGCCCGCACATGGAATGCAATTACGGATGTTATTTATTGTACTTTTCTTCTTTAAACTACACTTCTTTTTATGCAATTAGTCGCGACCATCGATCCTGAATATGGAGATTTGAAACCGCACACAATGCCATTAACGGAACATGGATTTGATTTTGCTTTAACATTTACTTTCGTTTTTATTGGGTACGACTTGTGCAATCAAAAAGGGTGATGAAAAGGATATATGTACATATCGATATTTACATGTGGATATTGCTGTCCTCTGTGGAATGTAGCTGCAATATTTTGTTTATACATACTTTAATCAGTAAGTTCGAAAATGCATAAATAATTAAATAGAGTGTAAGTAATTAAATAGAGTGTAATCGATATTTAATAAATTCATAAGTTTAATTTTTGGGTAGCGTGAAAAATATAATCAGCAACATCCTGGGATTATTAATTATTTACAACCTTCCTGGCGTTCTTACTTTCCTTTAACTTAAATATTAAGTTAATAGTAAAAATAATCATACTTTTTTTATTGTAATCAGTATTTTCTTTATTTTTAAAATTAAGACATGAGACTAAACATGCAAGTAAAAATTATCATGGAACAAATTAAATTTATTTTTAAATTTTATTTGCGGTGATTTTTTTAGGGTTTTTGTGTCAATTATTAAATATTATAATTTTAATAATATAGATTATGATTTTACGAGATTTTGATACAGGTTTATTAATTAAGGACTATTTATTTTAGGATATTAAGTTTTTGTTTAAATAGATAAATGTAAGCTGTTATCTAAGTTATAACTGTACTTGTACGGTAATATTATTACTATATACTGATTCAATAGTTATTTGTATGAAATGAACTTTTGTGAGATCTCGCAAAAGAGTTTCTGGGCGTGTGATGTACAAGATTTTTAGCGCCAATAACATTCTTACTTTATTAAAGAAATATTATTACTATTAAAAATTTTATACACTATAGGTTTTTATGTTAGTGACATTTTCGATTCACATGGATATGTAAACAATTCACTTGTTTTATTCAAAAAAATTAGTAACATACATACACGAGTATAATATGAATAATGAATCAAAAAATAATTATTTTAATTGACGTTTTACATTTCCAATTAAATAAAATTAAAAATTTTGATAGATTATAATGCTAAAATATTTAAGTTGGCATCCCACAAACAGAGAGTTTCTGGATGATTTTGAGTTCTGTAATACTAGTCATAATTGGGACGGAGGCACGAAAAATAACATATACAAAATATCTGTGATATTGGCGTTATAGTAACCCATTGAGACTTGATCACGAAAAATTATTGATAAGAGAACTATATAAAATAATATTTATTAATAACGTCTTTATTCTCTGAAACCAATAAACTATTAAACAAACCACAAATGTTATGGCCTCAGATATCTTAAAATCCTTGCTCTTCGAGTTTTAACATATACAGCGGTTATGATATTCAACAATCCTATATGTTACTGGCTTATGCAATATGGTTTGACTGTTTTACGCTATACTTTCTATCTATATATATAAACGCATGTGTAGAGCAAGATCGACTGAAGTAATTTTAATGAAACTTTTTATTTCAGTTTCTGATATTAATAGCACGAATTGGTTTACTTTTGGCAAAAATCGGTCAACTGGAAATGGCAGTTTATCACTTTTAGTTTTTTGCTAGAATATCTTAAAAGATAAAAATGTGAAAAAAAGTGGTGTAAAACATGACTTTTTTATCGTTTTGTCGAAACATACTCGGTAGTGGCGATCGATTCTGTGGCGGCGACAGCTGATTTTTATAGTTTTACGACATATACACTCGAACATTCATATTTACATTTGAATTTGAATCTTTTTCTCAATTCTCAAGAATCTTGCTTCGGTTTGAGAGATTGGATAAAAGTAAAAAGGTAAAATATATATTGTAGATTCGTTTAAAAAATCAAAGTTTCGTAAGTCTCCGTCCGAAGCAAGCAATCAATATATTCAAATAGTCTAGACTAGTAGTAGACGACAACAAAAAGAATCCAGGACTGTTTTCCTCGCACAATACCCATAATTCCTTCATCTGCCTTGGCGAAACAAGCATTTCGATCTTGCATCGTAATGTAATAACATCCCGTAATGGCCGAGCAAAAAAAGTATTACATTGTTAGTGAAGTAATCAAGTAATGCTCCACTTTTATTACTTCCCGCGCTATCTGAAGAAACAGTTTTAATGTCAGTTTAGCTTCCGTGTGATTGCGGGGTTTTTATTTTGTGACGCAACTTGCTCTAAGTGCTTTTATAAACTTATTTGATTAGGTCTTACACTTTAAAAGTTGCTACAAAGGTTATATGCATAACCGTTTGCTTAAACTCAGATTACTAAACAAAATGTTGATTACAACAGAGATTTTTCCTTGCTGGCTTTTTACATAGTTCTGACATCTGTCGAGTTATCTACAAAGCGTCAATTCTTGAAAAGGGTTCCAGATCAAATATTCACGCCTGTGCCATTTATTCAATATTCTCTGATTATTTAGACATCGTTTTTCCACTTTTCAATCAGATTGTGTCAAGCGAGACATAATTCGTTGAGGTCTTTGCAATCTGATTTTAACAATTTTACGATAATGTCTCTGAATTGATTGTGTCTGTTTGTAAACGACTGTTGATTATTATATATTATATAAATTTTATGCTGGTTGACATAGTCTTGTAAAATAATAAGTAAAATAAAATGCACCCGCTCTACATAAACCAATATTTTATTATTTGGCGCATTTTTGATATTAAGGAATAATTCCGACTACTAATTAAACAATTAAATAGAATTCTTGAGCAAATTTCATATCATAATTATCATTCCATGTGTAAGTCTTATAATTTAATAACACATATTTAAAGTAATAATTTTTCCATTTTTGCTTTCTAAAAAAATCTGCGAGAAAAGCACATTGGATCCAACATTTTAAATTAATCAATAAAGTATATATATAAATAATTCGACCAAAGTATATACAAAACATTTTGATTGATTTTAAATTTGGCGCGCAATTCATACTACAGGCGAAAAATGAGATGAAAATATACAGTTGGACAAAAAACACCGGACACATATATAATTTTTTTTTTAAATAATGTCTTCATACTTTCTATTCACTAAATTATAATATATATTTGAATTGTAATATAAAGTCAAATATTAGCTTAACAAAAATTTAGAATTTGATTGGTATATTCGATTATTTTGATATTATTAATTATTTATTGTTAAAACCATTGATGAATCTGTATAAAGACTTAAAACCTGTTTTGTTTTTATTCTGTCGGTATAAATGTTTTATGCATCCGTTTTAGCACGGATTTCTGTGAATGACGCTGTGAGACGATACCAGAGGATTGGAAAGTTTACGAGAAGACTGAGATCGGGTCATAACTGAGTTACTACAGAACGAGATAATCGATTTATGGTACCTAAAGTTCTTCGAGATCGACGCGAAACAGCAAGTACCGTTTCTAGTCGTTTATCTGAAGTTCGAAGAGTAACAATTTCAGCAAGAACAGTAAAAGAAGCTGGGCTTCGATCCAGAAAACGCGCTACCGTATCTGCATTGCTCACATATAATTAGATCAAACACATATGAGTGCTCTAATACCTGATCCACTGAAACTAGGTCACAATCCAGAGCAGCTAAATCTGCTCCAGAATGTGCTCTGGTTTCAACAGATCTAGTATTAGAGCAAGCATTTCTAAGTGCTCTAATTACTGACCCACTGAAACCAGAGCATAATCCAGAGCAGCTAAATCTGCTCCAGAATGTTATCTGATTTCAAATGACCTAGAATTAGAGCAAACACTTCTGAGTGCTCTAATTCCTAATCTACTGAAACCGAAACACAATCCCAAGCAGCTAAATCTGCTCCAGAATGTGCTCCGGTTTCAGCAGACCTAGAATTAGAACACACTGAAGCGTGCTTTAATTCCCGGCCGGCTGAACTAGATCACCTTCAGGCCATTTGATGCCCTGAAGGTGGTCTCGCAAGACCACCGGTCGAGGAAGAGATCCAGATGCCTGCTGCCTCCCCGGCGACCCGCAGAGCGGCACTGAGTACTAGCACCTCAAGATTCCTGGTATATCTTGAGACACGTAGTATTATCGGTCATACGGATTTCTATTGGCTGATATTCAATCTGTAATTGTGACTGTACTACTAGAAATTTCAAAATGAAAACTTGTAAATACGTAGGTACTTTGATGCGAGGAATTCATTGGTAGTGTTTTTAAGGATGTAACTCACATCCATTTGAGGATAATAGTCAGTTACTAAAAAAATGGGAAAAGGTGCAATAATTCTTTAAAATAATAACTATTCAGGGCTTTTATTACTGATGTAAAAACATACTACTTTACGGGAAATATCTTCTTGGGGGCATTACCCCTTCAAATTTTTTCTTTAGGGACATGAGCCCCAATGCCCCCGAGTAGTCGTCATTTAAAGAGATCAATAAATTGACAATATTAAGTGATTTTAAAAATACAGATATATAAAAGAAATAAAAGGAGCAATAAATTAAACGGTTAATACCGGGATGCATTGTGGCAAACACATCAGATTTTTCTCTTATAATATTCCGCAGGTAAACCAGCCTTCAGAATGGAAATATATGTTAGGTAAGGTTAGGTAGGTATTTCATTTTGTAGATGAAGTTAAACGCAACGGTGCTCTACAAATTTACCTCTTGTTAAGCGGTTAATATTATGATAGCATTACAGCCCGCAAAGAAAACATAAAAAACATCGTTAACAAAATACAAGACCGAGAGAGTCTCGGCAAAAACTCATTACCCAAATTCAATTCCGCTAATCTCGTTGTCTTATTAGTAACTGATAAAAACGCCCCAGTCTCAAATTCCGTGCGAACCAAAAAAATTCCAATTAAAATTTCGATGGATTTTTGCATAGGTAGATGAAATCATTTACATAATCCAGAAAAGAAAAAGGAGATTTCTTATCCTAATTTGATAATTAAAAAGAATTATTTTTATCGCAGGAACAATTAATTTCTTGTTCTTTTCTTAATACAATTAAAGCAGAACAGATTGTTGAACTAATTTAGATTCATTTTGTTAATTGCTTTAGTTATTACACTGTTTACATTTTTATTTTGTCAAAGACGAGGAAATTAATGTCGTTTACTTTCCTTATTGTTTGAATGGAGTCTTTTCTTCTTTCAGGAATAATAGCAAACACTTAGGACTGAATATATTTCATGCTATAATTCACTTCTTTAACTAGATTAATTTAGAATTCATTGATTACTATCAACCGCACTTTGATTACTAGTAAAGTAATATTGATTACAATAAAAAGTACATAGAAACATATTTTATAAGAGAAAAATTATATTTTGTACAACAAAACACCTATTGTATATATGTATAATTTGTTATAAATCATTTCTTTAGGTAAATTAACGCTATATTCATTGATAATTACTGACAATTTAAAAAAAAAAAACAGAACATTTCAGAGCACATGACTGTTTTGGAATCTGTTCTGGTGTCCAATTGGTCAGAAATCTGAACATTTTTGTGTTTGTTTTAGTTCTTGACTTGCTGAATCAAAAGCAAGATTAAAAAAATTAAGAGTAAATAAGTAAAATTGCACTAATCTTGCTAAAATGGAGCAAATATTTATTATTCAGAATGTGTTCAAATTTTAGTAGGTAAAGAATGTTCGGTTCTTGGTCTACCAAAACCGGAACAAAGATCAAATTTTAGTGGACCAAGCACAATCCACAGCAGATATTGTTGTTTCGAAATATGCTCTAGTTTTAATAGTCCAAGAATCAGAGTAAATACGAATGCTCTGATTATAATCTAGAGTAGATATTGATGCTGCGGTTTTATTTACTAAATTACTTATGACTGTGTACAGACAACCACATTTTTATAGGTATTACGTTAAGTCTTGTGCACATGTTTATAAAGTATGTGTATAATTTAAACTTACCGAAGTAGTAGTTAACTAATTGTATATTGTAAATAAAGTACATATTTTTTGCCAATTTTTCAAGTAAATCTTGGATTAGTCAGTGCGTTGTCTGAATTAATTTTCAATCGGCTACTTACACTGTCTCTAAACAACAAAATTAACATTCCCTATGAGAGATATCATTCTGATGTACTTTTAAAACCAAAAATCCATCTCTCATACCCGTCCATCTCTCTCCCATTTATTTACAATATATAACAATTTTTTATAGGGTAACATGAACTTCAGTTCCGCAAGATTCGACTCAGTTCATACTTTCTCAAAGGTTGTAATGTACTTACATTCTTTACATCTTAAATAACTAATGAGACAAATGTCATTGTGAACTTTGAAGCATATCTTTTAAAATATAAAATACGAAATGGTGTTATTGTAAAAGATAAGAAATACACAGTATGAAACGATAAATAACAGATGATAACGTTTTGTACACATCAGCTTTTTTTGAAGAAGAAGACAAGAATAATAATTGAAAATAAGAGTTTTATTGTAGTTTCGGTTGAGAATGTGATCACATAGTCGGAATGCATCTTGCAGTAATTCATTCATGAATGCAATAAACACGTCTTGGCGGTGACAACTGCTGCTGTGGTCCCTCGACATTTCATACATAAAAGAAGATGGCGCGAATGCGACGGCATTATTCTTTCCCGGCGTTTTCGGTTACAGCCGCTCTGGGCCTGCAACGCTGCAAGGATTGCTGCATTTCAATGCATTCAATACCAAACGGCTTCATTTGGATTCCGCAAACACTACCAGCCACAGGAATACTTGCAAAATGTTTAACCTCAAAAAGAATAGTACTTTGTCAAAGATAATATTTTTGATAAATATTTAATTGTAGGTTGTAGGTTGGTCCAAAAAACTTTAAAGAAAAATGAAACCAGAGTATGTCGTGTTATTAGAATTAACAGTTATACTTCGTTTGATAAACAAAAATTGAAAATTTAACATAGATTACTGCTTGAACAACATATATGATTTTTTCTTCTATTGAAGTAAACAAATACCTATACCTATGCAAAAAGAGGTGGGATTTAATAACTTGTGTTGCTATCATTTGAAGTTGTTATATCTATTGCAAATATCAACTACAAAATACTCTACACAAATTATTTCAATTCTTCTCTCTTGTCTTGTTTCTTTTAATGAAGGAAAAAGGGGTTATTTGAAATAAATTTACCTGATAATTTGCTGTTTACTTACTTTTATTTTTCGTTACTTGATTCAAAGTCAAAATGAGGATGTTTTTCTTTATGGATGATTAATTTTCTATTAAAAACAGAATGTATTCAAAAAAATTAATTTAACAAATATTTAAATATACAGCTTGTAGAACTTTCACACATTGCCTTGCTTTAAATTCAAATGATATAAGGTTGATAGCTAATCGCTTTGTTGCAATTTCAGTTGTTGCAGATATTGTGATGCTTAGCGAATGGTTTCGATCTCTCTAAATTACGTGTAGAATGTACCATCTTTACCTACTTTTAAGAACAGGCGAATCACAATTCACCACTGGCTGAAGTAGAGTTATTTTTGCCTACTGTAGCTCGCTTTCATGCAATGATCATATTTACACTTTCTTTTACTGTGAATTCCATTTTTTGATTCTATAGAAAAAATAAAAATACTGGTATTTTTTTAAATCGCGTAATTGTTGATAAAAAGTAATAAGAAAGTTTTGGAGAGGGGGAAATGTAACATCACGTAGCAGAATTAGGTAGAGAATATGAATTTATTGGATAAAAATTATGCATCATAGAACATCGATGTATGTAAACACTAAACAGCCTTCAAAAATTATATGACATTGACAATGTTGACACTTCAATTCCAACCAAATTTACACCAAATCTGTTGTGTAATATCAAAATATTTTTATTTTATTCTATGAATTGGCTATATTGATATTTTATACATTTAATTTAATTTATCATTAACAACATCTATTCAATATCTTTAAGTAAAAAAAAAAGTTAATTAAATTCCCACTATTAGAATTGTAAACTGCTCTCTCATTTTCCTACGTGGCGCCAAAAATATGGCGCCGTTAAACTTTAATTTCAAATGTTAATTTCAATGAAATTATAAGATAGTATAGTTTGCCCATTAGAAGTTAAAGACATTTGATTCTCCAGAAACTAATTATATTGGCTTATATTATAAAAGATTAAATAGTATATGCCAGAACTCATGGGTAAGCAGAGCTTACCTTGCTTACCCTGACCACAGAGCAGTGCTCTACAGTGATGTGAAAATGTTTTAAATTCATTGCAAATTTGAATTTCTGCCAAGGTCGTATCTGTAATTTGACATTTGTAATTTTTATCAACTGCAAATTTTATTTTGCTATTAGGTCATAACGAAAACATTATCTCTTTTAAAAAAGACTGAAAACCAACTATAAAGGCAATCAGTGGTATTCTACTGTTACTGTTAAATTTAGAGATCGTCTCTAACTTAATTTAGAGGTGATCTCTAAGAAAAACGTATTCTATAGTCAAATTTTACCGGTGTTAGCGCTAACATTGTTCTGTAATACTAGAATAACATCACCTATAAAAACTAACAGTCACCTCTAGATAGAGATCGTCTCTAAGCAAATTTAACAGTGACTGTAGAATACCACTGAATGTCTTTTAAGACCTAAAAAATGTAATGTCATTATTGTTTTTGTGAATGTAGTGTATGAAAAGAGCTTTTTGATATTCGGCCTGCATTTTATGAAAACGTAGAAATAATTTAGTAATTACTCGAACCGGAAATGAACGTGGCGACTGAGCAAACACGAGACCATTGGGTTTCACGCACGGGGCAATCGATAAAAACACAAAAAGTGAGGCAACTCGTGCGTGAGCAAGTGGAGAAAGTTTCCCGGATCAAATGCCCGGCCCGCCTCATTATAAACCGCTCGGCTAAACGAATTACAACTTGGTGAAAAGTTAGACGCTCATCTACCAATCAAAACGCATTAAATATTTCACCGCCCGTACCTACCCGCAAATGTTTGTTCGCCCGCTGGACCCTGCATTCCAAATTACGCCCGGTAACCCTTTCCTACGGTACGGTTTCTTCTTCATTGCCTACATCCCCAAAAGATTTCTTCATTCCCAAATAACACTTTACTTTTTACTTCCTTGTACGAAGTAGAGAAAGTATTGTAATTGCGAAAAATTTCTGTTTTCAGTTTCAGCATGACGTCTGTACGTAACTATCTTACATAACTCATAAATGACTAGCCGTATAATTTTATAAGTTTTTATATGGAACTGCTATAATATCTATTTGTGTACCTGCCATTTTACTCGTAGTTTTTTTGAATTTTACGCATAGACCTTATCGTATTTTTTCGGCCAAATATTCAAAATATTCAAACATTTTTCATTGGTATATATTTTTTTGGACACCCAGTTTACTATAAGAATATCAAACAATATAAAATTTTATATTTTTTCTGAGGAACGCTGTTTAAGGGTGAATACCATTATAATTAAGGGTTCTAACTATTCTACTATAAAAATCTATAAATCTTTATCCATTTTTGCACAAGTTCAGCAAATTTCATTTTTTTAAGACTGGTACAGTTTTTAGAAAGAAAATTTGACAGATGATCTAAAATGAACCACAAGCGAAGTAAGTATATGGAGTGCCGATGCAATTTTTGGACTATTTTTCAACCAGCCTGCAATCAAAGCTACGGAGTTTTTTACAAAGTATATAAATTTTTATCAAAATTCATAAAGTAAATATTTTTGCTAAAAGGTAGTAAAGAAATATAAAAGTATTTAATTTAACCCTTTTGCGTTAAAGGGTTGAAAATTAAAAACTTAGAGGTTGCATAACTTTTTCGTGGCCAGTTTTGAATTCTCTGAATATTTTTTTTTCATACGCCATATCCCTTTTTTGAAAGATTGATACGGCTTTATAAAAAGGAAATTTCATAAATTAACTAATAAAGTTATGAAATCTATACCGGCGTCGATTGAGTTTTTAGCCTCAACAAAAGAAGTTGATATTTATAATCAAGAATTTTTTAGTTATATCCATAAAGCATGTATTTTTGCAGCGGAGCGCAAAATTAAAAAGATATGGAAATATAGCTTTTTTGTGGTATTTTTTTTATATAGAGATGTACACAGCTACATTCAAGGTGGGCCAGTAACCCCCCTGGCCCACCTCTCGTAACAAAAATACTCACGGTATAATACAATTATACCCGTACGGGTCATACTTCCTCGAAGGTTACAACATACTCACTGTCCTTGCAGCTTAAATAACTATTAAATATTGAAACTCAGGTAAAAACATCAATTCGTTCCATATCTGTTGATATTTGTGGTGATAAATCAGATTTGCAGTATCACCGATAAGAAACAAAAATGGAAATGATATGAAATGTGCGTCAATAAAACATCCCAACGGCGGGATAACAATTGCTGACACCTTGCGAATCCGTATCTAACCTTTATCATCTTGGCTGACGGTTGTATGTTATGAATTTTCCAGACAGACACACTCGGCTAATCCGAGATCGACTAACTGTCACCCGCTCATGTATATTCCACGTGTCGCCCACACACGAAAAACTCACTCCTGTATTTAAATTAAATTAATGAGAGCACAAACGGGATATATTATTTATACGCGCTTTTAAACTCTGCCAAGATTTAACTCGACAGGCACGAGCAAAAAATATATACTGCATAATGTATTACACTACCTACGACCAACACTTCTTTCAAATATTCAACGTTACAGCCAAATAGTTACGGTCCCCAAAGGTTTTACAGTACTTTTTACTAAAATCCCACTTAATTTATGATTAGTTTAATTTATAGTACAGCACAGGCGTTTCTGTGATATTCATTATTTATTAATTATCTATTTTTCTACTAATTTACATAAGACAAAGATGGATGAATGATCGCCTTAGGTATATTTTAGGAGCATTATTTTGGTCATCCTTATATTTAAAGAAAAGTCAACGGAACTGATATTTTTCAAAGTAAAATGAATACAGTGGGACTATAACTGAAAATCTGTACTATCCTTCGAAAAAGATATAAATAATATAAAATGTTCATATAATTTATATCTTCATTTAAAAAATTAATAAATAAATTTAAAACATTCTTATAAATTTGATTTAAAATGTTGTTTTTTCTTCCCTGAACGAAGAAAAGGAATTTTGACTAGTTTTGGCGTGACGCCTGTACGTACGTATGTATGAACTTACGTCTATTTTACCTAAATGTTACTCGTTATTTCTGGTTGTTTTTCAACAAGGGTTCCATTGATTTAAATCACTTGATTTAAAATCATTGATTTATTCATATTTAAATCACAATGATTTTTTTTAATCATTGATTTCAATCATTTATTCTGCCATTACTATTTAATAATCCGGATTTACAAAAATTGAGGGTAAAAGCATGTGGGTAATATTACCATGTGGCAATACTTTCAAGAACTAGTAAATCTGTTTAACTTCGTCTATAAAACAAATAAAACAAACAAATTTTGAATTTATAACGCAGAATTTTTTTAACTAATTTTTGATATTTTGTTAAATTTGGTTTGAAATGTGTTATAGTGAAATCCGGTTATTATGACATCGAAGGGATCCCAAAAATTTCGTCGCTATAGCCGGTAGTCGCTATAACCGATAAAAGTAAAATAACGTTAGCGTATGTGGGCTTTCAAACAAGTAGTCACAGTTTCGACTTTATAATCAGTTTGTCGCTATAAGCGGTATTTTTTTATTGTTTCTTCTAACTTTTATTTATTCTTTACAATATGTTTTTTTTATAATAACTATTATTTTATGAACACGTTCTTGAAATTACACATTTCCAAAAATCAAATCCATCCGACTTAAATTAAAAAATATGCTTTTTCGATATTACTTTAAAAATCGGATTTTTATGCAACCCTGCTTTAAAACAAGAAAGTCTGAAAATCATTTTATCATCAACAGGTCGAAATAAAATGTTGGTACGAATTGGTAATTATTGTCTGCCAACAGTTTTCCAAAAATGTGTCCAATAATTTTCAATTTATTTTCAGTTTCTTGTTATATTATTAAATAAGTTTTTAATGACATTTGTTTATATGGGCCGTGGTTTATAGTATTACGTTGACGGTACAAATATCATTGTGATAAAGCTAATATATAAGCCGTGACTGATTTTATTTATTTTCCTTTTAATAGTTATGGCAGAATTTTCTGAATGTTTAGTTCATTATTCACAGTACAAGTATTCGGTAACGAGGAAATCATCACTTGTGAAGCGTCTCGCTTGACATGCAAGTTCTTAGAGTGGTTTTTATGTGAAATGGTGTTTATAATTTGTATCCATCATCATCAGGCAGCTCATTATCATTACAAGCGATTCCTGCAGGTCGGTTCCTGCCGTTTTTCCTGCAGGGTTCCGGTTCCTGCTACCCGGATGCTTCTTTTTGTTTCCTGCTTACCGGAGTTTTTGTGAGGTGTTATCATTGTGTATAATAGGCTATCGTTAAGGGTTACTGCTTATCTCATAAGATCGTCCCACATACAGGATACTGGCTAACTTTTTTAATTTTGTGTGTTATGAGGTTCGCTGGAATAATGGAGTAAATATATCTCTCTGGATTAAAATCTGCTTTCCAATGAAGTGGGTGCTTAAACTCAATCGTATTCCAGAAGGGACTCTAAATTATTCTAATCTTTATTTTCATTCAAATTGTTATGTTTTAAACCAAATATTTTTGTATAATTCAGCGTACAATATTATATTAATGTTACAATCAATTTTTTCATTGTAATCTTTCTAATTTTAATCATTGTAATCATTTTCCAGATTTTTTCTACTACTATCTACAGAATTCAGTATATTGCAGAAATGCATATAACTTATTGTACCTATACTATCTATTTCCAATAATACTTTTATTAGCCCTGAAGTTGTTTTTATGCATAAAAATATAGGTAATATATAATTAATTAATGTTTAGTTTTTATTATACCTACTAATTAGAAGCTAGGATAGTTTTTATATTTTACGATTTATGTAGGTACTGAAATTTGATTATGATCACATACCCCATTTTACCGTTTATAAAAATAACAAAAACAAATTCTTTAACAATATTTTTACAATTCTTCGTCGCACCTCCTGACTGCACTGCGACAATTATTGAAATTGACTGAAACTCGCGTAAGCGAAAAAGATATCCCACATTTAAATATCAAGAATTGACTGATATTTGTAATTTTTTAAACGGGATTTTCGAAGACAATGCGTGATGCGGGATTTTTGTATCAAAATCGGGACAATTCCGCCGAAATCGGAACGTCTGACAACGTATCGAAGTGAATTAAATTTTAAATAATTTGACTGCATCCCAATATTGGTTTTATTATCCTACAAGTTTCTTAGTCAAAAAACTTCCATTGTATCGTATTTTTTAAAATTGTTCTACTGGAAATAATTAATATTTGATATTTTCTATTTTCATTTGATTTGAATAGAGAAAATTTCTATTACAATAAAAAATTATTGATTGTAACAAGAAATTAGATAAATAAATAATTTTTAGTTATAATTCTCGATTTTAATTATTAAAATTAAATAATTATTAAATTAATTTAATTACAATAAAAATTTGTTGATTACAACAATAAATATAATAAATGCGGCAATATATTGTGTAAACAATAGTCATTTCAAAAGCTGAAAATTAGAATTTGCATCACAAGTTCAGAAATTAGACTTTTCAATATGTATTTATTAAAAAAAATGATGTAAACTTAATTATTTAATATCAAAATTTGTTCTAGGCAAGTCCTAAATATTTTCTTTTTATTGTTAGTAAAAAGATTAAAGTTGATCATAATATTGTTATTTTTTATGATTATTAGTACTTAAAACAATTTGTCAAACGGATTATAATTTCTTTGAAAATTTAATAAAACCGAATGTAACACCTTTAGTTGTTTCACTATTTATAGTTACGATCCTTTACAATGTATAAGCAAACGTGTGACTATTTTTATAGTGATTATGTTCCACGAAGTACCAGCTACTAATTCTCTGAACAGAACTGCATGTGACGAATTTTATAGGAGTGTAAAATAACCGTTAGCGTAGAGCCCGTAGGTGTATATTCCAATTGGAATTAATCCGCGTATTGATTGCAAGGAGCGTAAAGTCGTATTTCGGTGCAGCGTGGAAATGACTCACAGACACGCTAGTCTAATTCTCGGCCCTGAAATATTCAGCGGCATACATCCTCAGCCCTGCCGGCAACACTGCGAGCTACTGCTGGATTTGTTTATGGTAAAGATGCTTAAAAATTCATCAAAGAACCAAATCGGTCGTTCACGAGTTATTATACCCCGGAATATCTGAGCGCGACTTGAAAGGAAATATTTATATAAACGTAATTTGTATTCCCATCGTTTCCAAGAAATACATTAGTAAATACGGGCAGCGATGACCTTAATAAAATATCTGATGCGGCTCGCCCTTCCATTTTCTTTATTTTATATATATTTTCAAATATTTATACTTTTACTTTTCACATACAAATCTTTGGTTGTTTAACCTTTAATTTTTTTATCGTTACTGAGATATTTGACTATGGCAAATTAAAAAATCTGATGTAACCAGCACCTAACCTGTCCCCTGGCCTCTTTACACTTGCTATTAAAATCCGGATCACTTCTTTGTTTCTTTTTATATGTATTTCTTCTCCAGGTTGTCATTTTTGCAATATCTGTAAATTGTAATATATGAGTATCCGTACGTTAACTGCTGACACGAAAAAATGAATTAATTAGTACTTAAAGTATTAGTACAATTCCTTTCAGAATATTCGATAATTATATTTATAATATTCCCACTGTCAATTATAATAAACATAGCCTACAGAACGCATATTATGAGCGTTTATTAGTACAAGTCTTCTCCGTTTTCCATGCTAGTTAGAAGGGTTTTCTTCTCTTCGGTCTTATTTCGCTGAAGCCCTCTCAAAGAAGTTGGCTCGAACAAAGGCTATAAGAAAAACAATTATAAATTATATTATATTTATCTATTTCCCATAACTAGTTTTTCAAATATTTATTTGAAATATTAATTCGATAAAAAGTAAATTATTATGTTTACACAAAATTTTGTAATCACTATCTATTTTTAAAATAAACATATGAACCGCAATTGTAACAAATTTACTTTAATTAAATTAATTACTTGTAATAGTTAAATGGGGCTAGATAGAAACAAAGTTGAAACATAAAATTTTAGCTAATGACATAATATTAAATTATTATTTACAAAAATTCTCATATATTGATAATTAATTACGATAGTTCAGAAAAACATTCCATATCTTCAAGAAAATACCATTTCCGGTTGTAGAATGAACATCAAAATCTAAACAGATCTCATGTAGGGTGTCAGAATATTATATCCAAAATTTCAGAAACTCAGGTATCAGTTTATTAGGTATTCAAAATGACTACCACCAACTTACATACAATAATAGAGATTTTGCTCAAAATGTCGTACGTTCTGCAACATTTGTGGAGTAATCTGACGACACTCAGTTACGATACGTTGCCGTAAATCTTCTAAAGATTCGGGTAGCGTGGCATAAACTTTAGACTTCAAATAACGCCACAAAAAGAAATCTAACGGTGATAGATCTTGCGATCTTACTGGCTATTGTCAAAAGAATTGTTTATTTAATTTCTGTCATTTGTTTAAGCCTACTTGATTGCAATTTTAAACACCTGAAAAAATTTTTTTAAACTATATTTCTCTGGAACTAATGATCGGATTTGAAAAATAAAAAAACTGTTGAAAAGAGAATTGAAAGGCCTATCGAACTGTTTCATGTTTGACACCCTTTTCCAGTTATTTTTTTTGAGGTGCAGTCCACCTTCATTTTAGGGTTGAAGTTATGCCATTGGTATTAATCCTTTCAGGTGTCCCCCTTTATACTAAAATTGACGTGTTTCAGTATTTTTTGCAAAATTGATGTTAAGTGGCCAAAAATTGCGTTGATAATTTTCATTGGGTCACCCTTTAAATGAGGTATAACATAGAGATATGGCACACTCCTATAGCTACGTACTACTGAGCAAGCAAAAGATGTATGGTCGAGAATCGCTTAACAGTCTACTGCGTGAGAACGATCCGCCAGCTAAGTAGTGCACACTTAAAGTTAAACGAACGAAATATTGGTCATAGTGTTAGTCACCTATCCTCATTATTTGTTTGGTTGAGTTTGCCATATAACTACTCCACTGGTCCACTGTTCTCAAACAGCGGGCTGCAAGCGATTTTAAACCTTAGATCTTTCGACAATATATTTGGGCAATGCCATATCTCTATGTTATACCTCATCTAAGGGCCAGCCTGTATGATCTAAGAAACTATGAATGTATAAAACTAAAAATATGTATTTGGAATATTTTAGGTATGCAAACACTGTTTTCATTTAAAATGTGAAAATTCTATTTTATAAGGTTCTACAATTGAAAATTATTTGTGATTAAAAATAACTATTGATCGTACAATAATTTTCGGATAAAAACTAAAACCGTACGTTGGTGTGTTGCGCAGAGTCTGTTTATTCTGTGCCCTTCAATATCTGGCGCTCGTTGAACTATTTCCTAATTACGGCGGCATCTTGAAGCCCTCTTTCACTTTCCAAGACGCTGGAGTGGATGAGCATGTGTACGTCAACAAGACGCTGTGCATCGCATTGCAAGTGCTCGCTGATCCGTGACGAGGGACTACAAAGCGACGGTCACTCACCCGACCGCAACTATCCACTACGAAAACATCCTACTTGTTAACAATCACCCTTCAATACACGTGCATTTCAATGTAGATGGGACTAGCAGTACATGGGAGTGGGCTGTGTGGTAGCTTGCAAATAAATGTTGGTTGGTAACTATCAGTTAAGTCTTGCTGCAATGTCAAGCAAGTATAAGAGATAATCTTATTTTAAATTTGATTCTGAAGCTACGACTCAACCTCTTATATTGTCACAGTTTTAGTCATAACCTTGAGATGTAAGCGACAGTAAGACAGAGAAGCGAGAATTCGAGAGAGATGGGGAATGTGAACAAATTTAAAGGACTCATTGTTTAAAATCGGAAAGTTCACTCACATCTGAGTGAGAGATAGGGGAAGGGAACAAATTTAAAGGTCTACATAATGCTTCAAGGTCATAGAACTGAATAGGGGAACATGAAAGGTGCCGACACGGAATGTCACTTCTGTGTGTAACTATTCTGTGGTAGATGTGACTAGCATTACATGGAAGTGGGCTATGTGGTAGCTTGCAAATAAATGTTGGTTGTTAACTATCAGCACAGAATAGGTTTGTACAGAAGCGACAGTAAGACAGAGAAACGAGAATTAGAGAGAAACGGGAAATGTGAACAAATTTAAAGGGCTCATTGTTTAAAATGGGAAAGTTTGCTCACATCTTAGTGAAAGATAGGGGAAGGGAACAAATTTAAAGGTCTACACAATGCTTCAAGGTCATAGAACTGAATAGGGGAACATGGAAAGTATCGACACGGAGTGCCGCTTCTGTATATAACTATTCTGTGCTATCAGTTTAATCTTTCTTTAATATCAGCAAGTATAAGAGATAATCTTACTTTAAATTTGATTCTGAAGCTACGATTCAACTTCTTACATAGTCACAGTTTTAGTTTTAGTCCTAACCTTGAGATGTTTGTCATATGTGAATGCAGTTGATCGTTTCCACCTACTGTTTTGAACATAGTCGTAGTCTTTGTCGTTGCGCATAATCATAAAGTATACAAACTTCATACTTTTGTCAAGTCATAATCGTTGTTTTATTGGAGAGAAGATAGCTATACTGCAATGCATTGTAAATTCTGTGTTCACATATCGTACAATAATATTAAACTAAAGCCTGGTTTATCTAGCATTATCATTGTCATTGTCGTAATCATAATCACTAGCATAATCATAAAAATAGTAATAAGAAAATAAATATTTTATTCAACAGTTTGAACTCGCAAAATCCGTAAAACCACATGAAAATAAAATATACAATTACATAAAAATAGTTTTAGGTTATATTGGATACACCATTGACATATGACATGCGCACTGTCTTCTCGTCATAATCAATCATAGTCAGAATTAAAATTAAACCAATTTTAATATTATGCTTATAATTATGACAATGACTGTAATTATGACACAGTTGCATAAACGCTGCCATTGGTTAAACACGATTTAATTTTTAAGACTATGATTGTGATTATTACAACTATGACAACGCTGCATAAATCAGGCTTAAATTACATGAAAGACGTAAATACGACTAATACTAATATCGTGTGATGAACCCTTTTGCGACTTTTCAAATTGTGGTAAGTTTTTGAGAGATGAGCGGAAAAACTCCTTCTTTCTTACCATATTTTGTAAAAATTAATCTGTTTTGGTTACTTTCATCTTCCTCTTAAGTTTATTAATTAAAATCAAACAATTATCAATTCCGGATACAGATCAAGTATCCAAACGTTCCATACTACACAATATTGGCTTAGATAATTATTAATAATTCATGATAAAGGTAACGAAAATAATAAAAGTTTTATATAATAATTTTATGGTTATTTCTTCAATATTATTTGTAATCAAGAAATCTTTGTTGTAATCAAAACTTTATCATTCTTAATAATTTTTGAATAAAGAAATTAGTTGTAGCATGTAGGTGTATATATTGCCGATATGGCATTGATGTTGGTTAATCCAGGCAGAGTTTTTCGCATATGGCGGGGTCCGCTTTGTGTGTGAGCGCTCTGCTTTATGATTGCAGCATAAAAACCTCTCCGGAGCTTCCATTAGGAACAATGCCCTTCTAAGGCTTTCACCGCCGTCATTACTGCAGCCAATTTTACACATAGCGCACTACATTACAATCATATGTTATAGATCACTTACATACTCCACTCTACGAGTATTCATCATGTTTTCCATTACCCAGGTTTACATTCTAATTTATTAGCTTATCAACCTTTTCATTATACTTTCAAATAAATGTGAACCAGGGTCGGCTCTAGGCTAAAGCATAGTATACACTAGGAATGGGTATCGATAGTTTTAGTTTAATGTATCAATATATGTATCGATGTTTTGGTTTTCAATATATCGGGTATCGATATAGGTATTTATTTTGATATATCGAAATATGAATTTTTCTTTAAGGGTTGAGTCAATCCAATAATAAAATTATGTTTTTTGTTTTTTGTGTAACGTAAAAATTTTACGTTGAATCCCTAAGTAATTAACTCCGCCTCTTAGCCGATTCGTTTTAGTTTAAATACCAGCTAATTGGTGGCATTAAATATAAATACAAGTTTTTAATTCAAAATTTACAAATAGAAAAAAAATCTTAGCAGTTCCGAATCGCCAAAAAACTATGTTTTACATTAAGAATGTAAACATGTTACGATACATCGAAATATTGATATTATTCGTTCCGATATTATCGTGTATCGATATTTGATGTATTAATATTTTCGATATATAATATCGATATTTTATTTTCAATACATAATGCTCAGACGAATCACAATAAAATGAATAGATGAAATTGTTTTATTTTGTTACTTAATACATACAGTCACTGTCAAATGCAAGGAAGGATGTTTTTTTTGACTTCCTGAAATAATAACATAACATAATAATATAAGTGATCCTGATTCAAGACTGTAATCCACGTGGCAAAGGGAATACGCCTATTATATTAAAATGGCTTCGCTCGCTATAGTTTGTATCCGGTGAATCCTGACAAGAGGATATAAATATAAACATTTTTTTTGTATAATAATAAAAATTGTACCTACTATAAAACCAAATATAACCCAAATTTAAAGGCGTTGGAACTCAGGCGACTTAATTTACAATAACATGTGTTCCTATATATAGAAATATATTAAAAATATGATATAAATTTTAAACGACTTGATTTTCTTTTAGATTTCCGCAAAACAAAATGCTTCAAACTTGAAATCGTTTATTTTATTAATATCTAAAAATTTACTATATACATTACAAGTAAATAGATATTTTTAATATTCTCGTATGTTTAGTTTTTACTATTACTTCGATATTATGGGGAGGGGGGATATCCACCAATCCCTCTAGCGCAAATATGTCCCTGTATTCGATCGAAGTGTTTATTGATATTCGCAAACTCAAAATTGTAAATGGAAAAAAAATTTTTTAGCTTCTTTCCATTCAAAAAAATAAATATATTTCGAGAAATTGTCATGTCAAATACCATTCGTGACTAGAATTTTATTTGTAATTTTTGTGTAGTTCACTCCTGCTTGTTGCTTTGTAAAACCGTCACATGTACTGTCCTACTCGTATATGATAAAAATTAAACAAACAAAGGTTTTTAATTTTCTAAAAAAATTTGAAGACAGAAACATTAGAAAATTTCATTCGCGGTATTAGTATAGGAAACAAAGAAACAGTATTTGTAAAATCCAAAAGTCTTTGAAATTTATTTCAATAAAATTCGATACCTACATTTTTATGTTTTTTTCTATACATTTCGCAAATATCAAAAGGGTGCAATGAAAAATATTTGCCTGAGGGTGCCAAGCACCTATCTACTAAACGGGCGTGTTTCGAACCTTATTTTTTCTTCTAAACATTTTTTGATTGAGGGGCCGTTCAAATATTACGTAAGCAGATTTATTACAATTATTTACCCCCCCATCCCCCTTGTCAGCAAAAGTAAGCAAAGCCCTTACCCCCTCCCCCTATGCTTACGTAAACATTTTTCAATTAAAAATTATTTTTTTTAATATTACCTATAATTAAAATGTTATAATTATAATTTTAAAAATAAGAAAAGTTAATAGCTACCGATGACGTAATCATCATCTAGACTCCCCTACCCCCCATGTCATCCAAAATAAGCAAAACAAAGACCCCCCACCCCCCTATAGTGCTTACGTAATACTTGAACGGCCCCTGATCATTCATCCGTGGAATAGTTGAATCTTTATGTAAAAAATATTTTTCCCTGTCGATAAAAAGAAGAAGCCGTTGTAAACATAGAAGCGGTTACATTTTTAATCGGCCCTGAGCAAACAGCGGATATCCGGACAGCGATCTGAATACGTGAGGTGAATATAATCACTTGAGCACAGCTGAAACACCCAAACTGAAACCGAAGCTGAAACTGAACAGTGATTAATATGAAAAAGGGACCTGATAGCTTTGCGATAGGTACGCTCGTAAACATGACAATGAATTTATTCATAAAACCATTAATTATCACTAAATTCATTCTCTACATTTTAACATAAAATAAATAGTCTTATAAATATGATCAAATCAGTTTCCATGATATATTTTCGTTGTAGTAATTAACAAATTATGTAATATATAAATTGTAATTAATAAAACATTGTCCATAATTTGTACAACATTTTCAATACCTAACAATTTTGTACAAATTTATTCGATGAAACATTTTGCATATTTTTGTTTTTCATTATAGTAATCACCAAATCTGTGTTGTAATCAGTAGATTATTTATCCATATGCCTATATATTTCTGTGGCGTAAATAAGGGAGGTGTACACACCCCCTTTTGAATTAAAAAATTAAAAATGAATCTAATGAAAAATACAGTATAAACATTTTCATCATGTAAAATATATACTTTTGCAAATTCTTCTAACTCATGAGTTGTTATATATACAAATTGTATCCCTAAACATTACGAAGTATAATAATATAATGGAATGGCAATACTTTATATCCATCGAAAAATAGCAGCCGTTTTCAACAATTACATCAATTACTTATATATAAATAAAATAATACATTTAATTGCATTTAAAATGATTGTTGCGAATAAAAAATATATTTTATTCCTTAGTTAAATAACACACCCACGTTTAAAAAAATACTTGTACCTGTATTCATTTTTGTTTGACCTTTTAAATTAAATTTATTATTATCATAGGGTTCGTTGATTAGTGGGTAGAATTTTTCATATCATGGCTCATGTGTTAGAGTCTCCACATCAGTTAAAGTACCTGTGGGGTAATGTCTGGTAAGCCCCTTCTGCGGTATAAATGTTCCATTACTGATTTCTGCTATAAATTAGTTTTGGGAATGGAAAATAGCCTATAAACCATATATTTCTTTATATTTCTGTATTATTAATAAACTTTACTAATACTTTATTAGAACATCATTTTCAATTTTTAGAAGTGAAAATATACTCTCGTAAATTATATGAGTTGTTTCTAGCAATATTTTTAATAATAGTATAGAGGAAAATTCTCCAGGATAAGTTTCTTTCGATTCCTGCTGAACTATATTCGTAGCTTCAAAGAAATCATTGATCATGGTAATATATAACCTGCCATAACCACTCTCTGAATCCCCTACGAGTCGATAATAACCACAATGCACCAAACGCCTCAATCAGAAAACGAACACCAGAACACCACATTCGCAAGTCATTTTCACTAAAAATACATCCACGATAATAAAATTTTAAATGGAATGATTACTAGATATTTCCTTGCAATTTAATTTTCTTTATCTTGTCAGGAAATGGGAAATTAGGACTATTATTAATTCAACACAAATTTAAGAATACAACAGAACATTGGTTTCCCATATTAAAAATTTATAAACGTAAATCTCACAATCGAAATTAATAATTAATATTTTACATTCAGCAATCCATAATTTTGTTCTAAGAAAAAGTATTTTTCTGATTATTACCGTTTTCCAACTGATTTCAATAATATTCGTATTGTAATCAATGTCTTTGCTACCAATTATTTCCTTAGCAGTAAAATAATTCGTAGACGTCCCTTGGAGTAACATATTTTAACAAAACAATACCAATTTGATACTTAGTGTATTTATATTTGTTATAAAATGTATGGATGATCGTTTCGTTTCTTCACACATCAGACAGATGTTGACCCGAAAAAATGAAAGTATTTTAACACGTTAACTGCCATGAGGTACATCTTATGTGTCTCACTAAAATATCCTCGTATGCTCTGAGATACATCGTTTGTGCCTCAGTGTTTGAATACACATTATGATCCGTGGTCTAACGTTTGTACCTCGCAACGCATATCTGTGAACGTAGTTTAATTCTCGGTGGCCTGACAGACCAAAACCTATTCTTAGCGCATGATTTTTTTGTTTTTTAGTCTCTGAAATGATAAAATACTGAGGTGAGGTGCATATATTGTTCCTCAATAAAATTCTTGAAATTTTAGAGCAACATTAAAAAAAATCAATTCTGTTATCATACTTGTATTTTCTAATATGAAAACACCCTAAATCTGTAAAAAAGAAAAAATGGCCCAAGGGACCCACCTTTTTTTTTAATGGTGGCAGTTAACGTGTTATCAATATTTTATTAAAAACGTGAATAAATCAAGTATAAATTTGTAATATTTTATTATAGCTATTCGTAAATGTGTTTAGAAAAGTATTTAATTAGTTGTAAATAAAATAAATCATTCATGCTCTTCATACTTAATCAACAATTTCCAATTTGATATCAATAATTTTCGTATTGTAATCAATATATTTTCCTATAAATTATTTCTGTAACATAAAGCAATACATGTGTACATTTTATCTAAAATTGTTTATTTGATACAAAATATAATGTCTATCGTTTTGTCCTTTCAAAAATCAAACAAATGATGTCTGGATTCTGGAAGGACGAAATAATAATTATGATTTTTTATAATAAATACGAATAAATCTAGTGTAAACTTATAATGTTTAATTGATGCATTCTATAATTTTGTTGTTAGAAAAAGTTCTTGTTCCCTCCTCCCTAGCTTTAAAGATGTATTTAAAAAAAAACTAGTAGACATATAAAATTTTTATTCTTAGTTTCTTGTACTACAGTACGGGAAGTTTTAAATCATCTAATTTTAAAACTAATTTCTTGCAAGTGGTGGTCGTTATTGTCAATATATTGCTGCAGGCGAATTCTAAGATTATGCATAGCTCTAGGAAGCATATTATTTCATATGAGAATTATTTCCTATTCCAATTGCATCTTCCAGGGTTTCTAGGGTTCTGGGTCGATGCTTAAACACTTCCGGTTTTAGATACTCCCACAAAAAATAGTTACATCGCGTTAAATCCGGCGAGCGCAGGGCCACGAAATGTCGCCTTTTACACAGAGGTCTTGTCCGGGGAACTTCAAAATAGACATTACATTTTGAGCTGTGTGAACTATGGTTCAATCCTGTTGGAACCAGACATTTCTTGCACTAAATTCTTCAAGAGCTGGCACAAAAACTCTTGGATCATGGTGACATACCAAACAGAAATCAAGGAAACACGCGATTTTCTTTACTAAAAAAAATAAGGACCAATTCAGTTCGAGAGGTCCTTTGTCGCCACTTCTTTTAATAGACACACTTGCTATTTTTGAAGTTATCAACCCCCAATGGAACAAATTTTCGGTGGATAACTAAATCTCGAGTGAGGTTTTGGTAACGAATAGTAGTTTTTCGAAAAGTAAGTTTCGACGGCAAAAGTGCGCTGCTTTTTGGACCGTGCCATATTTACGATTGAGGAGAATTACAAACACAACTTTCCGACTATCTGCTCTTTTTGCGACTATCTTCACCCTTCTATGATATACCCTTCCTTCACAATTACCTATTGAAAGTAAAGAGGTTACTGTGCCCCATCCTGTATAATTTGTATTGTTTTATTGAAGCAATTGATAAATATCTGAAAGGAGAAAACGAGCGTAATTTTGTAATAAATTTGGATACGTACAGCGGTGTTCTCTTGATTAGTGCGATCTGATTCGAACTGAGCGAAGTGTGAAGCCTGTGGTTCAAATCTCAATGTCGTCAATTTTTAACCAAATATAAGTAACTTTCACCAAAGCTGTAGGTCTTTTGTAGATGCTATAGGGTGACAATTTACTGCACATAAAAAAATGCAAGTACCTTAAAAATGTCACTGAACTTCAGAAGGGTTGTGTAGTACCAATTACGTTGAAGAATAAATGAAGATAAATTTATTTCTATATTTTTAATTATTTCTTGATTTTTAATATTTAAATTTTGTGCAACATGCAAGTAGAAATATGATTACCGATTTATTTTTTAAATGGATAACCGGTGAACTGGTCAGGGAGTTTACAAATGATAATTTAACCTATCTAGTCGGTGTTGTATAAAAAATTTTAAAGTCAGGTGATTCATCCTGATGAACTTTTTGTAAAAAATGCTCGCAGTGTAAACACGTTTTAATTACAAGTACCTCTTTGTTTTTTTGCAAGCTTGCAATTTTTAATTCTAAACATTGAATCTTTTGAAGCACTTGTGATTGTTTTTACCATGGGAATATTAATATTTATGGTTGCAGATTGTATCGTTGACAGGTATATGTATACTACTTTTTTAATTACATTTTGTAATTAAAAAACATTTATACCGGTACGACAGATAAGGAAATTTAATTAATATGGTTGCTAAGTGACTGTTTCTCTATTTGTTGTGCGCAAATATTTTCCACAAACAAACAAATTTTGTTTTCCAACACAAATCAAGGCGGAAGAATTAACTAACGTCAAAAATAATATCAATCATGATAAAAAATTACAACTGATGACATCAAATAGTAGCAATTCATCAGTTTTATGTCAAAATAAATACTTTGCTTTTCAGGGTGATTGATTTACTATAATCCAATCTTTAATATAAATACACAGGGTATTTTTTCCTTTGAAATACGACGGATATACATTTACTAGCAATTTATGTTATTACTTTTTTCCAAAAATATACTTTTGCAATTTATTTTACATAAATAGTTTATAGTATCCCATTATGCCGTGTTTAAATAAATGTTCTTGGTGTGTAAGTCTATATTAATAATTATTATTCTTATGGTGTGTATATATTTGCTTATGTATTCATAGTGTTATTAATATTTATTATCTTTTTATAATTTATTATTCGTTTATTAAAAGTTGTTGTACCTATAAATATTTCAATTATTTTTACACTTTATCTAAATAAATAAACGTTACAATATGATTATAATATTAAAAGCAGTAGATTCCTTGCGTCAGAATAGAAATTTTTATTTTTATTTACATTTTTGTTTAGATACTGTAACAAATTAATGCACTTGCAAATGCAGATTGTATTTCGTCTAGATTTCGGTTAAATTATGGCATAGAGGTAGACATTTGGCGAATGATGTTTAATATGAAAGCAATGTAATAACCTCCCATCTTGATGTTGTATGAAAATGAGGCGAATCAAGATGCAGCAAAATAAAAGACGATGCATAATCTTACAGCAACAATCTAGATAAGATGCGCAACATTTGGGAGCAGATAGTATTAATTTATTAATGTCTCTTCATGTGGATGATGGAGTATGTTCTTATCTCTGAATTTCATTAACTTTGAAATGTTAATTAATTAATACTCGGATATGAGGACGTACAGACGCGATTGTTCACGATACAACCTAAGCTAAAGGATTTACTATTCATCCTTTTACATTACACATTTACCAACATTTACTTCGGTCTGCCAATCTGCATATCGAAAATATCGGTAGGAATAATACCAAAAAAGCTACTACCTTGTAAAACTTTTACGAGTTACCAGCAATTTAGTTTCATTGTTTACATGATTTAAGATTGTGTTTTATTATTTTCTGACTAATATTAGTAACTAACAGGATTTGGTTATCATTTTAATTTTATTAAGAAATAAATAACAAATAAGCCATTGTACAATATACGCAAGATAACAGTTTTACTGCTTTAAGGATATGACAGGCTTGCCTAAAACGGATCGCAAGTCTATTTCTTCTACAAAGTATTTCTATACCTCACCACGAAACTTTAATAACGTAAATAATTTGATATAGATACTGATTATAGAACAAAATATCCCAAAAATAAGGGTAATTAATTCCTATCGAACATTTTTAGTGCCACTGGTTTAATTGTACATTTAATTATTTATAATGTAACGTTTATTTATTTAGGTGAAGTGTAAGAATAATTGAAACACGTATATTTATACAACTAAGTTTAAGTCCACTACGTATATTAATATCAGACTGTCCTCGCGGACTTTTCTGCTCAGATTTAAATAGTAGAGCAATTAAGTTCTAGAATATTCTCGTATCTTCGATGCATCGGTACAATAGAAGGGCAGCGGACGAGGTTTGACAAGTCTGTTAGCGGCCGTGACCTTGGCATTGCTACAAGAATTATGTTATTAATGAAATAAAATATTAAATATACTATCAAACCAGTGGCACTAAAATGTTCGCAATGAATACACTGTCCTTATTTTTGAGAATCAATAGTTATTTGTATATCAAGGGACAAAAGTATACTTTTTTATTACGCATATGGAATTTATTCTACGAGGTAGTAGTGTGGAATCACACAAGGTGCAGTGTTGACATCTGTGAGAAATGATATCTACATGCACTTTAATACATGTTTGTAGGAAATACGCCACTTTCAAGCTTTATATAATGTGAGAAAAGTGCCACTTTTCATAGAGGTCGTAAAAAAAGTTTTTTTTTAACCCTAAAGAAATTTGTTCCAAATTGGTATTCAAAAAATCTAGTCATCTTGTACTTTACTAAACTGTGCCTCTTTTTATAAATTTATTTCGGTGTTTTTTTTATATTGTCAATTTCATTTAGAAAATATTAATTTGGTTCATAGTTCATTTATTTTCGATTCCAGAATGATCAATTTCGATATTAGAAACGAGTACCGGTTAATATCGATTCCAAAAACAAATTTAATTAACCGGGTGTCCGAGTAATACTACTGCCCGGATCGGTATCCACTGCTTGATATGTTTTTCCCTGGAGTTTTAGATTTTAGAACCATTAGAGCTTGTTTTGCAATTTATTTTGAATATTTTGCTTTGTTTATTAACTGTTCAATAGCATGGAAATTCATTTTAATTATGATAATCAACAGAATTCATTATAGTATCATAACAAAGATGAGATAAATACGACGCTATAATATTTTTGTTTCTTGAAAACTCCTTTTCGTTATTGTAATCATCATAACATAACTAAAGTCGTTACTGTAATCAGAATAAACTAGCAGCAACGAAGAAAAGCATGAATATTTGTTTAAGTGTGGAAGAATGTTATAATTGAAGGATTTTAATGTTTGTAGAATGTCGTGTCTAATTCTTCGGCTGGGAAGTTTCGTGAGGATTTCCCGGTGGCGAATCTCTTTAATTCGTCGCGCAGTTCAGCTTTAAGTTTTGTTTGTTTTGCATGGCATTGTCCTGTGCATTTTTGCTTGCGTGTTTGGATGCTGTATTGCTGCACCAATTTGCAGATGGCATGTACTGTCTGAGCTGTTGTTACTGATTGATGAAGATGAAACATCAGATTCCTCTCCAAAAACGAAGAACATCTCCTGATGAAACCAACATTAAAATTATTTTATTTACAACTATTGAAATATGGGTACATTATACGTGTGATACTACATATAATATACTACTCATATTACACAAGTGTAATATGAAACGTTATATTACACGCTACACTTTTCTGTAATAAATAGAGCATATAATTTAACATATAACATTTTAATAAATAATAATACAATTTGAATAGTTATTTTGACATTTAAGCGCTACTGTGGCGCCATCTGTTAAGCTATATATGAACTACTCACACCTAACTGAATATTTAACAAATAATATCAGATTTATTATATGCCTGTTAGTTGTAGATAAAGTATAGTATTTGACTCGCATAATATGGCTACATTACACTCGGATGATTAAATATACTCGCTACCGCTCGAATTTTTAATTACATCCTCGTGTAATATAGCCTACATATTATGCTTGTTAAATAATATACTATAGTATTGTTTTTAAGAAAACTATTTATTTGGTAATTTCTTAAATAAGGAAAAAGAAAAAGTAGGTTAATTCTTTTTGGCAAGCGAATTATTCTGCCAATAAAACAAAGTTGAATTGAGCTGCAGTTTAGCCGAAGCTATTAAAGTTTGTTGTGGAGATTGCAGCAGGTGCTGTACTGTTCTACTTGTCTAGGATAGCACTTAGATAGCGTGATAGACAATGGGTAGCAAACAGCCCGTTCAACTTATCCTATATACTGGAGATGAGACAGACTGCAATAGCTTTTAAAGAAAAACTATTATAAATTCTTTTGTAAATTAATATGGACGAGGGATAATTCTTAGTATTTCAGAAATTTAATATTTGAAAAAAAATATTTATATTAAGTTACAAAATTTTTCAACCATTTTTTAAAATATTTTTTTGTTACTACAGTCTTGTTTGAATTATGGCTCGAGTCGAGTATTATTTTACTTTTATATTGATTCATTACGCTCCATCAAGTACCAAGTATTAATTCTCTTTCAATTATTATTTTTCTTTATTGTAATCAACAACAGTGAATTGTTGTAATCAAATTGATAATAATAAAAATTTCATCCTCTTGCAAATTAATATAAATAACGGGTAATTTTTGTTTTTTCAACCAAATTTTGCATTTGTTAGTATTTTACAATTTTACTTGATGTAAGGATTTTAATAAATATATGTTTTCCACTATTTTCCTACGCTTAGGCACTCATTGTTATTTACTATTTATTTATTTCATATGAGAAATTGTTTTTCACTTCCATTTACTTGCTAGTTGCTAACATTGAACTAATAATATGTATGGAATGAGACAGAGATAGCTGTAATGAACACAGTGTGAGAGAGATAACACGCATTGAGTGGCAAAAACTGGTGTAGTCCCATTATCTTACGTCTGATTTTCACTATTTTTGTTCTAAATTTTTCTTTTAATTAATGGGATGCACTACTATTTTTTTATGTACTTATATGAAACTTTATCTAATTTGAAAGTGATGGGTAGTTTCAGAAAATCTTAATTCTTGTTTGTTAAATCGTAATATTTTGTTTTGTTTTGTGACATAGATTCAATTCAGTTCTCAAACAGTGGGGATTGCTAAAAATGTCAATTACAACAATTCATCTATTTCAACAGTTATAAACACATGTAAATATGTTTTAAACAACTATTGTGTTCCTTACTTGGAAATATAATTTGGAATTGGGAAGATGTGTGAAAGAGGAAGGTGTAACGTTGTAACGTAGATGAAACGAATAACTTTGACAGTTCCTATCATACAGAATTTAGGTTTGGATTGACTATAAGTAATCAATATCGTAATATGCTACTATGGTGGAGGACCCCATTGTTAATGTAATAAACATTAAAATGGTTAAATCCTGTTTTGCTTACAACTGTGTTGAACGAGCTAAGAAAGGTGTTGTGTTTCACAGGTAAATAAATCTACCATCAAACGATGTTGTAGAGATATGTAAAATTGGTGGAGGAATTTTTAAAAGGATTGAAAATAATCGTAAAGGAAATGTCATTAATTATTTTGACAAGAAAAAATAATCTAATAAAATTTCTAAAAATGTAAATAGATTCAACGCCAAAGAGAGTTAAAACGATTATTAAAAGCGAAAAGATGACAGTAGTAAAACTAGGAACTTAATAATGTAAATATTTTTAAATAATAAATTTACTAAAAATACTAGACTTTAGTAGTAAGATATACTAATCACAAATGATTAAATTATAATTAAATATTATTCTGGAACGGTGATGGCTGAAAGGTTGTTAAGTTAGCAAAGAAAGAAATTTTATGTGTTGTCAACATTTTTTGTATTCCTATTTTAAAAAGAGGAAAAGTAATAGAAAAGCCGGGGTAGCTAGAAGTCATTGCCTTTGAAATAAACATAAAAATAGTAAAACTTGGAAAGTAAAAGTCTGAAAGCACTAATTAAAAACTAGTGTAAACGGAATAGTTGCGCAAGTATTTTCTTTTCATTAAATGCAAGCCAAGACTTTTGAACTATTGACATGTACACATTTGGATTTATTCATCTTAATTAGCTTTGAGATTTAAACAAACATTCCTCATAAAGCGAACTAGACAAGTAATTACACAAAATCCACAGCTAGATTGATTTTTCTTCTTTCTAACGCAATTATAATTTCTCGCTAGATCTCGATAGGTCAGCAAAATGGTTAACAATCCACTGTCGTCCATATGCAGTTGATGAAAGACAAACAGTTTTTTCACAGATTGGTTTCAGTGTCACTCTCAAGCCCAGAACAGCAAAAAGATTGAGACAAATTGTAAAAAAGTGCAACGAACAATCGATAGTCAATTTATTTCAGTCGCGGGCTACACCACTGCGGTTTACTTAACGAACCAACTTCTGTATTTGTTCATTTTGTTAAGACACCTTCAGGATTTATAACTGCCGAACAAAAAGGCATTATTACCGCATAACGCTCCTCATAAAGGAAACAACTTTCATAAACTTTCACATCATTCAATTAAACTTACATTCGTTGCTTTTGTTGCATTTCAAATTACAGAACACTCAAAGGTTTCCAGTTTTTTGTCAATTCACTTGATTGAAGGTTTAATAAAGCAAAGGCTTCTTATTCGACTTTATCAATAGCTCTACGAAGGATCTACGAGTATAATTACAAATCTGTAATATTATCAATGATTATCTTTATTTTCATTGATGTAATCAAATATGTTTACTGTAATCAATTCAAAATACTTCTCATAATTATTCATCTGTACATGTATGTTGTACATATCAGATAAGTTTCCCTGATATTTTAAATTAAATTATCGATACATAGTACCTCATCATTCTATTGAGGAACAAAGGGAAAATAAATTATTTGATTACTTTCGGGAGTATTGGGAGTTTTTCCACAATAATATTATGACTTTGTAATAATCAACTGCAATGGTTCAACAAAATTTTGATTAATATTAGTGATTTTGACACAGTATGTGAATATGATCAATTTGTCGTAATCAAATATCTATACAGTAATCAATTCAAAATACTTTTACTAATTTTCCATCTGTACGAGTATTTTATATAATATTAGTTATTGTTCCCTGACATTTTAAATTAAATTATCGATAAGTATCTCACCATTTTATTGAGGAACAAAGGGCACACGAAATCAATCAAAGTTAGTTGCTTACTTTTAGGAGAATTAGGAGTTATTCTACAATAATATTATGACTTTGATTTTTGATTTTGATTACTATTAGTGATTTTGACACAGTATGTGAATTTGAACCGTTGGACGTAATTAAATATTTTTTTTTGAAAAAAAGTCTCAATTAATAGAGTGTAGAGACCATTCATTAGGTTCTATTTGTGACGCCTTTTTGTAGGAAAATTACATAAATGAGAAGGACAATTGTAAAAATTTATTTCATTTTTTCTAATATTTCAGTTAAAAATGCAAAATTAAATAACCTAATCAAAGGTCCATATATACATATACCCCAATATTTAGCGGAACAGAGACAGACGATTATAGCAAAAAACTATTTTTTCAAGATTCCATTTTAGTTTTATAGTTTATTCCTATTTAAATGTCTTGTTTATATGTAGATCTAAACATAGAAATATTAAAAAAGATTGTAATTTGTTGTTCATGGAATCTTTTTGATTTGATTACAACAGCTAAAGAAGAATTGTGTTGATTACACTGACAACTAGGCTTGCATATTCTTTTTGGCTTTTGATGCGTATTGTTTCCATACGAATGAATAATTTTGGCCTTCTTCTATACAATTAAGTTTTACGAGGCGATGATTTAGTGTGGGGCGGCCGGTTTAAATGTAAATGGGAGGTGTAATATATGGGCTGTGACACCCGCTCCACGCAGCGGAAGCTGGGAGAACTAATGCCCAGGAAGTGCGAGGGTGTGGACCTGCACGGACCTGCATGACAGGGCAAGGGCAAGGGCATACATCATCCGCTCCAGGAAGATGCGTCATACCGCCAAAAATCACTCACTTCGACGTGCCATGCGATCATAGGATCCAAATCGGAGTGTTGTCAGTTTATCAGTTGTAAAGGGTGATTTATAATCAGTGTATCAAGTTTTAAGAGTTTGAGAGGGAAGATATTTCGAGTAAAAAGTGTCATAAGGACTTAGGACATTGTTATTTTATTTTTTTATTTTAAGGTAACTTGTTTATAAACTCTTACTTAACATAATCGTTTTAAACTTTTTACTTTTCGGTGTAAGGTAATGGGAATAGATCAGAATTAGGGAAATTTCTTCCATATGCCTCTCTACTGTTTTCTATTCTTTACCAGCTTTGGTATTTCTTCTCTGATTCCTCTACTCTCCGCTGCCTTTCTTATTTCATTCATCCATGTTTTTCTGGGCCTAACTCTTTTTCTTTTTCCGAATTCTGTCGTTTCAAATACTCTTTTTGTTAGGCTATGTTGGTCCATTCTTTGTGCATGTCCTATCCACCTTAGTTGACCCTGTTGTATTGTCACCTCTATTGGTATTACATTTAACTGTTCCTTGCTTGCCATATCTATTCTGGTCTTTCCATGTATGTTTCTCAAAAACTTAATCTTAGTTCTCGTTAGATTACTTCTTTTTCGTTAATTTTGTCGTCTAGAGTCCCTTTACTTATAAATCCTCTCAATTACGTGAATTTATCTAATTGAAGATATCTGAATTTCCGAAGTTCATTGTCACAATTAAATAAAAAAATGTAATTGTTCCCTTAAAGAACTCGTTAGTAAGTATTGTATCCGATACGACATATAAGGTTTAGAGCAAAGGTCATTGTAAAAAAAGATTCAATGTAATAAACCAAATATAATACGGCACGGAGTACAAAACTCAGTAATAGTTGAGGTAAGACGCGTTTCGATATTTCGATCATTTTCAGGTAACTGGAGAAAAGGGTTTGGGTTTTATAGTGTCAGGTAGATCGTGGAGTAATTTTATTGGACGGAAGATTATGTCTGTTTGGCTGTTTATTTGAATGTTTATTATTGGTTTGTTTTTTTTTTTCTTTAAAGTTTTTAAAAAATTTTGCAATGTTTAGGCTATTACTTTTATTTTGTTCTTTACAAATTGGCATGATGTCCTCGATTTTACCCACTCAATGTGTATTTTCTATTAGGTGAGTCGCGTAATTTGAATCTGTTTACTGTAAATTTAAAGATAGGTATAAAGAACATATAAACTCATTTAAAAATTTCAAAACAGATTCAAATGCAAAAAGTAACTAAATTGTGTCTATATACTTTCTTTTAGTGTTTATTTCGGTATTAAGCGTAACCGAATTGTTTATGAGTTTAGAACACAGTTTCAATAGATTATAATGAAACAATAAAATAATATGTCATGAAAAAGATCCGAAATAAGTACCTATATTGTGTACACTGAATTTAATTTTAGGTCCCCAAAAAGCTAGATCCGCAACTGGGTAACCAAATTAAACTTTGAGATAATTATTACTAAATACACAACAACTAACTTAAGTGTTACTTTTTCAACAAGCGTTGTAAGTGGTAAGACCTTGTAAACATCCCCAAACGTGGTCGGCAGTTGTGTAAAGATTAAAGAGCAATAAATCCCGCATTCATGGTCAAGGTAACAAATCGCCCGTCAAAGTCTCGCAATAGATCCTCCGAGACAACGACGTGATAAAGAGTCCTCTATCCACCAGCGCAGAACCCCGATCAGCCAATCACAAGCCATGTAACATTCATTATTATTCAACTATTCCATTCAAGCAAATTTGATTTGCCAGAGCAAACTAGCCATTGTGATGGGGATTCATAATTGATAAGACGTATTGAGGACTACTTACCGTCAATTTAAATTCACCAATCATCTCGTAAATATTTCAACCCCTATGATTTTCCATACCTATGTATATGTTATAAGCTAATTTTAAAATAATTTATACGATTAGGTATTTATTATTATGGCTGAACTTTCAAACAAAAGTTTGGAAAAAGTTTATCAACTGAGTATGAATTATTAATGGTCCAACAATGCTAGAGAAGACATTCACCTTCAGATAAAAATAATACAAGTTGTATCTTTGTGCCATACCTTATACGTTTTATATTTTATTTTTAAATATCTTATTAATACCCAATGTTAAAAGGAAAACTTTACTGGTCACTTGAATCACAGACAAACATATACAGATGAATAGCCTAATGGCGCATTCGGTCTACAAAATTCGACGTAGTTATCACGATTAAACTAGATGGCGTTAGTGCAGTAACTGCGGATTATATGCGCCCAGTTAAAGTTTCCCGAAACTTAAAATGACGTCTGTCTGTGATTTCGGTAAACTACAACTGGGCGCATGTAATCCGCAGTTACCGCACTAACGCCATCTAGTTTAATCGTGATAACTACGTCGAATTTTGTAGACAAAATACGCCATTAGGCTGTTCATCTGTATATGTTTGTCTGTGCTTGAATTATTCAAAGTTGACAACAAATTGACTTTTAGTTCAAGTATGTTGTTCCAGATAATGAACATCATTTCTCGTTTATAGACAATGATGAATTGCAGATGAAATACATCGAGAAGAGACTGACATATCACTGAATTTCGCAGTACTCAATAAAGGATGTTTTGTAGAAGTTTAATTTAATGATTATGATTACAACATTAGTACTCATTTACCAAAAATACTCAAATTTGTTATATTGTAGTGTAGTGTATTTTTGCTACCCTGGTCTTCAAAAATTATTTGATTACTACAAACGGATCATATTTTTTGTTAATTCAACACCTTGTGTCAAAAACACAATGAAAATTTCACTGCACCAATGATTGCGGTTGTTTATTACAAAGTTAATAATATATTAATTTATTATTATTGTAGTACAAATTCCTAAAAATAATTTCTTTGATTATAACAAATTTAGTCATATTTTTCGTTGATTATGTCAAGTATTTTGATTCTTTAGGTAAAAATAACACTGAGATTAATTTAATAATGATGAGGTGATTATGATCTACATTTATACAAAGAGAAAGTCAAGTTTTTAAATCAATTTGAATTTGATAACTATATAGATGTAGACAATCGGAATACATGCCAGCAAAAAAATATTGATTTTTTTTCACTTTTCCTCTGATTATAAAATTTAACCATAAGTTGTTTTTATGAAGTCATAGCCTTATCCACTCGGCTATGAAATATTTTGATGAAAATTTCTTTTATAAATTTGAAGGACAACTGTCAAAATACAATTTTATTTATTAAATATTTCAATAAGAAAATCTCGTACTTCAGAATATTTTATTAGTAGACGCAAAATTAATCAATCTAACCAACGGTATTAGAAACACCCACTCATATTTAGCGGGACAGATGGAAACAGCGAAAAACTTTTTTCCCATGTTAATTTCATATGTGAAGGTTTCCAGTATTCAACTTGTATATTATTAGTATCCATAGTAATGACAAATGACAGTTTAGAAAATGTTGCAACTTACAATTAGCTTAATGTAATGACTAATGAAATGACAGATTAGTAAATATTTCATTTTAGGTGAAACTCACAGTATATGTTTGGTCACCCTTTTTGAAACACAATTCAATCACATGTTCAATTTATTCCAGCAATTCCAAATATTATAGTATTTCCTTACAGCGTTGAGGTGTTTTGATACATTCATCAAAACAATCTGTTTGTACAGCGGTTAGCACCTCATTTGCAGCACTAACCTTGATGGTGTTACTCATTGATGACTAGACCAGATAGAGTTTTCCGTGCAACTCCCCAATTCCAAGCCCGCAGTGGCTCTGAAGGTAACAAGGGCCGTATATCTATGTACAGATAGAAATCACACAACATTGTTAACGTGATTACCAGCATGACACGTGCATGCTGCGGTGCCATTGCAGGATGTTCTACTTGTCTTACTGACGGACGACATGTGTTCTAGCTCATGGGACCATTAATTTTATCCATAAAGCAGGGGGGCACATTTACAGGCGTTTAAAACATAACACATCACAGAAAATTAGTTAAACATGTAAACGTTTCAGAATTGTTGTAATAAAATATTTAAGCATACTTTTTCTTATGATATCTGTAGCATATGAATATGCGTCACAGGTCACACATTTTTAAATTAAAAGTTTATTTTTTTAAAAGAAAAAGTTGCACGTTTCACTCTTTTATTGTGTACACACGTTGTTTTCTAGGTAGCTCTCCTGAAAATGAAAGAGAATAATACAGCTTGGGAATTGTATTAAAACTCTTAAAACCATTACGATATTTTCTTGTTGTACGTTTGTTATTGGTACGGATACATAGTATATTTTAATATCCCACGGTTAGCACAGACAACGTTAAAATTCTTATCTCACAGTTCTGTCAAAACTCGTATTATTTTATATTTTTTTTTGTAGCTAGTTTCTAGGAAGTAGTGAAGTGAAGATATCTTTATTTTTAAAACATAAATGAATTAGGAAATAATATCGCAGTCGTAGAAAAAGTATAGTGTACTCGCTTGGAATGTCCATTTCATACTCGCATGAAATGATTACCATTCCATGCTTGTTGTTCAATATACTTTTACAATTTGACATCTGAGGTATGAAAATTAGGAACAATGTGCCAACAAAACTGGCTTGATTTTGGAAACAATTCCCTTGTCCCATGTATTTTAAATGGGTAAATTTAAAAACTAACCTAACCTAATCTAACCTATCCTGACATAACATAATCTAATCTGACCTAACCTAATCTAACCAGACCTAACTTAACCTTTCCTGACCTAACCTAAAGTAACCTGATCTAACCTAACCTTATCTGTGGTCACGATACATAAAATTACTATGTATAATTGCTTCTTTGCCTCTATTAATTCCGACATTTTGTATCGAAGAGAAAACGAACTACTGGCTAAAATGAAGCAACTACATTTCGTATGAATTTAAGACATGGATTTACAAATCTGAACATGTTTTTTCTGACTACAACTCGATATGAATTTTATTTTACTTATTTTATTTCCTCATCGAATAAACAGTTACATGAAATTAATTAATATAATGAATATTTCAAATATAAATCCTAGTGCGTTTATGTAGCGTATTTAGTACGGTTTTGTAATGTTCATTTAGTGCCCTTCTGTATCAAAAAATATCATTTTTTGCGTTTTTGTCATACGCATCTTTTTCTCATGTAAAAACATTACATATGTCATAATGTCCGAAGAAAGAAATTTAGAAAATCAGTATTGTATCAAGTGTTGTAACCATTGTTGATTTCAATAAAATAATAAAGCCAATGCATCTCATTTCTATTTAAATAAATGCAGGTAGGCCTGATTAAAAATTCACTTTGAAACAACGGCACCGTGAGAAATTGTTTGAAATTTGAATATGATTGTAGTATTTGAATATCCCTTGGCAGGTGGGGTAGCTAATTAAAAATTCACTTTGTGCAGCATCTGGCCATGTGAGTGTCTTTGTCTGTGTCCGCGGATTATGCAGCGAGACTAACGCAATTCATCTCTTCTCTCACGTTTAACCGACTCTTTACTCCCTAATCTAATCACCGGGATAAACAATTCATTCGGGATTCTTCCCTTTTCACTTTATTATTTTACAACAAACTGCATTACTCTCTGCATGTCGTTAAATTAATTACATAACGTACTCACTTCATTTTCTTTCATTCAAAAATAAAGTAACACAACGAAAGATGGAACGATGCTAACATGAAACAGTAAATAATGGAATAATTATACGTGTTAGGTACTTTATTTTTATAGTGATTTATTATGTTCTATTAAGTACTAACTACTCTCTTTCAATTATTAATTTTCTTTATAGTACCTAATCAACAGAAATTAGTTGCAGTAATCAAATTGATAATAATCAGTAATCTGATACCTTTATCTGATTACTTATAATTTATTCGTGATTCTTTCCTTTGCCCTTCATAATTTTACTGCATTACCTAAATCATCTAAATGTCACAAAAGTAATTAAGTAAGGTATCCAGTTACATTTTCTTCCATTATAATATAAAATATCACTAGTCAAGGATAATAAGTAGTGCTAATTTTCATTCAGTTATCAATTTTCTTTAGTGTAATCAACAAAAATTACTTTTTGTAATCAAATTGATAAAAATAATAATAACTACTCCCTTATGAAACAGATAATTTTTTATTTTGGGTAAAATTTATAAAAATATTTTCATTAATTAAGTTACAAGTTTGTAGTACCTGCGTACTCTTCTAAATAATCATGTCATCCCTCTTTGACTTCGTACGTATTAGTATTTTACAAATTTCTTTGATGGCAAATATTATAAAACTATATCACCTCAATTAACATTTTTTCTTTTGTATAACAATCTGTTTTCTTCGAAAATCTTCTAAACTGAGTTATATAGAGAATTTGTAGGCCATAACAAAAAAAAATGATTTAGATATGGTTTCATGATTTATATTAAATCTAATCTAACCTAACTTAAACTAGTTCACTATTTATACCTATATCTAGGGACTGGGGTAAATAATGATTAATCGCTTTACATTCTTCTGCCTTTCATAAAATTAATTAGATTTCAGTAAATTTTTCTTAAGTAATATAACAAGAGCCATGAATGTATTAGAGTAAATTTTATCGATTAAATTCAGAGCTCAAATTATATTTGCTTGATTATTTCACGAATGACAACAGACAAAATTTTTTTTCATATCAACAAAATGTAACAATAACACGGTGGTTTTATTACATTTTGTCACTAAAAACTGCCTACTTCCATCAAATACTTTATGAAAATGGTGTGTGAAACAATTTTCAAAAAATACAGTAACATACTTTTCCCTTCGGACGTCACAATATTTCTCATGATGTCCTAAAAGAGGAAACGATCAAAACAACAAGCAATAAATATTGAAAGAATAATTTTATAAATATTTGGATTTGTTACAATAAATCGTGTTGTCTGATTACTTGTAGAGTTTGATTACAATACAGAAAATAAAAACTACAACAACAATCAAGTAAAATAGATTATGATTGAATAGGAATTACACGTTTTCCAATGTGATTAATAAGCAATGAACGACTTCTAAGTATGGCCCGTTTGACAACATGTCTTCAGCTGAACATCTTCATCCTACCATGTTATTTAGCGTTTAACTGACGTGTGTGTACGAGTTTCTGTACTGCACACAAAGATAATCTAAGGATTGCATGTCGGTGCAACAGAGCTCTGTTGTGCTTCTCCATGTGGTCGTTTATTAAATGTATTATTTATTCACTGGAAGAGTGTATGTAATTCTACTAGATTAGTTTCGGCTTTTATGTTGGTTATTGTCGAATTTATTACCTTAGGAGCTTTACTAATTTATTCAATACTTCGCAGTTTAATTGAAAATAAATTTTGATGGTTAATCAAACGTCTTTTCGATATAATTTTAATAAGTTTGGGTTATTAAATTGGTTGATTATAAGTTACAAAGTGAAAAACTGATAATTGAAGGAGAAAAATAATGTATCACTGTAATTTTTTTTTAATATTCCACTACTTTGTTGTCATAATCATTTCATTCATCGAATATCATAATTATCTAATGATTATTATAATTGTCAATAAAGCAAATGTCAAATTATATATTTTTGATTACATCTTTATTGCAAATATAAAATTCAACTAAAGAAGAAACTTGATTCTTTCGATATTTCAAATGGACAGTTAGTTATATTGTAATCAACAAAAATACGTTGTTTTAATGACAATAATAGACTGATCTTGTCCAAATGGATGAAACGATCGTAGCAATCAACAGTAAATAGTGGAATAATCAAGTGTGTTACTTTATTTTTAAAGTGATTTATTATGTTCCATCAAGTATCAACTGTTAATTTTTGTTTCAACTATTCATTGTAATAAACAATAATTAGCAGCAGTAATCAAATTGATGATAATAATAATATTTACTACACTTTGTACCTCATCTAACTTATTATTGTCTTTATTTAATCACTGAAAAAAACAATACATGCAGAATGTTTCACTTATACCTTATTATTTAACAATAAAATACGTTGTCATCAACGTGTCACAAAATTAAATGGATTAATGTAACATGCTTTTGTACTTTCGGCCATCACATCTTTCTGATGATGACCGAAACGACGAAACAATAAAATAAAAATAGTAGAACGATGGTTTTCAGTTAATTTGATTGGAACAATGATTCATATTATCTGATTACTTATACATATAGTTTGATTCCAATATAAAAAAACAGAAAAATCACAACAACATTCAAGTAAAATGTATAATTTGGATTAGTATACGTAAAATTACTAAAGGCCTGTGCGTGTGGTAGATATAAAGACGAATAATTATTCTTATTTGAAATATGTAATCCGGTTGAAATCCCCCTATAAATTGAGTACATTCTGTGCAACCACATGTAGTATAACCAACCCCCAGGGTATTGGTAACTTCGCCCCTTTAATTTGATCCACCCTTATCGATACAACCACGCCGAACAATTGAAATTTTATCTTTGTGATGTTTGTTTTGTTTTAAGTAATGAGATGCTGATTGTGCTAAATGAAAAATTGGAATTTGAATTCCGTATGTGCACGCCGTGAAATTGCTTTAAATTAACTATTTTATTTCGCTTTCAATTTACATTCTGACGGCCTATATTTACATTTAAATTTCTCCACTTGCATCAAGTGGAAATTCGGATAAATGCTCGCTATTATTGCCAGACGCACGGATACAAAAATATACATTTGCAGCTCTAATCACATCATCAAAACTTTTTGTCGGGTATAAAAATTAGCAAATTGCATTTCCCACTGATAGACCGCTAGACAGAATATTTTCTCTTCGCAAAATTTCGCTGATTCCAACAATCATGTCGTCTAATAAGACTTACAATTTCATTTTTAAAAATCTACTTCTAAAATATGACGAACAATACATATAGGCACATATTACTAACGCAGTTTTATAATAATAGCGCTTTTAGAAAGTGTGCTTTTTATATATAATTAATATCATTAATAATATTAATAATTATAATCTTATGATTTTTAACATAGGTACTCTATAAAAGAGAGCTCGTAATACGGGCTATACTCTTTAAAGTATATGTTGTAACATATATTATAGATCATACTAGGTAGTATAAAAATTATTGAAATAATATTCGTAATATCTAACTGCATAGTGTAAATAGAAGACATTTAAGAAGTTCTGTTTTCAAATTCTATATGTGGTTATGTACTTGTTTCTTCAAAATATTTATAATTTTACGTTTCATCTTCATTCGCTTTTTTACAAAAGTAGTAAAAATAGTATCTACCTGCTGTTTTATTATTTGATTGCAACAATGAATTATTTACGAAAATTGGAAATGTCACCAAATCTGTTTAAATTCGTCAATAAAACGACTTTACTGACCTTATGAACTTAGAATTTATAGCGCAGATTTTTTTGCACTAATGTCTGATTTATTGTTAAAATTACTTCGAAATGTCTTACAATTAAAATCCGGTTATGACGACATCGACGGGATCCCAAAAATTTCGTCACTATAGTCGGATGTCGATATAATCGATAAAAGTAAAATAACATTGGCGTACGTGGGGTTTCAAACAAGAGGTCACAATTTCGATGTTATGTTATAAATACTTTATCGCTGCAAATGGTATCGTTATGGACGGATTTTAGTGTAAATTTTTATTGATTTTAAAAATTTTTAGTTATTGTTTACACTTTGTTTTTTTAATAAATCCTATTTTGTGAAACACGTTTTTGAAATTATACTACATATAGGTATTCTTGCTGTCGTGTACCAAATAATAGTAAATATATATTTATTTAATTATTTAAATTATTATACCTATTTATCTTGATTTTTGATCGCATGAAATATTCGTTCCTATATTTTATACCTAACGTTCCTGGAAATAAAATTCAAATCTGAATTTCCAAAGCGATTGAGATTGACTTGAAGCATTTATACCATGTAAATTTATATTTGTAAATGTAAATTGTATATTTCAAACGTATTTGAAAGAATGACAATAAAGTAAAATTCAATTTAAAAGTGAATAAAAAATGAACACAAACACATTTTTTAAATGAAACATTTTGCTTGTCTCTCTGTATTTAAATTATTACTTCTTTTTTCAAATATATTTACTTTTATGTCATTGACATCGAATTCTGTACTCGCTCTTTGTAAGTTTTTTAGCCGTAAGGATTCTGTGGTTACTATTTACAATCTTTGAAATTTAAACATGTAGGTAACAAAGTATTTGTACATTAGGTTGCATATTTTCTTTAAGTAATTTGTTATTGGGCTTTCGCCATACATGTTTTGGTACCAGGATTTAAAATTATTATATTTGCTCACATAAGAAAACATTATTTCCAAATCTCATTAGACTAAAAGTACCTTACCCTATATTTCTTATTTGTAAAAGATTAATTTTTGCGCAGTTCTATTGTACTAATTGAACTGTGAAAAATGTGTCATATTGTTTGAGAAGTATTTTTTTCACCAGACATTATAAAAATAATACTGATAGTATCTTTGTAGTTATCAATTATGTTTTTCTTATTTAATTGACAATTTAATAACGTTCTCTCTAATAAAAACTTTGAGACAAAAAAACGATATACATTTTCTTATTTTTTTCTACAGTGGTCGTAGAAAAATATTTTAAAATATTTTTAGCCACTATACGTCAATTGTATCTGTCAATTGTTTTTTATTAAAATAGCTATCAATTATTAACAGGTTTTCACAATTATAGTCGACCATTTTACCCACTAGGGCATAAACCCTTTCAAGATAAATTAATTGTTTTGTTACCGTTTAGTGAATTGTTTATCTGTGTATGAATTTGAGGATTGTTGGCGGTTTGTAAGTCATAGTGATTTGTTTGTAGCGGTATCGATAGTGATAGATGACTCGCTATCAATTATCTGATCCAATTAACAGTTGACAATGGTTGGGAGGGCCAGAGCTTTCTACGATCCAGACAAGGACAAAGCTCGTCACTTGATGAAAGCCTAAAGGGAATGTAGGATAAGACGCTACGATATTACCACACTGTGTACAACCAAATGCCACCACACAATTAATAACACTACTACCAATCATTCCTTTATTGGCACATCATACCAACTTTCTATATTAGTTTGATTACGTGCTGATTTCACTTTTCTTTATTGTAATCAACAAAAAATATTTCCTACAGTTATTTGTATTAAATATAAAAGAAAGTGTAAATTTGATCATCGCATGAAAGTGTGTAACGGTAACCAGAAATAAGTATGCTTTAAGCAGTAGTAAAATGTGAAAAAAGTTATGCAAAGATGGTATACTCGGCGCGCAAACTAGAGAAATTAAAAGCATTCGTTAAACTAGACTATAATTAGAAAAATTTGTGCTTGCCAAAAACAAATTCAACTTTAAAAATCATAGAATCAAGTAATGAATTCAGATAAATTTATTTCATATAATCTTCATTTCCTCCATTAAAATAAAAAAATCTGATGTGGACACCACATTACTTCCTTGTACGCTAAATTAGTTATACCATTGAGTAAGTAATTAAATACTCACTGGTTATACACATTTCTTGCTACACTTCATTTAAACTTTTCGCTTGAAAGTGAGATCATTCTACAGTTAATTGCTCTTCAACTTCTACTCGTTTCATATCTTTCACTTCGAAATGGATATCTTTTGAAAATTTTATTAAAATATTAATAACTATTCATCATTTCCTTACACACATAAAATTATTTTAATCACCAAAAACTTGCAAAGAAAGATAATTTGTTTTAATTTTTCTGGCCATAATTCTCACGAAATATATTTTGACAATAATCAATGTCAATTTATTATCAAGAAATTTAATGTAACCTACAAAAATGAAAAGCCAACAAAATGATTATTTTTATTTTTTTCTGCCAAAAGTAAAGTTTGTCAACCTCACTTTTAATTTTTAATTTGGTTTTATTTGATTTACCTTTTCAATTTAGAAGGTATATTTTAATTGGGAATCCATACTTTATATTTTTCTTGAGTTGGATGATTCAACAATATTTGGATTTGGAGAGTTCTTTAAAAAGTAACAGTTTTTATTGTCGACTATAGTTAATAATAATTTATTATTGACCTATGTGACCATGATAATTAAGCGGTAGTGAAAAACAATTTCTCATGTCAAAGAAAGATTAATAATAGTGATTGCCTAGAGTAGGTAGTAGTTAAAAGAAGCCTTTAAAAAATTCCTCCATAGCTCACAATATTTTTCATCAATTTTTCTTTCTTTCCAGTTATAAAATAAATGTTAAAAACGTCGATAGATAATATAAGTATTAAACTTCGTATCGGGTATGAAAACCGGAATAACCATTTGTCCCAAGGGATCTTTCAGACACCGGGACGATCGATTCAAATTCGGAACAAATCCCGGAAATTCGGGTTTCGGGCCGTCTGGTCTCCCCAACTATATAATACAGCTGGCTCATTTTGTCCTAAAGCTACGTTTCTACCTCTTAACATAGTCACAGTTTTAGTTTTAGTCATAAGCTTGAGATGTTTGACATACGTGAATGCGATTGATCGTTTCCACCTCCTGTTTTAAACATAGTCGTAGTATTTGTCGTTGCGTACAATGCAAACTTCATACAATTGTCATAGTCATAGTCGTTGTTTTATTGTGTTTACGTATAAAACTGTTGATTTCAAAATGGAAAATAGAAAAATAATAATTATATCTTCTGATCCCGGTAAACACAGACAGCTAAACAGAAAATAAAAATGGGGACTTTCAATTGTTAGAATTACTTTGGCTGGTTCACCAGAAAAAAATTCGGTTTATGAAAACTATATTTTGCAGTTATATTTCAACATTCTGTAATTACCGCCTAAATTACTAATTACTAATATAATTTAATAATCATATAATTTTTAGTGTACTTGAAATATATATTTAACTTCGTATTTTACATACTTGCGAATAAACATTTACCAGAATAATGATTGTATAACTATGCTTATGTTAAGAACTAGAAACGGTCGAAAGTAAAGACAAAGACAAAATCTAAAACCTGTGACTATGTTAAAGAAACGTAGCTTAACGTAGCTTAACTACGACAAACATTCTTTCATTTAAGTGTAAAAAAACAAGATGTATTCGAAATTTTTTCATAATACGAACTGATCTTTCAAATTAATAAATGTGATATATGTCAATAAAAATCATAAATCCCAATTTGAGAAGTAAATAATGTCGACTTGATGTAAAATTTGTGAAATGCGTGCCATTTATCTTGCTATAATCAATTTGGCAATTCGCAATGTGGGTCAACAGTCGCACCTAATGTAAAAATATGAGCAGATCATGCAGAGTGCATGCTTCTTGTCGCCTGGACTCGCCTCGTAAATCAATTTGCGCAAATGACTGGCATTACACAACTTCCCCAATAAACGGATTCCGCAAATATAAAAGTTACGGATAACAAACTTCAAATTTCTTTTATTGCCCGCAATGCTGAAGCTGTTTGCTCTCAATGCCACAGAGAGGGATTACTTCCAAATGGGCACAGACGAGAAACGGAAAACTTATTTGCAGGCTAGTATGAATCATACAAAATTTACTCACCATTATTATTTGTTATATATTACTTAACAAAAATGAGGATAATGTTCTTTGCGTACAACTATAAATGTTGATTTTTTTTTATTTATTTTTGTAATCAATCGTTATTTATATTATAAGTGCAGTTATATTTTACAGTGCATGGTACTATAAAATCGAATGATGCACAAATACTTTACACACATATGTATGTAGCACATTTTTTGACCGACATACCTATGTATTTTCTAAATTAGTCAAAATAATAAAAATTTGTATTTCTCCAAGACTTCATTAAACAAGTAGTTAACGTTATTGTAGTAGTCTTTGTTATTAAATATAAACTATCGTAGATGTATATGTAAGTAATTGTTATGTTTACACTTTAAGGAGCGAAATTGTTACTTTTGTATTAAGTACGCGAAGTTTGCGCATTTAGTACATGAGATGGGACTTCTTTGATGAGGCTTATATCATTATTTTTTTTATTTATCTTTATATATTGAGCATAAAAATACGTAATGAACAGTCCAGCTAGGTACCTGTTTTCATGATTCTACCATGGTGATATCACATGTCCCTTCTGCGAAACATGTTTAATTTTTATTATTATAATAAGAATCTATAGTCAGTGGTTAGTTTATATATTTTATGAATACTATACTTAATGTAACAATACGATTCCTCTGACCACATAGTTAGATCCACAAGAACATAGAATTAAACTGCTAGTATATTTTATATAAACAAGTATGAAATATAGAACCTTAGATTTAAAGACAACTGCCACATTTAATGGTGTTAATATGTAAATATGTTATTTATGAATTCATGTTTTAAGTAAAATAAATTTATTTGTCAAAGAATAAAAAGTGCCAGGGCACTGCCCTGATAATTTCCAAAAGAACCAGGACGATGCCTTGAAACCACTACATCCCTGATCCCCTTGAATAGTTTTGAAGTTGAATTGTCGCTCGTTTTACTTTTCAAAACTATCAATTCCATTGATGACAAAAATAATGCTCCTATTGTGCCGTAGCCTTAGGATGACGATGAATTGTATGTTACCATATGAGCGACATTACTCATATGCAGTGGTGTAACTAGGGGGAGCACCTGCAACGCGGGTGGGCCTCACAGGTCAGAGGGGCCTAACTTCTTCGGTTCTACTATTAAACCACAATAAAGAGATAAATAAGCAGTAGCGACAATATATCGACACCATTGACTTTTCTTGTCTTCTTCAACGCCTGCATCACAGAATAATTACACATAGAAGCGACAATCCGTGTCGGATATCTTTCATGTTCCCCATTTCAGTTCTATGACCTTGAAGCATTGTGTAGACCTTTAAATTTGTGCTTTTCCCCTATCTCCCTCTAAGATGTGAGGAAACTATCCGATGTTAAACAATTAACCCCTTTAAATTTGTTGCCTTTCCCCATCTCTCTCTAATTTTCGATTCTCTGTCTTACTGTCGCTTCTGTATAAACCTATTCTGTGCTCTTACGTTCCAAACCTATCTCTCTGTTTTCACGATTTTACCATGCTGAAGTTACAATATTTCTTCCCAAAAATACAAATAATGAAACCTATTAAAAATTACGGGCATTTTATTTTTATCTCTACTGTGACTTCAATGGCGTTCAATGAATTCTAGTTACGCCACTGCTCATATGTAATGCTGGTCATAAAATAATTACAATTTTTTTTTAATACCATTCAGTATTCGTATAATGATTGAACCATATGAAAACTGCATGTTTATTATGAATGCAAATAATGAATAATGAATAGTGATAGTTTATCGATGGAATTGTCAACTTTTGCTTCAGCTGTACTGCCATACGCAGCCGCAGAAATCCTCCTGCTAATGCATATTTCATCGAGCGAATGACAATAGCCAAACACCAGTTCCTGCCCATAACTCTTTCATCTCGTGCTAATTACATCTATACCCAATAAAACTAAACGGCCACCGCCAAGCGTGGACCAAACGGGAAAAGTCTTCCATAAAACCAACGTTCTGGGCCAACAATGCATTTGCATAAATTTGAATGGCATTGTTTACAGATTGGAATGTGAGCAAACACATTGAACGTGTTAATTTTTTATTACTTGTATTATGTTTTGATTGCTGTATCATGCTACAATAATACTATTGTGTTACGGTCTATGATTTCAATTGTTTGTGCAGTTTAGGTTTTGTTTGCGTACTGCATTCTTTATACAGCTTTTGTTTATAACAAAATTTCATTTTAAAGCGACTGTCTGCTACTGAAAAGATAATTTAAATTTTGAATGTGATCAACTTTAATATCTGTACATAAACTTGTATGTATTTTTGGTCATGTTTCAAGAATCTTTTAAGAGTGAAACTTATAAAACTATATAAATAATTTGTATTCACTTACAAGTTTTATATTCATATCATCTTTATTATACAGACTGTTCCAAAACTTAGGATAAAAAAGGTATATACTGTATGACGTGCTGATTATAAAATAAAAAGATTTTTTTTTAAATATCTAATACTAAAAAAAGTCTACTTCAAGTAAACAACCATTACCTTTGCAATTTTTTAAAAAAAAAAATTCTGTTTCATGATCAGCACGTTTTACAGTATATAAACCTTTAATTTTTTGTTCTAAGTTGTGGAACAGCTGTATACCTACTTAAGAGTAATTTATTGTAAAAAAATTATCAAATGAATATATAAATAGTAACAAATTTACAGGCAGATTAAAATATATCAAATCATACGAGTGAGAAATGGACATTCCAAGCGAATTGTACACTTATACTTTTCCTACGACCACGATATTATTTCCTAATTCATTTATATTTTAATAATAAAGATTTTTTCATTTCTCTATTTCCTAACAACTACCTACAAAACAAAAGCTAAATAATACGATTTTTTACAGAACTGTATGATATGAACTTATACCTTAACAATGTGTAAGGTTATCGTGGGAAATGAAAATGTGTTTACAATACATTGTATATCCGTAGTAATTTCTTCTTTAGCATTCCGGGTTCACTTTTGAGTGCTTTTGTTAAAAGTGTTGTTTGGTCTTATAAATTTATAGTATAAAATCAGGCTTAAAAGCGATTTTATTATAAAAATTTTAACTTAAATACATAAGTTTCGGTTTCGGTTACGGCCGAAACTAGAAGAAGAGCCAAATATTCGGTTATGGATTAGGCTGAAAATCATGTTTAGGTCGGATACAAAAAATAATCAAAAAATATAATTATTGCGTTATTTTAAAATTTATATTTAATTTATTTCCAACAATATTCTTAGGAGGAACAGTACTTCAACTATTTGACATTTACTTCATACCTATTATTATCAACACCTTGTCTTAATTTTATCGTTTTTATTTAATCAGTGTTTTCTGACAATATTTCTTGCATTTATTGCTTCGTATTTGAAGTAATGAACCGATTCTGTTAATGTTATCGCTTGTATTTCATTTCCGAATGGTTGGTGTAAGCTAGGGCGCTTAAGGAGCACTATAACTGATCATAACCACCGGTATTTCATCTGAGACAGAGAAACCGTCCTGTTTCCATCTTTATGAATCCATTAACAGTCCTCATAACGGAACAAAGGCCCATGCGCCAGATACATCGGTGCGTAATGGAATGTTTACTGGGATAAAATTAAACAATAAATTATGTGCCCTAACAGGCCGCTCACGGGGGTTGGAACACAACGGACCTTCGCAAATCAACCTCCAGAGAACAGATTTCAACGTGGTTTCATTGTATTTCATTATTTGTAATCACTAATAATATTATCATACTTTTCTTAATTGATAATCACAATTTAAAAAATAATAATATTGCAATTCAATTGCATTCAAATATTTTGAAATTTTAAAATTGTCTTCTTAAAAATATGTGACCGATATACAATCGTTATCTATTTAACAATTGTGTTTGTAAGGAAATAAAAATTCATATTTTCATATTTGCTCCATAAAAATAATAAGAAAATTTCAAATATTTAAATAAAATAAAAGTATTTTTTATACTTGAGATGTACACTTATACTCGTACTCGTATATGTACCATCAAAATTGTAACTCACTTTTAGTTTTATTTAAAAAAAAGAGTACAGGTTTAATCCCAACAAATTTTTATAAGAAATGTTTTCTACACGTGTAGGTTCTTTGGAACGATTACATGAAAAATAAGAAAATAGAAAAAACGAAACTTTTTTTCTTCAAAACTTTTAATTTTTGGATTTAAGTAAACATCAATGTTCTAATTTTAATTTTTCAAACAGAATTCAATTAGATCTTTTCGTTCTCGAGGTAAGCCAAATTACCATTCGATTATAAATACAAAATTAAATAAATGTATAAATTTTGAAGGTTTTTGATCAACGCTACCGATTTCTGTACGAAAAAATTCTAATTACGGCTCTGGAAAAGTATGACAGAGCTTTAAATTTGAGATATTGGCATTTGTATGTATGAAAAAATAAAAGAAATTTTTAATAATATTTAAGTACCTACATGGAACATAAAAATGGTGTAAGTATAATCTGTTTGAAGTAAGCATAGTTTCATTAATTAAAGAGTATATTTTTATTGTAATTGAAAAAAATATTGGTTTTACGAAACGTTGAATATGAAGTGACAAGAAATTCTCAGACTACAAAGGATAATTAAAATTCCCTTGGATATTTGAAATCAGCGTACCTACTATAATTAACTAACAGTTTATATTTCAGTTTTCAACATTTTTTCAACTTAGCTCATATTTAATTTGTTTAAAAATTTCAAATTTAATTTAATTTTTAAAAATTGTATCAGTATACATATCAACTTGAAAATTGGTACACATATGTAATTTTTATCACAGAATTGACTGATAAAGTCCTTACCCATATATCTCTACCCAATTTTGAGTTACGACGAAAAAACAAAGGTGGTGCCACAAAAATGCTAAACTGGAAATCCGGGTAAAAATTCCGGTATTCCCTCAACTTTAGGGCTTGACGCTACCCTTCCGGTCGGGGAGGCTTAAGCCCTGGGTAAACACCGCGTGCATTAGCCTGAGCACACAGCATGTGGGGCTAAATATTGGCATTATTGCACAAATAACCCCTGTGGAACGCGCGCCACTGTAGAAGCCAGAGAGTCTTTTCGACGGCTAAGATATTGTCAATAGGATTATTGAAAGATATTTGATATTTGATGTAAGCTATAAGAAGGATAAATATTTGAAGATGATATATCATAATTTTTCTTGTTCAAAATGTTTGCTTTCTTTTACCTTAAGTATTTAATTGTTAATAAACATGATACCAAAATATTTTTTATTATTGTTATTGTGTGCTTGCATATAAATTTTCAGATTTTATCTAAATAACTAGCTAATAAGTACTAATTTTTCAAAACGATATGTATTTGATACATTATTGGTACATTACGTTTAAATTTAATGCACTTATTTGTTACACTCTGTATAAATTTTCTTAAAAATTGTAGATAATATTAAGAACTTGAATGGATTGTTTTATTTAATGCGAGAAAATATGAATACAGAAAAAGAACATTGAACAATTAATTTTGTTTACATTATTATACGTAATGTATACACTGAAATAGTTTTTATTTAAATTTATGCAAACTAAATAATTATTTGAGAACATGTATTTTTTGTATTTGTAGTCTTTAATTTTGTATTCTGTTTCTTTTATTTAAATATAGTTATTCAAGCTACAAGGAATGTACATTACATTACATTATAATATTCGAGAATGTATGAACTGAGGTACATAGATCCTGCGAAACCGAAGTTCATGTTACTGTTGTATAGTTTCTTTTTATCAAAATTACCCTACTTGTAGGCCAGTTATTTTCTATAACTTCACGTTGACAATAGTAACCAAATAACAGAAGTTATCAGGATTTTACGACTTAGGTTGTTATAGAAGTAAGTTAAACTTACGTGAACGGTGGCGCGAAATAATATTTTATCACATATGTGCGTAATGTAAGTCTTTTTACACATGTTGACTCAGGTTATATCACGAGCAAAGTGAATGTTCTAAGAGGCACAAGTGAAAAAAGACTCATGATTATTTTTAAAAAGTCTATATTGAAATAAAATATATTTAATACAAACGAACTAATTAATTCTTAGCCTTTAACTAAAAATTATATTTAAGCACAGCTGTCGTACATTGAAGACAAAATATCGTACTTTACTTTTGGGAAAAGTACGGGTTTCTCCCCCTCGTGTGAATTTGCAGCACTCGCTTCACTCCTGGCCAACTTCGCACTCGGTGGGAGAGTGGATTTTTCCAAAAAAATTCCAGTTGCTTTCTTTTGTCGATATAATTATAACAACCCTGCCTATTGATGGCCCAAGTGGGGGCGAAAGCGGTAGAGGTGAATTAAATTTTGAATAAATTGACTGCGTCCCAGTGTCGTTTTATCCTACTAACACCAACATTATTTACTACTTAAATAAATTATTTTTTATTATGATCACCATTCACAATATATGTCTGTGTTTTTATATGCATGTAGCAATATTTATTTATACAGGTATGTAGTTCTTCAACTACTATAAAATTCAACGAAGTAACATACAGCACATATAATAATTCTGATAAAATACCAGTCATATAATATTTTCTACTTATAGTTCCTTACATTATTTTCCTACCTTTGCTCTGCTCGCCGGTTTGGAAGTTCTTAGGAAAGTCTAACATCGCTCTAGAACCCCGCATTGCACTTTTGTCCATATTATACAATCCTCGGACTACACTTTATGCAGTTTTTATTGCATTTTAAGCAAAAATAACAAATGTTCTATATGCACGCACTGTATTAACAATTTTGCACTATAAATTTAATGTCTACAAAATTTAAAACATGTAAAATCTACCGATAAAGGCTACAGCATCACTTTTTATTGTAAAATGTTGCGCCATTTTGATTACTCAAGGTTACAAATGTCAATATTAAAATTAATATTTAATTACAAATGAAATTATTTACATAATTTTCTACAATGTTTTAAAAATAAAAATTAATTTTTAAAATTGCTTAAATAAAAATAAAAAATCAATAAAACTATTTTAAAAATATTTGCAACATATTTTTATTTATAAAACCTCAATCATATAAGTAGGTATGAATATAAATACTATCCCAAATTTAATGAATTGAATAATTTTTCAATATTCAAAAAATGAATAAGGTCGATTTATTTCAAATGTTCCAAAATCAATAATGGTGGTGGCATCTCTGAGAATTGTTTAAACTATTGATGCAGTATTGATTTTCTCCGATTTACAAGCACAAATTTTGAAAAGACACGTTTTAAACTGTTATTTATACCAGCAAAAAGAAAAATAATTTCAATTATTTTATTTTTGTTTCCGAAATATTTAGAATGAATAGAATTATATTGTCCGAAATTTTTATTGTTTAATAATTTTTTATTGTTGAGAAAATCAATAGTATCGATTAATTTTGCATGCAGATGATCAAAAATCAGTAATTATAGTGCCATCTATGATAATTATTTAAACGTTCAAGTTGTCGAAAGCTCCTAGGCGAAAATTTTACATAATTAAAGTACAACAAATTCCAAATTGTTTGACGACTGGAATAATCTTTAGAAAACAAAGGTTGAAAAATGAATAATAAGCGAAATAAGTTTATGTGAGAATTCTTAGGGTTTTTCTACTGTAACTTTAAATCTAAATTCTTTATAATTCTATAGACTTTTCTAATGATTTTAACCAAATCAACAACATATTTTTTTTTAAATAACTTAAGATGAGATATATTTTAAGTGACGTTAAAATCGTGACCGTATTTGAAGTTTACTCCCTTAAAATAACGAGTATACTAATCAAATTTCGGTTAAAAGTTATCACATAAATAAACCAATAAAGATTTAGAAACTGCATTCTTTTTATAAAACCCCAAAGTATTATTTTATTATTGCTATAACAATATAGTTTTTTCCAGTGTTCCTAACTGTAAAATAAGATTATCTGCAAAAAGTGTTAAGTAAAACTTCTCAACTTCCGAACTTCCCTACCACAAGCTTTTAATATCGCGTTACAAGAATATCGCACGAATGGCTCGCGTACAATTATTCTGCTGTGGGGCAGATTGCTACACCGTCGTGTAAACATGCCCTACGTAAATTATTTATCATGGCCTTCTTTGTTATGCAAGAGAAAAACACAGGCCTGGTGATTTATATCAAGAGGGGATCGATTTTGGGTTTCGCAAATAAAAAGGGGCAGAACTCAGAATGCAATTCTAGAGATAAATAATATTAAATATGCACGAGTTCATTACTTGCACAAATTTTATTGCAGTCATATTTGCATAGGTCATGATTTATTCCTTTATATATCAGGATAAATTCCCCTGTGGTCAAATTTTTATTTCTTGTATAAATATAGCTACCAAATATTTATTTTTACTCATATTTTTCGATTCTTTCAACAATAATCAATTTATAATCAAAGTTTTATTATTCTAGCATCTTTGTATTATATTTTGTTTGTATTACTGTACATATTTAACCTCGAGCAACAGTATATAAATATTTTATTCCTTTTAATAACTTAATAAACCAGATTTGGTAAATAATATAGAATGTGCATACATCTAATCATCTAAACAATGTTGCTATTACAACTTTCTCAAGATATTTACTTTCTTTTAAAAATAAATATTAAGAGAAAGCAATAATAATCATTTTTGTTTGTTGTAATCAGCGTTTTTTTTTATTCCATTGAAGACATATTATAGTAACCTGATTATATTCACAAAAACGAGACATTTTTCAAATTATAATTTTTTACAAATTATAATATTAAATTCACACATTTCTCATTTATAAATTCACAAACATGTCATACACTCACAGACATATGTAATTTGACAAAGGCATAGAATTCACAGTTGATAAATACAAGTGATTTCTTTTTGTTTGTCCATTAAATATTTATTTTAAAAAACAACTTTCTCTGTCAGCATTATATGCGGGGAAAATAAATAAATAAACACATTTTTTAATTTAGAAGTTTGTTCTAGAAATTCAAAGGCCTTAAAACATTTCATCCACCACTTACAGTGTTTTTTTTATTAATTCTTATAATTTTGTTACTATCATTTTAAGTAAGTAAATAATTTCAAATATCTTTAGATGTAAAGAAGTTTCAAATCGGATATGAAAACCGGTATAATCACGTGTTCCGAAAATGTTCTTTGGGGTACCGGGACAACAATTTGAAACAAGGATCAATTGCGGGAATTGGAAACCCTTCAGTGTCGTATTAGGCTGAACCTGTGATCTAATGTGGACACCACGTGACTTCTTGTACGCTTATTAAATTATACACATTTTGTGCTGCACTTAATTTAAAATTTATTTAACTTAATGATCATTCTAGGGCAAATATTTTTTAATTTATGCGAAAATTTCAAAGAACCTTTCGACTATAGTACCCTTTAGTACTGCCGATGACCGTTATTATTCATATTTCGTTTATTAAACTTATTTATATAAATATTCGTATTTTAATTATTTTACGCTTCACCTAAATAAATAAACATTGCAATATTTAGAGTTTTGTTTAATGTAGAAATATTATGCCGTCTTACAGATAATGATTGTGCATATTTACAAGTTTTTTTATCTTCTCTCCTTTGTCGAATCTTCTCCATCAAACTCTTCCTGTTTGTACGTCATATAGCAAATAAATATCTTCTTTATTTTCTCTTTTTAGCTGTGATTCAATCCCATATGAGATGTTTAAACATTTCTTCTTTTCCCCAAATTACCTTTCTTCCGCAGATAGCTAGAACAAATTGCTTCTTTTTTTCATTTCCACAACGAAGTTTTCCGATCATCTCTCACAACTTCTTGAAAATAGATATCGCAATAATATTTTATTTATTGTAATCAAGCTTTAATCACAGAATAGGTTTATACAGAAGCGACAGAAAGACAGAGAAACGAAAATTAGAGAGCGATGGAGAATGTGCACAAATTTAAAGTGCTCATTGTGTAAAATCGGAAAGTTTCCCCACAACTTAGAGAGAGATAGGGGAAGAGCACAAATTTAAATGTCTACACAATGCTTCAAGGTCATAGAACTGAATAGGGGAACATGAAAGGTGCTAACACGGAGTGTCGCTTCTGTATGTAACTATTCTGTGCTTTAATCATGATTATATTTATCGTAATCAATTTTTGGTTGTCGTAATCAAAGATAATTAAGAGTTTTGTATTTTTACAGCAGAGTTCATATTAGAAATTTGAATTGTCTAGTTGTGATTTGAACGCATTTTTGTTTTATAATTTGGATGGTTTGTATGCTGTACTGCGATGTGACTTAATTCAAATGAATATAAATATATAAATATGATTGTTTTATCGTTTCTGCTAACAGCAATATTTATGCGTGACATTTAATTATTTTCATAATTGTATGTTTTGATTCCCGGATTGCATATGAATGTGAATAATAGGAAATCAATGGGTCGATTCTTGCGTCGGTTTGCCGGCGTTTCGCTAATAAATCACACTTATTGTAGCGGTGCAGCGAACGTAATTACCTGAACTCGTTCCACTCCCACATCACGTAATATTTTGGTTTGTAAATTCGTCCTCGTTCCGATTCATATTCGCACTTTTATAATATGGATACGCCCCCGCTATGAACGTTAGAATTATTTAATTGGGGTGCCTTTCACTCATTTGCAGCCATTTCAAAACGGGGAACATTTTCACGTTTTATCGCTAAATGCGATGAAATTTGCGGAAAATATAATTATGCTCTATTAACTTCCACATCATGGAAACGCATCACGGATAGTTATACATTTATTAAAAAATATTATTTTTATTTGAAAATATTTATTTTGTATCCTAAAATATCAAAACATAAAGATTCATTACATGTTAAATGAACACAAAAACGCTGTTTTTCCATATTTTTTTACTTTGTCCAAAAAGAAGAAAACAAATAATAAGAATAATAATAAAATTAACTACTTGCACCACATAACAAACAATTAATAATAAATATATAAGTTATTAAAATTAAATACTTGCTAAATAAACACGTTTTAAGACCAAATGTCAAAAATAAAAACCTAATGATTCAAAACTATTTATAAAATAGATTTACAAAAATATTTGGCTAATGAATATAAATTAACGATAGATGTGTTAATCATTGTTTATGTATTATTTACTATCCGCGACAAAAATTTAGCTCCTTCATACTCAATTTTAAGAATCATGAATGAAGGAAATCTTTCTTGCCTAGAAAAGTACTTATGATATTATTTAATTCGTTTTAATCGGTAAGAGATACGAAGTTGGTTAAATTGGGGCAAAGTTGCCGCATTACTGGGCCATTTTAATTACGTATTTGTTTTCCCGAATAAATGCGTAGGTAAGTAGATATGAGCGTAATACTGATTTTGGCAAATTTACTTTTTGACATAACTTTCTTATTTCAATTCATACAAGTTTCTAGTTTGCACATTCTGCAGGATATGAGGAATTGACAGGGGTAATCAAAATTATTGTAGCTCGAACACTTTTTGAGAAATTCATGCTAACTTTCAATTTTCATATGGGGCTCAAAAGTTGTATTTATTACTGTTAAATTGAGTTTTTTTTCTGTACACTATAACACAAGAGCTTACATACTTACTTATTCCTTGAATCTTTCTATCTTTCGGTGTAAGGATATCGGAGTAGAACGAATTTAGGGTAGTTTCTTCCAAATATCTCTTTACTATTGTCAGCCTTGGTATTTCTTCCTACTTGTTTCCTCTACTCTGCGCTGACTTTCTTATTTCATCCCTCGATGTTTTTCTGGGTCTACTACTTTTTCTTTTCTTGTTGTATTGGTACCTCGATTGATATTACATTTAACTGATCTCTGTATATTTCATTCTTTATTATATCTCCTTGTCTTTTCTTGGATTTTTCTCAAAAACCTCATCTCAGTACTCGTTAGTTTATTTCCTTGTCTTTCTGTTGTCCAGTCTTCAAACGTAAAAGAAAGTAAGGTGGCTTTACACGATCAAAGAATTTGAACTATTTTATTTCATATTTTTACATCATATTCTTTGATCAAATGGCTTCGCTTTACACGTTCAAAATTTTCGAACTATTTTCCCTTATAAAGTAGGTGTATCAATAAAGAAAAGAAAAATATAGGTTGATATATGATTTCACATTTGTTTATTTTTCACTTTTGATATTTGATAACAACGTAATCCCTAGAATTAATTAAAATTTGATGTAAACGACCTTGAAATTTAGGACATGCTCTAAGTGAGAATTTCTATGTCATAGCATATGAACTATGAACAGGCAAATTTCTTTGAACGTGTAAAGTGTCAGAATCACATTGAACAATACGAAGTTGTAGAAATTGATGTAAACTTATGATCGTCTAAAACGCCCTTACTACTTTTCTGACGACTTCCGCCTTTACTTCTGCAGATATCTCCTTTTGGTAAAGAAATTTTGATTTCTTATTGTTGAAAATTCTTCCAGTTTTGGCAATTCTTTCGTTAATTTCATCGTCCAGAGTCTCTTTACTGTTTATAATTCCTCCTAGATACGTTAATTTATCTACTTGTTTTATTTCTCTATTCTTCTATCTTTATATTGTGTTTCATATCTGTATTTCCTATTACCATTGTCTTCGTGTTTCCTATATTTATTTTCATGTTAAATTTTTTCAGTTCGTCGTTATATACATTTGCGTTATGTTGTAGTTCTTTTTGCTTTCTTCTATAATTGCCGTAATTAATTATTGTATCCATCTTCCAATAGCTTACTGTGTATATTTTTAATTTAGGTTTACATGTTTTAATGGCTTCATCAAACACTATGTGTAACAGTAAAGTGCTTAGAATGCATTCACACAAGAAGTTCCACGAAATGACATAAGTTGTCGGAAATCTTCAATAAGCTGTCGATATTAAGTCTCGTGTGATAACATCTTAAGAGTAGCTTGATGCATGATCGAATTGAGCAACCCTTGAAAAGTTGTGAAAGTAATAAATAGAGCAATTACCCCCTAGAGTTTGATTTTTCGTCCTGCCTCAACCCTAACGAAGCCAAGGACCTACCCCTATCAATTAGGCGTAGGCGTCATCTTGCGCCTGTAATCTGCAGGTCCTCCCACGCATAGCAAGTGACCACGGAGTGCAACACCCTTCCTAATTGCGCCGATAACGCTCATTGTCCTAAGTGCTTTGATATTTAAATTTTTGGCAATTACTGTCCGTAATTCGTATTGATTTTTTAATTATAAGAGCAAAAATTGCACGGAGATGGATTATAGTTGATTGGATTGCAGTTTGGGGGATTTATAGACTATAAGGATTAACCAAATGGAGAGAATTACTCAATAAAAATTAGGGGTGTACATATATAAAGATTACGTAGCATATATTTTTATGTACCTATTGGTTTTATAGCTCTGGGCATAGGGTTTGAAAATCATTGTAAATCTGCACTTTTAATACTCGTTAATACATAAACAAAATTATAAGAGTTCCTTTTTTATTTGTAGTGATAAATACGGTATAATATATATTTAATAATATGTAGTTCGCAATCAATAGGATATACATAATCAATAGTTCTGCCAATTAAATCAAATTTAAAAAAAACAACTAACCAATAAAAATAGACTATTAAATTCTTTCCATTTTGATAATACCTAACTACTGTTCCCAGAATTTCAAAATATGAATAATAGGATAGAAAATACAAGTATTTAATAAATTTATTAAAATATCATTAATTTATATTTATTTTATATAAAAAATCCTTCTTCCATCAAATTTTGACTGGATAAAAATGATGTAAGTGGAATAATTTTAATAATGTTGTCATCTTTTAAAGTGTTCCGGGATTTATTTTTTTGTACTTATACTTCTTCTTTTACTGTTTTTTCCTTAATTTGGTAACCTTCACTTTTAAGAAACAGCGAAAGAAATTTATTTAAATTATTAATCTACATTTTATTTTCTTATTTTCCTAACACTGAATCTAAATATTTGTAGGAAATTTTAAGTGACCAATTACATTTACATATCTTAAATTCTTTTCAATTGTTTAGCAGGATTCAATGTTGCCAAGATAAAAAAGCAGGATAAAAGTTTTTACTAAATCTTAAAATCAAATATTTATATGTGCGTAATACAAAAGTTTTAATATTATTTTGACATTTCATATTTTCGAAACACCCGGAAAGATGGCAGCAGGATTTTTGTTACAGCATTAATGACAGTTGAATAAATTCATATTTGGTTTAATGTTTAAAAATAAAATGGTAAATATTAATTTTATGAAATATATGGGATAGTGTTTTAAATAAATAATTAATATTTGAATCATTTTAATTTATTTATTGAAAATATTTTATTTATCCTATTATTTTGTTATGTTGGTGATATTGATATATATTGCAAACATTATGAAACGTGTATTCTAATTGGTCAACTGAATTGTACCGAGTAAAATGATTGGTTAAAAAGTTGTATGTAGATTGCAACAACAATAAGTTACATGTTAAGTGATGTTCGTGAACTTTTGTGTAGTTTAGCGAAAGAATGTGCAGTTTTCTATTTGTGAAGTTTGGAGAATTGTTTGTCTGTTAATGGCTTGTGTAATTATAGTGCTCTAAACTTAATGAACAATGAAAAGTATTGACTTTTTGTTCCTGAAAAATCGCCCACACCTCACATTTCAAGGTAAATTGCTTTAATTATTTTTTGCATATTTTAATTGCTACATGCTTGCCTTTTACCCTTGGGCTTTTTTAAAACCATTAGAGCATTACCCACATTTTTAAAATGACCTACGGGGTTGAAACCAGACAAGAATTATTTACATTCCGGGAAGGGAGACTATATGCTGGCCACATCGAAATTTAATGTTGTAATCAGAGAATATATGAATTCATCTTGAAACATTACTTGGAATAATTTTATATTGAATCGTACAGAAATTGTATTACAAAATGTGTTAAATAGTTTTTTCTCTACACTACCAAATAATGTTATCGACAATTCCACATTTTCTGTAACTATGGAAACTACTACAGAATAAAATGAACACATTCTGTTACAGCCTAATATTCTGTAAAAGTTGACATAGCTTACTAGTTATTCTATTCACCCATTTTGTTTGGAAAGTTGTTTTTAATTTTGTTACCTGAGCTGTCAAATCGTAATATCTATTGTAATAACGTAAGTAGTAAGGAAAAAAAGGAGGTTATTTGACGTATGTGAAAATTTCAAAACGAGAATTTTGAAAGAGTATATAAAAGCTACCACCCAATTTCCTTACATGCTTCTTATATTTTTCTGCTTTCGTTTGAATTTATAAAATAAAAAAAGACAATACCAAGGATTCCTTAATTTTTAAAATAATGGTTATAAACATAAAAACGATAAAGTTGTCATTCGAGATGTTTAAATTGAAACTTAGGAATCACTGTGTGTACACTTTGTTTCCTGCAGTTGATACTTTCTTCATCAATTTCTGTTACAAGAAATATTAAACTTTTATCTTGCATCTTTATTGTATACGCATAGCACAGATGAGATTTTTATTCGTTGTCTCATTGTCGTACGTATTACAGAGAGGTACCTAAGCTATCTGCGTCCAATCAGCAAAAAAAAAGAAATGAAATAGAAACAGTAGTTTAACCACGGTAAACGGATGAAACGGATATTTACAAATATTAAAAAAATGAGTATGTCATTCATGGCATTAATGTCATTCATGAAGGTGATCTTATTGTTAATAATTTGTGCTTCATGTGTGTTGATAGTTTTGCTTGTTTAATATACAAGTCTCTGTGTATATTATTATATTTGTGTATAATACTGTCAGTTTTGACATTTATTTACATTGCAAATCGCACGATTACACCAGACAAGATGATGTCATCAATTACCCGACTTCCTCAACGATTTGAATCCCATAGTTACAATTGATGACGTGAAGGTTAACTGCGAGGAATAGATTGCATTTTGTAGCAATGTTTCTATATATCCCTGCTTTCCATTTTGATAGTGAAACAATATGGTTAATAACCTAACTAAATTTAATAAAATAAAGGGTCTTTTATTAAAGTAATAAATAATAAAGAGCAATAACACACATGTACGCTTAAAAGCGATCAATTTTAAAGACAAGACAGTACTTAATTATTATCAGAATCAGAATAGGAATTAAAATTGAAATTCTTTCACCAGCTTCTGCAACATCTGGTGCTATGTTTATCACCAATGTTCAATTTCTCCAAATTCAGACTTATTTTTAAAGGAAAAAACAAATATTTAAACAGTTTATAATGTTCGGACGGAATATTATGTAACCAAAAGACAAGACTGAGAAGATGTATGGTTGATAAAAAAGGATTACTAAATTGATGTCTATATGTGATATTTATCTGTAATCATTATTCGATTTGAATTATATGTTAAATAAATTAATAAATAATTATTATTATAATAATAAAATTGTTGATTACAACAAAAGTTTTTGATTACGATAATAACAAAATGTAATCAACACTACATACACTTGTTTAGCCCATGTGGCAACATATATTCGAGAAAAATGTTGCTTGGTAGGCGAAATATATTTGGGGAAGGAATAATTTTTCCTTGTCTATCGCTGCATTTGCGTGCGTTCGTTGCTATTCACGTCTCGTGGTGGTTAAGCTGCCGGACAATTCCTCCAGTTACCCGGGTCTTACGCTGCTCGGATAAGGGTTTCTAGTCACGTATGGCAACTACCTAATGATGTATAACCTTCTGGGTAAATACTAGGTGAGATAGAAGTGGATAAATGATGGATAATGCAGCATGAGGGGACGATAAACCGGACCATTATTTCACTATTACGAACGGAGAGAAAGATTAGGAGGTGGAAATACCATAGCGGTGAAAATGGACAAAAATCACACTGTCATGCCTAAGTCATTATAAAGTATCACTGGCACAAAGAACTGTATCATTTATAGTTGATTATCACGATGAAATACTTTGATTACAATTATTATAACTGTAACAACCAGCTTTACATATAAGCGCTCATAAACTTGTAGGAACATACATTCTGGTGAAAAAATACCATAAAAATATTACTAAATGTAACTATATCATTATAACATATAATAAATATACCAATTCTACATTAAATTTATATTTAGTGATCTAGTAGGATTTTTCGTTTTTAGCTTTAATCAATAGAATAATGAAAACTATTAGACCCGTATTTTTTCCCTTAAATTTACTTTTAATAATGAAAAACTGTTATTAGAAATGATATTTTTAAAAACGCGGCTGAATTACCCCACTTCCCCCCTTGTCCAGTGACATATTAATGTTCTTATCGAACTTAACCTTCGTTCCAAACGTCAAATATAATGTTTTAACTTTGAAACTGACAAATTGAATAATCTTCTGCAAATATAGTGGCACACAAAATCCTTATGATGCTTTAAATCACAGACTGTCCACTTTATCAACTTTCAAACGCGCCAAACTACAATATTTGGGATTTAGCATTCACACGTGGATAACTTCACACCAGAACCTACGAACGTCACAATTTTTGCGACTTTTTTTAGTATGATACTTTAAAACGATATTATATAACATAAAATATAAATAAAATGAATTACATAATGTAGAATATCAAATTAGGGAGACTTCATTATTGTAAATAAATGTTTCTTTGTAATCAACAATTTTATATACAGGGTGAATACTGAAAACCTTGACATAGGGAAATAACATGAGAAAACAGTTTTTTGCTGTTTCCATCTGTCCCGCTAAATAAAATCGGGTGTATATGGTATCGTTAGTTAGATTACTTAATTTTGCATCTAATAAAACTGAGATGGTCTCGAACCAGATCTTGTAGATTATTTATGTTATGAAACAGCCCTCGTATCCACTCGGCTATGGAGCATTTTGTTTTTGACGTTTCTTATTCGAAAATATGAAGGATAAACTTCAAAATACAATTTATTTTATCAAATATTTCAGTTAGAAAAGGCCTTATTACACAACATTTAGTTTTATTAGATGCAAAATTAAGAAATCTAACTAACGATACCATATGCACCCGATTTTATTTAGCGGGACAGATGGAAACAGCAAAAAACTGTTTTCCCATGTTATTTCCCTATGTCAAGGTTTTCAGTATTCACCCTGATAATTCTTCTTTGACTCCATAATTATAAACTATAGGACAATTTTGACAAATGAAATTGAAAAATGAATCCTAATCCATGACAATTTTGCATTTTAATGATGTAGGTTATCAACTTATAGCCTTTGCTGGAAACTTTAGTTTATAATAGTAGTTTGTGGTTAGAAACGGTACTTTTTAATGATTAGGATTGGAAAACATTTCAGTATTTTTTGGAGGATTAAGTATGGGACATTGACATGTATTAAAAAATGTAGCGAAAATAATATTTTACATTGTAAAAATTTACTTTAATTTGTAGTTTCTTTGATTATAATATTATAATTTTACAATAATTAAAAACATACGAATGAACAATAAGGTAATTAATTGTAGTGGCAACATCTGTCAGCGTAAAAATTAATTTTTTTATTGAATACAAAAATAATGATTATTGATTTCAACAAATATAATTACAGCAAAGTAACATCTCAATATAAATTTTAAAAGTTAAATAAACCAATAATTATTAACCAAGAGCCCACTGAGAATTGTCTTTATAAATAAAAGTGTTTTTATTCTGGAAAATAATACTTGGAGGTAAAAAGTGGAATAATAACCAGGTTAAAATGAAAAGTCAGTGTGAAAATAATCTTGTTGGTATCTGGAAGGCAATATATAAGGCCGAAGCGTCCATCAAGCAATTAAACTTCTCGATTTTCTGCCAAATATATTCACCACAATTTGTTAAAAATTCGGGTTATCTCCGAGTCAATTTATCATGAGGCAACACTGCCATTTCAACTGACATATATCGACCGTCGTGGTAAATATACCAACGTGTTATTTATCATATTTCACGTCCCATATTCCCAAAAAATATTTCAACTTCGTGTATGAGATATGGAATTGAAATTGCTCGTATGAATCGCATTAATATTAATCCCAAAGCCATTACGGAATCACCAACATACTTAGATAATATTATTGCACTATAAAAACCTGTATTGTACGTGTAACGTGATTATTTACAAGCATTTAAATATTCAAATGACAAATACTGCAACTGATTACTAAAAGAAGTTAATTTTTCTTCTTGTAATCAAGAGAATCACTTCTTTGTCGTAATCAAAGTAATCAAGTTATCAGCATCTGAAATGGATCATAAACTTGTCTATATTATATATTATAAATTTTGGTCATACGTAGAAGGATGGGGATACTATTTCCATCTTATTTTTAGACCTATGAATTACACATCAAATTTAAAATCAATCAAAATGCTTCCAGCATACTTGCGACTTTATTTAATAGTTAATCTGTTACTTATGGAGCTTCAAGCTCAACATGCTTTTATGTAGGTAGAATCTTTTGGAAAGTTAAAAAGGAAAATTTGTAACCCAACACTCAGATAATTTTATTGCACTAAACACATATATTGTATGTGTAACGTTACTATTTATGAGCATTTAAATATTTAAATGATATATACTGTAAATGATTACCAAAAGTAGTTTATTTTTCTTTTTGTAATCAATAGAATAATTTCTTTGTCATAATCAAAGTAATCAATTTAGTAGTAGTATCTAAAATGGATCATAAACTTGTCTAAATTATATATGATAATTTTTTGGTCATACATAGAAGGATGGGTATACTATTTCCATCTCATTTTTAGGCGTATGAATTACACATCAAATTTAAATCAATCACAATGCCTTGAGCATACTTGCGACATTATGTAATAGTTAATCTGTTAATTTTAGAGTTTGAATTCAATATGGTTTTACATAGAATCTTTTGGAAAGTTAAGAAGGAAAATTTGTAACTTTAAACACATTTCACTTTAATAATTAAATAAATTTGTCTGTTTTTACGTATCTATTACAAATTTCTGATCTAAACAAACATAACAAGTAATTTGTTATTTTTGATTTGTCAAAGTATCGGGTGTATTCCCCTGGTAACAGGTGAGGCTTAGCCGAGTTCAAAACCATGCAGAACAGCAGAACAGAATGTTATCAGGCGCGTATCTTAATTTCGCTATTGCATGATAGAGGGCAATTAACAGTTCGGATCGTTACCCTGCATTATGCGTGAGGTAGCTATACCCCAACTTTTTAATAGAATAATACCTGCCGCATTCTACTAATGACTAATTCACTGCTTGATTTTAACAGATAATTACCAGATTATTTTCCAATTTGTTTTACTGAATTTCGGCTTCCACCATCTTTAACTGACTTCAACACCATCTTTTTGTGGGAAATTGTAAACATCCCTCGCTATGAAAATATTAAAAATATTAATATTGTAATACAGGTATTTACAGACTTCATGTTTTTTTAATGGGTGATATTGGAGCCTTAGTGGTTCATGTTTAAACATTTACAAAATTTTTTGACAAATAAAAATAAACATTACAAGTGATGTTTCGATATTTTCTTCAGTGCTATATCTTTCATTGGAGAAAAAATTTAGCAACCCCTTATTCTTAAAAAATAACCATTGATTTACAGAACAGGGGGAATGTCAAAATAAAGTGGACATCGTTAAACACCGTATCGTAATTGTATAAATTAAAACGAGACGATTCCCAAATATATAGCTGCTATCGTTGAAGACACCAAGATTTTTTGTTCGAAAAAATATTAAAAATAAGCATTTTCAGATTTCCTTTTCTAAAATGATATAAATAAACAAAAATTAATAAAAAGAATTTACATCTTATGTCGAAACGTCGTGCCAAATTTTTGAATATTAATCTAGTCACCTACATTTACAGGCTTATATTACTGCATCATTAAATTTCTACAAGATATGAATATGCATCAACGCAAAAACAAATATCCTAGCTTCAAGAAATGCAATAAAAACAATGTTGGTATTTATTAATTATTATCGGGATAAAATATTTAAATTTTCGTATAGTTTATTTTAAATATTGGCTGACAAATTGAATTTTCGGTTAATCTAAATTATTAATCATAGAGTTTAATTTTAATTAAATGAATTGAAAATATGAAATATAGCTTATAAATTTTTAATAATTATGAACTTATTTGTATATTATTGTATTTGTAATCGTTAATAATAAACAGCTATTATTTTAATGTATAAATATTGGTCCATGAAATAACTGTTATTAATATTAAATGCGTATCATATATACTTTAACCTATACATTTATTATTCATAAATTTAATACGTTTATTCAAAATGCAATATTGTGATTATAAAATAAACATTACAATAATTTTTATAATATTTTTTTTGTATTAGTCACGTATAAAATATTATTGTTGCAAATATACATATGGTTTGTTATTAAAATTAAATATTTGATAACAATAATGAAAAGTTCGTAGATACTTTTGTTATTGTATTCAAGTAAATTTGGTATAAAACGCAATTATTTCGATTTATGGTTGATTACAACAATGAAATGACCGTTGATTGCAAGAATACTTTTTTAAACCAAGACTATGCTGATATTGAGCACAGCATATGGTTTTGTCCAAACGTAAGATTATGGTCCGACCCAAGTAGGTTAAATTGAGTTTCATCCAGATTTTCAAAACTCGCAATCATTTTTTGATAACTTTTAGCAATTTGGAGTCTCCTTATTTTGTTTTGTTTCGAAATGTGAGGTTTCCTTTTGACTACACGTCCATGCAAGCATTACCTAAAGTTTCAGTTGAAATAGGTTGTTTAATTATTTCAGATATTTCTGATGTCAAATTTTTCACATTAGGCAGCCCCATCATGTTTCTTTGCATTGAAGCATAGTTCTTTGATATTTAAGAATAATAACTTCAATATATTTTTATGTAAAATAAATATAAATCCAATAAACAATATTAGAACATCAAAATCCTAAATATTTATTAATTAATTTTACCGTGGGTACCCGGGCAATATTTAGTATCTGGCATTCACACGTGATAACTTCACACTAGAATCTACGGTCGTCATAATTTTTGCAATATTGTGATTATAAAATAAACATTACAATATTTTTTTTGTTCAAATATACTTATGGTTTGTTATTAAAATTAAATATTTGAGAACAACAATAAAAAGTTCGTAGATACTTTTGTTATTATAATCAAGTAAATTTAGTATAAAATTATTTGGATTTATGGTTGATTAGAACAATGAAATGACCGTTGATTGCAAGAAGACTTTTTTAAACAAAGACCGTGAGTGCACAGACATATTAATAATTTTTCCTCTTTGTCATTTCCCCTTCATTTAAGTTTAATTACTCAATAAATCCTCAATAAAGCAGCGGGAGCCCCGGTATGGGCCAGACACACATTTTTCACGGGAAAAACAACGCAGACCTCAGATTAATATTCTCATTATAGCAGACGGCATATATGCCTCGAGCCGACAGCTCGCTTGTCAATCAGTAAGTTATACGGATGATATTTGGAAAGCAGATATCTGTCTTTGATTTATCTCTTCCACAAGAGGAAATTTATTTTGATTTGTATGAAAAATTGTTTTCGGATGGATGTTTTACCGATACGAACACGGATACATTTTTCTGGAATGTTTCAGTGTGTTTTTCTTTTTTGTTTGATTGTTGCAATCAGTGTTTTTATTGATATAATCTACCGAAATGGGGACATTTCTTTTCAATGTTTTGCTATTTTATACATCAAGAGAAAAACGTATATATCATAAATTATTTTGGAATGTTTCTCAATGAAATATTATTTTAGAGAATAAATATATATGATATTTTCACCAAAACAATCTACATATCAATATATCTATTTCTTTAATGCAATCAGTTTTTTGATTGAATGCATTTATTTTAATCATCAGTGGCCTTAAGTACCTAAGGTACATATTTCGTGACAAGTTTTACGTGCATTTTAAAGATATGGGTTGTCAGCTTATAAGTTATAACCTGTGTAAAAGACAGCTTATAGTGGGTTCCAAACCATTCAGATAAAAATAGTTATTTGTATCACTAGTCCAGAAACTAAACTTTTGCGAGAGCGAGCTTATAATGCGAGATCTTGCAAAAGAGTTTCTGGGCGTGTGATACTCAAGATTTTTTGCGCCGATGACACTTTTAATTTATTAAACAAACATTATTACTACTTAAAATTTTATGCATTGTTTACAAGAACAGAAAGTAAGGGACCCAACACACTTCTATTAAGGTACCTACTGTTTCTGAAGATGTCCCAAAGCTCTAAGCCTACATCAAAATAAAATATTTTTTTGTGAAACAATTAAATGTTTTGATTTAAAATTTTAGTAGAGCGCTAAAATTTTGTTTGCATAAAGGAGCGGCAGCACTTAGAATGTACATATGTGTTTAAAGTTAAATTAATACAGCGATAAACAGTCTTACATCATACATTAACCTTCTTCTTCTTAATAGTCTTAATAACTTCTTTCATTTAATTGTATCCGAAACTCAAATCGTTTAACAGAACCTCTTCTTTTTTCTCTCCAAACTTCCTTGCACGATGTCCTTAGATATCTTAGAGATCCCTCTTCTCGTCCGCAAAGTCTACACCTGTTATCACTCGATAACCAGTACTTGTTGTTTTCTCTTCATTATCATCTGAATCTAGCAAATCATCTTGAAGTTTCTCTTTTCGTTTAATAGATACCATATACTGGTATTGCTGTTAATTGTATTAGTTTATATTTGTTCATGTAATGGGGAATATGACCATATATCGGTTAATTGTTGATAATTCCGGAGAACATCAATAATAATGTTTTGGATAGAGGATATGTGACGTCACGTAGGAGAATTAGATAGACAATTTGAATTAATTCGATAAAAATCATCTATCATAGAATAATCAAAATTTGACAGATTACCCAGGTTCCATTTTTCAAACGATAATAGATATATAATAATAAAAGATAATATATAGATTTTGTCATTATTATTGGTAGTCTCTTCAATTCAACAGTGGTCATATAGCTCATTGGAATTTTTTATCTTATTTTTTATTCTTTTTGTTGTATATCCCAATTTTCTGATGTAATTCGTTGTGTGTGTTCTCCCCATTTAAGCGTAGCCTTTCTAGAATTTGTAATTTTACTCCTAAACAATAAACGTAAAAAGTATTAACGTAGATTCATATAAATAGAGTTTTGAACTTGAAGTAAAGTATTATATTCAGTTGAACAAATGTAGCCTAAATCTAAACAATTATTACCGGTACAACAAAACGTAAATTTTAATTTTTTTTACCTCTCTTCAAGATTTCGTGCAAAGGTATATCATCTTTACAAACACAAACACACAGACATAGTCATATAACTTCAGCGTTAAATAATCAAAATTTTGATATGCGATATTTAGCACAATTCCCAGTGCCGTAGAAAGCAAATTGTAACAATTTTAAATAAATTAATTCTAGTTCATAAAGCATGCAATGTAATGCAAAGTGATTCAGAGTTTAATTTAATATATTCTTCATTTTACAACCTTGTTTGAAATTGCTGACCATCTCTATGTGCTACATTGTAACAAAATTATGAAAATTTTATAGTCTCAAGCCCTTCACCTCTGTAATATAATTCCTACAAAGTTTATATCCAAGAGTAAATGAAGGAAAGCCGTATGTAGTCGTTGCGGAACTTCTAAACTCATTAATTAAATGGGAACAATATTCAAACTAGTCTTTTACGACGAGAAAAACTTCATGGCTACAAAACTCGGTTAGGGAATGCATATTCGAACGGAAAATTGGGTAAATAACTTTATCTACAACTATTGAAATATGGGTACATTATACGTGTGATACTACATATAATATACTACTCATATTACACAAGAGTAATATGAAATGTTATATTACACGCTACACTTTTCTGTAATAAATAGAGCATATAATTTAACACATAACATTTTAATAAACTGTTAATTTATTAATAATATATTTTTTATTATTAATATCAATATAAATGATTATAAAAGTATAATAAATACAATTTGAATAGTTATTTTGACATTTAAGTGCTACTGTGGCGCCATCTGTTAAGCTATATATGAACTACTCACAACTAACTGAATATTTAACAAATAATATCAGATTTTTTATATGCCTGTTAGTTGTAGATAAAGTATAGTATTTGACTCGCATAATATGGCTACATTACACTCGGATGATTAAATATACTCGCTACCGCTCGTATTTTTAATTACATCCTCGTGTAATATAGCCTACCTATTATGCTTGTTAAATAATATACTATTATTATCTGCTATTACAATATTTTAACATCCTTTCCATAAATTTATGAACATGAGTTCAAATACATATGTAAAATGTCGGTTGTGTTTGAAATATTTCTTGTAATCAGTGTCAAACTTGTAATCAATAATTTTATTACAGAATGTTTTTGTTGTAGTAATCAATGTATGTACCTTTTCAAACTGTAAAAAATGTATAATCAATGTAATCAAATTCGCTGTTGTAATCAATGATTTTACATTTGCACTGAATATTATGTATACATTATTAATAATTCTGTTTCTTTTCAGGTAAACTGATCCTCCTTTAATCTTTCGACATCGTGAGTCACGTAAGTCATTCACAATTACTTATAAGCGATTTCCGTGTCCATAAACAAACCAAACCAAACGCCTTAATAACAACGCAAACAACCGCGAACAAAGAAAGTCCCAAGCCGCGTAATTAAAAATGGAAACATGACAAGGAGACAGGGACCGGGACCGGGACCGGGACCGGGACAGAGCTGTCCGGGACGTCTAGGGACCGAGGGAGGGACAATGTGCGTATTAGTCCTGCATGACTGATGTGCTGCAAAGGGTACATAATGGGACACAAAAAGGGAAGATTAGAACAATTGGATTGCATAGATTAAAGACAACACAAGAGGGGGGGGGGGAGTACTTGTGGATGAGTGGATGAGTGGGGGTAATACTCGTATAGGAATTGATTTAAAACGGAAATAATATTTTCATAAAAGTTTTATTACTTCAAACGTTTTAAGCATTTAAATTATGCTCTATTTTAATAAATAGTGTTATTTACATCAGGGCTGGTCAACCTTTTTGACAATTGGGTCACATATTTTTTTAACAAAATTTCGCTGGCTAAATATATATGGAAATTTATTAATGTCATACATCAACAAGTATTTTTTTTTTGAAAAATAACCGCCAACCCATAGTTACAAATTTTTACTAATAAATTACTACAAACGATTCTATTATTCAGAAAATTTCAAAATATATTTTGAACAAAATTGTAAATTTTTCAATAAAAGATAATTATCAGAAAATCTAATTAAACAAATCTTAACATAAATTTAATCCAACTTACTTTATTCCAAAAATGGTTTGTCTTTTATTATAATGTTTATTTACTTTATGTAATTGATATGATATTTTTGTTTAGATCGGGTAATTTCTGCGTACCTCTTGCCAAACCATTTACAATTTTATTGTTTTTGAGTTTTGATTACTACTTACAACTAACAAAATTATTATTTATTGATGCAATAAGGGATATAAGTACGTTTCAACATCCGAGTTGTAATAAGATCTGTAATTTCTGAAGATGTTATGATATATGGACATTATTTAACTTATTTTTTAAATTTTTAATGCTATAATTTTTCTCAAAATGTAAGTTAAATAATAAGATAAAATAATTAATTATAATTCGAATAGTGTAAAATACTATATTATGTAATACATTCATATTAATACAACTATTTAAATATTTTATATATAGAACTTTGAAAAGGACGCACATATTTTTGCTTTTTATTTCTTATCTTTTATGACAAATTAATCTTAGCTGTTGGTCTCAGCTTTAATAATTTAATTTTTTGAAGAAATAGTGCGTTTACAAAATATGAATTTCTATATATCAGTAATAGCATTCAGTAAGTAATAATTAAATACTCACTGGTAATAGAATGGTCTGACATACAAATTAAGAGTATTACAAACTTATTTATTAATTTATGTGTATATTTAGCTAAAACTGATAATAAAATGTAGAAATAAATTAAAATATTTTTATTTTTTAAACAGAGTTCCACCAGACATCATGCTGCCGACACGTGTGTGTACTATCGGGGGTACAATTATCTACGAATATTAGTCTGTTAAAAGTTAAACAAATGTACCTCATAATCGTTACAACGACTTCGCCTTTATTAAATAGAACATATAATCTTCACATGTGTTTTGGAATGCATTCAATCAAAATTTTTTAAATAATGTAATTCTGCTTAACCTCTTTCATCTGGTGAGTTGTTAATAAAATTGTAATTGTAATATTGTAATTTTTTTGTAAAATTTATATTATAGCTGATGATGGGCTAACATTTCCCGAAACGTCCTGTATTGTTTTATGATCTCGACTAATGTAATAAAACCTACATCAGGAACCTAAAGGCCTAAATAACTTCTACAACCTTAACCACCGAGTTCCTAAAAATTTTCAACAAAATTAGATTTAAAAAATATAAATAAGAGAAAGTAATATAATTTTTATTTTGCTATTTTTGCAGGGTGTGCACTGCACACTTTGCACATATGGACTGCACGCCACTGACTTACATGTTACATTTTTAAGTGGTAGGAAGCGATTCAAGCCGAGTGTAAAATATTCCAAAGGCCTAGATTGCCAGTTGTAAAAAATGTTATTTAATGCATTACAAATCAATGTAATAAATGATTGAGTCATATTTCAAATACGTTAGTAGAAAAACTGACTCCATCTCATGATAGTGTTGTAGTTTTTTGAATGGTGAGATGTCAGTACCTGTCAGGTTCGTCAACAACTACAAATCACTTTGTGTAACTATAGTGTTTACAGCTTCCCACCCTTAGTTTAATTTCACTGTCACGTATAGTGAATGAGCAGCCAGTTGAGAAAGATTAATGCGTGATGATGCTGCATTGTCTTTGTCCCATTCACGCACCGGTTGGCGTGATTGCTTATGCGTGGTTTTTTGTAATTATCTATGAAATATCTATTAACACCCTCTGCAGTTCCACCCCATCGTCGTAATGGGTTTAATGATGTCGCCATGTGCCAAATGGCCTCAAGTAATTTATAGACACAAATAGATATTTATTTCACTCATCAAATATATCTTCATTTTCATTTTGATTTGTAACGTAGTTAATTACTATATTTAAGGGGTTCTTGATGGTCTGTCTAATGGATACAATGACCGGCAGTGTCAGAATCAAATATTTTTTCCCATATAAAAATGAACTTTGTGGTATATTCTTGATGCCAGCTAAACATTTAGTAAACATAATTTACACCAGTATAATTGTATTATTACCGATATGTTCCATAAGGTAGATATGGTAGACTTAGCAATGGGTATTTAGTCGTTACTGTCATATTTATGTATGTAATCAACCTATTTTTATTTATATTCATAATATAACCCCTATGGTGCACTCTACCTGTAATAAAATGAATTAAAACTTTCAGCAATGTGTAATAAGCCGTGAGGATCTACTTTAAAATTTTTCTTTCGTTTTTGTAATCAATACGTAAAATTTGTTTTAGAAATCAATTTTCACTTTTTTTAAATATATTTACTATGACTATTGATATGATTTATATTTTTAGGAATAAGGTAAAATTTACTGTTTTTAGAAAAATTTACCCTGGTTCTATTCATCGACCAGTGAAGAAAATCTTCTAATCATCAATTTTAAAGTTTACATTTCGTAGTTCTACGTATTTTTTTTGTAATAATCAATGGTAACTGTAGGCTTGTTATATAATTGGGAATGAATTATCTTCGGTAGTTTAAGTACCAAAGCTTTATTGCGTCTGTACTATACAAAACTCTCAAATACACTGATTAACTTCTTGTGGGTCTCGCTTCCCCCAACTTACTGCCAACCTTCTCACAATGTTACTAGCTTATGATTGGTACGAAGCTAGTGGCGGAAAGAATAAACATTTAACATTTATTACAAAATTCTTTAATACCTTTAATATTGCTGTTAATTTTGGTTAGGTAGTTAGTAAGAACTTTTAAGAATATTTAGATTATGGCTTTGGTAAAGTGCAAAGGGAAGGATGATATTTGATGAATGAAACGCCGAGAAGCGAATATTCGTGTTGGTATGATTGAAAGCTGTAAAGCATAGAAGTTGAGCAAACAGTTATCTGTTTGACTTTATGCGGCTGCAAATCTGACCCGCTGCAGCAACTAACGCAAAGGTTAAACATATCTGAGTTGGCGTTAGTTTGCACCTGACAGCCAACAGACAGCAGCAATAAGAACACGAGTTGCACTCGTTCGTCCGAATCTCCACCTATCACACTACCAGATTTCACGAATTAGACAGATATTAACAACCAACGGAAACAAACGAAACAAGTTGTTGTTTAGCTTTACATTACCGTAAATTACAAGAAAATAGTTATTTGTATATCAAGTGCTGAAAGTCTATCTTTGTCGAACCAAAACGAAAGTTGCAGCCTGAGCGAAGCGAAGGTTGCAATCGTTTGTGTTCGACAAAGGACTTTCAACACGTGTTATACACACTATTTTTTCTACTCCTGCAAGATAAAAAATAAGGAAATAAAAAATTATTTTTTAAACATAATTTGACATTTATTGCAAATTTTGTATTTCTGATGCGCAAGTGATGCGTATCCATGGCATCAACAATGCAACAAACATTTATTAGTGCTGCAAAGTTTTGCAGCACTGCGTGCTGCAAAGAGTCAGTTTCAGCATGAAAAGCAAACCAGAAAATTGTATTTTCAAAGCAGGAGTAGAAAAACAAAATTATTAGTTATTCTTTATATTTTAATACAAGTATTGATAGGTAGGTATATCTAGTAACAATAGGTTGCTCTGTAATTCAGTAAAGTAGGCTTCCTTATTATTTTCTAATAGATTTCACAGGAAAGAGTTTTTAACATCAAACAGAAAGAAAACAAAATTATTAGTTGTTGTTTTGATTGTACTCTATGTCAATAACTTAGATACGGTTCTCTAACTAATACCTTATCTGAAAAGTTTTATTTGATTTCCACGGACATTACAGACAAAAGTACACAAATATGAATATATTGTAATCAACAGATGGTACAGAGAATACCAATTGTAAGGCTTTAAGCAGTGGATATCAGTAAACTTCGACATGATTACAGAGTTCATAAAGAAGCGTACATAACAGGTTATGTAGTAACCAGTAACTTAGACGCAATTCCCAGATTTCAGAATACTATTAGATTCCAAAGAAAATCCGTAATAAATTTAATAAAAATATAAAGCTTCAAGTTGATCAAATCATATCAACGATATCAAAATATGGAACTTTATTACAATCAGCTGATGACAAACAACACGACTTTTGTTATGTTATTACAATAATAAATTTAATAGTAAATTAAAAAACGTAGGTAGGTACATTTATATCATTAATGTCAGAAGCTTAAATATAAAACTTTATAGTAATCAACTAATTGACATTGATTTATTGATTGTAATCATCTGGTAGACAGAGGCAGACAACTCATTTTTTATAATATTGTGAATATACGTAGACTTACAATGACCAAAAATATCTTTCAAATCTTTGGGAAGTTTTTTTTTTTTACTAGGAATATTGCGAAATGTATCTCTACATTTTGACATTTTTTTAGGTAAATATCTCTCTGTGAATAATCTTTTTTTAAGGGAAATGTACGCGATTTTAATTTTTAAAGTTGGTAATTATTTAAATCGATAAGCATATCATTAAATAATAATATATTTCACAATTCACAAATGATGGAAAATCGAAACAATTCGTACAATTTTATAGATTTTGGACGTCTGTTCAACTTACCAAATCTCGATATGATTGCAATATAATATAGATGATTAAAATTAAATTAAAAAACATACATTTACCAAATTAGAAGCTTATAGGCAAAGCTTTATTGTAATCAAGTGATGAATACCCGAATTGTAAATTAGTAGTTACTCATACAATGATTATAACAATAAATTTAAATCTAGTTTTGTTCCATTAGAGGTTTCTGTTTCAACAATACTCTCTGTGCTCATACCCCTGTAGTCCCGAGTAAATTTTTAATGCCCTGCACTGATCTGCAATTAAAAATTAACGGGCGTCTTGTCTAGCGGCGATATTGAATTATTAGCGCAGAGGACAAAGAAGTAGAGGCGAATCCTTGGACCGCAAATTACGTAACGTTTACTGGAGGGCCCGTAGCGTCCTCCCCAGAGTACCGGGTAATCCACGCGTGGAGGAACAATGACGAGCACGCTAATCAACCGCGATGATTTAATTTTAAACCAACAGGAGAGACCAAGTTCAAGGGGACGACGAAAAGGGGCAAAAATGAAATATTGTTCATAATTCTTTCTTCTCCAACGGAAGATTTTTAGGAGGGATAAGAGTACTGTAAAATGCAAGTAAAAACTCCTTGTAGAAATAACTTATTACCTAATTGTTTTTAACGACTCTTACCCACCTAATAAGGAGGTACTTTAAGAGGAACGGAAGAAAAATGGAAATATTGTTTTTAATTGTTTTTCCAAAAATTAAGATTTTTAGGGGCAAGATTACTGTAAAATGCAAGTAAATTTGTCACAAATAAAAAGTTCTTTTGTGAAGTGAATTAATAGCCTCATCTCACCATTTTAAAGTGAGCTGAACTGACGACGATATAATTATGGTCAGCTACAGAACTATCTCTAAAAATTTGGTGGTATAGTTCATTTTTCGTGTGATAGGCTCACTTCATTTTTTTCCAAATCTAGAAATAATAAGTAGTATATGTACTGTCTTTGTCATACACACGTTTGCGCCCTTTAAGAAAGTTAAGCCTTTGTCTAATCAGTGTATTTGTTTTTTACTAATGGGATTATCTCCGGATTAGGTTTTTGTCGACCTCAGGCCTGTTTAAAATTTTTGTTCCAGATCAATGATATAGCCATGATAAATAATAAAATGTGTAGAAACGGCTAGAAAAGCATTGTTATCGAAATCGTAACCTAATATTCGGCTCTTCTTCTAGTTTCGGCCGAAAACGTAACCGAAACCGAAACTTATGTACTTAAGTTAAAATTTAGTTAAATTTTTATTAACCACGGAAATCTAGTGTTTTTTATCTTTTAAGGTATTATTCGATTATTAAACTAAATAAAAGACTTCAATTTATTAGAAAATCACTTTATTTTTGCACATACTATAGTATATCGTTACTAAAGAAGTAAAGACTTTAGTTATCTATCACCACCTCACGAATATTACAAATAATCACAAATAAATAAGTAGTCTTTACAAAAAAGTATTTGTAGCTAACAGTTGTATGCTATTCTCTTAAAACAACGTAATTTTTTGCTTAATTCTACAAATTAAATTATTGAGATCTTGCCTTATCTGGCATTTGTCAACTTTGTACTAAGAGCTTCAGAATAACGATAATAAAATAATAATTATATCTTCGAAAGAAAAAAATATGAAATAACATACATACAAAACAAAGCTACTAACAAACAAAAAAATAAGTGAGTGAAATCGTTCCAAACAAATTCCAAACCGCCTGACACGATAGCAGGTCAAATTAAGGTCCAACTGAAGTTAGCTAAGATATACTGTAATTTTGTGTAAAAGAATCCGATTGTTCCGATCGTAAAAATCACAGTTTTGATTAATACACACGTTACACAAAGTCCCTACAACCTGATTGTTACGAATTTACGATGATATGGGAACGGGTGAAGTTATTTTACCTGCGCTAATAATAATGATAATGAAATTTATCTATGTGTCTGTATTAATACGTTTCACATTTAGCTTAATTATAAATTATTTTGTATTAACCATTATTCAGGCTATGTAATTAATTAATAAAGGGAGTAATTCATGTGTTTACAAAATTTAACAAATTGTAGTTGTCATATTTGAGAAAAAACTGACACCAATTAGAGAAAAATATCTTCTAAACGCTGCGCTGGGGAAATTGGCCACAGTCAGACAAACTCATTAACAATGCTTTTTTTACCCTTGAAAATATACAATTTTAAAAAGAGTTAATATCTAAGCTAGTGGTGCCTCGCGAACTAAAATTTTGGTGAGACAAGCGATACGAACGAATTAAAAGTTATTTAAATGACATTCATTTACCAGAAAATTGAGGTATGTGACCATAATCGAATTTCAGTAAAGGTGGTCTGTTTCTTACGCTCCCAGTGTACCTATGAGTGTACCATTATTTTACAATTATATCGATATGACATGACAGCATCCCTTTCGTAAATCTTCAATAATTATTTTCTCGTAAACTACGAATAATGAATCGATTTAAAAAATACGGGTATTTTTCATTTCGATTTCACTAAATAATATTATAACAGGTGTTTTACTTTCCAAATTAATACCATGTGTGTAGTTGTATACCTTTTGTGAAACTGCGTTTCGTGTTTCAGCAAATTGTAAGGGTCTTAACTCTCACCTCGGCTTAGAAGGCGAGGAAAAATCGCCAAAGGAAAGACGGAATTAATTAAGGTTTATGAGTTTGATTCCATAATGGAATTGAAATTTTTTAACGAATGGAAAGCGGAATCGAAGTTTCAATCAAGCTTGAAGTCAGTCATTAGCTAAATTAAAAATATGTTTGCTTCTTCTGAACGCTGCGATTCATTTACTACAGGAAAACTGGATTTTCCAATTACCAAACTGAGCTTATCTTTTCAGGGCTCACATTTCCGTTACTTTCAAAATTATTATTCATAATCTTCAAATTAAAATGTACCGGTCTTAGAATTACTTTAATAAATAAGAAATTTCTAAACAAAAAAATCTGAAGTAATATATTTTTCGTTCTAGTAATTTAATTGTAATTTTAAAATTAGTTTGTTATGACAGTTCTGAATATTTACTTAAAATTTCCTTTCTAAATTTAAGTTTTTAAAAGTGTCTGTTTAATACAAATTGAGTAATTGCTTATAAATGATTCATTCATACACGTAAAAATGTTAAAATCTTTTTTACTTACTTCTTTTATCAAAGTGGCGGAAGGTAAAAACATGGCTCAATATTTTATATAATTGAAAGATTAAGATGATAGGAAATATTAAGAATAAAAGAAAAGGCTTGAATGTGAATATAAAGTGTAATTTTTAATTAGCAAGATCGTCTTTCAGTGTCACATTTTTATGTCTATGTAAAATAGATGATATCACTCAGTGGTTAAGTGCTACACAGAGTTTAATTAAATAATAAAGTTTTCCTCATACATCACAATTAAATCCGTGATAATGGAGTATTCCAACGACCAGCGAGTTGCTTATCATTGTCGGCTAACGAGGACCATGACAGCCTGAATGTCACACAATCAATAACTGCGCATTCACTAAATTCATTTCTTACACTATTCTGGTTTACTTTCGGTTTCACTTTTTGAAGGAAATGAGTTTTCATAATCAAAATCTTTTTATCATTTTTATTAATTCGTCATTCATGAAATTTATAAAAATCGGTACTATTGGCATCGTAGATATAAAACGATTTTGATTATAGTTTTAGAAATTTATATACACATAACTTGTTATTCTAACTACATGTATGAATATTGTAAATGATTACTAAAAAAAAATTTCTTATTGTGATCACTAGAATAACTTCTTTTTAGTAATCAAAGAAATCAATTTGACAGCATCTGAAATGGATAATAAATCGTTTTGATATTTATTTAAATAAAGTACAATAGTTCTGCTGTGAACTTACTTTGTAAACATAAATAAGGTATAATAATATGCATGACTAAAAGAAAATAATTTTTCTTGTTGTAATCAATAGAATAACTTCTTTTTCGTAATCAAAGAAATCAATTTAGCAGCATCTGAAATGGATAATAAATCGTTTTGTTATTTATTTAAATAAAGTACAATAGTTCTGCTGTGAACTTACTTGTTATACATAACTGTATGAATATCGTAAATGATTACTAAAAGAAATTAATTTTTCTTGTTGTAATCAATACTATAACTTCTTTTTTATAATCAAAGAAATCAATTTAGCAGCATATGAAATGGATAATAAATGTTTTTGATATTTAATTAAATAAAGTGCAATAGTTCTGCTGTGAACTTACTTTTTATACATAACTATATGCATGAATATTGCAAATGATTACTAAAAGAAATTATTTTTTCTTGTTGTAATCAATTGAATAACTTATTTTTTGTCATAAAAAAATCAATTTGACAGCATCTGAAATGGATAATAAATCGTTTCGATATTTATTTAAGGAAAATACAATACTTTTGTTGGAAACTTACTTTTTATGCATAACTATATGTATGCATGAATATTGTAAATGATTACTAAAATAAATGATTTTTTTTGTTGCAATCAATAGAATAACTTCTTTTTCGTAATCAAAGAAATCAATTTGGCTGCATCTGAAATGGACAATAAATCGTTTTGATATTCATTTAAATAAAGTGCAATAGTTCTGTTGTGAACCTCGAAGCATTTGGGAATTAATTTACGTTAAAAATTTGATTACTTGAAGAGTTTTCGTTGTATGAATGGAAATATTGCGTTAGCAGAACAAAGTTTATTCTGCAAGTTTTGTATTCTTTGTCACCGACGGTGTTCGCATTGAAATTCCCGGCCCGTGTGAGGGCATATTGGTGAAATATGTCGGCAATCTTTCAATGCGTAAGTCGCTGCGTGACTCTAGAGTGTCAACACGGAGGAACTCCTCGTAACGACCCACATTCCCGCCAACTTCATAACCAGATGGGTAAAGTTCCGGCAGAGGTGCAACTTCCTTTAATGCCGCACTTCATACGCGATGGTAATTGTAACACTCATGCCGGAAACTTTCCCCGTCATTGTTGGATAATCAACTTTGAATCGAACTCTACTCAAAACATTTTTCTTTCGTATATATCTACGTGGAAATAAGCACAGCTTTAGGAGAAACAGCAAATATAATTTCATTTCATATATTAAAATTGGGGAAGTGTTAAAATTATTTAATGAAATGTTTGGAACACGTGTTTTTTATACCTGGAAAGCAAAAATTAGAAATGGATACATTTTTATATAATGTCTTGGGTTTTTATAAGTTTTAAAAATAACATTTTATTTTGTCAAAAAAGAAGTTTGGAACTCGATACGTTTTCAATACTTATGAAACATAAAACTATTTGATTACAATTTCAGTAAAGAAATTTTGTTGATTACAATAAAGTTACTATAATACTCGTATTTCACTCACACATTTCTAGAGTGTAATAAATACTAATAAATTTAAAAAATCGTACCACTTGAAGTTGCGAAAACACAAAATTAATTGATTATAATAAATAAAATATCCTTTAACTCGTATATTATACTTCTGTGCCTCAGAGGGTTAGAGGTAAACTGTATTAAGTCATGTTTTGCGAAAAATGAGATTTATACAGAATTGGACTTAACATTGTTGGTTCTAGCACAAGGAATAGAGTTTTAATTCAAATAGCTCACAATCAAATATACGTATCTTCTACCATTTTGAGATTAAAAAATATTACGTTCGCTAGTTTCAATTTACCGTAAATATATTCGCCGTAATATTATTTTGTTATAATATTCATGTGACTTAACTCATTTATGTCCATGATTACGAAGTCCAATTGATATTTTTTTAACTCTGTAAGTGTATAGCTAGCAATCATATTTGAATATGTAATTTCAACCCAGAATTTATTACATTCGAACAATTGTTTAAAACTAAATTGATTCAATTTTTTATTTAGTGTAATTTTAAATACTTGTGTGTTTTAAGTCAAATAAAAATATTTTATTTACAAGGCAAACATTAAAAGTGATTTTGAAAGGTTGATTACAAGAATCAGACAGATGTAATCAAAACAATTTTGATATAATAATAATAATAATAATAATAGATAGATAATATTGTATTTAATGTGTATAGAACGGTATCGGATAAATAAATAACTAATCAACTAAACTAGTTGTATATTATTGTCATATGAGTATGTAGTTAGTCAAAAGAAACTGAGTGTTCAAAACAGAAAGCATTAATACCGATTGCAGCTAGTTAGAGGTTAAACGCTGTGGCATATTTGATGCGCAAGATGATTTTGAAGGGCTAAACGAGTATCTAGTGGCCGGCTAGTGGCACCGGGGTGTGTAATTAGAAAGGTGAGTAGTTGGCAATGCCGCAGTGCGTCGCTGGCGCATTGCAGTGCAGTAACCGACCCTCCGGGAGTGCAATACAATGTGACTCCTCATTTTCTATTTACACCGGCTTTTTACACAGATGATATTACTCGAAATTAAAACCAGACTTGTGGCCGCGCTGCTGGGAATAATTAAATTTTAATATCACACCATATTAAGATTGATATTTCCAACTGGACAACAATATAAACTTCGCTATAAAATCACAAGTAAAAATCTTTCCAATTTTAACGTTAAATATTTCAGCAATTATGAATTGGTTCCACAGATTTAAAATGTTTATAAGCGCAAAAAATTGATCCTGTCGTTAAAAAGTCGTGACGGCCAATTATTGGATATTTTGAGAAGAAAAATAATAGATAGGTATAGCATATTTTTGAAAACGTGTATCACAAAAAAATAATTTATTATGAAAAAGAACATTGTAAAAAATAACTAGGTAATAATTTTAAAAAACAATAAAAAATATGATATTTCAAAGTAATTTAAATAAAAAATTCTCTAGGATTATATTCAAAATAATACATCAGTAGGCAAATTCGTTTTACTGACAAAAGTTACTCAGATTTACTAGTTCTTGAAAGCGTTACCACATGGCAATTGTGCTACCTAGTTTCCATATACATGAGATGTTAAATATCAATGGGGTCTTGCACAATTATTCATTTTTAGCTTTGATCAATAGAATAATGAAAAATATTAGACCCCCATTTTTTATTTTTTTTTCTCAAATTGACATTTAATAATGAAAAAACTGCTATTAAAAATGATATCCTTGAAAATGCGGCTTAATTACTCTACTTTCCCCTTTGTCCAATGACGTATCTCGATTCTTATTCTTATCCAACTTCATTTCATTTCTAACGTCAAATATAATGTTTTAACTTGCAAACTGACAAATGAAATAATATAATGGCACACAAAAGCCTTACTAATCTGTCTAACTGTCCACTTTAGCAACTTTCAAACGCGCCAAACCACAATATTTGGGATTTGGCATCCACACGTGGATAATTTCATACCAGAACCTACGGACGTCACAATTCTTGCGACTTTTTTTAGTGTGATACTTTAAAACACACATAAAATGTAAATAAAAATAATTACATAACATAGAGCAACAAATTAGACATTGTAGGTTCGATTTAAACAAAAAAAGGTTCATTTAATTTTCTTTGCAAGACCTTATTGCATAAATAATAATAAAAAAAATCTATGTAATCTGATTTAAATAAATGCAATCCTGATTAAAATGTAAGGAATAAGATGCTTGGATGTTGGGTAAACATTGACAGAATGCCAGAAGAAAAAATGCCAAGGCATATTATAAAAAGGAAGGAAGGTAAAAAATAGAAGAAAGACAAATTAAATTGCATATGGATGGAAAAGGTTAAAAAAGACTTATTTGTTATAAGTTATACGAACTGGAAAACCAAAGTAAACACACAGGACCTGTATGGTTATTGAGTTATAGTGTTTGCAAATATTTGTAGAATCGCGTGACTTTTTAAACCTCGAATATTACCCTACGCTGTGGCGTTTTAGTTTACAGTTCAAGAAAACTGCTGTTGCTTCAATTAATTTACCATCAATAGTACTTGTTGGTATTGCACCTAATCATCTTGATGCATCAACTGCGTTTAAAAATCGTTCAGAAAAAAAAATGTTAAGGAGTCAGCTGAAGAATTCGTAGCAGAAAAGTTGTTTCTGGATATTGAAGACGTATCTAACGAAGCAAGCTTGTTTCAAAACTGCACAATGAAAAACTTAAAGATTTTACATTGCAAGTGAATATACCTGTTAATTTAACATTATGTGATTTTATGAAATTGAAAAAATCCTTAAAAGAATTAAATACTTGCAATATTTTAAAGACAAATTTGTTCATAAATTAGCAATATATGAAAGAGTCATTTTTAACATTCGTTAAATCAATGTAATGTATTGTTACCACAGATATTTATAAATAATTATTGTTGCTTTTGAATGCACAATAAATACTTGTAACATAATAGCTAACAACTGAAAACAAATCCTACTGCGTAAAACATGTGTATAAATGGCATTGAAATTATATAGCATGTAATGGTACTAAGATAGACCGCACTAACGCTACGATCTTGAAATTGATCTCCAATAAATATTTATAGTGTACTATATGTTGTGGTTTATCTTTACAAATATAAGTAACAGAAAAATCATGCTTCTCTGTTTTTCTACCCGTTTTTAATAGGTATTATTACTCTTTTCGTTCCAAAAGTCAAAAGTCGCGATATTTATTATTTTTCCTTGACCTCCCTAACTGGAGTGTTGTAAAAATTAGTGAAGAATAAACGAACGTAAATAATTTATTGGCGAATTTGAAATTATAATGCGTACATTAATTAGAATTTAATGTGATGATAATTGTGAAAACACAATCTGTGGCAACAAAGCGGTAGAACAAACGAACAAATTAGCAGATGTCATCTGTAGAAGCAAAACTAGCAACGAGGAGGCATCAAAACAATCAGTATTCATTAAAAGCCGCGTGGGGGTGGCGTATTGATCGGGGATGCGGGCCTATGCCATATCACAATTAAAAATACATTACAGAGGTTATCAGGCTGCGCCTGACGTCTAAGAACAGGCGGCGCTAATGTGCTGTGCTGATATTCACGCCAGGGATTAACTCTTTTATTTGCCACCACAATGCGATTTTTCTGCCATTCATTGATCTATCCCACATATTTTCTCCCCTCCCCGTACGACGACTTTGTCACCAAAACATTCATAACGGTGGCTATGACAATGATGGTTGCTTAGTTTTTTTACCGATGGGCATTATGAAACAGAAATGAAATCATACACTAACTTTTACTTAACTTGTATTTTTATTTACACTTTTAAGGAGTTGCACTTCCTCTTACTAAACTGAAGTGCGTCTAAAGCATTTCAAACGTGTGATCTTCATTTATAATTAATCTGATTTAAATTAAAACTACGACTTAGATTATACTGAACTAAACTGTCTACATTACAACATACTGACTACAATCGAACTGCGACTAAGATAGATCTATAGAAATTAAGGCTGAGGCTGAAATATACTCTCTCATCTTCTTATCTTCGGATAGTTAAACTCTTCTGTGAACACGAACATGTCAAATGTCCAGAACAGAGAAAAAAGCAGGACTAAAACAAGATATATGTACCTTGCAATTTTCAAGTAAACTTTTAATCAACTACTTAAATGATTTTTATACATTGTTATTTCCGGATTTTCACAAATGTCGTCTCTATAGATTGCTGGATCAATTAGAATTTTTTTTCGGTAAATGTTTATTTTCACAACAGGTTATACATAGATATTGGATTAACAAAAACTCGTTCTTTAAATGCCTTGGTAAATGTATCTATGTAATGGTAACAAAAGTATATCTATATTCTACGTACAAATTAGTAGACAAGAATTTTTGCTTGATAAATTTAAAGATTATAATAAACTTAATTCATGCTTCTCATATAGTTAAATAACAAATAAAACGACTTGATTTCGATAAAGAAAATTTATTGATTGCATGATTACAATAAAGGTAGAAATACCTACATATTTCATTAAAACATTGAAAATTGCTTATTACTTTCTGATTATAATAAGAAAAATGCTGAATATATTAGAGTAGCCAATCATGTTATTCGAAAAAGGAGGATAGTTTAGAATCAAAATCAAGTTGTCATGTCAGCAAGATAAAAAATATGTAAGATTCACGATTTTCAGCTGTTAAAATGTTCAGAAAAGTCCCAAAATGAGCTACCTTAAGATGGTTTTAAAATCTCGACAAGACGAAAAAGTCACAAGAACTCAAGTCAAGCGAATGAGGAGACTAAGGAGCCACAGGAATGTTTTTACTGGCCAAGATCTCTTTTTTTTAAACAATTTTTTCACCAATGAATTAGTCAAAATCTGATGAACGGTGGTATGAATCAAATTTAATTCTTTCCCAATCATTCGGTACTGTCAACCGACGATCTGAATACACAAGATCGACATTTTATCTGTTTTTGAAAATGAAGGCCCTCTGCTGCTTGTTTCATCTTCAATCAACTCTTTTCCTTTTGCAAATGCCTAAAACCATTGAAAAAACATGGCTCCGTGAAATAAAACTGATTCCGTAGGTCTCTTTAAGTTTTGTAAAAGTTTCCATTGCACTGTGCCCAAATCTGAAGCAAAACTGATAGCACACCGTTATTTGAAATTTACATCACTCATTTTTAGAACGCACTAGAAAAACTGTTTTACGCAAAAAAATCGAGCGTCCAAAGTGTTACCAGATCGAACGCTACGTTGCCAATCTTATTACTTAATATACACAGTTCATGGTAAGTTGAACTTAATTTCTCATAAAACATAGAAGCATGTAACAATGTTCTACATAAGCGTTAAATATGAAGAAATAAAGGAATTGTGGTAATAAGTAGTTGTTTTTGTAATTTATAGACCACGAAGTAATACAGCGCGGTAAACAAGTAAACAAGTTGAAGAATGGTACACAATCCACAGTTGATAAATTACACCACGGAACACCATATTAATTAAATGTAAGATAACACCAACACCCAGCATACATGGCTACAAGCTGTTGTACTATTTAATGATGTGCTGAATAAATGATCATGCGAACTTACCAACAGTTCGCCTTTAAAACTTCTAAATATCCGTACGGAACGGGGAAATGAAAATTCAGCATACGGAAATAAACACGTTTCTGTTATACGCGTTTTCTTTATATTTCTTTTTCCTCGGGCCACGAATTTATGATTCACTTTCACTACAATTTCTTTTGCTACGAATAATAACACGATACTAAAGCACAATTCTTTGTAGATTTCATATTACATTGTAGTAACTCCTATGGTCGAAAAATGTTTCATATAATTACCACATATACTCGTATCTCACATTGTAAACACCGAAGAGTATTTTGTTTAAAAGTTTATAAGAAATATGCTATAATCTGCATTAAATAAATGATTTAATCATGTTCAAAATTTACTTGATTTATTTGCCTCTGAATGGTCTCTAATTTCTCCAATAATTGCTCTAATACTTTGCTTTTAGAATTTGATCTTAATTTAAGTTTTAACTCCCCACATTTTTGCTGTAGAGTTTGTTCTATTTTTAAGTAATATTCCACTTTTTTTATCTAGAATTTTTTCTTCATTTCATGAGTAATTATTTCTTTTTTCGATCAGACGAAAACGGACAGTTTTCCAATGTTTTCGAACCAATCCTGCATTTTAATATAATTGCTAAGCTGCGAGAAATAACAGTACGGAAACATTTTTTCTAGCCTGTGACAAAGTGTTCCCGTACAGTACACTGTACATTGTTTTCCGCAAATAAAAGTACAATCATATTTAATTCAAAATTATTGAATATAAACCGATCGAAAAAAAAATATATGAACTATAAAGGAAAGGTGATTTCTCGAACTTTTCATTTTCCTGACCTCGCCTACGGCTTGTTCCGCAATTTCCACCATCGTCCGGGAATATATAACTTTTTCTACGAAATTTATTTATATTATTAACAACTATTTGTCCCAGTATTTGATACAATTTATTTCATGCTATATCGTTTGTAATCTTGTTGTAATATTTGATCTAGTTTTTAAGAATTACTCATACTCTGCTCTTTTTACTTCCCGCCTATCAATATACAACGAATAGATTTTAGTTTCGGTTTCTGTTTCCTTCGGTTTTCAATATGTTATTAGTAATAAGATGCAAGGAAATTTCAGGTATGAATTGAATTAAAAATATTCTGAACAAACTAATTTTAAAACCAAGTATTTGATGAACTAAATAATTTTTTTTTATAGAATATATTACTACAGTGGCGGGAAGTAATGTGTTGGACATATTAGATTTTTAATTTTATAATGTTCATTTTGTTTATGTACATATTTATCTATTTTGTCGTACATTTTTGCTATATTATTTATTATATTTTTTGAGAATTACTTTATTTTCTCCAGTTATTGTTTTCTTCAGAATTTGATCTAAAGTCTAAAGTATCTAATTCGTGATTTGCTTTGATAGATCTATCTGTTCGTTACTTAACAGAATTGTTAGAAAATCTGGAAATATTCAACCAAATCCCGAATAAAAAATACCAAATTTTATTATTATTCCCTTGAATGTTCTGTTAATAGTCGCTGGTGTTGTGACAAATGTTTTATGAATATGTGGTTCTGGTAGTGGATTAGCGAATTAGAGTTAAAGAGTGCGCTCATGTACGGTGTGTTGCTCGCATATGCATGTTGTTTTGGCAGCGTTCAATGCAGCAATACATTAGTGCTGCAAACGTAGTAACGAGGCTGCTAGCCGTGAATGGCTACAGCGTAGATAGCAATTGTTGTAGGGAGATAACATTGCTAAATGATTATTGCACACCAGATATTCTACTATCAAGTGGATGTTATATTTGGTTAAGTTATTGTCTCGAACATATGGGACGAGTAACTAACCCTTTATTCTAACCAAAATGATTATTGCTCTATGCACAGCTTCACACAATACGAATATTACACCTAATGTAACTCATTTTATTCTTTTAACATGATGCTACTGTTTTATTTATAATCAGTATATACAGTTCCAGGAAAGAAGTACTGAAATGATATTCAGTTCATAAAAAAAATACCCGATCATCGATTTTACATGATTCAGTCCTAATATATATAACACTGTTCAATATTTTTACCACCCACCAGCTAGATAAAAAACATAGAAAGATAGTGCTGAACATTGGCATCTTGAGATTTTTATGAATAAGCATGTTTCAAGTTCTCTTCAATCTGATTTTAATATTTTTATAATGAAATCTGTTCTAGAAAGAGTAGAAATAGTTTGCTAGGTTAACGCACTGCGACTCTAATTGAATGAAGTGTGAGATTTGGGGTTCAAATCCTAGCGTTTTCAACCTTTATCTATAATACACAGTATATAATACAGTGCCCTTTTGAAAAGGCCGAGGCAAGTATTTGCCAAAAGTAAGTTACAGCAACTCCAACCTATTTGAGGTCCTGTTCAAGGAATAAGTACATTATAACATTCAAGAATGATTTGCTTATTATAATATTATACTATTCGTATTAATGGCTGCAATTAACGTCAAATAATGTTAAAGCATATATATATGTAAAATATGGGTCACTTGACAGTTCAGATTTATTTATTCGCAACTTTTTTTAGGCTTTTTTTACCCTACTAGAAGGACTGTTAATTTCTCTAACACTGCCATGGTGTCCACATAGTCTGCAACTGAAAACTGTAACCGAATGAACACAATCTGTAACCGGCAGACAAAGCCCACTAGTTTTTCAATTCACTCATTTAAAATACATGGGAAAATGCAATTGTTTTCAAAATCAAGCCGGCTTTGCTTGGCACGTTGTTTCTAATTTTGTTACCTCAGCTGTCAAACTGTAAAAGCATTTTTTTCAAAATATAAATGCAGTTAGCAAAAGTATAGCCTGAAATAATAACACTTTACTAGTTTAATGTTCTGGTAAATCAAAGGATAGGTACACAGAATAGTTACATACAGAAGCGACACTCCGTGTCGGTACCTTTCCCCCTTTTCTGTTCTATGACCTTGAAGCCTTGTGTAGATCTTTAAATTTGTGCTTTTCCCCTATCTCTCTCTAAGATGTGGGGAAACTTTCCGATTTTAAACAATGAGCCCTTTAAATTTGTGCACATTCTCCATCTCTCTTTAATTTTCGTTTCTCTGTCTTACTGTCGCTTCTGTATAAACCTATTCTGTGATAGGTATGAAAACGAATACTCGATATTACAAACCTGGATAAATGTTTGTGACATTTTTTTAATGCTCGGCGGATGATTCTACCATGGTAACCAAATTGTAAACAAACAAATTTGATACAGATGTGCGTAAAAGAAAAAGAACAAAGTTTCGTGACCAACATAAATTTATCCGATAAAACAAAAAGCTCTTGTGTAATTACAACGAATAATTTCTTATTCTCGGTGAAGAGCTTTAAGAAATCTGTGGAATCCTGAAGGACCCTCAGCTACAAATGCAGTAATCCATTCCGTGTCCTTCCGGGATGCAGTGCTATTGTCCTGTGACATGTCATATGTCCGGCAGGTGTAGCAGGAGAGAGAATGAGTGCACACATATGTTTCCACTGCCGCGTGTCATACACAACACGTGGTCGATCTGTCACACGCAGACTCACGGAATTGCTTTTTGTTCCAAGGAAGACGCGATAATTAACACCAAACAAAAGAGAAAAGAACAAAATAAGAGTAAATACACAAATATTGGGTCAAAGTTTAGTAGCTTAACAAGTATATTTAAAGATAGACATTACATCTTTCTAAAAGTGATTTTGATTTATATTTTTGAAATAATTTTTAGCAGAAATTTAACGAACTGCATTTCGTCATTGAAGAATTGAATGCCTGCAGATTTTTGAAATACGAAGTTTGAAAAAAATCTGATGAGTAAAACTCATATTTGGAGTCTCTGGTTTCAAAAATAAGACGCTGTAATTAAATTTGAATGAATAAAAATAAATTATTTTTCAAGACCAATTAAGCGGTCAGTAATATTAATAACGATATTGAAAAATTGTTGGTTTGCTGTTTACTGTATGAAAATATTAATCATATTGAACCACTAGGCTATGGAGACTCGCTGAACACTTTTTCAAACATGACCAATTGTATGAAGGCGTACTTTAGAGTGTACTATTGCCATGCATCCATTGAGCTTTCTATTTTTCACGTCACGATATTTCTGTGAACAGATACGTAGATTCTGATAAGACAAATATTAAATGTTTATATTTTGTTTAATTCTTTTTCTATAAATTTCTAATTTGATAGAGCTTTTTCCTCCTAATTATTAGGAAAAAAATCAACAGTACCAATAAAAAAGGTAATAAATATTCTATAAAGCTGGATAAAATTACATATAATTTTCATTAGTGTAGCAATAATGGAATATCATAAGTGAGCAACGTGGCCATTCATTGAATATTGGAATATATTAATTTAACAAATATTTTTATTAGTATTACAATATTTTATTGAAATTTAAAAACCGTATCAAAAACATTAAAATAGAAACGTAAAAATTAGAAGGGACAAGACCGGCCAAAAATTATCGTTTTGTATAATAGATAAAATAAAATCTTTAGGTACTTATTAAATTATACCCGACAAAAAACTACCCTAAATAACAACATCTAGATTGACGACCGCAGACCGCATTGTTCGCTTGGAAACTGCAGACTGCATTTTGCATTGACCATATTACAACCAAACTTCTCGATGTGATTTAGCAAGAGCTGCTATTGGTGGGAGTTACTGCCTTCCGTTGCTATATTTTCTCTGTTCAACTCGTATGTTGCATCTTTCTTCTTGTATATGATTGAAGGTAAAAATTAGCTTTCTCTTCTCTTTAAAGGTGCATAGGTGGAAACAAATTTTAAGTTTGGTTGACTGAATATTATATATTTCTCTCTTTAAATAAAGCCTATAATGAAAGAAAAACATGCCTACAAATATATTTTTTTATTATCATATTTTAAGTATAAGTAATACATAATATTCGATTTGGGACTAACACTCTGTAGAACGAAACACTTTATGCTTGAAGATTTTGTAAGCCACTTGGAAATTTGAAAGTTAATACAACCAGATAAACTGACCTTGTCTGTCTGTGACACGATGACTATATAGAAGTATCGTCTTGAATGGGCAGCGGGATGATCTATTCTAAGAGATTATCTGTACTGGTAAACTGATGGTTCAAAATTGAACACAGGCGGAACTGAAGTAGGTGTATGCTCACTTAAACCTAGTAGAGAAAAGTCTAAAAGGATCAATAATCAATATACTGACAGGCAGCCAGGCAGCTTTAAAGACATTAAATGCCTTCACTCTTAAATCAAAGCTAATTTGGAACTGCATCACCCTCCAATTGCTATCCAAGGCAAACCACGTCACCCTATGGTGGGTACCAGGGCACGAGGGAACTTTAGAAAACGAAAAAGTTGATGAACATGCAAAAAAGGGGCTAAACTTCCATACTATGGACCAGAATCTTCATATAGTCTTCCACAAAATCGCTAGAATAAGGTGGTGAAAAACTGGGAGGAATTTGCCATATCCTCATGTTGGAAAAACACTTAAAGGCATCAGTCAAATAAGAAAATTCATTTTTCCAGCTACGACCAACTCCAAGGAGCTACTAGCTTCAGCAAAAAGGACCTTAGAATAATGACAGTCCTCATTGGCCATTGTCCTTAAAAATACCATTTGTGCAAAATTGGTAATGCTGAAAATGATATCTGTCGTGGACGAAGAATCATCGAAAAATACAATTTGTACAAAATAGGTAGTGCTGAAAATGACATCTGTCGTAGAAGTAGAAGTATCTTATAGCAGATGAGATCAAGAACTTGACTCCTCGAGCTATAATTGGCTTCATCAGAAAACTGGAACTCTTTCCGGAAAAATAAGTAAGGGCTGTGTCAATAGAACTTCTAGATTGCGGTGACAAAAGCGGTACAACACTTAAAACCTCGTTCAACTTCGTTTACAATAAAATAATATTCCATTTATTATTTGTGGATGCTCCGTTTTTTTTTATTTCTGAGGGGAGATTGTGCCTTCCTTGCGTTCTCTGACGAGCCGTATAGGTACTGTTATTAAAGTATTCATTATATGAACTCATATATGAAAAAAAAAATGATTTTAGGCAGTTTTGTTTTTGATTATTATATAGCTACAAAGTCAACTTAAGCCATGATTCATATAAGACAAGAAATACTATATTGTAAAACAAGAAAGCAAGGTGTAAACCACTTTCCTACTACCGATCTATGTGTTGATTACATATTTTCGTGGTTTTTGCTTGCGGAGAGTTCCGTTGTCGGATTTAAATGTAAAGAGCACGAGCTATCCCGCAGTGGCAGTGCATGAAAACAGCTTGGCGGTTTATATTTGTCAGAGGCACATGTTTCATAAACAGCGTTTCATTCGGCGATTCCTAGGCGGGCGCAAAAAGCCACAGTGCACATAAAGAAACTCTTGGTACAGGGCAGCAAACAAACAGCGATTGTGTAGCGGGATAAATCAATAGCGTCCCTTGCAGTCCCGCAGGACGCGGGATAAATGACGCCGAGGTGGACTGCCCACCACTCACACCGAGAATTCAATTCCGCCAAAATGCAAATTAAACACCGGGACTTTCTCCGAAGCGTCTCAACGCAGCCGCAGCGTTTTTATAGCAATTTGTTTAATGTTTCAATATTCATTTTCAATTTCTCGATCTTAAAGATGCATTCACATAAGTGTTTAGTTTTAAGTTTTACAATTGCGTTTAAGATTAGGAAAGTTTGACGCCATATATCAAAATGAAAACATTCACACTCCGCATCGTAGTGCATGCGTTAAACGTAAAGTATGCAAACTCCAAACTTTATGTTTAGGTTTACGTTTATGTTTAGAAATGGACCAATAGCAAAGCAGGTAGCATGCAATAGCGTCATATAGTTTTCTCTCTTTGTAAGCTGTCATTTCAAATATAACCACAAATTTTGTTATTGAGTAATTTGAAATGAATTGGGAAGAAAAATTAATTTTAGCAACTACCTTAAATGCAAACTACTTATTTTGACAGTATAATGTTCTTAAAGTATTCCATAATATTGATTTATTTAATTTTTGTTAATTTGGGCATATATGACACTACTTACTAAACCTAACGAAAATCTTATTATGAGAACGATATACTGTAATGCTATTTCTAAACTTAAAACATAATTGTAAACCTTAAAACTAAATGCTTATCTGAATGTACCTTAAGTGATTTTTATTGTAAACCTATTATCATTTGATTCCTGGTTTATTTATTTGGCCCACATTTTACTTATATCATTTTTTCTTCCTATTTATTGCTCTGGTACGGACCGCAGACCGTGCGATCCATCGCAAGTTTTTTTTATTTTGCGTAAATCTATAATTGAATGTCTAAAAAAATTACTTTCTTGCACGATCGAGTATCAGAAAAGGTTTATTGATTAGTTTTCCAAGACCGTATGTTGCTTTTACTGGTTGCTACAATTAACCAAACGGTAAGACTTACATACAGAACGGTAAGTAGATTCATGGTTAGCACAAATGCACAAGAATTATTTCGTAAATTTATTTATTCCTATTAAAATTAAAAGTGCAGTTACTAATCTAGAATTATTGATAAATAATGGTACCTTACAAATTATTTTTGCAGTTGTTTCACAATGACAAATAACAGGACTTTGACACATTGCAATATGAAACGGATATATCATGGAAACAGACTTCAGGTAAAAAAATATTACTTAAGCTCCATATGAGAAATTAAATTTGACATCGGTAACTTGAAAACGGTACGCAATAAAAAATTCTAAGAACGATCGTAACATAGAGATATGGCATTGCCCAAATATATTGTCGAAAGACCTAAGGTTTAAAATCGCTTGCAGCCCCTTGTTTGAGAACAGTGGAGCAGTGGAGTAGTTATATGGAAAAATGAACCAAACAAATAATGAGGATAGGTGACTAACACCATGACCAATATTTCGTTCGTCTAACTGTAAGTGTGCACTAATCAGCTGGCGGATTGTTCTCACGCAGCTAACTGTTTGACGATTCTCGACCATACATCTTTTGCTTGCTCAGTAGTACGTAGCTATAGAAGTGTGGCATATCTCTATGTTATACCTCATCTAAGTATTACCTCCTGCCACGTAATTATGAAGATCGGTAGAAAAATAAAAAATAAAACTACTTATAAATATTAATCGGTAATGCTAAAAGTAAACTACGAAATATAAAACAATTTGTAAGCTAATTAAATTCAACAATTTATGAAGGAAAACGCAGTAACGTAACGGTAAGGACATTTTACCGATAGAACACAAATATTTGGAAGAAGAGCGAACCGGCAACTCCAATTATTGTCTGAAATCGGAATTACTTACCGTTCAGAATGCTTACATCGGTGTTTCAAATAACTTATTAAGCATGGGGATCTCGAAAACGGTGAAAGATACGAGATAAGTTAAATTAGACCAAAGTTTCCGCATTAAGGAATCATTTTAACGATGTCTTTGTTTGCCTAAAAAAATTCATAGGGTACTAGATATGAACGAAAATGAAAATTTTATGGTTTTTAATTTTTGCTCATAACTTCCAAAATTAAAATGTTAAGTAATTTTGATTAAAAGATTAAGTAATTTTGGTGTGCACCTTCTTCAGACACTTTTTACCTTCCGCCTATCTCTATGTATGTGAGTGTCAGACGATTTTTCGTCCACAATAACTTCAATACAATACATGTAAAAAGTATAATATTTGATATTTGGGAATTATATTCAAATATGATGAACTGATTATATTTTGACTACAATTGGTTAACCGGAAGTAGTACTTTACTTGAAGCTTTAAACCATTTTTTCTAAAAAATTCCTCTAAATACCACATTTTTCGCAAATGACGTTATTTCTAAACATTTACAAAATTAACGCACCTAAAATAAAAAAATGTTGAAAGATGTAAAACAGTTCTATTCGTTTCATTAAATTGTTGGAACTTCAGTCCTTCAGCCAAAAAGTTTGCCTAGACCTGCTTTATTATTTGCCTCAAAATTTGCTCTAGTTTATTTAATCCGTCATCTATTTATCGCTTTACATTCTTTCTCTAATTTTTATACTAAATGCAAATCTTTTATGCTCTACAACTGTTATTTGAATCTTTTTTTATCTAAAATAATTACGGGAATAGGAAATTAAGAAAATATAATTTTACAAATTAAATCCTTATGTTTTGTTCGAGTAACCAACCTGTATATAACATATAAATACAGCAAAAGATATTACTATTTCTTTTTTATTTTTTTAAAATACAAATTTAATGAAAAAATCATTAGAAAATGTATTAAACAGTTCAATACCTGTCGCAGTATTAAATTATTCTCACTGTTATGCATAATTTATTAGAGAAATTATATTTAACTACATGTATATTTGAATACATGCTATATCCATTTACAGAGTCAGGTACTATTATTAGAATGAAACTAATATAATTTAGAAAAATAGGAGTGAGTATTTTTCTAGGGATTTAATTCAGCAAATAATTACCTGAAGAAAACAGAGTTAATAGTTTGAAAGCGTTTCAATCTAAGAGATCGAACAAAGCTTAATCTCGTCTGGATAGTTTTATCAAGTCTTCAATACTTGGACTAATTCCTTGTTTATATTCACTTAACAGAACGTCTCGTTGCTATGGCGATATCAATAAGTAAATACATTAGTGCAATAATTTCTTCCGTGCAGAATAATAAACGAATATTGAAAGGTTCTCATGCATACTTTTCATTCAACTAATGACATATGGATTATGCATTAGTTACTCGGTAAACTTTAAAATTTGTATTGTATTAAATTGATATTGAATAATATTAAATAATATATTGATAGCACACTGCTATTACCATTGATCGTTGTACAAATTTATGTATTATATATTTAAATCGAAAAAGACGTTTACCATATCTTTATCTTAAATGGAAAGTACACCCCAAGTACCATTGTTTTGTGAGAAATAGATGACAAAGTGTTTGATTCAGCTAGATTCAAATTGGGGTTGTTAAAACATTCACAGTGAAAAACCTTGATTACAATTTGACATTGATTATAAGAAAGATTTCAAATGCAGCATTATACTCAGAGATATACGACACTGACAATAAAGGTTTTAATATACATTGATAACAAATAATAATAACAATTATCATTTACTTAATTTTCCGTACCCTTTACAAGAGCCCTTTAAAGTAGAAAAGAATTTATAGGGAAATCAAAGAATCCACACAGTTGTTGAATGAGCGACATATGGAAATATTAAAGTGAATTTCGAATTAATTTATCTTCATTATATTAGATATTTATGTCCAAAATCTATAATATAGTACTGGCATATCACATTCCAACAGTGACATGAGCTGGTGAAAAATAATGACAGTGATGAATTGGCTGATTTCAGACATGAATAAGCATCATTATACATAATCAGCTGTCGTCATAAAACTCATAACGAATTAAATTGACACATTGCAACTATCACATGACTCGTTACCTCAACCCTGAATAAATAATTATTAAATATTCTGCTTACGTACACAATATTTACCCCCCTAATATTTACTTTGTCATTTAATATGAAAAACATTGAATAATTAACCTTGATTTAAGTTGATTACATTTAAAAAGCAACATAAATAATATAAAAGTAGTAATCAATAGATTGTACGACTTGTATTATTAAAAAATAAGTTTAATATTTGTTATATGTACAATGAATAAAATTATACATTGAAAAATTACCTATAAAATTATTAATAAGATATGAAATCAAAATTGTTTCAAAGTTGATTGATTACAATTTAAAAATGTCATATTTGTAGTAATCAATAAAAATATCTTATGCCTTATCCATTTAATGTGAAATAATAAATAAAATTTAACGTAAACAAATTAAAAATTTAGAAAATTATTTATTCAAATTGAAATACAAAATAAATTATAAGAGATACCAGTACTTTTGATTAGTTGATGGTGGATTGTTCGATCAATGAAGTTAAAAGAATTAAATATTAAACAAATATTGATACTCTAAATATAATTTTTAACTCATATATTTCATATATTTTCCTAGGTCCAGTATCAATAGTTTTACACATTTCTTGTCCAGTAAAAATAGGAAAGAAGATGGCATTCTAAATGTCAATAATTAAAATAGAAAATATATCCCTGTGACATATACAGGTATATTTTATTAAACTGTTTTATCTAGTATTTAAGAGAGAATATCATTTTATATTGCTACCTAAATTACGCAAAAATAAAATCCATATGAGAAGATTTGACAAAAAATCAAATACACAAATCAGTTTTTTCGGGAAAATGTTTGCATATATTCTGATAGAAATGTACTCAACAAAACTAATAATAATTTTGTTCGATTTCCAAAGTGTATAACAATAATGAAATGAAAGATCACTCCACGAAATAAATGTATATTATATTTATCTTGATTACAATAATGGAAAGTGGATGATAATTTCTTTCCACTAGAATGTAATTGAATTCAATTACCTACTACTCTATCTTGTCCCAATGGTAAAAATAGTGTATGTGGTGGTGCATTTGCATCTGGCAATGAAATGATCGGGCATCAGCGACAGTAATTACCCCTGTAGGGAATGCACATCAGTGGCGCACGGTCCGAGGGTTGATTTACAGGGGTGTTAGGTGGCTGCGGGCTATGGCTGCTTCAACCACACGTCAAACCCGAGGAATTCAACACAATACACACAACGCGATTATTTAGATGACCGACCGTGCATTGCCATCAAACGGGAACGCTAGTTGGATAGTTACTGACAGAGAAAACCGATCGAGGAGTAAGAATCAAGTGCCATCTGTAGGAAGAAAATAAAAATAACTCAGCAGTTACTTTCGATTTATTATAGTTAATATTTGACAGCTTCAACAGAAATAGAAGAAAATAATACGACCAACTTATTACCTACAAAGTTAAATGGAGAAAAGATCACCTACAATCGTTCTTTCAAGGGAGCTATAAATTATGATCAAAACTACTTATTAAAATGAAAAACAACACGGTCTTATTTACCTTATAAATCATTTTAAACTCACTATTTATCATTCAAACAAATCCAATCTTTCTTCTTTTTTGCCCTTTTTAGAAATATTCAGGTGTTTAAATTTTTGTATGTAATCAAAGTAATAATGTTTACAAATTCTTATTTTATGAAAACACTGCAATTATTTATGCGAATTTCGGAAAAATATTTACTGTCTAATCAGTATATCTAATAGTATAAATCCTTATTATAATCATTTTGAAACAGGCTGTAATCAAATAAAAAAAATCAGAATACATTCTTTTTTATTACAAATACACATATATGTATACATTGATTGAGAATCATTATTGATTATTGGATTAAACATTAAGCAAGAAATAGTGTAGGTATTTGTTTTTAAGTCTTCAATATTTTTTAATGGTGAAATATGTCTAGTTTAATTTAAATTTGATTGCCACAATGAATTTTTATTTCAATAAAACTGATTATTAAAGGCTTTTTATTCTATTTTGTAATGTTGAAGTAATTGACTTAATAGTCCAATTTGATGAAATTGGAGGTGGACGAATGTTGCCATTTGCATATTTTCCGCTAAACTTTCCCGGATGTTGCGATTTAGGCTGTCCCTCCATCCGTGAGGAAACTTTATTTCTATATTTGTAAATAGAAAATAAGTCCCCCTATTTCCATAACGGTGGTTGGATGGTGTAAAACTTTGACAGGCAAGTCACCAGATGTTACACGGTCAGGAGCACGTGCTTAGATCTCACCCTTCAAACAGAACAAACTTCAGGACCTGACGGATTCATTGCTTCTACAATTTCATTCCTTTGGAAATGACCGTTGTTTATTTTTCGCTGATGTGTGGCATCCTCCTGTGATTTAATTAAAATGAGGAATAATAAAAACTACATTACGGTGACAGAATCTGCGTAATGAAATCCCTGGTCCAGGGAATAATAAACGCGTGATTTTTCCACAAACTCTGCCTGTGGTTTGGCTAATGTGAAAGAAATGAGTTTCGCAGACACAATATTAATATCTTTGTCACACGCTCGGAAATTATTACTTGCTATGAAACATTCCCTCACTAAACCTCACCGCATGTCGTTCTCCCTTTCATTTTCAGTTTCAATTATCTTGTACATATGTAGAAAAATATTGATCACTATAATAATAATCACTAAATTTTGATTACGACAATGATATCTTACAAAAATTATTACATTAAAATCAAAACTTGGTTGTGAGAATCTAGTGTTTAAGTTAATAAGATATTTTTTTAAATTCTTTGTTCAACTACGAATTAAAAATGATTCATATTATGAGCATTAATTGACGACATCACCACAAATATTGACTCCCAAATTTATAATTAAGAAGGTTTTATAAAACTGAACAATGATTATTAAATTAAAAGAAAATTTTAAGAAAGAGTTGATTAAAACAAGATATTGTGCTGAATTATTTACAAAATCAAAAAAAGCATTAATAGTTCACTGTAAAAGCTGTACCTATTATATAAATTTAAATAAATCAAGAAGCATTGTTTTGGAAATCATTTTTTATTTGAATTAAGAAGAATTCATTTTATATGAGTATTAATTGAATATATTATCACATATCTATTTGCGTTTGAAAATATTGACGATAATAATTATATTTAGAATGTTTTAGTAAATAGAATAGAGATTATGACAAAAGAAAACTTCAGAAAATGTTGATTAAGATCGGTAATGATATTTTCCGAAATTAATAACAAGCAAAGCAAAATAGATAATTTTAGAAAACTGAACACTGATGATAAAATTAAATGAAAACTTTTAGAAATTGTTCATTACGGCAATGGTATTTCTCAAAATTGATTACAAGAAGGGAAGCAAAGCTTGAAGAGTTGATTGTGAAAATCTGTAGTGTTTAGAGTTGTAGAAACAAGAGGCATTCTTTCACAAATCCATTGTTCCATATTTGAATGAAGGATGATCCATTTTATGAGCATTAATTGAAGTCATCAGTCTAATTTCCGTCCATTTTCGTGACAATTACTGATGGAACTCGCTGTTTAGCTGCACATCGTGTCAGCCTATGACTAATGGTGTTGCTAAAGAAGATAGCCCAGTTTCCAACATTGCCTCCCTAGTTTAAAGATAATAAGATACGGAAGAAAATCTACCCGGTACACACGAGAAATTTTCCCTAGAACGGATAAGAGAGTATCACAACATCGTCTTTTATTAATTTGTAGGGGAAAAGATTTAGTTTTTGATGTGTAGATTTATTGGTGTTTTTAGTGATTCTGTTTCATCGTTGTTAGGTTTGTTAGTGTCCTCTTTTCCCGTTGGTTGTTTTGATTACTGGGTGTGTTGGTATGCAAATGAAGGGTGTAGTGTAAGGGAGTTTAATGGAAAATTCAACATGTATTATTTATCCTGATCTGATTAAAAAGCTTGTTTGATTTCAGCTGTTGGAACACACGGTTATTGTTTGGAATGGAATTCGTAAATTAGCTGGGCCTGTTGGGCCAACACTGCCTTGCTTAATTTCATTTACACATTTGTAAATCGCAATCCCGCGTGGCTACTTCGTCCCTTTTACAAACAATTACAAGACAGTGAAAATACATCATTTTCAAATTACCAAATATTCATAAAAAATGTTATCATTTCATCTGATACGACGCTATTTACAAATCAAATACTACTATTGTGTTTTCTTTTTGTAATCAAGATAAAATTCACATTGATTAGATTCTACTTATTTGTAATTCAAAATTTGTTTTGTATATTCGACGAAAAGTAGGGCAGAATGAATGACAAATATATTTTTAAAATTATAAACAAGTAGAAATGAAGAATTTGACACATTTTTTTTGTAATCAACTATTCTTTCCCGTAATCAGTTAAAAGAAAATTTTTAATTTAAAACGAAATGATATTGTGCTTTAAGATATTTTTCACACAAAAGTATGTAAAAAAATGTAATGTTAAAGTAATATAATGACTAATGAGCGGTAATCATTGCAACGTAAGGTACTTATATGGTAGTAAGTAAAATATTTCATGACAAATTGAGAAGTTGAAATGAAATGTGGTATATCGTGGTGTTAGTTCTTTTAGTTGTCGTCTAATTTGTTGAGCACGAAGTATGTTTTTTGTGAGCTGTGGTGGTGCTTATTGATTTCTAGGCAGGAAGTGAAAACTAGAACGGACAATGAAACCGAGGTCTTTAGCCACAAAGCCTGGACAATCGCTTCACCACTGGGAATAACCCGGATAAACACGGATGTGTGCGATTAAATAACAACAATTCGGTGAAATCCTACGCCAAACTATCCAATCTGCAGCTTCTGTGATAACAGCAACTTTTGTTACTGTAGAAAAAGTAAATATATGGCTTTTTTCGAATATTGCAACAATGTAAATAATATAATATAGCTCCACCGAAACATTTAATTTTTGTGTAAATTGTACAAAAATTATAATAAAGATGTACACATCCAAACAATTTATTATATTAATAAAATACTGATACAATCCATCAGAACTACTTACTCTTGAACTAAAATCTCTATTAAAGATTTGAGGTTTCAATAATATTGCCCATTCAATTACTGAAATTTCTTGACGTGCATTCGTTTTTACAATTTGTTACGCTGTTTTAACTTTAATATTATTTTCACGATAGTTGAGGTTTTCAATGAAATTATTCATATTTATTATTTTAATTTTGATGTCCATGTGTATATGTTGTTCATATTACTAATGTTAATTTTATTGCTGTTGTGTCTAAGTTTTAAAAAAAACCTTTTCAAAACTAACAGAATTTCAGGTCTTCGTTCACCCACTCTGTGAGATAAATGGGTCCCTCTTCAACATGGCTTGTTGCAATAAAAATGTTAAAAAGTCAATAAAATTGAATTTCAACTAGTAGAAAATGGAACACCTAGCTAAGTGGTATACCCCTACATCCTGAAAAGGATCACAAAGAACTAAAAAAAAACTCACTTATGTATAAAAGTTTTTAGAATCGAATGCCATCCAGTAGAAAATTTTCCACCTTTAATTTTGGGGTTTGGGACCAAAAATTCAATTAGCACTTCTTAGAGTTATTTAGTTATTACAAGGTGGCGCAAAAGTAATCACCCTATTAAAACATGCTATAATTTTTGCAAATAGCGGCAAATGTCAAATCTGCTTTGACATTTGTGAAGTAAACAAATGTAAAATACATGTCCATAAAACATGAATCGCTATATTCCTCAAAAACGCGGTTTAATTACTTCGATTTTTTCGCGGAATAATTCTTCGTTGGTGTTGGCGCAGTGTGAATTTACGCGCAGATTTCCCGGTCGCCTGACACCAACCGGGTAAATACTGCGGCGTTCAGCCGCTCGCCTAGAAGAATATGGTACAACACGAGATGCTGCCAGGTCTGGCCGGCCCCGGAGGATCCGTTCTGCTCAGAATATCGCGGCTGTGGCTGAAGACGACTACTGTGGACGGCGAGCGCTACAGAGCCATGCTCAACGACTTTCTTCTTCCTCAATTGCATGAATTTGAACTGAAGAACATGTGGTTCCAACAGGATGGAGCAACAGCGCATACTGCACGAGCCACAACGGAAATTCTGAGGGCTACATTTCCGGGTCGCCTAATCTCTCGTTTTGGTGATTTGCACTGGCCGGCAAGGTCGTCCGATTTAACCGTTCCAAACTTCTTTTTGTGGGGTTTCTTTAAGACACGAGTCTATGTCAACAAGCCTCAGACTTTTCAAGCCCTCAAAGAGAATATCCGTCAAGAATGCGAGAACCTATCGCCGGAAGTACTGGCAAGAGTAATGGAAAATGTTATAAATCGGGCCCGTATGATCATCCATTCTGGCGGCGGCCAATTGGCCGATATCATTTTCTCGACTTAATAGGAAAAAAATTAAGACATCAACTAAACATAATCCAAAAGCAGAACCAAAGTTTTTCATTCATAAAAAAATTGCAGCCAAAGAACATCGGGTGACAACTTTTGCGCCACCCAGTATATTATAATTAATCTAAATCTTTCTTTTCCTAAAACTCAGAGACGGATACTTATGGTGTCTGAAGCGTTACAATTTTTTGGGGACCTATAGAATAAATTAATAACTACAATTTATATCTTTTATTTTTTATCAAAAAATATGTACATGGAATTACCAGCGGCAGGTTTAACGGATGTGGAACCTAGCACTTGCCAGGGGCCTCTGACAGAAAGAAGGGGACCCGTTTCCGCGTAATGCAGTTATATTTAAATAATATTTTCTTTTTACTTTCATCATATTAGCTCCTAATACTCGTATATCGGTGTTTGTCCTTCACAATATGACAATAAAATCATTGAGTGAAAAATTTTCTTTAAGAAAACCGTTTTTTTCCGTACCCATATCTGTTAGTTCCTAAAAATATCGTATTCAGTTTTAAAGCGTTTAAAGATCCACCTTAGAAAAAAAATGTGCGAAGATCGACTGTAGAGTCTTTCGTTTCTCTTTTTGAGAAATTTGATTTACTCCTACCACCAGTAAAAAAGTTTTACCTTGCTAATAATGTAAAATAATAAAAGTGACTCGTCCAAGAGTATTTCTTAATTATTTTTTTAAATTTATTTTATTACCCTAAATGCTTTCCTTTTAGCATGAAAGTCTTTTGGACTATATGAACTATTTCATGTTTCACTCTTCGCTCGACGAAGTGAGTGGACCTTCCACCGCTTGTGTGTAAATCCACCATTGCTTAAATTGTATCCGCGTCAGAAAAAATTGAAACTCCTTGTATTTATGTAGCAATGTCCAGAGAATTCGAATCTCATAATGAAAAATCTTCGGAATCCTTAGTTTTTTAATTATCAACCCTTAAAAACAAAAAACAAAAATATTGACATGAAATATGCTCTTATTTTTTTCTTAAGTAGTGGGTCCCACATGAATTTGGCTGAAAACTTATATACTCAAGTATCATGTACGGATATATAGTCAGTAGAATTGATTGCCGATCAGTAGAAAAGTGTCCACCCCTAGATTTAGAATTTATAGTCCACACATAACGACATCTGGGGTTCAAATCCCAACTCATTATAAACCCTAGTCTAACATACATGTATACATTACCAAAATGCAAGTAAAACTTATCACAAAACAAAGCATAAGTAACTAGAAACCTTATTCCATTTAGGAATTATTACCAGAGTTGATATATCATGAGACAACACTTAACCGTCATCAATCATTGATGATAATAAGAGAGTAGTATGCGAGTAACAGGGCAGCATGAAGTCAGGGCATAACCACCACGGAAGCAGCGATGCGAATGACAGCGTCAGTATTCAATTAGGCCGTGGCCGAAATCAATTTACGCGAGGTGTGACCCGATTGATTTCAGTTTGTAATTGGAAAATGCGAGGCTATCGTATGTCACCCGCGCGTGGCTCATCATGCCACAGACCGACACTATCGGCTGCACATCACAATCAACACTACTCGCATATATCTTGCCCTGAATAAAGTTACAGGAACGAAAACTTGCTCAGAATTAGTCATGTGTATTGACAATGGGCAATATTGGCACCTTGGGAATATTCCCAGAAAGTTGCCAAAGATCTCATAAGTTGCTAAATTTTGAGAATTTTGAACACCCTACGCAACTTCGTTCTGCACACGCAAGACTAAGCTGTATAAATACTCAATAATGTTTGTGATTCCTTTGATTATATAGTGTTAATCAGGGATGGAAAACGTAACGTAATGATATCCGATAACGTTATAATAATGTTTCATTTACTATTTTTTTTAATAATGTAACAATAACAAAATAACGTTATGTAACCGTAACATAACAAATAACGATACAGTATAACGTTATTTGCCGTTGGGAGAATATACATTTCTAATTCACCGATATTTTAATATTTTTCGGTATACAGGTGTCCCAATGAAAATTATCAGCGCAATTTTTGGGCACTTAACATCAATTTTGCAAAAAACGCTCGAACACGTTAATTTTAGTATAAAGAGGGACATCTGTATGGATTAGTACCAATGGAATAACTTCAACCCTAAAATGGGGGTGGACTGCAACTCAAAAATTTTAAATGGAAAAGGGTGTCATACATGAAACAGTTCGAAAGGCCTTTCAATTCTCTTTTCAACATTGTTTTTATTTTTCAAATCCGATCATTTCAAGTATCAGTTTATAAGGTGTTCAAAATGACTACCACCAAATTCCATACAATAATAGAGATTTTGCTCAAAATGTCGTACGTTCTGCAACATTTGTGGAGTAATCTGAGGACATCCAGTTACGATACGTTGCCGTAAATCTTCTAAAGATTCGGGTAGCGTGGCATAAACTTTAGACTTTAAATAACCCCACAAGAAGAAATCTAACGGAGATAGATCTGGGGATCTTGCTGGCCATTGTCAAACGAATTGTTTAGTTTAGTCATTTTAGTTTCTGTCATTTGTTTAAGCCTACTTGATTGCAAATTTGAACACCTAATAAAATTTGATATTTCTCTGGAACTAAAGATCGGATTTTAAAAATAAAAAAACTGTTGAAAAAAGAATTGAAAGGCCTTTCGAACACCGTAATGTTTAACAACCTTTTCCACTTAAAATTTTTGAGGTGCACTCCACCCCCATTTTAGGGTTGAAGTTATGCCATTGGTACTAAACCATTCAGGTGTACCCCTTTATACTAAAATTGTCGTGTTCGAGAGTTTTTTACAAAATTGATGTTAAGTGGGCAAAAATTGAGCTGATAATTTTCATTGGGCCATTCTGTATACCTATGTGTAACCATATACCAGCAAATAATATGTACCACAATAAGAATAAGACTGGATTTCTTCCTTATTGCTTTCATCGTCAATCAAAAATTTAGACGATTCACTATTCATTAGCTTTAAGATATAATATTCCTTTAATCAAATTGAATGTTAATATTTGTATTAAGCTGTAATATTTAGCAAAACTGATATAAGTAATGAAAGACACAAATAACAAAAACCCCAATTCCAAATTTCAGCCCAAAATCTTAAACGGTTTAATGTTGCAGTATTTTAATTTTACCTCAAGTTTATATTTTTAATTATTAATTTGGTGTTAAATGGCGGAATACTATCTTATCCAAATTTATCATCGATATTTCCGTTCTCGAGTTACCGGGTTTTCATGATGCTCTGTTGTCTTGCATCAGTTCTTCGAACGTGTAATTAACTTGGTTAAATTTTGTTAATATTTTAATATTTTCCTTAAAGTTTCCAACAAGAAAATTTAAATTTAAGGGTAACTTTCGAACAAGTTATCAAAATATAATGTCTATTTTTTATAGACTTTTGGCAAAAATGGACACACATAAATTTGGTTTAAGTAAAATTAAAATTAAAACCAGATCATGACAATTACTAATGTTGTCAAAAATTTGTATGACAGTATCAAAAAACAACTTTCAATAATGTAAATAAAACAAGTACTAGTAAAATTTTTTCAAGTTAGCTATTAGTTTTACAGGTTAGTAACTTGTAAAGGTTAGTTCAAATATATGACAGTTTATAAGTGAGTAACAAAGAAAAATGTTTATTTGTAACTCACTTGTTTTGAAACAATATTAGTAACTGATAGGATTTAGTTATAATTTAATTTAATTTACAAACAAATAAACTATTTTACAATATAGGTACGTAAGTAACAATTTTTATTTGTTACTGATTTGTAATCCGTTATTTATCTTAACGATTTATTTGCCATGGAAACTAACTTTTAATAAGTACTAACTTATACAGATGACAGGTGTCAGATCTACGAGTTACTAACTTGTAAAGATTACAGCTGTCAGATTTACTGGTTAATAGTTGCATTGTTTCATTGTTAAAAGCTGTTTTGTTCTTATCATTCAATTCTTGACATTTCATTAGTAACTGTCAAAATTTGGCTTTAATTTTAATTTTATTTACAAGTGAATAAATAAACTATTGTAGACTGTACGCCAGGTAGTAGTTTTTACTGCTTCAAGGAGATGCCCACCTAAACGGCTCGCTAGTCAATTTCTCCTATCACCAGTAAAACTGTTTTATCTGGCTAATAATGTCAAATACTATAACAGGCTAGCCAGTTATTTACTCCTATCAGCAGTAAAAAGTGTTTTATGTTGCTAATAATGTAAAATACTATTGGAGAATCCAATATTGTATAATAGAAAAGTATGCAACTCTTATATTTAATTGTAATATACTTGAAACAGCTCATAAAGTAAAATTTATTAAATTTTATGATGTATTCATATGTTGATGTTATTTTTCCCAGTCTTAAATTGGGCGTTCAAAAATAAAAATTGGGCAGAGTAAGTTGTACAACCTTTAATTGTTGCAGTATGATTCTTTGAATATTGAAGTACGTAAAATATTATGCGTTTATGAAGAGAAATTAACTATTTATTATATATGTATTAATAAACAACAAGATTGTTTAACAAGATATTTAGTGCCTTATCAAATAATATAACAATGTACGACTGTTTAAGGTTCAATTTTCGCTTTGAATGTACTATGGAAAGTACGATATATTAAATTACATTACACGTTATCTCCAGCTATTTTACTTTTAATTGACTAATGCATAAATATAGTACCTTTTATTTAAATTATTTAGATTGTCGTAAAATTATTAAACACATAGGCGAGTTGAGGGTGAAGGATAAATTGTCTGCATTCAGGGTGTTCATTTTATTTTGTGCACTATTGCTATCTCGAGAACTATAAGAGCTACGAGGTCGGTTAAATTAACAAACAATTTCTATTTTACAAGACTATTTTAATGAGCACAAAAAAATATTTTTCAGTCAATGGTTCACAAACTGTGGGTACCAACTTTGTTATTTTAAATGGAATTATATTTTTTTATTTTCTTATTCGATATAGATTCTGATTTCAGTGATATAATACTTGTATACCTTTAGATAAAAATTTTTATGACAAAAATACATGTATAGATTTCATTATAGCTAAACTAAGAGTGCCATGGACGAAACAATTTAATATGGATTTAGATTTAAGAGTGCTGTGACCAAAACAATAGCACTATGTATGTTGTTTACAACTGTCAGTTGCTATTATCGAATTATTCTTGTGTAAATACAGAATAATAAGTCTCACGTTGTACTGACCGCGCAAATGAGAATGCTTTTTTGCGGGGTGGATTTGGCGGTGTGTAGAATTCTTATTTATCGCCCCTCCCAATTTGTGTGATGCGTAGCCAGACTGATAACGAATTATGAGGGTCCTACGGGAGTCCTGCAGTCCTCACCGTCACTCATAGCGAGCGAGGTATCCAATTAGCTCTGCATGACACCATCATATCCTCTGACAATTTGCCAGGCCCCTGGGCCAATGCTAATATATTTACGATTATACTATTGTAATTGGCAAGATAGCAAAGCCCAATAAGCCTGTCTGGTATCAACAGAAGAGATACTAAATACAACGGATGGGAAATGCAACAAAGCAATTATCAAAGAGACAACAAAATTATATACACTGACTTTCATAGAGGACAGCATTTTCTTGCAAAGCAATCATTGTTATAATCCTTATAGATTTACATGGTTGTGTGTCTTTTATTCTTGGATTCGATTGATGATACAGGGGAATTACAATATATTTAAGAGCTACTATAGAAGAATAATAATGTTTTAAATGGGAACATAAGTCAATGGCGAATCATTATATTATTAATAAGGGAAGTTCGATGTAACAAAATTTTGGATATGTATTAAATAATTATATATACAGGTATACCATAATTTGAGGTGCGTATTAGAATAGACTATAGCACCTATTTAATTTACTGGCCACAGAACAAAATATTTTTTTCAACATTAGTAAAGTTAAGGGTGGTTCACTTAAATAAATATAAGTATAACTTAATTTCTTGGCATCAAAAGTCGTAAGTTTTTGATAACATTTATCATTTGGTTACCATTATCAATGGAGTGTTAGTTTTAAAGAAAATAACTGGCCTCCTAGCAGGGTAATTACGAAAATACAAATTTCAAATATATTAGGGCGTCTTGCGAAGGGTAAAATGAATTATAAAAAAAACTGCGTACTGCAAATAAATCTGAACTGTCAAGTGATTCACCTATTACAAATATTTTAACATTATTTGTAGTTTGTTAGTCGCGCAATTTTGGCTTACAATATAACTATAACGGTAACCAGTAACATAAACTTCTGCTTCGCAAGCTTCACCTCAGTTTATTCTCAAAGGTTGTAACGTATTTACCTTCCTTACAGCTTAAATAGGTACATATAATATACTTGTTTTTCTTAGGATATTAGACTTATCAAGTCATTCAATCTACGAGTATAGGTACTTTAAACTATGTCTTAAGATGCACAATGTTGTGTTGCGTTTCTGTCAAAAAATTCTATCAATATTTTAAAGCCACATACAACTGTGTGCAAATAAAATATTACAGTTTTTTTATTAATGTAATATTGTAAATAATAATTTAATTTATCTTGTACATAAACAAGGGACAAATTACGCTTCTCTTGTTTTCATTGTTAAATGTATTTTTCGAATAAATTATATATTTAGTTATTTTAATTTAAAAAATATGATCATGTTAATAAGATTAAAGGGAAACATAGAATTAAGATATTTAATATTAACGGCAATTTTGGCTACAACTACAAGTTGTTCATTACTTTATCTTTTCCCTTAATAGAATGAATAATTATTTAGCAATAAATACGAAATGATTTTGAATATATTGATAAAATGTAATTTCAAGTCAACAAATATTGAATTAGATTTTTATTGAATAAAAGTTAGTGATCAATTTGCGGAATACTGGAGACTTAGTAGCGGTTTAAACTCTTCGCGTGTTGATAATCCGTTGATCCGTGTGTCACTTTCGCTGGCTTCTTTTAATCCGGTTGATTCCGGGACTGGGACCCGGGACTGCAAGGGCTGGATCGTTGGTCGCGTAATCCAGCTTTGCATGGGCTGTCCGGTGCGCTCTAAGTGCATTTCGATGTTCCGGCAGAGACAGATGAGCGCGCGATCGAATAATTGAGATGAATTATTCACCAGAACCACTAAAAATCTTACGCCAGGTACCACCCCATCAAATGCTACAGCAAATAAATAAAAAATACTAAATTCAAGTTTTAAAAAAGTTTTGTTGGCAAGTTCAAAATGAAATTTGTTACTAACACCATTTTAGTAATAATTTGTACGTGTATTAAGCTTTCAAAAAAATAACCAGTATGTAAGGATTTTAAACAGGATTTGTCATATCCATGATTACGTCTTGACATTTAATTGCCTGTCTCATTTAAAATTAAATACCGGGAAAAAAATTAACATTTGTTTTTGTATTATAAACATTTTTCGAACTTGAAATACAATGGTATTATACAGATTTTGGATCCAGAGTTTTATAACAGGTCATTGCTTAGGAATTAATGTAGAGATTTTTGAAAATTTATTGAAATTATTACTCAATTGTTTATTAATATGTTTACTTGTTTGTTAGTTCATTTGTTCATTATTATGTAATTGGTTATAATATTTAAATATAATATTTCTGTAAAATTCGTAGCCAAATGTTTTATTTTAAATGAGACACGTAAGTACATTACTGTCAAATCAGTTCCAATGGATGTACTATGTTTCACGTAAAAAAATACTAACGGTATCTAGTAATGTGTAAAGTAAAATAAATAAATATAATATTGAATATATAAATTAAGGTTAAATCATACCTAACATTAAATTCCAATTTTCGATTTAGTAATTTCATTTTAATACTATTTTTTCCACGGCAATTCTCGTGTGTAAGAAAATGACAAAGGAAATATAGTTTTCGCAGGAGTTTTATTGGGAAAAATGTAATATGTCGTAGGGAAAATTTGAGACAAAATATACAATTTGAGAATTTGAATTGAATTAACAACAATGTTAGTTAACATTCGACGGAACTAAAAACGAAATAGCATTAACCAGTAATTATGATTAACAACTAAAACACATTTATCAATTTAAAATATAATAAAGAGTTCTTATAAAGTGTAAAAATAAAATTAAAAACGTTTTCTAAATATACACGTAATGTTGAGTTTTATATTATTTAAAAAAAAATATTTACGATTATGTATGATAAAAATTGTCACCTGCACCTAACTAAATAATACATAATTTATTTTCTTTTGATAATGTAAAAATATATAATTTTTCTCAAGAGATCATTTATATCAATTATTTACCATTTAAACAGAACATATAAAAAATGTATCACGCATTTACAAAATTTATGGATAATTATTATTTTTATCCACCATTTGTTATTTATGTTGTGCATTAAATATTTTACTGGGTATAAATAATATTTAGTGGATGTTTTTTTTTTGTTGATATACCTACATTATTTTGATCAAGAATTAATGATTTTAATTGAACACTTATTATTTTTATCGAACTTGTACAATAAAAATGAAACATCGAGTATCTTCTATTTTTTCATCAGATACTACACGGCATAAAACCTTTTATTATGATTACTCTTTAATATTTGTTGCCAAATGACGAACAAACCTGTAATGCTGATTACTAATACATTATTATGTAATGAAACAGTAAATATGACAAATATAAAATTATTGTAATCAAAGTTCGTTTTATAATTGCACTATTTCATAATGTATAATAACATATAGTTACCAAATATTTAATTAGATTGTGAAATTTAGTTGAAAAAGATTTAGGGAAAGTAATACAATAAAAAAGATTGTTGTTATAATAGTTTTGTGAAACAATAAAGATAAAACTTATATTTTGGAATGGGGTAATCTGGTGTTATCTTCCAAATCTGTAAAGTTTTGTAGTTTGTCATAGGATTGGTACGCTAGGTGCAAAACGGCTGTTTCCCTCGGGCCATTACATTACAAATTGACAATAAAACTGTACGAGGGGCATATAAATGCGGTTGTTATTAGAATGCAAGAATTCTCCACGTTATAAATATTCACGTACATGGGGAATGCATGTAATATTTACACGTGTCTAGCGATGATTTACCCGAACACAGGGCGCAATATACCGGTCATTGAAACGACCAGCAGTCGCCGATACAATGCTTCACGTGACGGGAATTCTCCCGGAACTTCCTGGACAGTGCTAGTCAAAATGTAGTTGGAATCGTCTGTCGTAGTATGCAGTGGCTCACTTCTACTTCAACTGAGAGGATAGGGAAAGATCTTGGGTTCGAATCTCAGAGTCGCCTATCTTTAACCAATAGATATAATCGCAATTTCATCTGCCCTGTGTTCCTCAGTAGAATGGTGCATGGGATACTATTTTTATTGTACTTATTCATAACACATTGATTCATAAAAAGTTTTTTTTTAATTACTTCACTAATACTAATTCTGTAACTAGTATTAGTGAAGTCTCAAGTTTTTGTTCTGTTATTAGTAATCCATTTCATAAAATTTTATTGTAATCAAAGAAATTCAAAGCAACCGGTTGTTATTTTAAAAACTCGAGTTTAAATAGTCATAAACATTATTAATTTTATTAAAGTACCTTTTGACTAGGATTTCACGACTTGACTTGTTATTCAAACTACTTGACTTGATTTGATTTGTAGCCAAGTAATCAAACTAGTAGCCGAATTTCAAGTCAAGTCAAGTAACAATATTTGAAGTATTTGAAATAACAAGTAGTTCTTCAAAACTACTTGATTTTTTATCAATTTTGATCATGTAATTTAAAATAAATCCCGATGAGATTTTCAAGAAAGATTTTTATTTACAAAACCAATCTTGTTAACAAACGATAATATAAATGTACCGTACGAAAATGCAAATAAACATGAGGCTTCGAATAAAATTATCACCCAAACTATTGCGGGTTTTTGTAGTATTTAGAGCAGCCCTTGAAAATTGTCTTCCAAGAGGATTTGAAGATGAAGGTATTAATAAAATAATTAATGATTTACATTAATTTCGTTAAAAATGTCAGGTTATCCTTTGTCACTTTATATAAATGTCCTTTTATTTTTAACAACCTACTTTTTTTCCAAAGCTCACTATTTTAAGATTGCTTAGCATTTGGAGTAAAATAGCGGAGTTTGCGGTAATTAAATAAGTCATAACTACAATTTAATGAAATATTCTTAGGTAATTCGAGCTCTTGCTCACTTCATATCAGTTATTTTCTGTTTTCCCCTCACTTCCGTGATAAATTTAAAATTTAATCTGTTTATCAAATAATATCAAGTAGTTTGAAATTGTTTGATATCAAGTCAAGTAGCTAAAATAGAAAATCAAGTCAAATCAAGTAGTGAATTTATGATAATACTGAATTTCACGTAAGTCATAAAAACATTAAGTATCAAGTTACTTGACTTGGTGAAACTCTACTTTTGACAGAGCTAGCAGCAAAAGTAACACAAGTTAACATTTTTCTATTCTGTGTATAATTACTTTAGTTGTAATCACTATAATTGAAAACATGTTGTGCTGTGCTTATGAAAATTTGTTTTTTTTTTGTTTTCTTTTTAAATATATTAGAGATATCTGCAAAAAAACGAATCAGCAATGTTTTAAGTAGTTAACGTGTGACGTTTGATGTGTTATTGTAATCAATGTTTTCTGAAAACCCATAAAATTTTAAGTAAGTATATCAAATAAAAATATTTATAAAATGAAAGTATGAATGTGAATATTATTTGGTTTATTCGTTTCTTATTTTGTATTATAAACTTAATTGTAAGATATTTAATAACTCTACTGTTATTTATATTCTACTTTATATGTACGGTGTTGTTTTTACTTTATAAGTGAAAAGTATCTTAAACTTGTTACAATTTTCCTAAAAGATAATTCATTAAAACAATATTGTAGCTGAATGTTACATTCGATAAATGTTCTAAATCGGAGAATAAGTCATTTTATTGTGTTTGTTTTGCTAAAGAATTGATTACAAGTATATTGTAATCATTAAATGATTACTTGTAAAAATTCAATATTTTCCTCTTTTGTATGATATCTACTACATCAGTATTATAAACTTTAAAATGATTACTTACAACTGACATTATTTGATGGAATGTTTGGAATGGGTATTAGGGAATGCCTTGTACAATTTCAATGTGTTCTCCACTGATATCTATCTTGGTGTGCACTGCAATGTGGTGAGTGTTAGTTTGAGCATTGTCCGCAGTGTCGCCAGTGGGAGCGTGGTCAGCCTGCCGATGAGCACTTGTTCTCGAGTCCTGTAACCACGAAGGCTTGCCTTGTAACCCGGGAAATTGATATGTCAATGACGCTTTCATACTTCGTCAATTCAATTATTTTTACTACTGGAGGATCGATATTTGACCTATGACCACAATCGACACAAAGATGAGGTTTTTTAAAAAAGGGAACTTATTTCCGGGTGACTTCTGGCAACAAAAGGGGCGCCAAATTATTATTTCACTAAAATATAATTTATTACGGTATTTTATGTTATTGATGTTAGCATTTGTGTGGTTTGTATTTCTCGCAAGTGTATCATGAAATCGTATTTAACAAATATTTTAAAACTAATATTTTTATATTTGCGTTTTTAAAATTATGAACTTCAAGATTGTGTCGTTGCTCGTACTTGACATGGGACAATACCAAAAATTAGGTGTAGGTACTTGTATTAACGAAGACATTGAGAGGAAATAAATATCTCTAGAATTAAAACAGATATGGTAATTGTGGTTGGAAATTTGGAAAGCACAAATCAAAATAATTTTTTAAGAGAGATTACGTTTTATAAGAAAGTCCTACAGATAAAATTGTTATAAACGATAACACAAAATGGCTAAAAACAGAAAAAAAATCAGAAGAAGGTCTTTTTTGGAGTTGCAGTCATTTAATAAATTCCATTAATACACCAACGTTTCGACTTAAATCAGTTTTCATCAAGGTGATAAATGATATTAAAACATTATCAAGTAAATCATGTAAATTATTTTACAAAAATCTTTCGTCAAACATATGTAGATAAAACAAATACACGTTGTTATGATATAATTCAGTCTTTTTTATTTCTTAATTTTGTTAAACTCAGTTGCTTGGCGTTAGGCAATTTTCGCGTCGCGAGGCTTTGCTGGTTTCACTATTACTGTTTTACATTTTTGATAATATTTTTAATTAATTGTCTTTACCTGTAAATCTTAGCTACGGCAAAGAAAAGAATTCAATTGTTCTCTGACACAGCTGAGGTGTGTAGGCTGATTTTGCTGTTAGAAGTTAAACTTTATTTTTGTGAGATATTACTATCGTTTCCATTATTTGGAATAAAGTTTGACCACCCACAATTGGGGGATTAGTCAGTATTTGACGCCAGAAAGGAAATTATATTTTCTACGGGAAGATCCCGGATAAATTACACCCACACTAGTCGTTGAAAATACTTTAAAGCCGCTCAACATCTAAGGTAATACAAATTTAGATCAATTGTAAATTAAATATGTAAATTAAACGTTGTTTTATATATATATAATAATCGTAATCACGATTTAATTAGCACGTGCAAATAGTGAACCAGCAATGCTAACAACCATTCTTTCAGGCTTTTATTGTTCTTTATAATTTCAATTTCCATGTTGATGGATTGATGCCAAATTATCGTGCATCGGTAATAACGAAATACAATTGAGTATTGGACCAGTTAGAGAGTTTGGGAGATCTAAAATCAGTCCGGACGCCACCATCTTGGTGCCACGTCAGCTCACGTCACACGACGTCACGCCTACGACACGACACGTCACAGCCACGTCACGCCGCGTCATCGGAAAGAGCAGATAAGCCATTTACAATTATTATTTAACATTATTATTGTTCTATTTAACTATATTTATTATTACCTAGTCGACACCGACTTGGTTCATGAGTGTTTATTGAATTTATTTTTTTTTGTATTGTTATTTTACCAATCATTGCTGTAATAGCTCACGCGAGTGGTTTTTCTCGAATATAGTAGCATATAAATCGCTAATAGGGTTTGACAGACTGCAAGGAAAGATAGAAAGGACTGACGTTACTGCCTTTAGTATTTTCTGTTGCTGCGCACGCATTACCGTCTGCTTGGTCGACCAAACACCCGTGGTGCCCCGTCTTGTTGCGCTTTAATTTATTTAAGTCGGCTTTAGTATTTCACCGAGTCCTCGTTCGGTCCTAGAGAACTCATCCCCTATTCAGGATATTTTATTTTATAAACCAATTATTAGTACTTTCCCTAGAGGATACCTCGCTTGGGTTACGTTAAATATTATTTCGTTCGTAGTTTATTATCAACTTGTTTATTTATCGCTTTATTCTACTTATTGTTTGATAGTTAATTATTTAATTATTTGATTATTATTTCATTATTAATACGTTTATATTTCGCTTTAACATACTTAAATATATTTGCATTTTAGTTAATGTATATATTTTCTACTTAATACATTTGTTTAACATTTAATTCCGAAGTGGCTTTCTTTGATAATAACCTCTAGAATTTCCCTTCTCTTAAAAAAAAAAAAATAAATAAAAATAAATAAATAAATAGTAATAACAAACGATTGAACGACACTTTCGTAGTTGTGTGTCGTTTATTGAAATACAACTACGTGGCGCTCAACTACCGATTGCCTCTCGAACCGACACCTCTTTCCACTGTCTAAACGCTGGCGGCCGCATTTCTGCCTATCTTGAATGCGTTATTGTTTAAAGCCACATAGGCTATTTGGGCACGTAACAAAATTGGCGCCCAACGTGGGGCCTGCCATTGAAGGTAATCGGGATTTTTTTTATTGTGTGAAAATATTTTTTTTTATAATTCATTTTTTTGGTAGTATTTAATCTTATTAGTATGGAAACAATACGATTAACTCGTGACGAGTTGGAATACGAATTGACTGTTCGGGGTTTCACTGGAACTGAAAATTTAAGCGTTCATGTAATGCGAAGGGAGTTGTCAAAAAAAATTAAAGAAGAAAATATTGGGGAAGTAGTAAATACTCCAGTTGAAGAATTAGATCCTTCTACCGAAATTGATGTTTGTACCGAGAAAATTGTTGCAGTACAACATCTCGTGGAAGCTTTTTCGGGAAGTAATTACGAATTTATAAAAATTAGTACAAAAATTCAGCATATTATTACTCGGTTAGCTAGGATTCGATGCGTTAATGACGATATTAACGCATCTGTGGTTCAATTAAAGGAACGGGTTAGGCATGAAGAGGATTTATTGTTGGAAAAAAATGACCGTCCCGCAGACCAACCACCAAATGTACACGAAGTAAAACCAATTATTCCGTCAACCGTGCATCGGAAACAAATACCAGTGGCGCAATGGAATATAAAGTTCAGTGGGGACGTACATGACGTCAGTGTCAATGCCTTTCTTGAAACGGTAAATGACTATAGAATTTCACGAAACGTTTCAACGACAGAACTATGCGATTCAGCAATTGAATTATTAATAGGTCAAGCGCTTACTTGGTTCAGGTCTGTGCGATCGAAAATAAAGTCATGGGACGATTTTGTAAAATTGTTGAGGGAAGAATATGAGCCGCATGACTACGATTTAAATCTTTGGGACGAAATTCGTGGACGGACACAAGGAGCAGATGAAACCATTGGATCGTATATTGCATGCATGATAAACTTCTTCCAGAGATTGCCAAAGCCGCCCTCAGAAGAGGAAAAGCTCCGGATATTACGGAGAAACGTGTTGCCTTACTATAGCAAAGGGATGATATTTAAGCCGGTCAATTCTGTTGAAGAACTGTTAACATTTTGTAAAGAAATGGAAATTAATCGATGGAGGGCTGAACAATTCCAACCACCCCCTCGCAGTAAAAATTTATTAGAGCCTGATTTGGCGTACCAAGGGCGATCTAGAGGAACTGCAGTTCACGCAACGGAAACCAATACACTGCCAACGCCGAAATCAACTTTTGTTTGCTGGAACTGCCAGCAAAAGGGACATAAAGCGGCAAATTGCTCTCATCCACGTCGTACATATTGCTTCAAATGTGGTAAGGTAGGTTTTACAAAAAATACTTGTCCTAAGTGTTCGGGAAACGGATCGCGGAGACAACAATAGGCCGGATTGAGTCTCCAGATACACGTTTATCGGCCAAAAGTTTGGAGCTGCACAAAAACACCGCTATTATTAGCTACATTCTGTCACATCTGGGAAAAGACCAACGTCCTTATCTGAAAATAAAAATTTTTGGATATACCTTTTTAGGACTTTTAGATTCAGGAGCGAACCGATCTATTATTGGAAAAGAAGGTTGGAATCTATTACAATATAGTAATATTACGTTGGATTTGACAGATGCGCCAGTGTGCACAGTTGCCGACGGATCGGAGTGCAAGAGTTTGGGATCAGCCACACTACCGGTTGCGCTTGAAGACAAGTTAAAATTAGTTACGTTTTTGGTAGTTCCTGAGGTCACTAGTAGCATTATATTGGGAATGGATTTTTGGTGTACAATGGGAATTGTACCTGATTTGCGGAAAGACGTTTGGACTTTCAGTAACATTGCAACAATTCAGACTTCCAGCGACGGGACGTCACAGTTAAATGAAGCGGAGCAGAAAAGATTAGATGAATTTTTGAGTGAGCAATGGAGCGGTATGGGAAATACAATTGGATGCACGTCTTTGGTAGAGCACAAAATTGTTACTCAATCAGACCCTATAAAGCAACGATATTATCCTGTTTCACCGGCCATGCAAAAACATATTGATACGGAACTAGCGACTATGTTAAATGACGGAATTATTGAACCTTCCAATAGTCCATGGTCATCGCCAATATTACTAGTACCTAAAAAGAACGGAGAATATAGGTTCTGCGTAGATTACAGAAAATTGAATAAAGTTACAAAGAAAGACGCATATCCCTTACCTTTTGTGTCTAGCATTCTCGATCGATTAAGAGGAGCCAAATTCCTGAGTTCGCTAGATATCAAGTCGGCCTACTGGCAGATACCAGTGAGCGAAAGCAGTCGAGAATATACCGCTTTTACAGTTCCGGGAAGAGGACTGTATCAATTCAAAAGAATGCCGTTCGGTCTCACAAACGCTCCAGCCACTTGGCAGAGATTAATTGATAGAGTCTTAGGACCCGAACTTGAACCCTACGCATTTGTTTACTTAGACGACGTTATCGTTTTATCGGAAACTTTTGAGGAACATTTGATGATTCTAGAGAAAATATTCGAACGCGTCCGGAATGCCGGTTTAACACTAAGTAGAGATAAATGTCAATTTTGTAGATCGGAATTACGGTACTTAGGATACGTAGTTGACGATAAAGGACTTAGAGTTGACCCAGAAAAGGTTAATGCTATCTTGCAAATACCTATTCCATCGTGTGTCACAGACTTGCGAAGCTTCTTGGGAATGGCATCGTGGTATCGCCGTTTTGTGCAAGATTTCTCGACGATTATATCACCACTCACAACTTTACTCAAAAAGAACCAAAAATGGGTGTGGACCGACGAATGTAGCCAAGCGTTTAACCTACTTAAGGAGAAACTTATTTCAGCACCAATCTTGACTTGCCCCGATTTTTCCCAACCTTTTATCGTACAAACTGATGCAAGTGCATTTGGTTTGGGAGCCGTTTTATCTCAAGTATTTCCAGATGGTGAACGAGTGATTTCTTATCTCAGTCGTTCGCTCAATAAAAACGAACGAAATTATCACACCACCGAAAGAGAATGCTTAGCGGTAGTGTGGGCTTTGGAAAAGCTACGTCCTTATATTGAAGGAACTCATTTTAAGGTGATCACGGACCATCATTCATTGGTATGGCTTAATGAACTTCAGGATCCATCCGGTAGATTAGGCCGATGGGCTGTTAAACTGCAGCAATATGATTTCGAAATGATTCATCGAAAAGGTAAAGAGCATGTGGTACCAGACTGCTTATCTCGTACTGTACCGAAAATTGATGCAATGAATGCCACCTCGACAGATAAAGTAGTTCAACCAACGTGGTACGAACGAATGATGACTTGTATAACTCAATGCCCCAGAAAATTTGGTAATTGGAGAGTTCATGATGGAACATTATACAAATACGTGAAAAATAAATTCCCAGAATTAGTAGATGAGGAAGAAAATTGGAAAATAGTCGTACCAAAAGATCAACGAAAGAACATTTTGAACCAGATTCATGATTCACCAACTTCTGGACATCCAGGCATAACCAAGACATATGCGAAATTGAAACAAAGATACTTCTGGCCCAAGATGAAATCCGATGTTGTGAGGTATGTGTCCCATTGCAAGACGTGCATGGAACATAAAGTAGAACAGAGAGGGCCACCAGGGTTAATGGGAACTCGTCCTCGTGTTTACCGCCCCTTTCAACTAATGAGCACCGATATTATAGGTCCACTTCCAAGATCCTCTAAAGGCCATAAATATGTGCTGGTTGTTTGCGATTATTTCAGCAAATTTGTCCTTACTTTTCCTCTAGGATCAGCTACAGCTGAGAATGTAATTCGCCATTTAGAGGATAACGTATTTTTAATGTTTGGGGTTCCGCAACATCTAATATGCGATAACGGGGTGCAGTTTCGCAGTGTTGACTTCCGCAACTTGTGTTCAAAATATAAAGTGAATATTCTTTTTAACGCTCTTTATCATCCGCAAAATAATCCAACAGAAAGAGTCAATCGAGTCATCAAAACCATGTTGTCGTCGTACGTTAAAGAAAATCAAAAGAATTGGGATAAATTTCTACCGTCCGTAACCTGCGCAATTCGTACGTTAGTTCATGAAGCTACAGGGTTTACCCCGTATTTTGCTACCTTTGGACGCGAACATATTTTATCCGGGTCCGAGTATATTGTAGATTCAATAGAACCGCACGGTGATATAGATTTCGACCGTAGTCAAGTAGAGAAGAAAATTCCGGAGAAAATGGTAAAGATTTTTGATGTGGTTCGAGCAAAATTAGATGAAGCTCAAGAACGAGCCAGAGAGCGCTATGACTTTAGACGGCGACCCGTCGAATATCAGGTAGGACAGACTGTCTGGCGAAGAAATTTTAAATTGTCTAACCAGGCAGAAAATTTTGCTAGTAAGCTAGCCCCTAAGTTTATAGGCCCGTTTATTATTCGAACAAAAGTTTCGAATACGACTTACGAATTGGAGGATGAAGATCGTATACCACGAGGTATATGGCATGTAAAGGATCTGAAATCCGGACCAAATGCTATCGAAGATATGAATTAAATATTTATTGGTGTTATTTCTTATTTAGGTTTCAATTTCTTTAATTGCGGTGAGTAAAAATTTTATAAATTTTTCCTCAAGGGAAAAAGGGGGAGATTTGTTATGATATAATTCAGTCTTTTTTATTTCTTAATTTTGTTAAACTCAGTTGCTTGGCGTTAGGCAATTTTCGCGTCGCGAGGCTTTGCTGGTTTCACTATTACTGTTTTACATTTTTGATAATATTTTTAATTAATTGTCTTTACCTGTAAATCTTAGCTACGGCAAAGAAAAGAATTCAATTGTTCTCTGACACAGCTGAGGTGTGTAGGCTGATTTTGCTGTTAGAAGTTAAACTTTATTTTTGTGAGATATTACTATCGTTTCCATTATTTGGAATAAAGTTTGACCACCCACAATTGGGGGATTAGTCAGTATTTGACGCCAGAAAGGAAATTATATTTTCTACGGGAAGATCCCGGATAAATTACACCCACACTAGTCGTTGAAAATACTTTAAAGCCGCTCAACATCTAAGGTAATACAAATTTAGATCAATTGTAAATTAAATATGTAAATTAAACGTTGTTTTATATATATATAATAATCGTAATCACGATTTAATTAGCACGTGCAAATAGTGAACCAGCAATGCTAACAACCATTCTTTCAGGCTTTTATTGTTCTTTATAATTTCAATTTCCATGTTGATGGATTGATGCCAAATTATCGTGCATCGGTAATAACGAAATACAATTGAGTATTGGACCAGTTAGAGAGTTTGGGAGATCTAAAATCAGTCCGGACGCCACCATCTTGGTGCCACGTCAGCTCACGTCACACGACGTCACGCCTACGACACGACACGTCACAGCCACGTCACGCCGCGTCATCGGAAAGAGCAGATAAGCCATTTACAATTATTATTTAACATTATTATTGTTCTATTTAACTATATTTATTATTACCTAGTCGACACCGACTTGGTTCATGAGTGTTTATTGAATTTATTTTTTTTTGTATTGTTATTTTACCAATCATTGCTGTAATAGCTCACGCGAGTGGTTTTTCTCGAATATAGTAGCATATAAATCGCTAATAGGGTTTGACAGACTGCAAGGAAAGATAGAAAGGACTGACGTTACTGCCTTTAGTATTTTCTGTTGCTGCGCACGCATTACCGTCTGCTTGGTCGACCAAACACCCGTGGTGCCCCGTCTTGTTGCGCTTTAATTTATTTAAGTCGGCTTTAGTATTTCACCGAGTCCTCGTTCGGTCCTAGAGAACTCATCCCCTATTCAGGATATTTTATTTTATAAACCAATTATTAGTACTTTCCCTAGAGGATACCTCGCTTGGGTTACGTTAAATATTATTTCGTTCGTAGTTTATTATCAACTTGTTTATTTATCGCTTTATTCTACTTATTGTTTGATAGTTAATTATTTAATTATTTGATTATTATTTCATTATTAATACGTTTATATTTCGCTTTAACATACTTAAATATATTTGCATTTTAGTTAATGTATATATTTTCTACTTAATACATTTGTTTAACATTTAATTCCGAAGTGGCTTTCTTTGATAATAACCTCTAGAATTTCCCTTCTCTTAAAAAAAAAAAAATAAATAAAAATAAATAAATAAATAGTAATAACAAACGATTGAACGACACTTTCGTAGTTGTGTGTCGTTTATTGAAATACAACTACGTGGCGCTCAACTACCGATTGCCTCTCGAACCGACACCTCTTTCCACTGTCTAAACGCTGGCGGCCGCATTTCTGCCTATCTTGAATGCGTTATTGTTTAAAGCCACATAGGCTATTTGGGCACGTAACAACGTACATGTTACTTCAAGTAGCTTGAATATCAAGTCAAGACATGAAACCCTAATGATTTTACTGTATAAATTTAAAGACTTTATGATTTTCATTTTGATGTTACTAATTTAGAATTTTCTTATATCTTTTATAATTTATCATTAAAAGTTAATATATTTATTGTTACTTTACTTGAATACATTTATTGTATAAGTAATGATACATTTCGTCACACAATCATTGTTAAAATGTTGTATGTATAGAGTAAACGCAATCATTGTTGTAATCAAAATGACAATAGAGCTTTGTGAATCTTAAACGCATGTAATTCTATTACTGGACAATAAACTGTTCTGCAAAAGCAATAATTGATAATTTCACACAATTCCATGAATATTAATCACCGTGTTGTTTGGCTGTACAAGGATAATCCTTACACAATGCAGGACTAAATAGTCCTTCAAACAGAAACCGATTACAAGGGAAATAATTAAAAGTACAGCATTCTGTCAGTGTTATTTATATGACTAGAGTGTCCATATTTTCATTACACTCCCCAACAAGCAAAGTAAAAGGTAAATAATGAATGCAGTTGGTTAAGGCAGGGACATATGTTGGAAGTTCTTAAGAGTAAAAGTTTGGAGAATCTCAAGAGAAATCTTTTTGTGGAAACTTTGCTGCATTTAGACCGCATTTACTATTAATAAAACAAAATAATACTTTGACTAAATTACTCAACTACAATCTTATTTGCATAGACAATATTGTTGTAGTATAACTTTACATTAACATAATTTTACTGAGATAATATTGTTTGGCACTTTTAAAATCATATCAGAGAAGATATTTATAGTACACTAAATTATAATTACAAATTTAAAATGTGGCCAGTACATAAACTTGCATCCTTCAGTTGCGGAGCGGAAAATATTTTCAGATTTGAATTTATCTTATTTCTAATAAGATTGTAAACTGTAAAATATTGTAACGTTTATTTACTTGGGTAAAATGTAAAAATAATTGAAACATGAATATTTATTTAACTTGAACGAACAATAAATTATAAATAGGTAATAAAAATAAGTAACTCCATAAGTAAACAAATATAAACACTAATTTAAGAGTAATAATTATTAATAAAGACTTAAACACTAAGAATATTTATTTAAACACTTAATACTACGCACTATTTATTTACACGATATTTATATCACCAACTATTTATATTCACTACGCGTATTAATATTAGACTGTCCCCGCGGTCTTTTTTCCTTGAGTTTATATACTCGAGCAATTAAACTCTGGAATATTCTGACAGCTTCGATACATCAATACAATAATAGATGTTTGATGGTTGAGTAGTTGATAATACTATCATGTTAAAAATCTTATTGTCCTATTAATCAGCATTACAAACATGACTATAAATTTTAACTCACCAAAATCTTCATTATATTATATTGTAATAAGAAAGGACAACAAATGTTAAAAAAACTCTATAAGCTGTAGGGTCTCTTCAGAAGCTATTTGCATTAGGGCTAAATTTCTATTAAACTTTCTCATTACACTGTACATGGTTCATTATTGATGATGAATCATACCTCAAAAATTGAACATAGCCTGTTGTATGTACTAAATATACTAGTCATTGTTCTAGAATCATTAATGTGACTTATGGAGTACCACAAGGCTTTCATCTGGGTCCTATTCTCTTCTACCGATTCATTAACAACATTTCTAATACATTTTGTAATAGTAACTTGCTTTTGTATTTCGACGACTTAAAATTCTATAGAGTTATAGACACCTACTACTTGCTATTTACTGTGGCAGAATGTGCATATATTATACGAGGATATAACAAATAACATTCTATTTCAAAGTGTTCAACAATTAAACATAAGTACAATGCCTAATTCGTCTTTATACAAGAAAAATAAAGTTTGTTTCTTTATTTATTACATAGCTATGATGTTTTGTATAATAATATTATTTATAAAGAATTTAAAGAAAATAAACTGTTGAATAGATTGAATATTTTAAATTTATTTTCGAGGAAAATGATTAAAAACGGTCAACAAGAGTAGTTAACAACTAATCAACAGATAATTAAGCTTTTTATAGACAAGGTAAATAAATAAATAATAGTCACTCTTCCAAGTACCTCAGGTAATGTGCAACAGATGTTTATTGAATTTATTACAAGGTATAAAAAAGTAAAGAAAGGTAATTGTATCTGGGAAAATGTAAGGGTGTAAATAAGCAGGTTATCTGGAATGATGAAAGAAAGAATAACCCAAATATTGTGTTCTATTTCGCTAATAAAAATAAATAATATCGGAAGGACGAGGCAGCAATAATAACATTAGCCACGCTGGATGATTACAGGATCAAAAGCTTTCCTCTGTCTTATCTTTTCATCTCCTCCTAATCGGTTTATCTTTGTTCATTTTTTGCTTTAATACTAACAAATCGCGCTGAAGGTCTTCAGCCTGTCACATGGCTTGCCTGCTTATATTACACGACTCACGGAGCATATCCACAGATTTTCTTCTTTATAAAACTAATTAACTTCACTACACATTTATCTCACGCCAACATACATTTTCACAATCTTTCAACAAGCGCAAATATCAACATCTCTCAACTATTATTTTATTTATAAAAGTAAGTGAAATTGTGACCTAGTTGCTGTAATGACTGCTTGATAAGGAATTGACCAACACCTTATATCCCTCTGAAGAAAATCTTAGCGCAAGGTCAATAATAATAGTCTTCTCAATAGTAGTGTATAATATACTAATATTATTCTCAGTATCGATGATAAAGCTCATTGATACAACTAGCAGTGAAAAATAAGCCAAATATATGCAACTTCTAAACAAAAAGTCAACAATTTTGTACGATTCACTGATGGTTAGGGTACCATATAATCTATATGATTATTGAGAAGTAATTTTTGATTGTAGATCTTTTGAATTTTATTTGTAATACTGTGTTTTGATTTATGATTTTTTATAAGAATGGTAATGAAATATTTAGGGGCATTCAGTGATAGTACTGATTCGGACGAGACAAAATATTTCTCGAATCTCGCTCGTCTCGTCTCAAAATATCTCGTATCGGGGATGACGAGAACGATTTTGAAAACAAAGCTTCGGGACGAGAAAATAGAATCGAGTTCTTCAATTTCAATAATTTCGCCGAGATTTCTCGAGGTTTTAATTTTTTTTTGTTCAAACATCATTAATTAAATATTTATTTTAGATACTTTACTTTAAATCTGAAATGAATGAACTGCCTCCATTACTAAGTTCTCTGCAAAAATATTTGGAAAATAACTCACTAATATATGATAAATTCGCATAAAATGTAACTCCTTTCTTTCAGGGTGTAGTAACATTAAAATAGTAAAATACCGAACATGGGCGCCCATAAGGGGGGGCAAGATGGGGCACTTGCCCTCCCCTGGCTTTTCCCAAATTTTAAAAAGATAGCACATTACTTAATTATTTCGGCATCTTTATGTTACATAAGAAATTTATTAATATTTGTTGTACTTTAGGGCGTAGGTTTTTTATGTGTGAGATAAATTATTCCGTTAGTATTTGTGGTTATTTTAAGTATCATTAGAAAGTAAAAATGTCTGAGACAATTAACTACAATAAACTTCATTTTATCGAATAATTTTCCGAGAAATTTTTGAAAGGTGGAAGGAATTTGAAAATTGCCTTACAAACCAATCAAAAATAAGTAAGATTCTTTACTTTATGTCTGTTTATTTTTTTTTGAACAATTCTTTTCTTTACTACTAAATATATGTTTGCAGTTTATCTTTATAATATTTAAGTTTTCCTTAAATGGACCACATCACATCGGAATAGAATGTCAAATGAAATATTCAACATTGCTATCAAAATTTCGATTAGCATTTTTTGTTTTTTTTTTTTTATTTTGCCCCCTCTTTAAAAATATTTTATGGGCGCCCATGATACCGAACAAATATAACTTTGGAAATCGCAAGAATTCCATACGCCATCTAACAGTAGTAACTGTGGACCATTAAAAAACAAAATCAGAAACTTGAATTTTGATCATTTCAGTGCATTTTTAAATAATTATCTGGTATCGACAATATGAAGATGGAGCAGATTATTATATTGTACTTACATATTTATACTACTAACTATAATCTGAAAAAAAATCTTCATAATTTCCCAGAAGAATTTACATTTTCCTTAGATCTAGCGAAATTATATGGGAACATTGTTCACAGATCTCGAGAAATCTCGACGAATTTCGAGAGCGAATTGAGAATATTATCCCAGATGAGAAATAAACGAGAAGAGATAAAATAATTGGTATTAAAAAAGAGACGATACGAAAAAGAAACGAAAAATCTCGTTCCGTCTCGTCTCATAGAGTCACTAAATGTAGGTAGTTATTTTTCAAACGATTTAAATCATCTTGTATTACTAGACAGTCATTTATTTTTGTTATAGTTTTCTAAATATTAAATCATCAGCCAATAAAATATCGTTGAAAAAAGAAAACATTGAAAAATAATAAATAAATTGGTCTTAAATGTGATCCTTGTGGCACCCCAGAAAAAACAGGAAATGTGATTTGTGTTTTATATATTACAGGACATATATTAAAATCATCAGATAACATTGTAATGAGTTGATTACACATGCAGAAAGTTAAATTTTATTGTTGTAATCAAAGTTTTCGGAATTTATATGATGCAATCAACACTTATAATGTGACCAAAATATTGGTTTCTTATTCTAATCGTTCTTAGACTTTTAATTCGCACTTATGCCATAATTTTATTTTGGTGATAGGTTCCCAATCTTTCGTCGTGTCTTGAACCGTATAGCTCAGGTTCCTATCGATTTTGCTGTTTGTTTGATGTAAGTTTAACAATGGTTGCTCCACCTGCTTTAAAATTAATGACGGAGAAAACAATACGTGCCATGTGTTGAATATTGATATGAAAAATCAATTTGAATGAATGTGCATAATTGATAAAAATCCATATCGGAAACAGCTAAATTATACGCTTGACACTGGGGCCAACAATGCACCCTGCTTCACTACTGCCATCTATTATTTATAAACAATAAAACCATCTATTTATTATCTCTTTTGTATTTACTTCAATACGTTTTAAACTTTAAATTATCGTTTGCGAACAATAATCGTTAAACAAACTTTTCATGCCTTCATTAAATTTTAATAGCTAATAAAATATGAAACTTAAGCAAATACAAATAATATCGACCCTGATATCAACGTGTTACAAGTTCAATTTAGCTATCGTAGATTTCAATCAAAAATCCTACATAGATATCCCATTATTCTCGACCTTAGATCATATAGGTACATAATAAAGCAAAGTAGGATCCAAATTATAAATAAATCAAATTTTGTATTTTAAGAATTACCTATGTGTAATTAAAAAAAATATCTTGGAAGTTTATTATGAAAAAAAACTAATTACTTCTAAAGCTGTTTATCATTTCACCCAGCAGATAGAAATATGACCCGCGTGCATATGTTGAATATACGGTTCAACTTTACATCGCTGCATTACAAAAATGACACATTTAAAAAAAAATTCAAATAAAAAAAAAAAACATTTCTGGTACCTTTCTGATAATTTTTCTCAATATTAGGGATCTATCACATCAAACCGAAAAGTTTCCCGATAACTGAAAAATGCACTGCAAAATGCAAAATATGCTTGTTCTACATTTAATTTTAATTTTCTTTTAAGTATATATTTAACAAAGCCATTGTATTTTTATATGTTAAATATATTCATAATACATATAGACATATTTTCCTATAAAAATAGTGAAAATATTCCAAGTAACTTCCGAGATATAACAAGTTCTGTTAAAAAATGTAAATATGTACCAAGAAAACGAGTGATTTTTGGAAAAATGTGGATTTTTGAATGTTCGCAATGAGATGGAATGTCGCGCCCACCATCGTTAGATCCATCGGAAAAAATTCTATAAGACCATGTAAAAATTTTTACGGGAAAAAGTCCGGGGTATAGTGCACGATACGGAGGCTTGAATCTCCGACTAATATTGGTAAAAAGATCAGTAGAACGGTAAACAGGAAAAAAACATTAGCACATTTTGAAAATTTTGTGTTAAATGGTTAATCAGATTGTGATGGTAATGAAGAAGCTGAAGTTTATGTGGGATGGATACAAAATTATTTTTAAAAAACGATAAAGAAAGGATGATTGGAGAAAATATGTAACTTGTAGTCGCTGTTTGCACGATGTGTGTACTATATATGACAAATGACAACAATATGCTATGCATTTCACATCCTGATAGCCTTGGTCTGTCTCACCTATATAATGGAGGAGAGTTGAACTTTTGTGAACCCGAATAAAATATTTTTTGTAGCTTTTAGAATATAGTTTAATTTATTTCCTTATTTTTATGAGTAGGCCTAGACAGATTTTGTTTTTTAAATATTATTTAATATTATAAAGTAATAATTATTTTTCCAGAATGTAGTCCACCTAACTCCTACTTACCCTAATTTAGACAAAAGTAGAAAAGTGAACGTGAAAGCTTCTAAATCTGTTTGTTGATGTGGGAGTAAAAGGAATTGGTAGAATATGGAATTCCATCTTTGGAATATTAAGACTTGGTCTTTAACATGAAAATCCGTGCAGATTTGGCAAAACGTGTTGATTATCCCGGCCCATATTTACTCTGCTGAAGCGATAGAAGCGGCGTGCGTGTCACGTGTGTATTGATCCTATGACGCGTGTCCATTGTGCGAGGAAATGGCACATACATCACCCCCAGCGAGTGCTGAAAGATTTGCGGTTTTGTAAAAGTTCAAAAAGTATCTTCAATCATAACTTCTGTAGCAATATTTCAAAAGTTGTTGTGAATTTTCACGGGTATTATTCCTAAATATGTCCAAGCGGGTTGGCTGTGTCCCCAGGCGCTACCCTCGCATATGTTTCAATATGTTCACGCATTCGCTCTCGCACTTCCAAGATTGATTTATTTCCACCCACGCTCAGCTATACACTTCCTATTAACTTCTCATAAAACAGATTCTCTTTCACATCTCTTACCTAACACTCCTCCAAATTATCAGACACTTATTTGTAATTATACAGATTGTTTACGGTCTTCGTGTATCTTTTTATCTCCCGCCTATCAATATATAGATAAAGCAGGTATTGTTTTTGGTCAAATTTCTCCAGTGTGAATTTTCAACATATGAGCACGAATTAGAGTCTCTAGAATACGATTTTACTATTCTTATCATGTGTCTGTAAGTCCGTGTGTGTGCATGTGTCTGTGTTCTGTGACGATTTTTCGACTACGATAACTCCAATACGGTACACGTAAAAATATAATATTTGGTATTTAAGACATATATTCAAATATGATGAACTGATTAGATTTTGACTACAATTGGTTAATCGAAAGTAGTACTTCCTCAAAATACCATTTTTTCACAAATGACGTTATTATGAAATATAAATATTTTTTAATTTTCTACCAATTTGTATAATTACGTTTGTATATAACTTCTAGCTAAACAGAAAAAATATATAAATTATATTATTCGTATGTTCAAAAAATTTGACATGTAAATATGAAGTAGTTTTATTGTAAAATTAAAAAAGGTGGAAGAAATATATAAAGAATATATTTACATGCGTGAATCAAGGTAAGTTCAATTCCGGTTTTAGTAAGGCCAAAAATAGCTGGTTTTCTCGGTCATACAAATTTTATGAAGGAAATTTTAGATATGACATGAATTAAAAATATTCTGAACTGCAATAACAAACTAATTTCAAAACTACAAATTAAATGTACTGAAAAACTTATATAGTGACGGGAGGTAATGTGTTAGACACATCAGATTTTTTTAAAGTTTGATACCTTAGGTCAAAGCAAGGCGAAAAACATAAAAATACCGTAGTAAAAGTTGTGTACTGACTATTGGTTTTTATTTTTAATTACATAGTTGTGTAAAAGATGAATGATGGCCTATCGGTAGTTGACAAGATTTCTATTTATGGCAAATTGTATCAAAATTCGGCTGCTATAAATCGTCTTTACGCAAAACGATTTCCAAATAGGCCTTGCTCCGGTTAAACCGAAAGTGATATGTTTATGGGCCTATCTTCAATATCTTGATAAGTCTCTGTTAAATTAACCCTCATTGTAACCACGAATTTTGGTTTTTCAATATCTTGTTTGCGTTACGAAGAGGATAAACCTTAGATGACAGGAGGATAAAGGATAAAGATAACAGCTAGTTTATGCTGCCGATAAAATTTTGCCAGTTGGATAAATTTACGAAGTTGGTCCGAATATGGCCGAATGTAAAATATTCTGTAACATTTGTCAAATATTTGACAGTTTTTGATAATATTGTCAAACTATGGAATTTGAAAAATGTATCTTGTGAGAGTGACAATGAATAAGATTTAATAGATTTTATTAATGTGATGGACAGGAGACTTTACGTTGTAAGATGCCAACCAGATAGTTTTTTCTGGAGTGACCATGATTTTTTCAAAAGATTTAGATTTAGCACGTCATTGCAATATACAGGGTGTTCCATTTAAAAGTGCCACCATTGCTATCTCGAGAACTATAAGAGCTACGAGGTTGGTTAAATTAGCAAAGAACCACCATTTTACAAGACTAATATAATGAGCAAAACAATTTTTTTTTCTACCAGTGGTTCTCAAAATACGGGACCCAACTTTCTTATTTTAAATGGGAACGTATGTTTATTTTTAGGTTATTCGATAGATTATTTTTTTCTGAATTCAGCGATATGTACATATCATATACTAATATAACAAAATAACTGAGAAAAATGCATGGTAGATTTATTTGTATTTTATTTATATCTGGCTGAAATAAGAGTGCTTTGGATAGAAAACAATTCATTTTCTTCTTAAAACTGACAGTTTAAGAAAATAAAATTTAACAAAAAATAATCAAACAATGTTAGACAGAACATTATGTCTATGTTTTCTAACCATAGCACTCTTGTTTCAGCCAGATATAAATTAAATACATATAAATTTAACATGCATTTTTCTCAATTATTTTGTTATATTAGTGTATGATATGTACATAGCGCTGAATTCAGAAAAAAATAATCTATCGAATAACCTAAAAATAAACATACGTTCCCATTTAAAATAAGAAAGTTGGGTCCCGTATTTTGAGAACCACTGGTAGAAAAAAAAATTGTTTTGCTCATTATATTAGTCTTGTAAAATGGTGGTTCTTTGCTAATTTAACCAACCTCGTAGCTCTTATAGTTCTCGAGATAGCAATGGTGGCACTTTTAAATGGAACAGCCTGTATACCCTTTAATTTTTTGTCCTCAGTTGGAACACCCAGAAATTAAATTTAGGTCACGACACGAAGTCATTTTTGTCTCGAGTTGTCGTTACTTCGTAGGAATTATGAGTAAATTTTACCAATTAAATTTATAGCTCGAATTATATTTGCTTGATTATTTCACGAATAACAAGTTTAAACATAATTTTTTTTATATCAACAAAATGTAACCATGACAATGATACTGTGGTTTTATCAAATTTCTTCACTGAAAAAATACCTACGGCCATCAAATGAAGCATTATGATTGGATGAAAATGACGTGTATGGAATAATCAATTAAATATCTTTATAATTAAAAAAGTTAATAAGGACGTCCCGCTTTTAGTGAACAACCGGTATGTTTATAAAATTTAATAAAGGTTGTTGTGAAATTTGAAGTGTCATTTTAAAAGTAATAATGTGGAAACATGCAATGTTTTTATTATAAATACCAGAAGAAAAAAAAATAGTTAATTACACGATTAATGGCAGAACATAGTATATTGTACATGGCATTTTCTTTTTAAGTTAGTAAAGGAGTGTTAGTTTATAAAGTTTTATAGTCAAGACAAGAGTTGGCTGATGAATAAATATTAATAAGCAACTAGATTTCCAAATTACAATGACTTGTTGTACGTATTCCTCTTAGGAAGTACGTTACTTTGATGCTGCTTCCAAAACTGGGTACTGGTGTAGCGATTGGAAATTGAATCGTGCGACAGAATGATGGTTCTTATTCAGCAGATCGGGATATTGGAAGCAACGGGAACCTCCGGGATTTATTTTGCAAATAGCGATATGAAAACAGGAGATCAGAGTATAAATCAAGACAGGGGTGGTTATTGCGACCACGTACCGCGTGCCCACCCCCCTGGAGAGGGTGACGGCTCTATTCGCTGATGCCAGGATTCCCAAACTGTGCTCCGGTGATTGATAAATACTTGCAAACCAACACAAATTTATTCCCATTTACATTAAGAGTGCTTGCGAAACAATGCGGCACTTAAACGCAGAATTCAATCACCCAAAAGAAAAGAAATCGTTAGGGGAAGTTTTCCCTCCTTTCATAACCATACTCATAATTATTGTATTCATTATTTTATACCTGTATATATATTTTATCACATCTTCTCTTCAGTGTCGTTTGAAATTTTAATAGTTCTTTTTTAAATTATAGTTATTATATATTATAATATCAATTTATGAAAGAATTTCTTAATTTACTCATGTTAATATTATCATTTTTGAGGTTGTTAAATTTTCGTGCTTAGCAACAGAAAACATGCTTGAAAATAAAAATTTATTTGAGAAAATCAAAGAAGTTGTATGTTATTTTATCAGATAAATTCTAAAGAAAACATCAAATGAAATAATTTAATTATTATTAATTGATAATATTATGAAAGTTATAAACAATTACAACTGTTTATTTACATGGTAGCGGAAATTTGTCGGAGTAATGGAATTTTATTGGTATAGTACTCTTTTCATTGATTGAATTTTCAAGTGTTTTACATGCAGATCTGTGGAGATAACATTTTCTTTTGTATTGTTGATAAATAAGACACATAATCAAAGTTTGCAAAATTCTTATATTTTTGTTTCACAGATAGCTTCATCTTCAAAGTGTCTAGCTCGTGTTTTATGCTTCCAAATAAATTTTAGGCCTTGTATTTGCTAGTGTGATTTGACCTATTACCAGCATAAAAAATATATATTCCAGTACTATAACTATAACTTATAATAAATTCTGAGTAACTCGGATTCTGTTAGTGTTGCCAAAAGATTCAAAATTACTCCTGATCAAATCTTGTTTCATTTTGATTTTTTGAATTTTTTTTGAAAATTAATTTACCTATCGACTAGATGACTGAGGTAGCGCATATCTATAAGTCGCTATGACGTTATTGCAACTTGAGATCATCAGTAAAATGCAAGTAAAACTTAACGTGAAGCAAGTACCTTGGTACTGGAAGCATCGTTTCTACTAGAAAAATCGTCACAAATGAATAAATGAATTAATACAAAAGTCGAGACTCTCATCGCGATCGAAATTAAACAAGGCTAACCGAGACTAACTCGTAACTGCCTTCATTCGTCATGTGGCAATAGTAGATTTAGATGCAAAAAAAACATCGAAGTTACACTCGGTTAATATTTAATTGAGCAGAGAATAAATGAATAGTGCTCATTTATAAATAATATTGTTTTGTCGATTATCAGTACATTAAAGACACAAAATGCAAATAAATATTTGTTTACAGAGGTAGAAGAAGAGAGAAATGAAAAATTCAGGGCAATTTCCCATCTCTGACAGACAATAGTTGGTGCAGAAATGTACCGTCTGGGCTCATGACTTATTTATCTTTGCTCCGGACACGAGATCGTCTGGAAGAATCACTGAAGAATATTTACAGCTCGATACAGACTTTTAATCGTTTTGTCATTGCGGAACCGTTCACGAACATTACAGCACAATAAAACGAAAGCAGACATTGTAGTTTCAACGAAATATATTTACAGAACTTTTCTCTCTGTGTTATCAAGGCTCCTTATCAGTTATTACGTGTATTATATTATCATTTGGAGAATCGAAATTATTAATATATTATAATTAGGAAAATTCTTATCTGTTATATTTTTTGCTTCGCAGATTTTCTCTTGGTTCTCAGTTTTGCAATATCTATAAATTGTAATATATGAGTATCCATACGTTGACTGCTGACAGGGTAAAATGAATTATTAAAATAACAGGTACTTATAGTATAAGTATAATTCCTTTTAGATTATTCGATAATTATCTTTATAATATTTTCACTGTAACAAGTTTACGGAAACAAATTTGAACTACAAAATTCTATCTAACGATATAATATTAAACTATTATATACAAAAATTAACATATATTCATAATTAATTAAGATATTTAATAAAAACAACTCAGATCTTCGTGAAAACATCACTTCCGTTTACATGATTAACAACAAAATCTAATCGTATCTAATATAGTGTGTCATCAGAATGTTATATCCCAAATTTCAACTTTTTTTATTTACTAATATTTGACTAATCCATCCATCCACACACACGGATAGACATCATCCATTGAAAACTCACTATCCGATTTTTAACATGATTCCAATACCTACCTCTCTTACTGAGTGGCGAGAGATAAAAAAAATCGTATGACCCTGTTTTTAATGCAAAATTGCTGAAACCCCAGTGAAATATTGGAATGAATTGAAACATTATTCTCTTTACAAATATTAATAACAATGTTATTAAATTTATTAGATTTGCATTCGCTCATATTTCACAATTCAAATAATTCATGACAACTTTATTTACATATATAGTATTTGTAAACAACAAATTTGTTACAGTAACATAGAGCGACAAAATTAAACATTCTTTTATGTTGTATTTTTATTTCTGTGAAATTTAAATACATTTTTGTGTATGAAACACATAAGAAACTGGGTGGTAATTAACTTTTATTCCAAATTCGCTTGCGTCTCGTTTTGTAATTTTCGCGTGCGTAAAATAACCACTTTTGTCTCCTCACATATTCCATAAATAGCTATTACAGGTGAGATTATATTACCTATTATCTGAAGTTTATGTATAGAGAACCTTATGAAGTGTTGAACAGACCATAATATTGTCTACTTTATAGCCGGTGTTACTTATTATGCGCATATTTAAAGACCGAGTTCTATTGCATTAAAATTTATAATTCAATTAAATAAGAAATAATTCTCGAAATTTAGGCACATGAAATTTTAACAATGAGGTCTTGCTCGATTTTCATTTTTAGCTTTAATCAATAAAATAATGAAGAATATTAGACCCGTATTTTTCATTTTCCCCCAAATTGACTTTTAATAATGAAAAAACTGCTATTAAAAATGATATCCGTGAAAACGCGACTGAATTACCCAACTTGTCCAGTGACGTATCAGGGTTCTTACGCAACGTCACTTCGTTTCAAACGTCAAATAAAATATTTTAACTTCCAAACTGACAAACTGATAATTTTCTGCAAATATAGTGGCACACAAAAGCCTTAAATTGCTTTAAATCACAGATTATCCATTTTACTAATTTTTCAAACGCGCCAAACCATAATATTTGGGATCTGGCATCCACACGTGGATAACTACACACGAAAAATTACGGACTTCACAACTTTTGCAACTTTTTTTAGTATGATACTTTAAAACGATATTATATAACAAAATGTAAATAAAAAGAATTAAAGACCTTCTTTTATTAACATCCAGACGATAAAACCAATCCTACATAAAAAGAATTACATCATACAGAGAAACAAATTACACATTGTAGGTTCGATTAAACAAAGAAAGTTTCACTTAATTTTTTTTGCAAGACCTTATTTATTCAAATTTCACTTCCTAAAGAAGACCCATGTGGGATCGAAACTGTCGATACTGACTGAATCAGTGTCAATTGTTAATCGAATAAGTAAATTACCTGTTGTCTATTTCAATAACTGTACAAATGTGTAGTATTGGAGTAAAGCGCGATGAACACATTGATCCTGTCAGTGTCCTTTCGATAATGTGTCTGATGTGTTCTAATCCATCCACAGTTAATTGAATAAAAATGAACGGAGTGTGTAGGGTTGGTTCGTGCATAATGTATGATGCACTAATGTAAAATAAATTGACAAAGTTTTGAGGCAGCCGTAACAAACGACTTGCACGTTCCACGGCATTGCAGTTGGAATGAACCTGACTCCGACCACCAACTAGCAACTTGTAAATCTACCTTACCTACACCACCACAACCACCACTACAAACTCACCTAATAAGAAGATAATTATACCCGGACCCTGGACAAACACAAGATCAAAAATTATTGCTTCAAGTTTACTTTCTAGATCTAAGGTCAGAACTGAAAAGTTTACTTGCATTGGTTTTCTTTAAGTGGTTACTTCGGTTGCACCATAATTATATTTACGGTAAGTGGGGAAGAGATGGACTTTTGGTGTTAAATGTACATTAAAGTGATATCTCTCATAGGGAATGTTAATTTTGTTGTTTAGAAATAGTGTAAGTAGTCACTTGAGAATGAAAGCAGTCAACACTGAATAATCCAAAATTTACTTAATGTACATGTACCTTATGTACAGAATTATAGGTCAATTCAAATCTTTAATTCTTTTTATTGATTAATTTATATACATAAGAGTAGCCGCTTTCATTGTGATTTTGTTCATTATTTACATATTTCCAGATCTGTAACACTTAGTTAAAATTTTATTTACTGCAACATATAATTTAGGCTTTATTAAAAGAATAAGGAAACATATTAAACTTTTTTCTGAAAGCTACAAAAAATATTTTATACGGGTTCACAAAAGACCAACACTCCTCCACTATATAGGTGAGACGGACAAAGGTTACGAGGAGATGAACTGGTTAACATATTTTTGTCATTTGTCATATGTGGTACACTCATCATGCAAGCAGCGACTACAAATTACACATTTTATCCAATTATCCTTCTTTATCATTTTTTATTTTTAAAAATTTTCCTTGCATCCCGCATATTCGTTTTCATAAGGTACAGCTTCTTTATTACCATCACCGTCTGATTAAGAATTTAGTAACAACTCTTCAAAACTCGTGGAATTAGTAACTAAATCTACCTTTCTATTTGCCAATGACTTTTCTTACTTCTACCGTTGTATTGATCCTTTTAACAATAATAATCCTCTTCTTAGCATAAAGTGGTCCATCTATAATTACCACTAAATTACTTACGACTGTGTAGAAGCACATTTTTAGATTACGTTAGGTCTTATGCACATGTTTATAAAGTATGTGTATAAATAATTATTTTAAATCTACCGAAGTAGTAAACAAATAATTGTGTATATAAGGTACAACTTTTTCAATTTTTTTATTAAATCTTGGTTTATTCACTATGTTGACTGTATTAACTTTCAAGCGGCTACTTACACTGTCTCTGAAAAACAAAATTAAAATTCTCTATGAGAAATATCACTCTAAGGTTCCTTTAAAACAAAAAAAAGTATGAGGTCCAAATTTTATAATCAATTCAAGCCCCAACATACACAGTTGCGGCTCAGATTTATGTAGCTAATACTGTGAGTTTTTATTAGTGTACTAATTATTTTTATGTAAATCTATTATTATTGTTATATTTTTACTTTATATTTTATATTTTGATAGTTTTTAAATAGTGTTTTAAGATGTGAACATAATTGTGCTCTTCTACTATAGAATTGGGAAGAGTCTGAGTTCAAATTCAAGATTCAATATTAATTCTTCATAATTAAATATTGATACGTCATACGGTTCTTATAGTTATAAACATTAATATGTAAAAACAGATTGTAAGGTAATTACTGAGACGTGGTTCTCAACCTCAAATGTTTTTGACTGTCAGCGAGTATTCAGTCAACTTATTTAAAATTTGTGAAGATTCAAATAGATATGTCATGGGATTTGTAGCTTAGTTGGTAAAGCATCCTTATAGAATAGAAAAGTCCTGGGTCAAAATTCTTTATTATTTAAGAACAACCGCTCATAAGCGCATGTACTTGAAGTATTGTTTAGTTCTATTTATGATACATTATTATAAAAAGTTTGATTGTTAATTAAAATTAAGTAAATGTTTTAAAAATGAATTGTGAAAGTTGGTCATTTTCTTGCTGCATTCCTCATCTGAAACATTACGTCTTTCTTTTTCTTATCAATCCGAGATCTAGATTGTTTTGTAAGTACAAAAGAAACTCCATCCATGAAATAATTTTATTTACCCTGTAATAATTCGATTACAATCAGCGTTCACTTATATTATTAAAGCTCAATCAAGGCAGCATTGCAGGCATTAAAGTAGTAATCTCGCAATCGATTTATAATCATTACTTTGACGTATTATAAAAGTTGTGCGGAGCGCGGATAAAACTCTGGCGCATGCCGTGAACTTGGCTTAATTGAGATTCATAGACGAGGGCATGGTCAGGATGCAAATCCGCCGCAGGATGACGTGATAAATGATGCAGGAATCGACGGCAGGAATGTGAAAGTCATTGGGCATTCCGCAAAAATGCCCAGGTCATCCTTGACCTTGCTGGCGTAGCATTCTTAGCGATACTGACTTTGCGTCACCAACACTGGTTTCCTTCCACATACTCATGATTTTAATATCTCTTTTATTAATATGTATGATATCTATATAGGTTTTACTTTTTATAGTAAAATCTAAAATTACTGTCTGTCGAGAAGTATTTTTAAAAAATTAAGAGGTAGATAGATTACTCAACATGTCAACCAAATTAGGTAAAGGTTTAAAGGCCACATTAAATATGTACAGAATTAGATATTCATAGGTCCTAATGGTCAAAGCATTATAACGTAAAGAGACATGTCTAGATTCAAAACCCGATATTGTACAAAATACCATTTTGAATAAAAAAATTAGCTATGGCCACCATAGCAGCGACCGCCAGTGCCTAATTGTTTCAAATAAATGTTCTTACTTTTTATCTAAGTAAACTGTTAATTCTGACTGATAGATTTTTACAATCTCGTTGATATCAAGAACTTAAACACAGTGGTAGTTCGTGGCTTTAAATCATGGTGATGCTACAACTTAACAAAATTTTCAAACACACGAAAAAACCAAGAAAATACATTCTATAGTTTTGTTTTGTTATTTCTCGGGATTACATTTCTGAGATCATAATTGTGAATAATTTTAATAGTGTTCTAAAATATAAACTATGAAATATTTTATTTCTTTAATTGTAATGTCCAAATAAAGATACGGAATAAACACGATAAATATTATGAACACGCTGCTACACTACTGATTTAGCAAAGGAACTGCTTGTTTTGCAGTACTGAATTATTCTTCTCACTGTTACTGTATGCTTACACATGCATCGAAATAAGCTATCTTGCTATATGACAATGACACTGCGATAAACACAGTGTTACTAGCATTCTTCGCCCTTTTTAGTGTTGCTAGATGTATTTTTATAATCTTTTATGCAAAATAAGAGAACTATATACAATTTTTCTTGATAAAATTTATTATTATAAGCAATTGTAAATAAATATTCAAATATATTTATATATCGAGAAAACTTGGGGGTGCTGCAGTTCCGCAGCTGAGCCGCCCCGCAAATACCAAGTTTTAACAGACGGATAGACAAACAGACACCACGCTAAAAATAGTTGAAACGCATTAATTCATTAAAATATAAAAATGTCAAAGTCGGTACGATTACAATACATTTCCATTTCTCCATCATGAATATGAACATAAGAAAGGAATGGGACTAAAATTAGTTTGACCAGAGCAGAATTATACTAGGCTATGTAAATACTGACACGACTTGTTTCGAATTTTATGATTCGATCAAAGAAGAAATTGCACTTCTAGAAAATCCTATGAACGAAATCTAAGTTATAGAAATAGTTGTAAGAGGTTAATTCCATGTAATAAGTCATTTCGCTATCCTCAGGACCTATTTACTTCCTTATACGAAGCAAAGGAAATATTGTAATCACGATTCAATGGAAATATCCATTTTGTCTATTCCTGAATCCATTTTGACTAATTTCGGTGTGTGTTTCGATTTTGAAATTTTGTATATGGGACTGCTATAACATCTAATTGTGCACTTCCCTTTTTTATTACAATCGGCAGTGTCAAAAAAGCACTTTGCTCGTAGTGTTTTTTAAAATAATTTTTCGCATAACTCAAATATAGACATAAATCTAGTAATGCTCTTCCATTTTTGATTCCAAACCGTCTTTTCAAAAAGGCACTTTACTTTTGGCAGAAACTTAATAAAAATAATAATTTAGTTGGCTTTTAATTTTTGTAAGAAACATTTGATTTTTTGTTAATTAATTGACATTAATAACTGTCAGAATATATTTTGTGAGAAATATAGCCAGAAAAATGAACACAATATCTCTATCTTTGCAAATTTTTGAGCGGTTAATAGCTATTAACATACCTACCTAGGATAGTTATGAGTATCATAATCGCCGCAGTCTTGGTATGATTGATAACATCGGTCTGTTCAATAGTTTACCGGTTGAACGTTATTAACAATAGTATAATGTGTTATAAAGAGTAAAAGTGATACTTTGTGTGCCGAGCATGGAAGTTTGCACAACGAGCGAAGCGAGTCGGACAATTGCATGCGAGGCACACAAAAACACTTTTACTCTGAATAACACATTCTATTTTTTCTTCAAAGGTAGAAATTTTAAAAAATAAATTACTATTTGACGTGTAATATGTAGGTTACCTGTCAGTTATTCATAATTTTTAGTAACTTTATTCTGACGTTATCTAGTTTTTATAGTAATATTTAGGGCGATATTACAGATTTCTACTGTACAAGTTACTTCTTATTGGTTGATTCTACATACGGCGGCGAAGAAATTAAATGGCGGCTAGAATAAAAAATTGTATCACGGCGGCATAGAAATTAAACTTCAACCTTGTCAATCACGTCACAAAAGATGTCACTTTTATGACATTTGAAGAAAATAGTTATTTGTATATCAAGTGCTGAAAGTCTATCTTTGTCGAACCAAAACGAAAGTTGCAGCCTGAGCGAAGCGAAGGTTGCAATCGTTTGTGTTCGACAAAGGACTTTCAACACGTGTTATACACACTATTTTTTCTACTCCTGCAAGATAAAAAAATAAGGAAATAAAAAAATATTTTTTAAACATAATTTGACATTTATAGCAAATTTTGTATTTGTGATGCGCAAGTGATGCGTATCCATGGCAGCAACAATGCAACAAACATTTAGCGTGCTGCAAAGTTTTGCAGCACGCAGTGCTGCAAAGAGTCACTTTCAACATGAAAAACAAACCAGAAAATTGTATTTTCAAAGCAGGAGTAGAAAAATGTTATTTTATAAACTTCTCTTGTGAGTAACGTTTTCGTGATCTAGTATGTATGGCTTAATATGATATGACAATTGTCTCACCTTATTTCGATAATTTTTTACGATAATATTATTATCAAACTAACATGTCAAAATTATGACTTCGTTTTCCTGCTTATTTTTGTCTATGTAAACAAAAGCTCAATATCCTGAAATCGCTAAAATAATTTTGTAAGGCAAATGAAAACATATTATTTCTTAAAAGATGATCCATTTCGAAAGGAAGTTGGAAGATATGAAACGAACGGAAGTTGAAGAATGATTAGACGTAGAATAATCTCACTGTCAAATGAATTAATTTTAAATGAAGTGCAACAAAAATGGTATAATTTAGCGTACAAAGAAATCATGTGGTATTCATATAAATTTTTTTGGCTATCAAATGTCTTCCTTTCTGGCTTAAAGTATTCAAAACATATTTTAAACACCCTTGGAGCTCTATTAAAATCTCAAAGCTTCAAAATAGATGTTCTTACAACTTACAATTACAATACTTCCCTTCTTATATGTGGGGGATGGTAAAATGTATATTAAACTTGCGTTATGCGTGTGCTCCTTAGGGTAATAATTCCAGTATGGAAATATGAAGTAATTCATTGCGAATTGCAGTAAGTAAAGATCTGTGAAAAAATGCGTTATCCTTGAAACTTTACCCATTACTGTTTCCCCTTGGGCATAAAACAACTTGAAGAATTCAAAGGAAGACGTCGTTTAATTATCCGCAGTAATTTACTCCACAAATTCTAAATTTATCGACCTAAAAATATATGAATTCTCCACGCCGAACATTGTCACGTACTTTGCCCGAGATATTACAATAAGCGCCCAACTTTCCCAATAGAAAAACGGACGACGCTCTTGCAAAATCACCAATGTTTTCCACTAACAGTTTCATCCGACGAGAAAACTCCGCGACCTCATTTCCTTCACAATTATTTACAGTCTTTTTCTTTAATTAACTACCGCTTCAAGCAACTACAATTTTCCATGATAGATGTAATAATATGCACAAATAATACTAAAACCTGTAATCTACAAATCTGTCCAACGTAAAGTTAATATAAGTTATATATGTATAATGTGTCCCTGTGGCTCCTAAGCGGAGCATAGGACAACCGAATTCACCGAGCCGCAGTTCTAACTGCTGTACTGTCAGTTGTTTCATGCCAGTGCTACTTTTATTTAAGATGTATAGATGGCACATTTATAGCATCCGAGTGTGATACACAAGTAGCTGTGTTTTTTATTTTAAGACAAATCACACGTTGTCGGTCGCTGGGACTTGAACCTACGATCTCTAGTTCGAATGACGTCACAGTGAGTTAGATATGTGCGCTAACTCGCTCAGCCATCCAGCCGACTAATATAAGTTATATAATCATAAGTAATAACGGGAGTTTATTTTATCAGTAAGCATAGAGTAGTTTCATTACCATAGTTACAGAATGACAGCAATATATTCAAGCGTTTATTTTATGAGTAAACATAGGTAGTACTTGTCAAACTCGTCACATGTCAAAATCAATCACACATCTTCAAAAAGTAAGTGTGGGCATGATTAAATATATTTATTTATTTATTTCGGTTCGAAATGATTTGATTTTTACAATATTCAATGGAAGATCGAGATGAGCATTAAAAACCAGAAAAAAAATTCTTAGCAGATAATAGTAATTTACGTTATAAGTCCGGTAAATGAAAAATAGGTTTTGGACTAAGATGTTTCTGGAAGAGGCAACGAAGGAGCCGAGTCAGGAATTTCGAAATGAGTACCGTGAAAGTTATTAACGGATGAATGACGTTCGTTTTATTTCATACTATATCATATATTTCAATTTAAATCAAAGGTTTCATTTTGTTAATTATGACATGTCAATCACAAACTTTCCGTAGAATTATATTAACATAAGGTTAAATTTGGTACTACAAAATATAATATTGTATAAATATTTTTAAATCATTTAAAGAACATATAAGTAAAGAATATTACAATTAGAAAAGTCGAAATGCGACACAATATGAAATAAAAAATTATATTTGTTAAAACTGGAGACAATGACGAAACTCTAATTTTAGTTTTTAGTGGAATTGAATTTTGTCATTGTTCTACAATAGTATATTGTGTATCTAGTAGAAAAAGTGATATATTCCGCAGCAACACCAGATGTCCAGGAAGTCACTTTTCCTACCTGATATATATACCTACTATTTTTTCTCGATCGGTTTGTATTCAATAATGAAATAAATATAATTGTATTTTTATTTACGGACAACAATGGACTGCGTACTGTACGGGAATGCTTAGTCATCGGCCGGAAGATTTTTTTTAATACTTTCCTTAAAAGTTTTAAAAATTATCAATGGAAAGAAAATTCTTTTCATAAAACATTGTCTCTTGTTGATTCATATTGCAAGTAATATTTTAAATTTTTGGCAATGTATAAAGAATTGGTGTAGTTGTGGTGAAGTGGCAAGGGCGTTATTCGGATCCCTCTGCCGTGCCGTATCTGAGTATCTGGAAATCGATGCACTTGAACCTTGGCGAGCGTTTCGCAGCGTTTCGATCACCTAATCCTTCTTGATTGGTTTTACAGCGCCATCCATAATGGATGTACCGGGTAATGAACTTACTACATAAATCTCTTGTTTTTACACTCTGGTTATTATACTTCTTGCACACATCGGTAATTGAAACCCAAAAAAAAAAACAAAAAGCATGGAAACTACTAGTGGACAATTCTCATAAATTTCAGCGTGATCTTACAATCCAGGGGAAAATTATGTCTTTGTATGACATAGCATTATAAATATAATTTTATTTTGTACAAGAAAATGTATAGTACAGAATATTTTTTAAATATACAAGAAAACAGTAAGCATTAATACAAATATTACATTTTTTTATAAATTAGTAAGCGATGTTATATTGTCAGAAACAAATAACTATAGACAGAACCGAAATATATACTACCCTATATGATAAAAATAACACTAAATTATTATTTTTTGTAAATAGAATTTTACATCAACTTTCTTGAAATATTTTTTTTAGAAATATCTATGTTTTGTAATATTTGCAAAATCTAAAATTACGAGAATAAACTCTCATTTCCAATTGACCGATTTTAACCAAGTTATTTAACTCGTGCCATTGATGGCAGAAGCTATTTCATGAAATGTCAGCCGAATTTGCTTTGTACGTATCCAGAAAATAGACCGACAGACATCAGACTAAAAATAGTCAAAACCTATTGTAAAAAGTTAAATAATTAAATCGTAAACATATTTTAACCAAGATTAGAGTTTAATTAACAATTTTAATTTCAATTTTCGTTCCTATAAAATTATAGTTCTAGTTTTAATATTCCATTTTACTAATCATTAAAAAAATTATAAAATCAACGCTTTTTAAATTTTTCCACAAATTTCTTTAAACTGTAAATATATGATAAGTAAAAATAATTAAATTTTAATACTGAAAAACGATAACCGATAAATATTTACGGATCTGTAGTGGGATTCCGTAACTACGGGTACTATCATTTGTACTTGTTATGACATCAATGGCAATTGTAAATATTAACTACTATTAGGCAAATAAAGAACACTCTACAATGATGTGAAATTTATCTCAAATTTGAATTCGCGCCATACAGACATTGTAATTTAATATTTGTAATTAATACTCAACAACAGCAATTGTTATTTGTAGTTGTTACGAATTATGAAATCCCGCCCTTGATTTCAGTTTCAGTTTTGTGTATTATCAATTTTTAGTAAAGATACAATTTCAGTTTTTATTTACTAACCTTAGATTTAATAACGATGCTACATTTAACGCTAAAAATTACCATTATAGCAACTAGTAATGCCTATTTAAGAGCAACCGTCGAAAAATAGACGAGCAAACTTGCAAATTACAAATATAAAAATGTGATTTCCGAGCAAGCTAATAGACAACATTTTATTTTAATTTGTGATTTTATTATTTATTATATATTAATTTATATCTAATTAAATGGTTCTTAACCGGTTTTCGTAAACCTAGACCATTTAGTTGAGAGAATTGCAAGTAAGGCCACTATACAATAAGACAAAGACCAGATGATTTTAACGAATGGAATGAAGCGAAATTTTCGTTCGTTCAGTGTTATATTTACTGGAACTGATTGATAAATTAATTGTAACACTATTTTTAATCTACGTAGTACTTGCAGCGGATGAAATGTGAAGAGGTCTGCTTTAAGCTGTGTGTCAAGTTGCATCAATGCAGCCTGCATAAACAGCTGCCGTTTCCGCTAAATTTAATTAAGTTTGGATGTGTAAGTATGTGGTTTACTAGACTACTTTGCATTTAAAATGAAACATCAGTTGGTCTTGTTGCACTTCTCGGTCCACATCGACCTCTCGCATCCATCTCGATCTGTTTAAGGTCTGTGATATATTTATTTAATTTGCTAGTTGGTTATTCTGGCTAATTATCATTACTCATTCGGGCTACCCTCGCTAACCCTTTGCTTGCGACCCCGGACATCCATCAACACTTCACGAACAACTCGAATGAAAAGGTAATGGTGTGACTGGATTACCTCGCGATGTAGACGAATGGGGACGCAAACCACTAGGAAATGGAGAGCCTCTATGGAGGAATCTCCCATGTCTTACATTGTTACTGAGTTTGCAAACTGCAATTCTCAACCTAACCAAGAGCTTACCATCATTATAGGATAACTACTTCCTAATAAACGTAAAAGAAACATCTATTTGCAATTTTAGTGGCAATAAAAACTAAATTACTAAATTGAGTTGTATTTTTTGTAAAATAAAAATTGGTGTAATATGGTCCAAGAATAATTGTTTGACTTTTATATCCGGGTTATTAGGACGTCAATGTAGAGAAATGACTTGAGATGTACTCATTGTGTAAACTTTACTTTGTAAAATGCAATATGAATGACCAATAACAAACTGTTTAACTGTACGCTGTCACTCGAGAGCCATAATCGAATATTTTCTGATAATTTATCATGTGTTAAAATTATATTTAATATAGTATTAAGGTAACTTTTTATTAAAGTATAGTAAGTATATATTTTTCAATTTGTGCCAAAATAAAAAGAACTTCGTTTTTGGAAAGCCTGAATTTATTTTTAAAGTCATTATAAAATTATATAAATTAATCATATTTGTGATACATCGTAATACAATATATCTAGGAATTCATCATCTAAAGAATTTCTTTCATCAATCAACTATAACTACAAATAGGTACATGTAATAAAAGTGCATGTAGAAGTCACTGTTTAATGACAATACATTTAAAACAAATATCTTACTTGTAATCTTGTAATAATAACAGTACAAATATCACTTTAACTGTTTAATCAACTTAATCTTAAATGAGTTACGAGTATCTTATCTCCGCATTTAAGACAAGCTTTCTTTTAACTCTTACTTGTGAGACACATTCTTAAATTTAATTAAGAGTTAATAAATTTACCTCGGGTTAATATTTAACCAACATTAATGAAACCGGCCTTAATGAAACCCTATCCAATAGTGATGCCGTGTAGACAAAACAAGACAAGATTTTGCAGAATCTTGTCTTGTCTAGAAATCTTTTAAATCTAGACTTAATCAAGTTTTGTGTAGATATCAAGCACAGAATAGTTACACAAAGAAGCGACACTCCGTGTCGGTACCTTTCATGTTCCCCTGGTCAGGTCTATGACCTTGAAGCATTGTGTAGACCTTTAAATTTGTGCTCTTCCCCTATCTCTCTCTCAGATGTGAGGAAATTTTCCGATTTTAAACAATGGGCCCTTTAAATTTGTGCACATTCTCCATCTCTCTCTAATTTTCGCTTCTCTGTCTTACTGTCGCTTCTGTATATAAACCTATTCTGTGTATCAAGACTATATTTTCAAAACTCTATATTAGCCTGCATATACGCTCTAGAAAAGGAGAAATAATTCTTCGGCTTCGTTCTTTTTCTATTTTACAATCACTGTTTCAGCTTGGATGGAACAAGCTTCGCATGATATATTTATATTTCGAAAATTGTAAATTTTTAATTGATCTAGAATCTTGAAAATTGTCTAGTATTTGCGCGCCTTGATTTAGAATAAGAAAATCTTGTCTTGATAAATTAGACAAGACTAGACAAGAGTCTAGAATGTCGAGATCTAGACGGCTACACTACTACCCAATGAAGATAATTACATCAAAAATATAATAAAATTCCTAAATATATAAAAATTTAATGTAGGAAGTAATGCTGATAACCAAATGGTTCAGGTATAGATTCTTTACATAAAAAAATTCTAGTGGTATGTTCCATTACATTTTGAATTTCTGTAGACCAGTAATCAACAAAATTCCGTACATGTATTTAGGTTTTTTACAAAATGTGGTTTGTTATCACTGGTAAGCTTATCAGTAAAAAGAATGAAAAGATTGGTGTTGAAAAGAGCATTGAAGTGGATTGAGGTTAAGCGTGAAATAATTAGTCCCAAATGTAATTTTAATTCCGAACAATTAGCATATGCAACGACCCGTTTTCGGGTCAGCGTATGACAGGCGTCGGTAAGTACGGCAGCTTTTACCGGTATTGGATTTCGCTGAACCATTTTAATCACATTTTATGAGATCGTTAATTTTTATTAGAGATACGCGCAGGGTATTGGCTGGCACGGGGTTAACACGATTCCGCTTTTTTACCCGGAATCCAATACACGCAGCGCCTTGGACGTATTACACGTGTACTCTACCCCCATTAACCGCTTTAATTATTTTTTATTCCGCCAAGAAGTCAATCCTTTCGCACTGGTTTGTGTTCATATTTCAAAGTGTTTTACTATGTAACAGCCTCACGTTTCGCACTAACCTTAGGGATATAAGTTTTTATTGGGGTTGTAAAGACGAATAAGAAGATTTTAAAACATATTTTCAGGATTTCTTTTCCTCGGTTTGTTCGTTGAACTTGACAACAACTTGCAGAATATTCTTGCAGCTTTTTAATACTTAATCTTTGCATTTTTATCATTCCACTTAATTCGCATATTTCAGTCATTAAATTAATAACTTTGGCCCGTATTACGAGCTCACTTTTATAATAAAATCGCGATTTTAACGCTCACTTTTACATCAAAATCTTTTGTAAAAACGAACGTTAAAATCACGATTTTATTATAAAAGCTAACTAGCTCACTTTTAACTTTCAATTTTACATAAGATTATGATAAAGTAAAGTGTAAAAGTGGGCGTTAAAATCGCGATTTTATTATAAAAGTGAGCTCGTAATACGAGCCTTTGTTTTTACTTAATTCTTATGTGACGTGTGATGATATGATAACTTCTGTGTTGTTGCAGTAATCTTATTAAAGTAATATAGTAATTTATAACTAGGTATCACTTTGTCTTTGTCTTTCTTCAAAAAAATATTTTTTTTAGCCAGTATTTATGTTAGGGAGGGGTATATGGACTACAAAAAAAAAATAAGCGAACCTATAATTTTATATTATATTTGAATACAATTTGATAACATAAATTTATTAATAGATAATTTCTATAAATTTTAAATATTTTATGGTAAGGTCTGATTTCAAATAACAAATTAACAATAAATTTTTGATTGTTAAATAAGAATAGTTAACTGTTAATATTTAATTTTTGTTAATAATTATTAGCTTACAAACCACAAACTGATTAAATTTGTTTCTCATATTTCAAGTGGAGAAAAAACCTTTGTCTACATGTCTGCTACCATGATTGTGTATACAATAATTAAAGTGTTATAATTGAAAATATTCTTAATTCTCATATTAGTAGAAAATTTAATTGTAACTTATTTAAAAATGAATTTATTACCTGAAAAACATATCCTAAGAAGAACTAAATCAGTGATTCAAGAGTTGAAGAATTTCCTTTAGAAGATTCTAGAAGGGCAGCCGACCCTCTCTGCTCTGCTTGGCTACGCCCTTGACAAGCTTGACATTGACAACTGTTAAAATATATTCCTGAGACATATGTACGAAATAGATCTTTCTTTACAAGTTTTTAGGCTATTAAAATAAATTTGTGTAGTGCAATAAGGAATAGTGATAGACATTTTAATAGAAGTTTCAAAAGATGGTCTATTTCGAAGCGAAGTTTGACGATATGAAACGAATAGAAGTTGAAACACGATTAACTGCAGAATGATCTCACTTTCAAGAAAAATAAATTAAATAAAGTGTAACAAGAAATATACATAATATAGTCTACAAGGAAGACATCTGATTTTTTTTATTTTGTAGTAAGGTTTATAAAATTTATATATTTTTTAACTGTCTTGAACGACCGGAGTGTCTCAGGATCAAATCCTAGCGTCGCTAAAATTTATGGTATTATTTAAGTTGCCTCTACTAACAGTGTAATCTTGCCAAATGCCACAAAACACGTTTGTATGAGTGTTTTATTTTGAACGTAAGCATGCGTATTTCTCCCTTTTAAAATGATACAGAAGGTGATTATTTTAACGAGACAGTTGGTGAATATTTTTTTATTCAAAAATATTAAAAAGTGTAAAGTCTACGAATTGCACGATGAAGAGGTTGACGAAAACAACGAATCCTGTGTTTATTACGAGGAAGTATAGATATACCTACTAACACTTCATGTGCAAAGTTTTGGAAAAATTCAAAAATATGTAAACTTTGTTAATTAGGAACATTATTTCACCAACTCTCCTTTATGGAGTTTCTATTTAAAAAATAAAAATTTAGATAAAATTTATAGTCTGCTAAAATTTTGTTGACCATATAACACGAGGTGTGAATATAGTGCCGCGGATGATATCCTTTTTGAAGGCAGTATCTGTGATGCCGGATGGCATGGGCAAAGTTAGCAACTGGCGATTACCGCGGACAATATAGCAAGCATTCAGAGGTAAATACGATAGTTCCATTGTGTAACTACACGAAGTTGGCTGCAGTTATTTTGCTAGATTTAAGCTGAGGAGCACAATGGCCCACCACAATTCACCTACACTCCGCACTTTATAATTTTGTTGTTAAATAGCTTTTATATCCCTCCAACTCAAGTACCGGGTACCGCCGTCGTTATTAACGGTTTATAGCCAATAAAAATCCGCAAACCTAATTGCAACCCACTTCATTCATGATTGCACAGATTTCCATTGCGATATTGTGACACAATGTTAAAAACGTTTACAAAACACCACTTCTAAACTTCTCCAACAGGAAAAATATAAATATTCTTTTTATGCTTTCTTTCATTTGAAAACTAGAAATGGCCCAATTATCATAAAATATTTTAAATATTATTTAATTTACTAATGTATCTGTATGTATTATTATAAATTTATTATTCTATCAATTTTGTTATCGAAATTGACAAAATCGGCTGGATGACTGAGCGAGCTAGCGCACATCTCTAACTCGCTGTGACGTCATTCGAACTTGAGATCGTAAGTTCAAATCCCAGCGACCGACGACGTGTGATTTGTCGTAAAATAGAAAACACAGCTACTTGTGTATCACACTCGAATGCTATAGACTTGTCATCTATACATCTTAAATAGAAGTAGCGCTGGCATGAAACAAGCCACAGTTCGGTAGTTAGAACTGCGGTTAGGTGAGTTTGGTTGCCCTATGCTCCGCTTGGGAGATACAGGAATTTATTATAATCAGCAAAATCAAGATCTTGTTGTAATCAACTGTTACTTTTCCTTGTTAGAATCAAGATTAAATAAAAGAAACTGTTTTTACTATAATACTTGTGTTTTAACGGACAGATTTTTTATAATTTATCAATAAAAATTACCGTTGTGATTCTCTCTTCATGCTTTTATACATGCTCGTATTGTGGCTGTTGAGTTTTTTTTTTTTTTGTAGTTGAACAGTCCAGGTGTTAGGTAATGCATCTTTGAGCTTGTGTTGATAGAAGGATCTGTCCTTTAAATGATACCATCAGTGACGTACAGTAGTTAGAATATTTTAGAGTTTTTTGTTATTCAGAGTAGATTGCATTAATTTTGCAGCGGCAACTTACACTGTCTCTAAACAACATAATTTCTCTATGAGAGATATAACTAATGTACTTTTAAAACCATAAGTCCATGTCTCCTACTTTTTCATCTCTCCCTCGCTTACCCAATAATAAACTGTGGTTGTAATCACGCTTTAAAATCACATATACTGGAAAGTAGCAATCACAAATCACACTTTGGTTCAAAAGTAGCAGTTTCGCTCATCACATTATTGTTTGAATATCTTGTCTAATTCAACTCAACCCATGCCAATCTCTGTCTTTGTGACGTAGTAATATAGCATATAGGTAGAACTTTATTGTTTTAATAACATTTCCTTAACATTATTAATACTCCATTGCCTACTTCTATTAGAGCAGACATATAAACAAAATTATAGTTGTGGAAGTAACCATCATTACCCTATTCTCTAAAAGTTTTTCGTTGTTATAATTAGCGGGATAAACAAAACTTATAAATATACTAGATTTCATTTCAGGCGACCATACTTGTTCCACCAGTTAGACATTTGGAAAAGGTCTTTACATTATATCATTACTAATATCAGGATACAAAATTAGAATACCCAGCAATGAGTAATAAGCCATAAATTTATACAGTGTTATTTTAGTAAGAAAATTAATAGTAAATTGGATATAACAACCCACCCTTTTATGATTTTGGTCCCGTGTAAAAATCCATCTTGAAGCCAAGTGGCATATAAATGAGCATGGAATAAATTGCATCTGTGAAAAGGGCAATTGGGCAGGGTGAAGGGTTGTGACGTCACGGGGCGAAGTTAATTATTAGGGATCACCATCGCTCAGCAATGTGCAGCGGCCTAATCCGCTGATTGCCGATGAGAGACTGAGCTGCGCTGTTTTCAAAACGGGAGGTGAGGCTGCTTACTGGTCCCCAATGACGGCTAAATCAACGCCATGGAAATTACACAGCACAGAACAGAAACAGCACGGGAATTCACTAACCAACTATGAGGCCAAGAATTTCACTGGGATTTCTTTTTTACTTAGAAATAGAGGATTTTAAAATAATGTACACGTGTTTCCTGAATTATTCATATACATTAGAATCTATTTTGCGTATCCAATAATTGAAACAAAGAAAATAGCATTTGATTACTTTTCGTTCTCATAACTTATATCTTAACAGGACTATATTCTTCGAAAAATTTCCCTCAAGTGTTTCAATTGCGTTTCTAACTCCTCTAAATAGAACAATGGTATTTCAAGTACCACATTAATTCAAGCACCTATTGTAATTAGTTTCTTTACTTTACTTTCCAGTAACAAAATACTTGTTTTGTAATTAACTTGTAGTACAATAAACCGAACAAAAAATAACTTTTTTATAGTAATCAAGATTCAATAGTAATCATCAGTATACTTACCTGCAAAATTAAGAGTGTAAAGATTCAGAGTTTATTATTCAACTATGTACCTTAGACTCTATTTTGGGTATCCAATGATTGAAACAAAGAAAATAGCATTTGATTACTTTTCCTTCTCATAGCTTGTATTATAATAGGACTATATTCTTCGAAAAATTTCCCTCAAATTTTTTTTCGTTTCTAACTCCTCTAAATAGAACTATAGTATTTCAAGTTCTACATGAATTCTAGCACCAATTATAATTAGTTTCTTGACTTTACTTTCCAGTAACAAAACACTTATTTTGTACCTGTAAACTTGTAGTATAATAAACCGAACAAATAATAATTTTCTTTATTGTAATCAAGATTCAACAGTAATCATCAGTATACTTACCTGCAAGATTAAGAGTCTAAAGATTCAGATTCAGAGTTTATTATTCATATACCTTAGACTCTAATTTGGGTATCCAATCATTGAAACAAAGAAAATTGCATTCGATAATTTTTCCTTCTCATAACTTATATAATAATAAGACTGTATTCTTTGAAAAATATTCCTCAAATTTTTCAATTGCCCTTCTAACTTTTCTAGATAGGACTATGGTATTTCAAGAACTACATGAATTCTAGCACTAATTGTAATTATTTTCTTCTTCACTTTCAAGTAATAAAATACTTGTTTTGTAACTAACTTATAGTACAATAAAGCAAGCAAATAATAATTTTCATTCTAGTAATCAAGATTCTACAGTAATCATTAGTATATCTGTAAAATTAAGAGTCTAAAGATTCAGAGTTTTTAGACTATTTAAGTGTATTCAATGATTGAAAGAAAGAACATAGCATTTGATTACCTTTCGTTCTCATAACTTGTATCAAAATAGTACTATAGTCTGCGATAAAATTCATTCAAATTTTTAATTGAGTTTTTAACTCATCTAGATAGAACTGATATTTCAAGAACTACATGAATTCTAGCACCTATAGCAATAACTAACTAGTAGTTTAATTAACTGAACAAATAATAATTTTCTTTATAGTAATCAAGATTCAAAAGTAATCATTATCTATCTTAACTTGCTTTTCTAGTTCCTTGTTTTCTAAGTAACTGCTCTGTTTCTTCTTTGTACTGCACTTCGTGCACCAATTTGCAGTAAAAATCAAAATAAAAACGAGATTCTCATTCTTGTATAAAACCAGAATTTTATTTCAAATGAACAACTAATCAGGCAGTCGTGTCTGAGTTATTGAACATCTGAATTTTGCATTCTACACAAGCCACTATCACGGTGGAAACATAAAATTCTGATGTATGCAACCCTTAACTTGGATCATATTGGTGTAGACTAAGGAATGTCTGCATCCATAACATATAGTGCATTTTGAATAACCCTAACACAGTGGTATTCTGTATTGTATTCCACTCGGTATGAGTATCCATTATATTACAATATTAACATATTGTTCCAAAGCTTTTGGTCTTCTAAAACTTTGATCTTTCAATACCAAAGTTCGAGAAACTAATTCCAGTGATTACTACAATTAATATAGTGACAATCTAAAGCCGATTTTCACTTCATTTGTCATTGTCGAAAATTACCATTTTGGAGAAGAATATGAAAATATACAACAAATAACGAATATTAGTGAAAATATTTCATTTTAATATTTAGTTCGCAAGCTATAAGAGATTAAATTTTATTGCAATGTCCTATGATGTCATTGGTCTTTTTCAATTTCATTACAGTCAAATGTTACGATATGTTCTTCTTTTTGTTGCAAAAATAAGTTCTATGTATGTATATAGTAATTTTTCCTTCATATACATAAAAATTTATATACACATAGTTTAGCTATATGGATATGGAAATAACCAATAACCCTGTACAACTAACAGTTTGTTCATCACTGGCGAAGACATATGACGTCAGAGGCCAAAATTTTAAGTTTGAAAATTGATAGCTCGCTTACTACAACATATTTTTCTGTCGCATTTTCACTACTTTACTATTTTACTCTGTTCTTTCAGAAATAAATCAAATAAAAATATGGTTTACAACCCCATTTGCCGATACTGCAAAAAATATAACAAACATCACCGTCCTAAGTAATCATTATTTATATTTTCTGGTGGTCAATACTTTCTTTATTGTAATCAACATTTTTCTTGATTACCGATGGTTTGAGTCACTTTCTAATCAAATGCAAATTGAAGCTACTTCTAGAATGAAAAACTTAGTATGTAGGTCATTTGAAATGAAACAATTAATGTTATGCCGCACGTTAATTGAAAAATAAAGCACCTAATGTGTCTTTGTAATTAGATCACGCATGTTATGAAAGACTTCGTTGTAGATTCAGAGCGCGCGTGTCACATTTGCCAGGAAGTCAAACAGGCTCGGTGTCGCGCTTTTATTAACAAACTAAACAAATACAAAAACGTGTCGCTCTGTCCCAGCGCTACAAAAATACCGGCAAATGGATTACACCGGGTAACGACGGGTGAAATTCATTACAGTAAAAAACCACCAAGTATCAACATTGCTACACTTTATAAACGAAGCTAAATTGGTTGTTGTTGTTGTTTGGAAAAGAAGAAAACTTGCCAACTATGCCAATAGTACAATAGGTAATGACCATGTGAAATTGATTACAACAATGAAATTATTTATAGGTATATGTGGTGATATGTTTCGGATTACGCCAGACATTCCTGGATTTAAGTGCGCTGTCCTGATTCAGTATTTGACTCAGGTTCCCAATTTGTCTCGAATTTGAACAAAATCAACTAAAATCTTTTTTTTAAGTGTACCACTAGCTTGATTATGAAAGTTAATAATACACCCTAATAAATATATTCGGATTTATGGTTATCATGAAAATCATAACATTAAACATAAACTAAATAACAATATACTTCAGTCCTTAGAAAAATTGTAGCAAAACTAACGCTTTAAACTGCATACGAACGGTTCGTTGTATATGGATAATTAATCTTCAACTACTTTGCTGTTATAGTTGGTTTTCTCTCATCTTTTTTATTAATTTAATTTAAAAAAATTATATCGCAAAGGAAATGAGAATTTTTTTAAATATACCCAGTTCTATAAAATACTGTCAATATTTTTTTTGTATTTGGTATAAGAGGACAATATAAAATATTTTTATTTCATTTTGGAATCAACTTGTTTAAACGCCCTCAAATGCGGGCGTAATTTGCTTTTTATCGATCGAGGGCGGATAAAGTTGCTAAGCAATAGTTACTCAAATAAATTAGAATTGTGGTTATTGAATAAATGTCAAACAATACAATAAATTTTAATTTTGGTTAAGTAAGTATTTAGCATACACAGAACTATTCAAATTCTTTTTCATATGAATTTTTTCAATTCTTAGAAACCAACTTGTCTTTACAGCTTCAAATCCAATTAATATTTCGCCAAAATAATCAATATGTGCCATTCCTTATATATCTGCCAGTAACTGTGATAATTCTATTATATTAATTTTATATAAGAACAAACAATCTAACAATGCCAACTACATATAAAGAAATCACAGCATGGAATGCACAGATTTTTTTCATTTCAAGTACCAAAATGAAATAAAACGTTGTAGTATGGATGTATAATCAAGATTAGATAGCCTTCAGGATATTTAAAGCTCTCCACTTCGCGTCATACTATAATCTTTTAATTATGCCCTTAATACATAAATAACTATTGTAATTATGTAAGGTTTTATCCGTAAAATGTTTAATAAATGAACATAAAAATGTTATAGATTGTCACCCTGTTAATATAACTATGATTGTAATAACTATGACAACAATAAGAAATATATTGATTACAATAACAAAATTATTATATATGACTGTAATCACAAAGAAAAAAATGACGACAATAAGAAAGATATTGATTACAAGATAAAATATTAATATATGACTGTAAAGCTGAATAAATTTTCACGGAAAAATTAACCATCCGTCCCCTTCCGACAGATTTAATTCCCTTCCCAGTATGTGAATGTCCATGGCAGGTGATTGTACATCATGTATCAAAATGTATCAATTCCAGAGCTCTGGTAATGGCATAGCACCCCTAATTGTAAAGACTGAATGATATATTTATATTCCTATACGGAAATTACGCGTCCAGTTAGGGTACAATACACCAAGGGGTGAGTGGCCGAAAATTTTAATTATTGTTGCAAAATTGTCAATTGTATATGACTTCCTAATCATTTCTGTCTGAAATATAGTATTAATAAAATAAATCAAAGTATACACATTACTTTGCTTCATTTTACAAGTAGCAAATGTTGTTATTTTTATTTTTAAATTGCTCAGTAATAATATTGATAATGCAGATTAACTACATGAAGTATCATATCGCATTCAGTAGGCAACTTAGAAAAAGAAATATAATATTCTCTATACATAATACTCTTTCACGCGTAACTAGATGCGTGTAAACAGCAAACAAGTTTGTAAGTAAAGATGACACCATTGATTTATGTTTTAATACACCAGAAACATGCTAATATATAAATTAAATTATACATCTATGTAAAGTTGAAAATTTGTAAATATGTAAGTATTTTCATTACTGGAAACATATAAATGAGTATAAATCTGTATGCTTTCATTTTACATAAGTTATTATTATTATTATTTGTACAATTTTTAAATATAAAGTAGGTACTTAATATAAACTAGAAGTAATATGAAAAAATATTAATTCAATAATATTGTTTTAAGAATGGAAATTAAAATGTTGATTATTATTAAAACATTTCATAGTTTATCTCTCAGATATCATTGTTAAAATCGAATTGTTTGGACATTGAAATATTCTTATTCCTCTAGATCTCGTTGTATGATTTTTAACATGATCCCTGGTTGTTCCTTAGGACCTATAGGGCAAAAAGTAAAAATAAGTTGATGAAAATGTTGATTACAAGAAAGATTAAATTCGGTGAATTTAATTGGAACTATTCAGTTTGTTATACAATCAATAAAATTATTATCTTAACAAATAGAAAGATTTGTTTCTAAAATTCCTCATCATTGTTTATGATGAAATAAATAATAGCACTTTGTATATTTTACCAATGCGTGTGATGCATATTCATGTACACTACAATTATTAAGTATGGAAGTCATAAAACTGCTGCATATATTGCACATAGACTCAATTTAGTAAGATTTATAGCACAACAAGAATTTACATAGAAAGTACTAAGTTTCAATTGAAATTTGATTAAAGTTTGCAGCCTTTATGCGAGCGATCGCTGGATCTAAAGTGTAATTTTTCTGATAGCGATTTTGCTTGCTTCGGTAACTTTATCTTCCAAACAGACCAAGACTTTGAGGAGATATTAGATGGAATTTTTATAGTTATCGATTCGCAGCTGTGGTGGTTAATTCTATTATTGTCCGGGGCTTTCATTAGCTTTCTGTCGACTTGTTCTGGATTATCCAGGACTACGTTCCACAGATTTTAATTAGGGCTCAAATGTTTGACTTTAATCTTTGTGTAATGAATTAAAAATAAACTTTAGATTTAATCATTTATTCGGACCAAAATCATTCCATTCTTTAATCCGTACCACCATTTTCAATAATTATTAATTTCTAAACTAATTAAAACCAACAAATTACTTTAATCTAAACATTAAACCTGTTATTTCTATCATTTTCTGAATTGTAATCAGAGCTAAGACGTTCTTGTTGTAATTAAATATTCATTTTCTTTATAGTAATCAAGGTTTAAATGTAGGTAATCGTTGACATTGTAGTTCCTTGATTTCTAAGTAACAAAATATCTGGATATTTGTTTTACAACTATTTTATAGTTTACTAAACCGAAAAATAATAAAGATTTCTATAGTAATCAAGATTAAATAGTAGGTAATCATTTTGCTTACATACCTTTCTAGCTTCGTGTGACAATTTCCAGTAATAATTAAAATAAAAACAATATTCTTCTACATAAGCAGCATTATATTTCAAATGAACAACTGATCAGGTAGTTGTGTTATTGACTAAGCTATTTAGCTATTGTCTAATATAATGTGAAGGAGTTATTCAGAGTTCTGATTAATTTTTTGAAGTATGTATTACGTAATTTATGTCTGCATGTATGGTTATTTTTGATGAAGAAATTCAAAAGGTGGTTTTCATCTTGTGAAATTGACAATTATCGACTAAAAGTCTGTGGAGTAATTTAATTGAAAATAAAAGTAAGTTATGGATATCGTAAGTCAAGTAAAAGATTGGACCTAGGGTAGCATTAGCTTGCAATTTTAATACTTTGTGGTATGTAATCTAATAAGTGAACTTTACATATTGAAACATGCAACACTATTTACTTGATGAGGAGGTCGATAGCAATTTTATATAATAATAGTGGCAGACCATAAAACAAACAAATAAATATCGCGACTCGATAATTTTCTCCTAAATCATTTTCTCATAACTACTTAACTATTATTATTATTACCTATACCAAATACATTTCATTTGATTTTATTTTGATTCGTTTTCATTTATTAATGTAAAATGTAATGCCTTGTCTTTTATTAAAGAAAATTTACCTATTTTTTTCATGAAACTACTTCCTACTACTACTCTGTAATAAACGTTTTTCTTTTAGTATTTGTATCAATTTCTGTTGGATTGTATTACTGTAAAGAAATTGAAACCATGACAAGTGAAAATTAGAACTTCAGCAAATTCGTGTGTTGTTCGATCTTTAAGTAACAATATTTGAATGGATTACCTGGTAAAGAAATTTATGATAACATATCAAAAACATTAAAACATTGTCTTTCCTATTCAATCCTTAAAAACTGGGTAACTGGGTTGACCAATATTAAATATGTAAGAAAAGATGTTAGGAATGAGAATAGTCCTTAAAGACCGATATTTGTGACTACGAAAGAAAATATACATATTGTCCATGAGATGATTATGTGTGATAGAACAGGATATTATATTTTTTCTAAAGAATTGAATCGACTTTTTGATAAATAAATAGTTATTTTTGTACTAAGAGCTTGAAGAAAGTTTGTTTAGTTCCTGAGAATACAATAGTATATTGTGTTATTAAGAGTAAAAGTGATACTTTGTGTGGCAAGTATGGAAGTTTGCACGACAAGCGAGCGAGTCGGACAATTGCATGCGAGGCACGCACAAAGACACTTTTACTCTAAATAACACATTCTATTTTTTCTTCAAACGTAGAAATTTTAAAAATTAATTACTATTTGACGTTTAATATGTAGGTTACCTGTCAGTTATTCATAAGTTTTAGTTTTTGTTAGTGACATTTAGGTCGATATTACAGATTTCTATTGTACAAGTAACTTCTTATTGGCTGATTCTACATACGGCGGCGAAGAAATTAAATGGCGGCTAGAGTAAAAAATTATATTACGGCGGCAGAGAAATTAAACTTCAACCTTGTCAATCACATCACAGAAGATCTCACTTTTATGACGTTTGAAGAAAAATGGTATTATTTCTTTATTTAAATTGGTTATATTGTGCTTTGATTACTACCCTATTTTTTTTTACTCTAGTGTTTGTCCTAGTTTCACTTTTATCCAGTTCCCTCAAACAGTCAAACCCCATTTTTAATTTTAATTTCGTTGACAGGGTCGCATCCCTGATTTATATAAAATAATATACAACTTGACTGAAAATGAGAATGGGAACATTTTTCAATGTTTTACAATTTCCGGATTACTGTGTATGTTCTTTGTACGGTGACTTGTCCGTCTGTTAATAAATTAAAACGCATAAAACCCCCATGCAGTGATGCGCCTGTCGGCATTTGCATTCCGATAGGGGTGCGTCTGCAAGTGCAGTTATTCGAAGGGCCCGACCCTTCGGCGCCAGTTATTTTATTTATTAAAACAGGTCCTTTAATCCGGCCTGAAGGGGAAATCAAAGTGTCATGTCCCGTAATCTTGATATGTGGTGGCAACTTCACCGCCGTCTAAGCAAAGTCAATACCATGCTGAATAACAATACTTAAGCTGGGGAAAAGAAAGTTTGTTTAAATAAATAAAAAGCAAATATAATTACAAGCAAGTACATAGCAGTAAAAGGGTGAAGGCAAGGGGTTCGAAAGAAAACACTGGTGAAAATAATCTCTTTGTGGAGGTAGTTTCTTGACTGGAGTTTTGTTGATACAATGAATTAAAGTACTGGAGTTTAGTCAATTTGTAGTTTTATTTCTCCTACTAATTTTGGCATCACATAAACCTTCTTTAATGAGTAAATCTAATGTGGACACTATATCTATATGAATTCCTTGTACGGTAAATTTTACAAATCCTTTGCTGTACTTCTTACTTATTTCACTTGAAAGTTAGACCATTCTACGACTAATCATTCTTCTACTTCCATTCGTTTCATATCTTCGAACTTCCCTCCGAAATGGATCATCTTTTGAAAATTTTATTAAAATTATTTCTTATTGCATTACTTATTTTTAATACAAAATTATTTCAATCGCTCAAAAACTTGCAAAGAAATAGATATTTTTATATTTTTTTGGCCATATTTCGCACGAAATATATTCTGACATTTGTCATTGTCAATTTATTAACTACTTATTAACAAGAAATCAAATATTTCTAACTAAATTATCATTTTTATTAAGTTTCTGGAATGGCAAACCGTCTAGGCGAACCAGTCACTTTCTTGAAGCAGTAAACCTGTTACCTTGCTTATATTGTACAATAGTTTATTTGTTATTATTAAAATTATAATTAAATCGTCTGAGTTATTAATATTGTGTCAAAACAATAACGAAACACAACAATGCTACAAAACTGACAGCTAACTTTTATAGTATTTTACCGTATTAGCGATGTAAAAAAGTTTTAACTAGTGATAGTAGTCACTTCCTAGAAGCAGTAAAAACTGTTACCTGGCGTATATAGTACAATAGTTTATTTGTTATTCTTTGTAAATAAAATAAAACTGAAAAACAAATTCGGACAGTTACTAATGTTATATCAAAAATTTGTATTACAGAGACAAAATACAGTTTTTAACAAACAAACAATGGAACTACTAAACAGTAGAACTGGCAAATACTTTTACATGTTAGTAGCTTATAAATGTTAGTTTCCGTGACGGAAAACAATTAATGTAAATGACGATTTACAAGTGAGTAACAAGTAAAAAGGTTTACAGATCAGTAGCTTGCAAAGGTCAGTTTTTCTAGTGAATAAACTGAATTAAAATATTGTTTAAAAACAACACATTTTTCTAGCACCAACAAATTACTTGTTTCGAGGCCAAAACCAGTAAAAGTTTAAATATTGTAACCTTCGTTTTAAGTTTAAAACTGTATTTCACAATAAAATTCTAAATATATGTTTTTCGCAAATTGTATTATTGTCAAATATAAAGTATTTTGACTGATTGATATGAACCTGCATTCTACTACTTTTTCTATCGTTTAGACTTTAGGATAATTGATGAAAATTGTGAATTATATTATTTTTAACCATCGTTACTTATATTGTTAATCCTTCGTCCTATAGCAACAAATAACAATAGTAAAGTTTCTTCTATATAGAAATGGAATATTTCGTCCTTTGAACTTATCTTCGTGCTTCGTCTCTGCAATAGGGTGGTTCCTTAAGGTAGCAATCTCCGACAAATGCTAATGACTTTATGCAAATATGTCAGATGTGACTGATGCAGCTTGCACCGAAAAAGTCATTAGATGCAATGATTAATGGCGCTGCGAGATCGCATTCTGTTGCGACTACAATTCAAACATCGCATTAATATTTCAGTTTAATAATCCACAGCGGAGTAGATGTCTCGTTAGATGATTCCTGCCACGGACAATGCCATTGATGTGCAGTTTATTATGGGGCACAATCGTGGCTTTACATGTATTTGGAAATAATAAATAATCGTTAAGGTGCAGGGTTTTCTTACAAAAGACAAATTTCCATAGATGATAAATTATTTTTTATATGCAGCTTGCAGCATATTTTAACAGTTTAAAAAAATCTTTTTGTTTTATGTCCATAAAAATATACAGTGTGAATATAAAAGAATAATAAAAATCTTTTTTTCTTTTTTACTGTTCTTTTAAAATGTATGATATAAAAATGTTAAGTCTTTATATGTTTTAATCACAAAATATGTAATGGGCATATAAAAATTTCAGTAAGATCTATGATTTTTTCAAAAATTTTCTGTTCATTGTACTAAGAAAAATGAAATATAATTTAATGGTTTGTGTATTTTTATATGTTATAAGTATATTACTTCAATAATAACTTTAATACAAATAGGCTATATTTGAAACAAACAATTTATTAAAAATACACGTATACAGGCGGTCTGTTTTAACAGGCTAACCATGGGATCTCGAGAACTATAAGAGATAAAAAGTCGATTAAATTAGGGCAAAGTTGCCGCATTTTTTTTTTTCCCGAAAAAATACATAGGTCACTAGATATGAGCAAAAAATGATTTTGATCAAATATTTTTTTGACTTATAACTTTTATGTTTAAATTCATAATACATAATACTTTTTTACGATGAATTGACAAGGGTCGTCAAAATTTCTGTAGCTCGAACATTTTTCGAGAAATTCATACTAACTTTAAATTTTCTTATGGAACTGAAAATTGTCCTTAGTACTGTTAAATAGATTTTTTTTCTCTTGCCAATAAGATAAAATACATGTTCAGTAAAATGAAAATGAACTAAGAAATTAGAAAATTAATGATTTTATTTACTTCGATCAAATTTGCTTTGGAATTAAAATTGAAAATCTATTGTTCTAAACAAATTTTTAACATTTCAATTTAATATTCGCCTAAATTTCTACAAAACAGAAGAAAATACTTCTGATTCGATTCTAGCTTGGATAAAGCTGAAGATTTTGGTGAGCAACATATTAAAGTCATAATTAATTGAATTGATTAATCAAAATTTTGTTTAATACAAAAGATTTTAGATTTTGTTTCTAAAGAATACTTTACAATTTGACCAGCAGAACAACACACAATAATAAATAAATAAATAATAATTTATTTCTTAATATAATTATGTCATACAAATGCTCCATACAACTTAATTATGTATCAAGCAAAAAATTTAATACAAATGCTCTGGTTTTCAACGCAATAGCAATATTTAAATATGTTCAGAATATATCGAAATGTATAATTATGTACATATATTATAACACGATTGCATTAGGTAGTCTTTAAAGTACGCAATAAGCCGAGTGCTTTTAACGACATCAGTGCTTTACAGATTCGTGTACACATGTACCATAATCTATTTATATATTATATCAGATCTAGAATGTAGAATTTTTGTTTATGTCATATTTTATCATCATGGAGATTGGTTTGTGTCAAAACAAAAACATAAGCAGAAACAAAATTCAATGAATTGATGATTTTGTTACTGCTTAGCGACTTTAAAGCACGGTGTGTAATAAATATTGCGTTTTCGCTTTATTTTATTAAACAAGGATTATATTTAAAAAAATATATCATTTTTTTATTATGAAATCTTTGTTAGTATATTCTTCTTCATTGTAGAAGCTGTAACTTTTTTAGTATTTTTTGAGGAAATAATTCTCTGTCACCTCCCCTAGACTGGTTCTTTTCTAACGAATGTAATCCTATTGATCGTGGCGGTATCCATATGTGTGTGTCATATCTGTCGAGCGTCCACTTTAAAATCCATCCAGAAGACAGTTGTCCACACAATCAATATTCTTCGCCTGCCAGCCTGCACAATGGACACAATAAATCTCCTGTTTATTGCTTTTTATTTCCAGAGCTGCCGGACACCGGATAAATTTAATCATGTAGTGAAATATGGGATATGGAAGGGTTAATGTTTCGATCGTCACCTACACCATTGGGAATCATCATTCTGATTTACACTTTTCACATCTATATTTTTGCCTTCAAATCAAATATGCATATAATATCATATCACTAAAAACTATATCACTGAATTACTACAATATTTTAAGAGTTTAACCTGTAAAGTATTTTGCTATAGTGAACTAAAATTCTTGTATGTAATGCTAGTCACATTTTACACAAATATTGTGTACATATTGGTTTAGTTCACGTTTCATTGTTAGCAGTACTTTTTTATTTATAAATAGCCAGAAATCAACAAGATACTTACGAGTATATTCCAATTTTAAGTCGTTTTTACACAAAAATTGACACAAGCAAAAATTAAAATGTAAATATACATACATAATAAAAATATCTGATGTGGACAGCATATAACATCTTGCCTATCTTCTTTACACTTTTTTAAAATATTTACATTTTCTATAGATGATTATCCGTGCGTTGAATGGTGACATGATAAAATAAGTTATTGAAGTAATTAGTACTTCCACTATTAAAACAATTTCTTTTAGAGTATGAGATAATTATTTTTATAATATTTTCACTATCAAACATAATAATTGTCACTGTTAAATAAAACATGTATTTCCATAATTAAACAGGTTAACCACAATTGTAACAAATTTACCGAATCATTAATTACTTGTAATAATTAAATTGGGCTAGACCTAAATATTAAATTATTATTTACTAAAATTCTCATATTCAGAAATTAGTTAAGATATTTCAGAAGAACACTTCAGATCTTCATGAAAACACCATTTCAGGCTGCACGATTAACACCAAAATCTAATCAGATCTAATCTAGGGTGTCAGAATTTTATATAAACAAAATCAATTTTTTTTATTCACTAGAATTTGAGTAATTGTTACAACATCCATCCATACACACACGGACAGACATCATCGTGAAAATATGAAAATCGTGTTCTACCGACTTCAAAACGTACTTATCCATTGAAAACTCACTATTCGATTTTTAGCAGGATTCCAATACGTCTCTTAGAATTTTAAGAACAGAAAATTATTGATTTATTCTGTGTTTTCGATAGATATTAGTTAAAATTTGTAATATAAATTAACTAAAGTTGTTTTCTTTACTCATATAATTACCCTTTTTCCCTGTTTTAAAAAGGGGTCTCTATAAATTCTGTGCCCCGAGATATCGTACGGCACTGGAAAGAATAATGTTATTTTCAATATAGTTTTATTGAAATTATTCAAATAAATACCTGCAAGACAGAATTTTTCTTCGTGCACCGAATGATAAAAATTCTTCAAGAAAAACATTATATATGCATATAAGTAACATATGTAGGTTTAGTATTTTTTAGGGTAAAGAAACTATACGTTTTAATAAAAAAAATTACTACAAAAATCATCTTATACCCTCCAAATAGAAAGCTATTAAGTTAAAATGATGTCCAGTTCTGGACACTGGTCCAATTTAAAATTCCCGCGTTCGGTGTGCGGGCTAACCAAACATTGAGTGCTCCTGCAGTGGTCGGATTATTCTTGAGCAACAGCGCTGCCGAGTATTATTTATGGCTGGTTTTACCACCCATTCGAACAATGGAATATTTAGCGGAAACGACCGCGAACTGCGCTGTGAAATATCACGGGATTCCTAGCGAATTCAATGTGAAAATGTCGCTTGGATTTACACTAGAAATACTACGGCGGGCGTATACTAGATATACGGTCACTGTACTGGACATCGATGAAAACTCATAATATATTACTATCACACGAAATAATTCTTTAAATACGACAAAGGTACAGAAAACTGTGTGCAATTCCCTTGATTACATGATTACAGCAATGAAAATTTTCGTTTGGTTACAGTAATCACCTTTTTGAGTATAATCAACGAACTGGATACTGAGAATATGTTACAAATATAAGTATTTACTAAAATTTACATCAAAATATAACTTACTTTTAAAAAAATTACATGCATTTTCGAATCATTATTCAAAGACAAATCTGATGTACAATTTAAATATGATGTAGACATGTTTGTGTATTGTGTATAACAATTGATTTTTATTTTTCTTTGACGATGTAATTTAAAACTCATAATCGTACGAAGTTAATAACAATTAGGTAAAAATTTTAATACAATAATTTATTTTATGAACAATGTAGCTTAACTAAGTATATATAACATAGATAACTTAGATTAGGAGAAAATATTACTTATAAATATATTAAATATGTTGCATTTTATAAATTTTTATATTTAAATCAAGTCAATAGTGCAAAAAATATAATAAGCAACATAAAATCTTACACCCCAGTTATTAAGAACTCGTTCTACATTTTTGTTGCTTATTATTACATTCAATTAATTAATTAAAATAATAATATAAAGTTTAACATTATATGATCTAATAACTACAGTATTTGTTTTCAATTAAAAAACTTTGATTACAATAATGAAAATATGTATTTGATAAATTGATTATAATAATCAATAAAATAGACCTTTTACTTTTTAATAACATAAATTGACTATTATCATAGAATGATCCCTTGATTATACGGACATAGATGGCTCATTTGGTTAACGTACTCTGACTCAAATTGTGTGTAAAATCTGAAGTGCTAATCTTAGCTTCACCAATCTTTAACCAAATAAAAATACCGCTGTATCCGTATAAATCTTGTCAGGTAATAAGTATTTTAGAAACTGGGTGCTCTGTTCCCCATAAGAATATTGTGCCATGCATAGATGATGATTTAAAATCACATCGGTCTGCTTGAATGTGGATGTGTATGAATATGTAAATTATGGACGGTAAAGTGATCAAATACAATTCTAATAATCCATGATTAAGTCTAACACATAAACACTGTAATTCAATGTGTATCTCATCTGATTAAGACACAATCAATTTTCATTTAGAAGGCTCATTTCGTCCACAATTTGAAATTTTTCAAGCCAAGCCGTCAGTTGTCACTTCTGCTAAAACATTTTCCCTCAATTTAGTAGTGACGTGGACTGTAGACAGCTCATATAGCTTAAAAGCTTTGATTCATATTGTTGATACAGAGCACAAAACAAACAAGAGCTGCAAATAAAAAATAAAGGCGTGAAAGACGCAGGAGGCTGTGTATCGATCTATCAGAAGGTGGCGAGAAAAGGGGGGAGGGGGCGCACAGCTTGGGGTGCCAGATTAAAACGAGTTGTTAATCAACGCGGTAATGAAATCTGGAAGAAAAAATATCATCCGAGAGGGAAACTGTCTTGTGGCAAATTGGAAACAACCCCTTCTAATTGTCATTGTCTCACACAATTCAATCCACAACCTCTACTTCCAACTTATTTTCATTTTAACTTACCAATACTTAATGATTACTATAAATCTGCTACTCCATCTCATTTCGAAACGGGACAGTTCATGTAGCATAGAAGTGGGTACGTTCTAGCTCAATAGACAATCAATGTGTCAATATGTTCTGAGCAAATTTATTATTTAAAAAATGTCACAAGTTTTTTATGTAAAGAATAAATAATGGAAGATAATTTTAAAATAAAACTCCAAAAAAATTTAAATCCATCTTCCATTAGTAGTAATCAATTCATTTGTTTTAGAAAAATCTGATACAATAGTTGATTACAAAAATAGTTTCCATTGTTTTACTACATTTTTTTATACATTTTCAACAAATGCTTTTAAGGAACTTAAGAATTTATGGATGTCGTATATCTTGTTTACTGTACAATCGGAAAATATTTATGTACAATTCAAAAGAAAGTAAAACATGCTTTCTGTTTTTATATAAACTCCAAATAGAACTAATTTTAAGAAGACTTATTTATAACGATCTACGGGTATTTATGACTTTATTTTACTAATTTAATTGACTAAAATTATGTATAATAATCAAAATTACTTATATTACATAGTTGTCAATACAATGAGAGAGACAACTATTTAAATGACTATTTGACAAGAAATTCATCGTTTTAAAAAATACAATAGGAGAAAGATTCAAATTAAGGTACGGAATCTGATAGAAGGATTAAACTAAAAAATAACACTCAGACTTATTTGACAAAAAAATTGGCGAAAAAACAGAATTGTAGGTGGCAGGCCGGACGGTAGCAAGGTGGCGGAGGCATTTCAAAGTGCAAAGTGTTTAAAACGGAAAAAATATTAAGGTAGAATTTTTGACTATATTGCGTCTGCATGTCCTATGAAGCAAGACATGCTTTGCTTTGTGGAATAAAAGATGATGTATCGTAGGTATAATATTGTGATCTTGTTTACAAACCTGTCATTTGAGTGGAGCTAAAGATCTCATATGATTGAAATTGAATAAGAATATAAATAAATGGAAAGCAAAATGTAGTTGTAGAGCAAGATAAGAAAGCAAATGCAAACATATTGTTGCAGTTTTATTGAATATAAGAAGAGTTAAGAAAAAATAAAACTATATTTATTGTTTTGCAACAAAAGTTATCATTACTATGAAATTAGTTTATTTGTTTATAGGTTTGTGTATTACAGTTTTTAAATATCTGTGTAGAATAATATCTGATGTAATTGAGGTTTACTAATTTATATTTATTTTAAATACTTCTGATAAAGTACGTGGGTGAAAATCATTTGTTTAAAAAATCGCCTGAAAAGACATATATTCAGGTCTGTATCTGAAAGTAGAGCCGACAGAAGAGCTAATAATTTTACCGATTTTTTGAGTCTTGTTGATTTGATGAACTTGATGTACCAGAAGTTTTTTGAAGAATGTACTTCATCAGTATAAAATTCCTTAGTTTGAAACAGAATCATCAATAGATGTGCGCTTTCCTTAATCCGCTCTGGAAAAAAGTTGATCATACGAAAGAAATGCATATATCTAAACTTGTAGAAAAATCTATGCTCTACAAGTTTTATAACAACATCTAACAAAGTTCGATGCATAGGAAGCTAGATATTAGCAAATAACCGATTTTCGTGACCTTTGACCTTCGATGTCTTGATTTGTTATCGCTATGTCATTGCCGTATTTTCAGCGTTATTTGACTGGTCTACTGTCTTTATTATGACTGTGAATTATCTGTTAATAATTTATTAAATTTGTTCCAAAGTTTGTGCAGAAATATCTTATTATTTATTTAGTATAGGTAAATATAATTACTAATTATTCATTTGTCATTTACATTGCTGGAATATTTTCCAATCCAAGATAAAACCATTTTTTCAACTTTTTGAGGATTGCAGGCAATTCCTGTATAAGAAATAACTCACAGTTTTTGTTCTAACACCCTCTGATTGTCCCCATAAAATATTTACCATGCTTGAGTTTTTGTAGACTGCTTTTGGCACCGACATATCACCAGATTTGTTTCCGGAGAAGCCGGAATGCTTTTAAGTTGTCAATACCGGAAACGGACGATACTCTTACCCGGAAATGGATTAATATGTCATAATAGCAAACAAAACACTCACAAACAATATAAAAACATCTGAAACACTTATTTGATAAGCTTCTTTTGATTGCTCTTTCTTTAATTCAAATTCAAGGGTCCTTTTTTGTGTTTAGTGGCTTCTTATTCCTAAAGGACCTGGAGATCAATTAAAATCTCAATTAAAGTAGGCCTATTGCCGCCGAAGTATTGGCTCTCTTCTTACCCCAGACGGGAATGGGTCGATAATGGAATTATATTTTAATCTGCACAATGCGTCTACCAAATTGACTTGATTAATGCCGAACAGATGTGAATTGACAGTGCCCGAGCATTCAAGGTATAAATATTTTTATAGGGCAACCATTATCGAAATAATGCTAAAGGCATATTGGATCTTTGGATATATAGTTTGCTATAATCAAATCCATGCTTTCCGTGGAAATTCTTTGTGATTATAATAATGAAAATAATATACGAATTCTTTTGTAATCAATAAAGAAATATTGACTCCGTGCCATTTTGTTAGCTTCTTTGGTTTCAGTACATCTTCTATTTTATCAATATTATACAAAAGTAGGTACTCGTTATCCTTATTGTAATCACTAGAACTAGAAAATGTGGCTTTATGTATACCTCAATTTTTAAAATATGTAATAATTTTTTTTAAAAAATACCTGATTTTTACATAGATACATTATTTTTTTTTATGCAGCCACTATAGAAAATTATCCATTTCCATTTAATACACAATTTGTCAAAAGAAACAATTATGATTATGCAACGAAAATAAATATTTCGGTCTTGACCAAAACCAACCAGATTTAAGCAAAACTATTTCCATTCCGTTCAAAGCCAACTAATAAGCCATAAATCGAAGTCCTATTTTCTCTTTATTGTTGCTGTGGTTACCACTATTGAATGTTTGATTAAAAAACGGATTGTTTGTGTGAAAATTATTTAAATAAGTGTCAAGTACATTAGTTTTTTATGTGGTTGCCTAAAAAATATAGTGTGCAAGTCGTCAAAAAAAAAGCTTATATCCTTATATGGACAAAGGCTATGAATGTAAAATATACTATATTTTTTATAACATCATCCAATTAATATTATTTATCACATAAAATCTAAATAAATACCAATAACCAATTAAAAGAATAATTTGTAAGATTTTGTTTGATACCTATATATTGCAAAGCTATCTATACAGAATGAATACTAGAAATCTTGACATAGGGAATTAACATGGGAAAACAGTTGTTTACTGTTTCCATCTGCCCCGCTAAATAAAATGGGGTGTATATGGTACCGTTTAAAATGTAAATTACATAATATTAATTCAGTTTATTGTAACATTTATTCAAAAGATTTTATTTGATTACAACAAACGAATCATATTTTATGATACTTTCACACCTGTCAAAATCGTTTAGAGACCCAATAAAAATTTTATTGCACAAATAATTGCGACAAAATCAATATTTTAATTTATTATTTTCATAGTAAAAATTGTCAGAAGTAATAAAATCATTTGTTTGATTATGAAAAATTCAATCCTATTTTTGTTGATTATCTGAACGATTTTGACTGTAACAATTCTTTAGGTTAAAATTGTACATAGATTGATTTATTAATGATGAAGTGAATATGATCTACGTTTATACTAAGAGAAGAGTCAGATTTCTAAATAATTACAAATTTGATAGTGAGATGAATGTGGGTGGACAATCGGAATATACGCCAGCAAATAAAAATGTTAAACTAAAAAAGTGGTCCCCATAGTTTAAACCACTATTTGAAACAAATTAAGTTTTATGATCGTTCAAATAATTGTTTTGTAAAATAAAAATTGCAATACTGTACCACGAAAATCCTTCATTTTAAAATCAAAACAAATATTCAGTGTACTCACCCCTGAAATTTCTGAACTAAGTACTTATATTATATTAGAATTGCCCTTCAAATTTTTAATTAAATTTTACTTTTTGAAACTTATGTTTGATATTTGTGTATTAAGAATATTAGTAAAAAGAACGGCAGTGGTTTTCCCGTCATATTTTCCCGAAATGATGCCACCCTACATAATAATCCGTCTCGTTATGATCCAGTTTTTCGCCGTTGTTTCTGAGTAATAACCTATTTGGCCTGCGAAGTACGTAGCCTGAGCTTGTTACCTCCCGCACTGAGGCTGAAGAAGAATTAAAGTGTGTGTAATAAAATAAACATCTTGACAGCAAGGGAGGTAATTCTATTTATTCAGGGCCAAGGGATTTATGTAGAGATAGCTACCCTACGTCAGGGGTACTTCAGGTGACAAACTAGGGATGTGACCTGCTGGTACATTTATTTCAAGGGTGCAAGCCTAAAAAGTCACAAATATTCATAATTTTAATCAATGGATGTGCCTTTCTTATCTACGATTCTAGGATGTAGTGTGAGAGTTAATGTACTTTGAATGTGTGTTGACTATTAGATGATTATTTTATGATAGTGCAACGATGTAACAGAATAGTGAAAATATGCTGATAAAAAACATCACTGCCATCACTTTCAATTGTTTATAACTCTGTCTTGATAGAAACAGATAAAAGACTATTGAATAATGATAACAAACGTGGGGTGGGATTTTATAACTCATAAAAACTACAAACAACTACACTTGTTAAAGTATCAATTACAAACGTCAATTGTCAAATTCGCAATGAATTATAGACATTCACACATCAGTGTTCGTATCAACCATAAATAACCATTAATGTTGTAGAATAGCAAGTATATTTTGTAGTTCATATTTGGACTTATTATGATATTAATTTCAAAAAAAAAACTACAAAAAGAACTTGCAATTATATAACAGTCATCATTATTTGTGGTTGCTACATACCTATACATATAAAAAACACTACAAGTCTACACTGATGTGAGAATGTCTTAGATTGATTGCAAACCAAAGCATATTATGGAGCAGATTTGTCTGCTCTGGATTGTGTTCTAATTTCAGTGGGTCAAGAATTAGAGCATTATAAGTGTTTGCTCTAATTCTATATCTGCTGAAACCATAGTACCAACAAGTAGCAATGAAGCTTTGTATTGTGCTCTAGTTTCAGTGAATCAAAAATCAGAACAAGTATTCAAAATTGTCTGGTTCTTAGCCTGCTTATACCAGAGCGCATTCTAGAGCACTGATGTTCTGGATTTTGTATGGTTTTAGTAACTTAAAAAGTATACCAGGTATTTCAGAATGATATGATTCTTTATCTACCGAAACCAATTTCTTCGCTGATTTGTTTTGTTATGTCATTTTTTTGCTAGTTTATGATAATGCTTCATTTTATTTATATCAGATATTATCTCCTTGTATTTTGAGATTATGCCAGTCATGAAGCAGCATATAACAGAGACTAGTCTATTTATTAAATTAAACTTAGGTATAGCATATTATATCGGGATTCGAACTCACGATCTTAGAAATGCTACAAGTTTCATACACATAATCTTTACCTTCAACAAACGCAAAATAGTCTTCTTTTACCAGAGTAGAACATTATTGACAATAAATCATCTTTCCATTCTTTCAAGTATCTGATAATATTGGGAAACCGTTTTTTATTGCTGGGTAATATTAAAACATCCACATTTCCTCAGAGGGTATAAATCTATTTTTAATAATGACATAAAAAAGAATATCCTCTTGAGGCTTGTCATAAACTCACTTCCTCAACAATAAATCTACCCCTGTTCTACGCCCCTGCAGGTACTCACGAGTCGCCCCTGTCCGGATCACAGAAATGATCCACTTCTTAAATTAAACATTTCTTCATTAACTTTTACCGACAGTCACATATAATAAGGGTGGTATTGTAATCACATCGATTTTTCGAAATTAGATGCGTTCTTTTACACAACATATCACATCCCATCAGTTAATTCACTTATTGTGTCTGTTCTTTTTGTCACAAATCAGCTGTGATGAAGTGATGAGATTTCTGCCATCCTTTACTGACTCTGCCTGACATCGTGAGGTTATGCTTGTTGAGTTTTTAATTCCACTTGAAGAATTGGGTTGTTTTGCGTCAGTCAACAAAATTGTATCATTATTGAATTTAAAATATTGTTATTTTATATTTAATATTAACAAAATCGCCAATAATATTGAAGAAAATGTGTTAGTACGTTTTAATTTAATTTATAAATTACATTTTATTACTAGTATAACTATAGTTCGACCACAGAATAGGTTTATACAGAAGCGACAGTAAGACAGAGAAACGCAAATTAGAGAGAGATAAGGGAAGAGTACAAATTTAAAGGTCTACTCAATGCTTCAAAGTCATAGAACTGAATGGGGAACATGAAAGGTACCGACACGGAGTGTCGCTTCTGTATGTAACTATTCTGTGGTTCGAGAGTATAGTGACCAAATTTTGATTTTTACAAAGACGACACTAGACGAGTAAACGAACTACCCATGAAACAACTGATTTTTTCATCTGTTATTGTATTAGGACAACTCAAGAAAAACGCACAATGTCTGGTCTCCCAAATGTTCAATTATTTTGCTTTCTACAAATTGTTCAAAAATTTCGGCAATTTCCAGTTTTTCATATTTAGAATAATTTTAACAAGGAAACGTAATACTTATTTATGATATAAGTGCTAAAAGTGACATTTTATGAGTGAGTAGGGAAGTTTATGAAACGAGGCGAAGCCGAGTGTAACAAACCCCACGAACGAAATAAAATCACTTTTAACACAAATATCATACACTATTTTTCCTACGACCCCAGTTATATACCTATTATTAAATAAAAACTAACATTGTAGAATGACATTTATGACAGGTCATGATGTATTGTTATGAACAACTGAACATAAGAAGTGTTAAAAGTAAATTTGTTTTTTACTTTTAATTCGTTGTCAACGACAATGTTTTAATAGTTATTTATGATATAAGTGTTAAAAGTGACATTTTATGAGTGAGTGGGGAAGTTTGAAACGAGGCGAAGCCGAGTTTAACAAACCCCACGAACGAAATAAAATCACTTTTAACACAAATATCATACACTATTTTTCCTACGACCACAGTTATGTACCTATTAGTAAATAAAAACTAAGCATTAGAATGACATTTATGACAGGTCATGATGTATTTATTATGAACAACTGAACATAAGACGTGTTAAAAGTAAATTTGTTTTTTACTTTTAACACGTTGTCAATGGCAACGTTTTAAAAGTATTTACTGTGTTATAAACTGTTATTTTTAACTTGCTAAGCAACCGTTAAAAATACTATTTTTAACAGTGGTCGTAGGAAAAAGTATTTACTGTGTTATAAACTGTTATTTTTAACTTGCTAAGCAACCGTTAAAAATACTATTTTTAACAGTGGTCGTAGGAAAAAGATATTACAATATCGAAATCAGCGCTTTTTCTCTTCCTGACATCAATGTTATGAATTGGCCAAAATAAGCAATAATTTTCTCCTGTCATTTTTTTTTAATACTTCGTTTTTATTTCCCCCAACGACATATAAAAAATGTAAATATTTTTTTTAGTATTTTATCGCATAGCATACATCCATCAGCTATTTCTTTTATTGGTTAAATAAATGTAAAAATAAACATTAAAAATCAATTTTAATAATGTATATAGGAATATTTAATGTTTATAGCTTTGAATTAATAACGTTTGACAATATTCCAGCAACTGAAATAAACAATTTACGATTTTAATGTTTTCCTAATTCAATTTATTTTTCGAACAAATCATGTATATCTTTTCCATTAAAACAAAAAGCATTTTCATCAAAATATAAATCACCGTGATATCGCTGGAAAAATCAGATTTTATTACCGTTCAAAAATTAAAACCAATATATGAAATGTTTTCCACCATGTCGCTAGGATTAAGACTTGAAAATAAACATAATTAATGAGCAACGCGTCTGTTTATGACAATATAGCAATTTTTCACTGTGTTTGTGTTTAATATAATTAATTATCCGAATGCAATGCTGGAGGATTTTTGCACATTTCGGTGGAAGATAGCAATGCGCAATACCCACATGCGAAGATAAGAGAATGAATGACTTTATTTATTCTTCAACAGGAAACCGGAAACGCTTGATAATGCCGGACCCTAAAGTTGGGAGTTGTTGGAGGAGAATTAAAAAGGACCATACGCCTAGAATTAAATACAGCTTCACTAAATTTCAGCTTATCTAAATGAACAGTCATGCTTTAAATATATCATCAACATTTGTATTTTATATACAAAAATATTTTACTGAAATATACTTCCTCCCACTGTGCTATGTTTCATTTATTTTTACATCAAGTTTATCACTTTAAATTACATACTTACAAAATAAAAATAGTTATTTCTCTCTAAAATTTGTATTATTACTTGTTTATAAATGATATAAACTTACAATAGTTGATTTTCATGTCATCAATTTCTGTTGCATCTTTGCCATAAAGGCATAAAATAGATGAAACTTTTATTCATTATCTTATTATCGTACCTGTTACAGAAGGGTATATATGTTATATGTGTCCAACCAACGACAAAAATAAAATAGAAAGAGTAGTGTAACCGTGATAACAGATATTTTCAAATATTTAAAGAGCTTGAATATGCTTTACATATTATTCGTATAATTTATGAAGGTGATTGTGTGTTGGTAGTTTCGTTAGTTTAATCTTCAACTTTTTTGTATGTTTATTATTCGGCTCCTCTTCTAGTTTTTCTTACATTCAGTTTATTAGGTAATATCTTATGAGATCATGAAATAATCAACTTCATTCATTTCGTCACTAAATGACCATACCCATTTCTATTTCGTTCGATTTAAGACGTATCTATAAAGAACGATCTCAGAAAAAAATGTGCGAAGATCCACTGTAGAGTCTCTCGCTTCTGTTTTTAAGAGCATAAACGGTCAGTTTAAATTGTTTGACGTTGCTAATACCGTAAAATACCAAAAATGACATTTTCCAGGACTATTTATTAAAAAAAAATACTTGTTTATGAATGGGGAAAGATCGTTTACTAGTTGCATTACATATCGGTAATGTTACGAAACCCTGATTTTCCCTTTGCTCCTAAATGCTTTCCTTTTTGCACGAAAATCTATTGCGTTGACGAAATGAACTATTTCATGTTTCATTCGCCGGGCGACGAAATGAGTGGATCTGAGCTGTAGGCCTCTGTGGGCCTTCTTGGCTTGTGGAGCATGAAGAGGCAGTTTACACCGTTTTTGCGTAAATCTACCAGTTGTTTGTCCATTAAATTTAGTTTTGCTACTTTTCTCAATATTTAAAACAAGTACTTTTTACTAATTTATTTTTTTCTACTCTCGTTGTTAAAATATGTTAAGGGAGGTGCTTAAGATGGCGTATCCAAAATTATTAAAATAAAAAATTAAACGTTACTTTAAACTCGGAAAAGTAAACTGATTTTTAATTTTCTTTAAGATCTAAGTTGTATATCTTGTGGATACCTGCCTTTTTATAAAGGATTGCCCTTTATTTGGTGTTATTTTTATGTACTTTAACAAAGTTATTTTTTACTAAGCACAATTATCTAAGTCAAAAATTAAATTTTACTTACATTATTTACCTATTTGCAAATTTATTTATAAAACAACTTAAATATGTCAAATAGTAAGTGACATTGAGATAGATATGTAATAGAATTAACCCATTACAAGTGATGTTAAATAATGTATGTATACCGATATGTGTTTACCAATATCAATATCCGAATATTGTGTATCTGCACGTCACAAAGCCATAAATTAAAATCGATTGTGGGATTAGCCTGCTAAAATTTCTAATATAAACACTGGCTGTGTGTCTGTGAGTTTACAAGTGAATTATCACGTTATACACAATGAGCTATGGGATAATCAGCTCTGTCCTAACACAACAATCACGATCACGATCACGCGGCGACTCCCAGATGGGGTACACACGTGGCGTACACGTGCCAGTGGTTACTACCTTCCCTAAGGGGTCAAATCAAAAGTTTACCAGCTAGCGTTTCATTATAATAAAATCTGATGTGGACAAAATATGACTTCCTTGTAAGTTAAATCATACACATTTTAGCTGCACTTCACTTAACCTTATTTCACTTAAAAGTGAGATCATTCTATGGCTAATCGTTCTTCAATTTCTATTCATTTCATATCTTTGAACTTCCCTTCGAAATGGATCATCTTTTGTAAAATTTTATTAAAATGTTTATAACTATTTCTTATTGCATTACATAAAATTATTTTATCCAACACCGTGTAATTGTAACGATATAAGTATGCTGTTTTTAGATAAATAAAGTAGGTCATAAGTCACTAGAGAGCTAAATATATTAGCTCACTGTTTTTTGGTTCGTATCATAGTAACTACGTTATAAAATCTTCTCTACACTATTTTGTTCCTAAATGTCATTTCGAAATTCCATCTGTCAAAAATCTTATATGTATTTTATATTAATGATTAAAATCTGTTGAATAAAATGTTGTATGGCACATGTGTGTTAATCACCTAAGTCACTTGAAAAAAATACCACACTCGGCCTAACGGCCTCGTGAGCTAAACTTTTCCCACGTGACTTATCTGTAATGTAACACACTTGTACCATAAATAACTATTAATCGCTGAAAAACTTGCAAAGAAAGAGATATAGGCCGTTTTTATTTGGTGTCTTTAGGTTCAACCCTGAACTGATCCATTTTATGTTAATAGTTATAAAAATTGGCGGTAAATTTAAAATAATGTCATATTTTTGTTATGTTAAAATAAACGTCAAACCTTATGTCGTTTATTTCATTTTGTATACTATTTCTGTCTTTGAATATAAAACTTACTTACAAAACAAACCACTGTACTGTCATGCCTGTCATGGAAAACAAAGAATACTAGTTGAAAGAAAGAGATAGCATACAGGTTGAACCTTGGTTGAATCTACCAAACCTTCAAAATAGTTGCTTCATTTGGATCAGTTGGGGAATTGTTCTGGGTTACTTAAATTGTGTCAAGTAAACAAAACTAACCTACCAGGTTACTTTAAAAGTCCAAAATATATACGGCCTTTGTTTTCATTTATTTCCAGATATTTCTCCCGGAATATATTCAATGTTATCAATCTTATACTCACTATACTCACTCAATTCAAATAAAATGTTTCCTTCAAAAATTAATTTTGGCAGCTGCAGTAATTTTACCAAATTGCATATAACGCACAAAGTGTAAAAGGAAGTTTATTAATGCCACAAGGGCGTAATTGCTTTACAAATTGATTTATGTATTACACTTTTTCATCTATGTATGTATATCAAAATATCAACCTCTGAATAATAAAATAGATCAATACTAAGTAGAACATTTCTTTTTATTTCTTTATTTGTCAATGTTTTAAATTAATTGTAATAAATTTTCTCTTCTTTGTACTGCGAACATAATTACGATAAATCTAAAAGTTCCTAACTGTACTATGCTAGGTTTTATAGTAATGGCTTTTTACATTGGTGGTTGTAGAATAAGATATTTAATTAATGGAACTCATGTAATTAAAATTAAGTAACTAGTTAGTCGTGAGAAGCAAAATGTATTTATTTGTAAAGGAAAGTAAATATTTCGTTGAGAAAATATGATAGTTGAAATTTTATGCAAGTATCTCTGGTCGTTTTCCTGGCGATATAATATATACCCTTTTCAATATTCATAGTAAAAATCTTCCAATATTGTCACTCACTCGTATCCAAACTAACTTTTCCAATATTTCTGCGAGTATATTGAAACAAAAATCCAATAAGAAATTTCCATCACATGATACGAACACCAGATTCTTCTGCAGTAATCGATAGTGCATCGCAGGCCAAACACTACACATACATTTCGTGTTTACGAGGCGCTTTATCTTACGAGATAAAAGCGAGATGCGGATACGGGGGCTCAATACTTACACCCTATTTGATTGGAACGATAAATGGATAATGCAAACGAACATAAAAATATTTGAATATGCTAAATTTATAAACCTCAATAAAGTACAATTTTTGATTAAATGGACCCACTCTATAGAAAAATAGTCTGATATGGACACCATATAACTTTCTTGTAAACCTTTTTTGCTGCACTTGTGTGAGATACGATCTTCCAATCAGCCCTACTTACAAAATTTCAACATTCTACGGCTAATCGTTTTTGAGTTATAAAAATTCAAAAAAATCATCAAATAAAGTGTCTTTCTGGCACTGCCTTGCGATAAAAAAGAAAGGTGCACAAGTAGAAGTTAAAGCAGCTAAATTAATAATTTAATATTCCAATTTTTTCACATAATATATTTTTAGTGATGAAACAATAACGATTAAGATTAATCGTAATCGCATATTATTGTGATTTTTCGATCAATCGTAATCGTCGATTATTTTACAAGAATAATATCGATAATTTGAAGGGATGCTTTTCAATATATCCACCCCTGGAATCAGAAGCTGTCATTTGTTAATTTTCGTCGTACAATTATCCTGTAGGTTATAGCAGAATTATAAAGTTATGTCATTATTCGTTGAGTATTTAATTTTAATGTCTATCAAACGACAAGATATATGTAATATGTGGAAACACTTTACGAAGACAAGTGGATGTGACATTGACTCTACCTTTGTTGCATGCAAGTATTATGGAACCGATATTTCTAGACGCTGCCGTCAGTATTATAAAATTTAATGCACATTTACATTACTAGAAGCTATTCACATTTACCGGCAAATATGCACATTTCATAATAACATACTGTTACCTTAATACCTACACTTTAAGATTAATTTGAAATACTTTTCTTTATTTTTGCACAAAAATAAAATACTTTACTTTATTATGTTCTATTTTATTTATAAAAATTAATCGTAATCGTAACCGTACGATTATTGTTTCCTGTATCCTAATAGTAATCGTAATCGCAAAAGTGCTAATCATTTTATTGCTATGTATTTTGTATGGTACAGAAACACCACTATCCATTTGACTAGAATTAGCATGTTATAGTATTTGAACAGAATAGGTTTATACAGAAGCGACAGTAAGATAGAGAAACGAACATTAGAGAGAGATGGAGAATGTGCACAAATTTAAAGGGCTCATTGTTTAAAATCGGAATGTTTCCTCACATCTTAGAGAGAGATAGGGGAAGAGCACAAATTTAAAGGTCTACATAATGCTTCAAGGTCATAGAACTGTGTAGGGGAACATGAAAGGTACCGACACGGAGTGTCGCTTCTGTATGTAACTATTCTGTGGTATTTGTAAGAAAAGATATTTATTTGTTGAAATGATTTTGTGCGGTGTAGGTTTGGGGCTTCTGAAGTCGAGTTTGTGTAATTACAGCTGGAAGAAACGAAGGTGAAGTAAACAGTGTTCGCTTTCGACAAACGGAAGCATTAATAATACATGAAGCTGATCGCGATCAGCATTCATTGTGCCTCGATGTCCCGTCGCTTTGAGCGCCTCTGTTTTTATATTCCTGGATATTCCATTTACATTTTATCGCTTTTTTAACGTTCGATAACTTCATCTTTGAAGTGCAGCGCTGGTCAATGCCAGCAGTGTCAAGAAGTCGCGGAGAATGTATTACAACTTCAGCTATAGTAGCAGAACGATTGAAACTTCAAATTTTTACCTCCTTTCACCGCAAGTGATAGAAGACGTTTCAATTTTATAGTACTGTACAATAACAATATGCCATTGTCGTACTTGGTGGAACATTATTTTTCCTCATTTATTTATAAAATTACAGGCTGGTATACTGCTATCGTAAACTAGAAGATCGTAACTATAATTTTCGATTTCGTATTTATTACAAAGTCAGTAATTTGCAATGATTTCTAATTAACTTGTTTAATTAATTAGTTGGTAAATTGTACCTTTGAGTACGTAGATATTTTCATTTAGAGTATTAGGTGCATAGAAAACGAAATGGCGTATTATATAGAAATTTAAAGGTATATTCGTTTTCCTTAGTATATATGTATATTTGTATTTGAAATTGCAGCACCGCAATTAAATATGACAAAGTACATGATTAATTCTATTATAGATACAAAAAAGCCTAGATTATATGTTGTTATAAAAAAAGTGGTCCATCTCATCCCCACTTTCTCTATAATAACAACTGTGTGTCTAATTCTAGTATGGATATATTTGAATAACAAATAAATAAATAATTTAAATTTTACTATTAGCACAAATTTTGATTAGTATTAATTTAATTTTAAAGTAACAAATCTTCCTTTTTAATATATTTTCACGGCAGGTTCAATATTACTATATAAAACTAAAATATCTCAAAACTACGAAATATAAGTTATCAACACTTTGTTTAAATAAATAAATGAGACGAGGAAAACATTAAGGGCCGGTTTTTCCATCTCTGGTTAAAGTGCCGGTTACCCTAACCATCGGTTAATAGAAAAATATCTCATCGAAAAACTAATATAACTTGTCAAAAATATACGTTATTTACTATTTCGATGCGATATTTTTCTATTAACCGATAGTTAAGGTAACTGGCACTTTAACCAGAGATGGAAAAACTGGCCCTAAATGTATTGATGGACTCGAGATGACAAAAAATTTTAAGATACAATAAGACATAATATAAAATAATTTTAAACATATTAAATAGTAGGTATTAGTTCTGTTTACTATAGTACAATTTATTTGGTTCTTCATTATTAATCTTGATCCTATATAAATATATATGAAATATTTTAAATTTTGTTCTGTATCTAATACTTTTTATTTTTTTCAGGTGAGTCCTTTTCTCCTTTGGTTGCAATACTCGTAGACTTAAAATGTAAGTACAATTGTAGGATTAATTTAATGGTGGGTGATATATACCATCTATAAATCAAATTTTTGTTGAAACATCTGCTCTATAGCAGTGTCCAGTCTCACCACATTGGCGCTAGTGTATAGCCAACCGCATCCACAAATCAAACAGAAACAGAAGCAGATCGTTTCTATGTACTTGCATATAGATTCACTTGTCATTGGAATCTTTCTTTAATTTTAAATTATTTGTATTTGTTATATTCTAAGTCTTGTAGTAGGTATGATGACTAAATTGTCGATGAGGATATAACGGAATTTTATTTTTGGAAATAGAATAAAATTTGTGGAAAGTTGAGCAAGTAATGGCAAATTAAAATGCAAAGTTTAAATTCTGAAGTTAGCAGCCAGGGGAAATGAAATTTTCATGTGACTAAATTATTACGAAGTAGGACAAATTCCCAAAAGTGCGGGAGATCAAAGGGCAAATTCTTCAAATTTTTAAATATTCCTCAAGACGCTAACTGGAGTTAAACTCTTTGAAGTTAACTCTTTCATCGCTAATTTTCACAGGCGAGTCTTAATCAGGTACGCGCCGCAATTTTTGCAAGGCATTAGACACAATTACAAATCTAAATAGAGATTGCATTTCCCAAACCTTCCACGGAAATATTCACTCAACCGTCTAACAGATCATTAACATTTTGCATTTTGCCAAAAAACTTTTTAAACTGATATTATAAGGACTATTCTTATTGAGTACCTATTTGTTACTGTAAAACATGGGCGCCCATAAGGGGGGGCAAGAGGGGGCATTTGCCCTCCCTTGGCTTTTTGCAAATTTTAAAAAGACGATAGATTACGTAATTATTTCACCATCGTTATGTTCTGTAAGAAATTTATTAATGTTTGCTGTAATTTAGGGCTTAGATTTTTTATGTGTGGAACAAATTATTTCGTTATTATTTGTGCTTAGTTATTTCAACTATCATTAGAAAGTAGAAGCAATACAATGAACTGCAATAAACTTAATTTTATCAAGGTTCTTAAATATTTTTTTGAGGAATTTTCGAAAAATGGAAGGAATTTAACAATTACCTTTACAAACCAATCCAAAAAATAAGTAAGAATTTTTACTTTATGCTTTACTTTTGAACAATTCTACTTTTTTTACTAGTAAGTAAATGTTTCTGTTTATCTCTATAATATTTAAGTTTCTCTTCAATAGACAATATCACATCAGAATAGAATGTCAAATGAACTATTAAAAATTGCTGTCAAAATTTCGATTAAGTATAATTTCTATGTTGAAGTGTTGCTTAAAATTTAATCCTTGTTGGCACAACTGTTTTATACTAATGTTATTTTTGCCCCCCCTTAGAAAATATTCTATGGGCGCCCATGCTGTAAAAGAAAAGTTGGTAATACAAATGGTAATTTTAACATTTTTTACATATGATTACGATTATGTACAAAATAAAATGCAAAATATTAATTTTATTTTATTATAAATTTAATCCAACAATTACAATTCAAAATTGTAAAAACCTACCACTAGCCAATCAAGGGCCTGAAAACAGCGAAATAAAATTGTACAACTAATGTAAAACTAACTATCACAGATATAAATATCACAAGAAATGTAAATATAAAGGGAATGAACTATTGCAACAATTGTCTATAATGTTTTCTCAAAATCTCAGAATAAATGAAGTTCAGATTCTGTATGTCGGTTTGAGCGTTAACATATTGTTGATTCCTCTGTATAAATAACATTTTGAGAGTAAGGCATTTATTCAAGTTCTTCTGCGTAGCTGGTATTCTAGTGTCTTATTAGTATATTTAAAGAATATGTTATATTTTATTATATGGATATAGTTCAAAGAGGACAAAATAAAGACATTAGTAAATTAAGAATCTTCCTTTAAAAGAGAATGTCATGTAAAACGAGATCTTTAAATTGATATACTCGTTATTATTAAAATGCATTTTTGTAATAGTGTAGCAAGTATCTATACCGTTTTTTAACTAGAAGAAGTGATTTAAAAACCTCCAAAACTGATGATGCGGCAGTTTTGGAGGTTTGTTTGGTTATTGTTTGAAATTTAATGTTTGAATATTTTTCATTTGATGTATAAGCTGTCATAAGTTTTATATTTTATATATTATTTGATTCTACTCGTATATGAATTTTCAATTTGTGCAATTTAAAAATATAGTTATGGCATGATTTCCTCCAACGCTCAATTATTAACAATTTTTGCATTTCATTTAAACTTATTTCATTTGAAAGTATGATATTTTTAGGGCTAATCATTCTTCAACTGTCCTTTCCAAATGGATCATCTTTTGGAAATTTTATTAAAATGTTTATCATTATTCCTTATTGCATTACATAAAATTATTTTAATCTCTCAAAAACTTGCAAAGAAAGTGATATTGTTTACATTTATTTCATTATTTCGTACATATATCTCACGAAATATATTCTGACAGTTCTCCATGTCAATTTGCTATCAAATATATATTACAAAAATTCTAATTTTTATAAAGTTTCTGCCATAAGTAAATTGCCCTTTTGAAAAGGCCGATTTCAAGCATGGTCAAAATGAATATTTCCGTTGATAACTGAAACTGATTTTTTTTTATACAAGATAGTAAAAACAAAGTGGCTATAGTAAATGTGTAATTCTAGTAACGTAACTGGAAAGGGAATTTCTAGTTGGTACTTGTTGGAACATTATGAATCACTATAAAAATAAAATTACTCTTTTTATTATCCCATATTTATTCGTCGCCTGATGGTGATCGAAAGAATGAAACGATCGTATCAATAAATAGTAGAATAACCAAACATAGTATTTTATTTTATTTCTATAGTAATAAGTAAATGCATACAATTACGCTTTTAGCTTTTACTGAAACATTCTATTGAATGTAAGAAAAACCTGTGATGTAATGCAGTGTATGATATTCAGGGCAGAATAATCGAGTTAAGGGAAGAGTTATAAATCCTCATTAGGGCATTTTGTGTTGATTGTATCCAACATGCATGTCTTCGTCAGCAGAACTTCCGCGAGTTTCAATATTCCGCGGTAAGGCGGCGCAACTTTTAAACTAGTTAGCGCTACACAGCATCCTTAGTCATCATTAAACAATACATAAGCATCAGCGCACTGATATGTAGATATGGGCACAAACATTACAGCTGCATATTGCTAAGTTGTGATAGTCACAAATATATGAACTGATTTTAAATGAAAAATACTGTTTAAGTTGAATATTTATTGCAAGAATCAATATTTCCATACTTCCTATGCGTAATTGTTCAATTCCAATTTTAATTTAGTTAGATCTGAAGTTTCTGATCTGCCTTAACGAGTCGATCACTTAAACCATTTTATTATGGTGAAGGGAAAAATTGATCCAGTCAAATAAAATTAAAAATATGTTATATTGAGTAAAAAATGTTAGTTAAATAAGTTGCAAGTGGCAAATGAAATACGCCTCTTAACTCTTTACTAATTTTCTTATTCTTTCTTGTAATTGGCCTACAGTCTGTTTTTCCAACTTCATGGTATTGTCTGTCATATTTTAGAATATGGTTTTCCATTTCTTTCTTTTTTTACTATTCTCTTTTTGGTACTAATATATGGTACCAAAACGTCAGTTTTTAAATTAAATTTTCTATTGAACTTGAAAATTTCTTTGTAATACTAGTTTTCTTATTAAGAATTGACATTTTACTTGCATTTCTTTATTGGTGCTTTGTCATTTAATAACAGTTGCCTGGAGATATACGTACAGCTTGTAGTGGGATTTGAATCATGAGTGGCTATCTATTTTATTAAAAATTACACACCAATAGAATCAAAAAACTTTTATCTGTTAAACAGAAGTTATTTATAAAAAGTATTAATGCAGATCTGTAGAAAAATAAAAAAGTGTATACTTATGGCTGATAATATTAGAATTTGCGAAAAGCTGATATTTACAGTTTTAAAGCTTCAAATAAAGTGTCCCTTTCGGTTTTTCCTATTATTATAGTCAAAATCTAGTCAAAAAATGAATTCTGGTTCAAGTATACAAATTTAATCACCGTCGTTATTTCAAGAAGTGCCCCATTAAAAAAGATGAAATTAAATCGAGATGCGAATTCCGTCCGTTTTTAGACAAATTTTACTTGTATTTTAGTCGTGTAAGATGTCAGCTTACACTACACTTTATAATCGTGTGCATAAGACTTAAAAACCTAAAAATGTGGTTCTATCTGTACACAGTCGTAAGTAATTTAGTGGTCCATGTAACTTCTGCTCTGAGGACAGATAGACCATCTCATGCTGAGGAGAGATGGACGAGAGGATTTGTATTGTTAAAAAGACCAGTACAACGGTAAAAAAAATCATTGTTACGTAGAAAGATTGATGATCTAGCTGCTATAACACGAGTTATGTTAATGAAGAACCTTATGAAAACGAATATGCGGGATGCAAGGAAAATTATTTAAAAAAAACGATAAAGAAGGATGATTGGATAAAATATGTATTTTGTGGTCGCTGTTTACACGACGAGTGTACCACATATAACAAATGACAATAATATGTTAACCAGTTCATAGTTCATCTCCTCATAGCCTCGGTTCGTCTCACTTATATAGAAGAGGACGGTTGGATTTTTATGAATTCAAATAAAATATTTTTACATAGCTTTCAGAATATAGTTTAATTTTTGTTCTTATTCTTATAAGTAAGCCATAAGCCTAGAATATATGTTGCATAAATTTTGTTTTTTAATATTACACAGAGATTTGAATCTCAAAAGCCTGTTCAATTCGTGTATGAACTCTAAACCACATTAACCACATTTGCCCATTTAATTATTTATTTAATAATATTTATTTTTAATAAGAAAAGGTTGTAATAAAGAATTTGAAATATTTGATATATATTGCAAGCTTTGTTGTACAAATTTTGCTTGAAGTGATCTACAAACACTTCTTAATTTTTTGCTATTTAAACTATGTTGTGCGTGAGAACACATGTGGCAGTAAAGGTGATGAATGCGGCTTGAGATTTGAGCACAATCGACACCGGATCAATAGCCAGTGCGAACTGCACATGATGGAAACAATCAGCTATAAATATAAATAGCCGCTGTCATCCCAAGGATGATCGGTTACACCGCGTGATGGCTGCACTTACAAATAGAATAGATATGCTCCGGCCACCGGAAACTATTCCATACATCATCCACTCTTCTTTCCATTATACAACTCTCCATACAATACATTACCTACCTTCCACCGGTGTAACTCTCAACAACTACCACTAAATCCCGAAAAGAATTATCAGAAATGTTTATACATATTTTTGATTGTCGGTTTGTTGTAATTTAGTCTGTTATAAATTTAGTTGCAAAAATGTAAAATTTTGTAAAAAAAAAATTATAAAATTAATTTCTGCCTATACTTATTTCGTATTTTTTTCAGTTTAGCTCATCGTTTATTTTTATAATTGTATCAGATATTCTTACGTAAAATAGTCTGAGGAATTTGAATCTAGTCATAAAATATTCTGAAACCTCCATATTTTTAATTATGAATAATGAAATTTAAAAATCTGTTTTTCCAAATTTTAAATATTCTGAATTTTTACTAATGTATTGAACCAAATGTGTGCAATGTCCAGTAAATTACCAAGAAGTAAAAAACGTAGGTACTATAAAAGTAACTTAAATACTTTTGAAACACCATTATTATTTTAATTTTTTTATTTGCAAGATCAAAAATGTAGTAGCTCTATTTCTGACAATATTTTCGAATTTGATCATTTAATACAAACAACACGTTAACATAATCATGGGCGCCGATTACATGGGGGCATCGGGGCTCATGCCCCCAAGAAGACATTTCCTTTATCGCAGCATTTTTTTTACACTAGTAATAAAGATAAGAATTATTATTATTTTAAAGAATTAGTTTACCTCCTTCCATTTTTAAGTAACTGACTTCTACCCGAAAATATGTGTGACTTACATCTTTACAAATATTACCACTGTATTCCTCGCGTCAAAGTACTTATATACCTATACAAAATTTTATTTAAAAATTCCTACTATTACAGCTACATTTATACCTATATTGAATATCAGCCAATAGGAATTCATATGACCGGTAATAATGTGCGTCTCAGTATATACCGAAGATCTTGGGAAGCTAGCAGTCAGTCCTGCTCTGCGGGGTGCCGGGGCGGTATTGAGCTTTCATGCCTCCGTTCCGCCTGGTGGTCTAGCTAGACCGCCTTCCAGGTCATCTTAATCCCTGCCTGAAGGTGATCTAGTTCAGCCGATCGGGAATTGGAGCATGTTTCAGCATTTACTCTAATTCTTGGGCTGCTGGAACCAGAACACATACTAGAGCAAATTTGGCTGCTTTGGCCAAGAATTAGAGCACTAAAAACTGTTTGCTCTAAGTCTTAACCTGCTGAAATCAGAGAACATTCTAAAGCAATTTTGACTGCTCTGGATTGTGCTCCGGTTTGCCTCTAAGGAAAATTTGAAAAGTCGGTACCTATGACCATAATACGTACATAATTCCTTTCGATTAACCAATTTTTACCAAAAGTCCATTGAAGTCAGTAGCACAAATATGAAAATTTATTCTTTATAATCCAGTCAGTCGAATGTATTCTTCAAGTAAATACATACGTAAATATAGATATACTCGAACTCCAACTGACGGATAAACCAATAGATATTTTGCTGAAGTATGTTGTCTCCCTTGTAACAGAGATATTAGTTAAACCAATTATTATCTTAATGACAATGATAAGAAAGAACAACACTCAACATATACACACAGCAGCGCGCAATGAACACACAAGATTAACTTAGAGATATCTTTTATTTACATTACAAACAAATTATAATCAACATCGAAAATTATGACATATAAAAGTTATTTAGCGTTTGGGATAAATATTGTACACACAGAACTCATTGCTGTGTGAAGTATTCAGAGGAGGAGATGCGACTCTTACAAAATATGGCAAATTTCAAGAGTTGAGCGGATGTCATCCTCCTCCCTCGTTACTATATTTTGTAAAAAACTTATATATTTTTGGACAATTGTCTTACGAATTCAAAATGAGTTAGAGGCAAATTTTAACCAAAATTACTAAAAAAAAATTAACACGTGTCGATTCTAGATGCAATTATTTAAACACTTAGATCTATAATAACATATGGAAAACATTCTGAATTCTTCAAGAAGACTACAGATTATAGTGGGTCCTAAATCATTCGGATACAGCATACAGGGATTTGTACCTCAGATTTCACAATCCCTTCAGTTCGCGTCGAAGCGCGCTATAATTACAATAACTGTTGAGAGAATGAAATAGCCTTTGTGTTTTTAGTTGTATGGAAAAGTTTGGCAGTAAGGATATAGCAGAAGTGGGATATGAAGTGGTGTAATGAAGTTGTTTCGATTCAGCAGCAAAGTAATAAAGCGTATAAAATATGCCGGTTGCATTTTAGTGCTGGTGTGACCTTAGTGGTAGTTTTATGGCTGGTGGTGTGTTCATAGAGATTTAGCCGGCATATAATAAAGTCCGGCAGATAAGCACATTAGTAAAACACACGAGTGTCTACATCTACAAAGACAACGGCTGATGCAGCTGCAGACTTTAATTAAATTTGTAATTCAGATCGCGGAGCAAACAAATATTGCACGAATTTATTCCCACCCATTTTTGAGGTAATTTATGGCGGGCTGCATAAAAAGTGTGGCCTAATTTTTCGCTATTTATGTTAGGGGATTCTTATGCTAATCGGCGCGAAAATTAGAAAAGGGATGTGTTGAATTAATATGCAACGAAATGGTGCGGATTTTCCAAGCCAACAACTTGCTGCAATGAATAGGAAGTTTGCCCAACAAAAGGACTCCACAACATTATATGCGGAAACTACACTCCTTAAAAACAACAAAACTACATCCACATTACCAACTCCTCAACTAATACACTCCTTTATATTGTTACTCACACTGGAAACGATAAACCCTATTTAAAATCCCATAATGTAAGTCAAGTCCTCTCAAGAATTTTTATAGACCAACACAATAATTTTAAAGCATGTTCACAAATTAAGATCTTTACAGAGTGATATTTGACGGTCTATCTGTCTCTCTGTTGACTAGTTTTAAAATTCGTTTTGGTAATAAATACGTAGACTGTAGACACTTATTTTACGAGGAATTAACAGCGGTCGTTGTTGTAAATTTTTGTAGTTCGAACACTTTTCGAGAAATTTAAACGAATCATACTAACTTTCAATTTTCATATGGGACTCAAAGTTATCTTTATTACTATTAAATAGAGATTTTTTCTCTTTCCAATGATATAAAAAAACATGTACATTAAAATTAAAATAAACTATGAAATTATAAAATTATTGATTTTTTCAGTTTGGTCAAGTTTGCTTAGGAAATAAAAAAATTCACCGAAATTTCTATAAAATAGAAGCAAATATATCGGGTACGGTTGTACCCTTTTTGGATAAAGCCGAAGATATGTTTTTAAAGCAATCTGCTTATTTCGATGAGCAGCATATTATACTCCTAATTGAATTGATTAGTCAAAATTTTGTTTGAAACAAAAGACTTTCGATTTTATTTCCAAAGTTCGCTTGAGCGTCAATAATTTTCTAATTTCTTAGTTTATTTTCATTTTAATATTTAACTGTTTTATATCATTGGAAAAAGAAAAGAAATCTCCATTTAACAGTACTAAAGACAACTTTGAGTCTCATATGAAAATTGAAAGTTAGCATGAATTTCTCAAAAGTATTCGATTTACAAAAATTTTGAGGACTGCTGTCAATTCATCGTAAAAAAGTGTCTGTAGAATATGTAAACTAGAAACTTGTATGAATTGAAACAAGAAAGTTATAAGTCAAAAAGTAAATTTGCCAAAATCAGTTTGTTCCTCATGTCTAGTGAACTATGCATTTTTTCCAGAAAATAAATATATGATTAAAATGGCCAAGTAATGCGACAACTTTGCTGTAATTTAACCGATATTTCTATTCCTTTACGGTTTTCGAGACCCCAATGGTTATCTTTTTAAAACGGGCACCCTCTATACATATTTTATTTAGAATTAATTTTGTCCAGGACAGTAATAACCAATTAAAACCACAAAAATATTGCAACCATGTCTGCAAGAGATCTGCAACTTGTAATGGATTCCGTATCACAGCAATATTTATATTTGGTTAAAGATAGCCGAAGCTGGGATTTGAACACCAAGTCTCACAGAACGCACAGTTTAAGTAGGAACAAACAACAAACTAAGCAAGTTTGCCACCGCTATACGCGTCTGGTATTATCTGCAGTTATAAATTATATAAAATATACAAATAAGAACATTTATATAAAAAAAATATTTGAGTGACATTTTCACCGTACGTTATCTACTGTACATATTCGATAGCGGCTGCCAGTCAGCACTCAGTATTGATATGATTGAAAGCTGCTTGAATAGTGATGAATTTAATTTGGAGTTGTCCCCCTCCTGCTGTGCCCCGGATATAGGTGATGAGCAGGAGTGTAATGAAGGTATAGAGGAAACGTTATCCTTTGTAATGCCTGCACTTTGTTAACAAGCCGTCGACACTTAACCTTGTAATCTTGTCTCACGTCGCGACATAGTTCAGATATCCTGTTTCCTGCTGTCTGCAGTCGCCGCCAGATAGCTCGCTCCACTGCTCCTGCGGCTCTGCTGCGCACATTGTCCGGCAGGAACACTTCCCCCTTATATCACCAACCACCGATCGTTTTCGTTAGCAACTATTTCTCCTACAACTATTTTTTATCTAATTGTATTCGTATTTAAATAATGTTTTTATTGAGGAAGAATGTATTTACAACGTTATGACCATTTAGTATATTTGTTCACTCGATTTTTCGCTAATATTTATTTTTAATTTTTTCTCAATAGTTTCATTTTCAGAATAGCTATTTATGTAATAAGTAAGGAAACAGAGTTGGTTATTTAACGCATACGAATATTGCAAAACTCACCTCCGTCTCGTTTTGTAAGAGGAGAAATTAAATAACCACTCAGTTTTCTTACGCGTGTCATACTATATTTTCTCTACTTCCGTCTACATCTATCAACCGTTTAGCGCTTTAATTCTAGGTGGTTTTATACAGTTCATAAGTATTATTTGCGATTTTTTTTATAAAAAATTAATATAATGACATCTAAATGTTGTGCCCAATAGTATAATTCTTTAGGAAAACGATATTCGGACATTAGTTTTCACAAATTTAAAAATAGAGTCTGGGGCTAGTGAATTGGCTAATATAGACATAAAGTTTGTACAAATAAATTTAAAAAAAAGCAAGAACGTTAGCCCATATATGAGAGGATGTTCCCTTCATTTTACTGAAAACGTTTTTTTTTTTTTTTGAGGTATGGTTAATAAATATTTATAATCACGAATTAATAGGTTAGCTTTATTATTAGTTTTACAGTGTAAGTTCAATTTATCATACTATCACATTAAACAATTAGAAGTGAATAATGACTTATTTCACTCACTTATATATAATGTATCTACTATTAAATAATAATAATAATAATAACACGTTCCCGCAACTCTTAAGAGAAGCATAGGACAACCAAACACACCGAGCCAGCCGCAGTGTAACTGCCGTACTTCGGTTATTTAATGTGGCAGTGCTACTGCTATCTAAGATGTATAGATAGAAGTCTACAGCATTCGAGTGTGATAAACAAAAGTAGCTGTGTTTTTTATTTTACGACAAATCACACGTTGTTGGTCGAATATATATCTATATCTATATCTACTAGTAACTCTATAACCCTAATGCCTAGTTCACATAGGACAAGTTGCCACAAATATCTTGTCTGAAGAAAAAGAAGCACTGAAAGTTTAAATGCTTAAAAACAAATATGAAATGATTTACAAACGTTATTTTAGTAGGTGAGAAGTCAGTTGTAATGTAAGAATAAAACTTGCCGCAGCGCCTCCCGGTTTTATAGACGCCGTTAACTCTCCGGCAACATGTCGGTACTTCTTCTTCTTCAGGCAAGAAATTTGCTTAATATATATATATATATATATATATATATATATATATATATATATATATATACCTTCAAACATATTTTTAGTAGTTTATATTTTAAAATAAAGTTTCAATAAAAATTTCGATTATAACATCTGTTTGTCTTAAGTGACAATTTTATTATTTTCAATAAACCTACTAAAATTTCTAAGATTCCTCCAAAAAAAATTTTGCAACTCCCTATGCATGAAACCATCAGTCGAGTTTTTTTTCATAATTAATAATTTATCCATTTATATATAGAATTCATAAATGAATAAAGGTACATTCCTCCATGGACTTGTATCAAAATTAATTTAGCATTTTAGTTTGCTGTAATCCCTTTTGACAATTTGGCGTTAAATTATACAGATTTAAAGCTTAATGATAATAAATTGAAATTATGTCGATAATCGCGTAATTAGTATAATATTTACATATACCATTCACAGTATTAATTCAATAACCACGCTACAATTTAATTATTTCTATATATAATGTATGACTGGTTTTGTGTATGTGTGTGATTTTTCCCCAGACAAGATGGGGGTTGAACAGTTGAACAGCGACGCGGCTCCATTGTTCTCCCCTCAGATGCGTCTTTGTTTCTACGCTGCATCCGTCAGCCGTCACGAGACGAGCGTGAGATTTTTATACAGCTATGCAAACGCTAAATGACTACATGACGTATGTTTCAATGTGGGTGCACCCTTGTCATAAATGATGGATGATTTTTCAAGTACCACAAAACTGTGACTTCATTTGTCACTTTTTGGTTCTTTATTGACCAAACAAATATATGAATATTTATATAAAACAGTAGTTATAATATGTATACAGGCGATAAAGAAAAATTTTACTTGTTATTATACATATTTTTGTGTTTAAGGTAAAAAAAATATTTTTGAAGTCAGATTAGAATTCCTAGAACATTTTTCTAAACGTATACCCAGTAGGTATCAAGTTTTTCTGATAACTGTTCGTTATTAAACTTACTTGTTTATTATTTGGCTTATTAGTTCTTTATTTTATAATTTCTTACGATATTAAAATTTAATACTTCTGTCAAATTCATTCCAAATACATTGCTGTAAATCAAATATCAAATCGTAACTGGGGATATGATAAATCCCTATGTTTCATTTTAAAAAATACACACAGTATCATTTATCTATTTATAACCAACAATTTTGTTATAGTGAAGCACATTTTGGACTAATTATTTTCTTTTATTTTTATTTTAAAAATGTCAACAATTTATAGTTTACATTTTTGTGCGCAGGGAAACTGGGTGGTTATTTATCTTTTGCTCTTACGAAACTCACCTACATCATGTTTGGCAATTTTCGTATTTTTGTTTCCTTAGGTAATTATTACATAAAATATATTTACAAATAGACGGCACGCCGAAACTAGTCAAAATGAATATAGTATGAAATCTGAAAACCGTTTTTTTTCTTAATTACAATACTTCCTTTACTTCCTACAAGGAAGTAAAAACGTATCTGACAACATCGTAATAAAGGCGGACCATGTAGACTTATAGGCCCGTATTACGAGCTCACTTTTATAATAAAATCGCGATTTTAACGCTCACTTTTACATCAAAATCTTTTGTAAAAACGAACGTTAAAATCGCGATTTTATTATAAAAGCGAACTAGCTCACTTTTATAATAATATCGTGATTTTAACTTTCAATTTTACATAAGATTATGATATAAAAGTGGGCTTTAAAATCGCGATTTTATTATAAAAGTGAATTCGTAATACGAGCCAATATTTTTGAAATGCATTTACTAATCATTCTAACTCCCATATTACGAACTTTTATAATAAAAGCAATTTTAGGAAACGTGTTATACATTAAAATCTTTGAGACCAGAAATCACTTTATAACAAAAGCGTCCTGTAAAATTAAGCTCGTAATACGGGCCATCATCTTTAATACAAAATCACCTGATATGCATATATACCACTTCTGCTTCATCTCAGGTTACAATTGCATCTAAATTTGCCAAATCAATTAAACTTGCCATTTGTTAAATTGATTAAAATTAGCGAAAGAATGACATTATAAAATAAACACGTTATCATGGTAGATTTACGCATACTTACATCAATTATTCACTTGGAATACCTACACCTAGCAATGCGAATGCGTATACTTAACAAAACACATGAGAGAATACAATAATTTGAAAAATATGCGCAACTTGTACAGATAATTAATCTTAAAATTCACGAACGATTTCGAAAATAGAGCCCCTTGCTGCAAAAATTATTAATCATCATTAAACCTCTTAAACAATTCTTAACCCTTAGTAAAAGAATTTACAAATTTTATTTGTGTTTATAGCCTCGTTCTTCTTTAAATGTTTTCGCCATAAAAAGTAATGCGCAAATAAAAATAACTGTAACTTCTTTTTGTTTGCTGTTTTATTCGCGTTTAATCCGTCGTAATGTTCTCGTTATTGACGCTTATAAATTTATCGGCCGGTCTCTCGCGTCACTTGTATTTCTTGCTGGAAGTTTGAGAAGTATTTGTTATTCAGATTCCGGTTATCTGAAGAGTTGTAAAGGGTGCGACTAAATGAAGACACTCTCAAGAGCTCTCGCTAAGACGCAGCTCGGAGCCTGGACTTGTAATAGGACAAGACGAAGGGCTCTAGAAACACTAGTTTTTTCAGCGAAATTAGCGCAGGAAATTATTTCAAGAAAATCAGTTTACAGAGAGATTTACTAACGATTTCATTTAGTACATATAACAAAAATATGTAACTTCTTAATTTATGTATTATTTATATTATATTTTGAAATTTTCATCATTAATTGATAAGGCCGTTAGGTATATGAATATTTTATTGGTTTTTCAACCTGAAATATAAAATAGTGATTTTTGGAACGATTTTTTTGATTTTAGAAAGTTCTACCTATGTTGATATATTTCTGTATTGAAACCTCAAATTATGTTCTTTGAAAATTAATTGAAAAAATTTGATGTGGCCACCACGTGACTTCCTTGTACGTTAAATTATACACATTTCTTCCTGCACTTTATTTAAACTTATTTCGCTTGTAAGTCAGATCATATCTTACAGTTAATTGTTCTTCAACTACTATTTGTTTCATGTCTTCGAACTTCACTTCGAAATGAATCATCTTTTGGAAATTTTATTAAAATGTTTTTCACTATTTCTTATTGCATTACACAAACTTATTACAATCGTTCAAAAAACTTGTAAATAAAGAGTTATTTCGTACATATGTCTCAGGAATATATTCTGACAGTTGTCCATATCAATTTATAAACAATAAATTATACATTAGAAGTCAATTAAATTGTTGTTTTTATTAAATTATTGCCAAAAGTGAATTTCAGTTCTGAATAGCCCATTTGGAACCATAAACTAGATGTTATAGCAATTTCATAAACAAAATTTCAACATTCTACGGCTATAATCGTATTTGAGTTAGGCGAAAAATTAAAAAATAAAACTACAAGCATGCATAGTGCCCTTTTGGCACTGCCGTTTGCAATAAAAAAGGAAGATGTACAACTATTTGTTATAGCAGTCCCATATACGAAATTTCAAAATTTTACGGTTAATCACTTTTGAGTTGTGCGAGATACGTAACGCCGAAACTAGTCAAAATGAATTTAGGGATGTCAAAATGAATATTTCCGTTGAAATTTTTCGCGATTACAATAATTTCTTTATTTTATGTAAGGATATAAAAATTCTAAATTTTTTTTTTTTTTTTCATTTTTAGGACTTAGTCGACGAGATCGTAACTTTACACCATCAAAGGGTAACCACCAAAAAATTATTTTGTTAAGTGTAACTTTAAATGCAGATATTTATGTCGAGAAACAAAATATTTCTCTTTAAAAATATGACATCAGAATATCAATTTTGATTTAAGTCTTTGAAATAAAAAATGAGACCAAAAGTTCTTAGCAAAAACAAAAATAGTAACATATGTGGAGAATTTTTTTTAAATGTAATTAAATGTATTTTTTCCTTAAAAACTTTTGATAAAATTGTTGAGTTTTTATATTTATGCATTTTTAAAATATGATGAAAAATCACATTTTTACGAGATTTAATAACACAAATGCCAGGAAAGAAAAAAAATATTGAAAAATTTAAATCACCGCATGGAAATCTATCAAAATAATAATAGTTTGTCAAACTATATTATTGTTTTGAAATTGTTTGGAAATGCAAATAAATATAAAACTTACATCATACAGACAGAACAACTAAACGTTTGACGCTTATATTTTCACTAAAAACTGCAAGCCACATCAGATATTTTACAGTATAAATCAATTTATTTGTGCAAAGATTAGAGATTTGAAAGAGTCATTTCAGGCGTTTATTAATTACGTTCGCTCCATTAAATATTTTCTCCATTTCTTTGCAGCGCGGGACAATTATTTATCACCTTTAAGAAACAGCGGGGGAGTTTTATTCTTGAACTTTTCTATCTAGTGGCTGGTGACAGGTCAATTTCCCGGCTGCAGTGTTGCACCTCATACACGGCTCACACGAGCACTTCTCTGGAAAATACTCTGGTTCGAGACCACACGTCAAATTAAAATCCAAATCTGCATTTTTAAATCTCCTAGTGCCAGATCGAGTGGTTTATTGTATGCAAATATATTATAATTAAATTATTCTAGTTAATTAATGTTTACCAGATGTATTAAAATATTTAAATATTTACATTAATCCCTGCATATATTTGCAATGGAGGAATTATTCAATAATTGCAAATTTTATCATTTAATTTTTGTATGCTTAATATTATTTATTCACTGTTTTGCCATTTCAATTTGCTGTATTTGTTTGTTTAATTTTACATACAACGGAATTGGTCACGCTATAAAAACGAAAAGTTTTCAAATATACCTTTAGGGTTTATGTATTTTGAAAATATATTTCTCTACAAGCAGGGTTGAATCGTTTTCAATTATTTGATTTCTTTCCAAGTCGTAGATTTGGTCAAATTATTAACTATTAACAAAAAGTCACAAGAACTCAAGGCAGGCGTATAAGGAGGTTGAGGACCCACAGGAATGTTTTTGCTGGTAAAAATCTCGTTTTTGTTTAAACTACTTTTGCAGATTTTTCTCATTCCCAATGAATTAGTCAAAATCTGATGAACGGTGGGGTAAATCAAATCACAAGATCCCAAATTCTGTCAACATTGTCATCAGTTCTTAAAGATGTAGGCCTTTTGCTGCATGTTTCATCTTCAATCGACTCTTTTCCTTTTGAAAATGCCTAAAGCCGCCGAAAAATCGGTCCCCATGAAATACCATTGTCGCCATGTAAAAGTTTCCATTGCACTGCCCAATTCTGAAGCAAAACTTGATAGCACACCGTTGTTTGAAATTAACGTTACTCATTTTTGGAAAGAACAAGAAAAAACTGTTTTACGAAAAAAAAAATCTCTACGGCCAACCAAATGACTCTAGCGAGTTTACACTCGTACTGAAGTTATAACATGTTCACCTGCCTCCTCTCCAAGTGTTATCAGATCGAACACTACGTTGCCAGTCTTATTACTTAATTTGCACACCTAGTGTAATTATATTTTGTTATTTTCTTATTGTTAAAGTTTATATATTTAAAGTGGAAGGCTGAATTAGGTCACAAGCTATTTGACATTTTTATGAAGATGATAATATGAAAAATATTCATATACGAACTACTGTTTTTGATTATTCTACAGTATATCTTTTTAATCCAATTAAAATGATTCATTTAATGAAACAAGGTAGTTAGTTAGAGAAAAAAATAATAAAACTACAGCAGGATCGTCATGATTACATTTTGTTAATATAAAAAAAAATTATGTTAGAACTGTTGTCATTCGTGAAATAATCAAGTAAATATAATAAATTTAATCGGTAAAATTTACTCTAATTCTACGAAATAACAACTCTGGTCTTGATTTTTAAATCACTCCAGTTTCGCTGTCATGATCTAATAAATGTCATTGTTGACCTTTGTTTGTTGGTTACTATGCGACAACTATTTGTATTTTTTTTTTCAAAAAATCCGTTATATTGCTTATTTAAAAATATGAGACGAACCTTTTCATATCAGGGCACCATAATCAAGTGAGCCATCGCTCTTTAATAACTCTACAACACTTTAAAATTATTTAGTTAATATTTACATCATTATTGTACAAAAATAGCGACTTGGTTAACTAATAAGATACTATTTAGATACTATCTCATTTTTAATAATAAAATGAAAAATATTTTTAATCAGAAACAACTTTTTGACGAATGTTTTATGTGTAGTTTGGTTTTTAAGATCTTATCTGGAATTTAATCCTATAACTGAGTAATTAATGAAATGAAAGCTCGTGAAAGAGTGAAGTTCTCGACGTAATGCGTAGGCGTAGGCGGTAGGAAAGTATGCATGAAGTATTCGCGTTTGGTTTTTAGAGACAAGATCAATATTGAATGCTCAAGTAATTAATTAAATCCTTGCGTACCGCACAAAATACCACCAACAACAATCCACAAGAAAGAAAAATACATTTGGGAAGAAACTTGCAAGAATATCCACGCAAAGTAATTCTTTGTTGATGAAGAATTCTTATCCATCATCAAAAACTAAAACGCACTAATTATTCTTTATTCTTATTTTAATTTTAGATGCAGCTTTCAAAATCGTAAATTATTAATCAAAACATATTGATTTACAAGTATTTGTAGGTTTTCTTATTGTAATCAACATCTCTTTTTTGTAATTTTGATCAAATAATAATAATAAACAAAATTCAAAGTAAGAATTATTATCAAAAAATGCTGGTTTATTAACTTAATTAACTATTACCATCAATAAATTTTTATTGTAATCAAGTTTTCTCTATAGAAATCAAGTGAAAATATAATTTAAATCAAATAATTAATATGTTCAACAAAAATACCGTTGTATTCGAATGTATAAATTTTTGTTTATTACCCATTATTGGGTGTTAATTTCTTTTATCGCAGATGTCAGTTATGATAAATTTATTCCGAAAAAAAAAACAGTTCATGAAATGACATCCCGGGCATTCTATCTAGAGTGGAGAGTTTAGTAATATAAAACAATTATATCCTATTTCATAAATTAAATATAGATAGCGTCATTAATTTAGTGGCATTGTATTATTGACATAAATTCATTAGTATAACGTGAAACAACTATTTCATTTCCAAAATAATGTTGTATTTATTCATTATAATCTATACAAATAACATTTAAATAAAGCATTGTTAATTACTTTATTTGCAGCTTTATTCATGTAGGAATGCAGTATTGATGATGGTTTCTTGTTAGATTGCAAGAATGTGAAAAGAAATTTGTTAGGGTGATATTTCTAGCACGTACAGCTTGGTGCATTGGCTGGCGAGATTGAATATTTTGATTGAAAAACTTTTATTAAAGTCACTAAACCTCCCCCACACATGTAAAAAACAAATTAAAGGAAAATACCCGAAGAATAACAACTTGCACAGCGTGTAAATTTTAATAGTAAATATTTTATGCTTCAATCTTTCCGAAGTTTCACAACTTGAAACTGTCCACCGGGCGATATTAAAATGTTAAAAGAATGCTTCGGCTAATTGAATCACAAATTCTGCGCTTAATTGGATTTCCTTGTTTTGTTTTATTTACTGCTGAAATTTTAAACGCCTCAATTCATCCCGAATTCCGGATATTGTCAAGGAACAAAGTAAAGCGTCTACTACAGAAACTACATTATCTCCACCGTCAAACAGAAATTCTTTTTTATATTTCACTCATTATTATTTATATCTTAAATTATTTTTATAGTGTCACATCATTTCATTGAGGAACATAGTGCATAAGAAATCGAAAAGAGACGTTCATCAGCTTCTAGAAAATATTTCTTGCCTTTTAGTGGTACGAGTTGTCAGCCTACATTTTCTGCAAGTTATCTACTTACAGCTTAAGGTGGATTCTGAAACAATGGAAATTGGACACAGCGCTATTTTTATTTGATTAAAATTGGCAACGTTGAGATCTCACACTCTACTTTTTGTTCGACTAGGAGCCACCGCTGCTCGTGTTATTTATCTATGTTACGGACCATAGAATAAATTAGGAATTATATATAATTACAGGCAATTATGTATAATTCGCAATATTATTGGATAATATGCTTAATTTATCAAACTTACCAATTATTAAGAATAATCTCTAATAATTTCTAGATTGTTAGGTTAGAGTAAGTTTGGATTGTTTGTTAGGTTAGGTTAAATTAGGTTTAAATTGCAATATTGCTGTATCGAATAATATAAGAATAATGGACCAATGGACGGGTTAAATTAACAAACAAAACACCTCCCTGCGTACGCTACTGCTTCCTACCCTCATGGTAGTACAAGAACTAGGATACAGGATTTAGATTTACTTTCAGCTGGTCGTTTACAGCGGTTTAAATGTTTTGGAGTGTCTCAAAATAAGTTGCCTTAAGGTGATTTTTCAATCTCGGAAAGAGGAGAAAGCCACAAGAACTCAAATCAGACGTAAAAGAAGGCTGAGGAGCCACAGGAATGTTTTTATTCGCCAAAATCTCATTATTTTGAAATCACTTTTGCACAAAATATTCTTATCTCCTATAGTCAAAATCTGATGAACGGTGGTGTGAGTCAAATTTAACTCTTCCCCAGTCATACAATCAACCGACGATCTGAACACATAAGATCGAAGATTATGTCGACATTTTCATCATTTCTTGAAGGTGAAGGCCTTCCGTTGTATGTTTCATCTTCAACCGACTATTTTCCTTTTGAAAATGCTTAAAACCACAGAAAAACCTAGCCCCTTGAAATAGCTCTCTCTCCGTAGGTTTACTTAAGTTTTCTAAAAGTTTCCATTGCACTGTACTAAAGTCTGAAGCAAAACTCCGTTTGAAATTAACGTTACTCATTTTTAGAACGTACTAGAAAAAATCGTTACGAACAACCAATTTACTCTAGAGAGTTCAAACTCATACTGAAGGCATATAACTTATTCATCTGCCTCCCCACCAAGTCCCATATTCTAAGTGATACTTAGTCGTACGGTACGTTGCCAGTCTTAATAATTAATTTATACACCTCGTATATGTATATATATATATTTTTTAATTATAGAAAAAAATAATTGTGGAAAGAGCTTATTGTCAAACTTGTTTATTTGTCAAATGCATATCTATAAAAATTTAATTCAGTTCCTCTCTATTCCTTTACATGTACAACGAACTGTAGAAAATTTGTGATATAATGATGACAGGAAAATTGACTGTATTAATAATGAAAAATTAATGATGATATTTATTATCATTTATAATATAATACAGTGTTTTCATTATTTTATTATTTTACGATGAAATTATACGCACAAAATTAATATAAAATGTAATTTACAAAAGAAACATGATGAAAATGATTAGCTCTCGATGTACAAACAAATAATTACGCGGAAATAATGAAAATATAAATTGACATCGATCTGATAGCGTATTATAAATTACAGCTTGTTAATACCACTTCTAAATATCATTCCATGATGTCAACATATCAGATACAGCGGAATTTATACCCAATATGGCCATCCATCACAGGAACTTTACCTGAACCATTAACTTCACGTTACGTACAATACACCGGTTATCTACCCTCAAAAGGGGGTTGTTGTCGAAGAGATAGTCCAACATGTCTTACACAAACTACGAGGGTTGTTTTTTTACAGATTTTTAAAAGTAGATAATATCTGGGGTTGTATAAAGTTGAAAAAAAATAATATCAAAAATAGTATTAGCTGTGAATTCTTTGCAAAAGTTATAGTTGGAAAGTTTGTGTAATTAAAAAGTAAAATTGTTTCTTATTGCTCATATCATTTTACAAAGTATTTTCATAACAAAGTAGCCGGATCAAATAAAACTTTTTTATAACTTCATAGCATTATCTATATTTCCTATAGTCTAAAAACAAATGCAATAATGTGATTGAAAAAATGTGAAATATCAATCGATTTATTATATTAAAAATAATTACGTGTGGGCTACATTATGAACAACGATGTCTAAAGAAATACCACATATACTTACTAATTTACCAATTACAATTAAGTTTACAGTCAAAATACTGTAGAAATTCTCAATTTTTATTGATCCCAACAAGTACAAAGTTTCACTTAATGGTCAACTTATCAATAATATTTTCAATTGATTTATCGGAGGAAATTTTGTTTTTTATTGATTACAACAAGAAAAACGGCATGTTTAGAAGAAACAGGATTTTAAATACAAATACTTACACACTGTGTATAACAAGAAATTTTTGGTTTTATGTTAATTTATTACTTTAATTACGTTACAATTTTTTAGCATACTTTACGTATCATATTACAAATATCCTTGACATGAAATATCACAAAACCATACCATTCCACTAATTATATTCATCTTTTCTCTTGGTACTGTTTTCTGCAATTTTATTTTTTAATTATGGCCTAGGAATTCTTCTGATCTGAATCTTTTTGAGAAATTGTGGGCTATAACATAATTTAACAGAGACAGAAGAAAACAGATGGTAGTACCAAAAAAAGATGATTACTGAAATGATTTAGGTATAGATATAAATTCGTGATATTGATATAAAAGAAATAAGTAAAAAATAGAAACAAATATACTCAATACAAAAACGAATTGATATGATTACCTGTTGTTCAAATTAATTTTTACACGAAATTAATTTATTTAAGAAAATATTGCCTTACTTACATTGATTACTACAAAGAAAATTGATTACAGTATGTAATAAATATAATATCTTTTAATCCTTTTTAACAATATAAAATTATTGAAAAAAATTGTGTCTTAATCTCGAGAACATCAAGGCAAAATATTTTAACAAAAAAGTGAACAAACCTATCTATTCTTTCTTTATTCTAAAACCTCTATACTAATCTTTTTGACAATAATGTGGAAAAAATTAAGTATCAGATTAGATTTGTCGTATTTATGATAAGACCTTGTTGGTTTTATTCGCTATTGGTAAGTTAGTAATGAAAACGTGTCAAAATGTCACGGAATGCAACAAATCCCTGAGTGTAGGGCTGTCAGGTACACACGCCAACAACTGGTCTAGGCAAACTGCTTAACTCCGGAGCAAATAAACATAGCGTTCACCCACTTTTCTAATCAAATTACGACTCCTTTCCAACTAACGCAAACTTCGGCCTTTGTTGCACATTAACACGGAATTTATCTAATAAATTATCAAGTTCGATGGACAACTTCAAGCCCCACAGCTTGTCTACCGATAAATCAATTCGCAAAGAACCTTTCCTTGGACTGCATCATAATTACACTACAACCAAAAGTACTAGTCAATATAACTAATCATTAATTTACCTTCTGTTATTAAAACTTCGTCTTTATAATTATATCCAGAGAAATTATTTGAAACAAAATCATTCAAAGATTACGATAATAATGTCAAATCTTTTGAATATCTCGTTCCTAGTCGATAATTAGAGAAAGAAAAATTTATTTTTAGAAATTTTATTGAAAATGAAGGTATAATTGTAATTCGTGTTATTGGACGTCTTATGGCCGTTTGCACCAACATAAATTAAATTTTAAGCTTGCCTTAAATAGACAATATCGAATCGAAATAAAATGTCAAATGCATGATTTAACATTGCTGTCAAAAATTCGATTAGATTTTTTTTGTTTAAGTCTGGCTTAAAATTTAAGCCTTGTTGGTGCAAACGGGCATTAATCATTTTAGTTTAAATACTAGATGTTGTTTCGCCTTTCACTAAGATGCAATTTAATATTTTAAGGGCTGTGATGATCACTTGATTACCTTGCTTTTACTCAAATTTTGATTGTGTGAGTTCTTTTGTTTAAATCCCATCTTTGGCAATTTTTTAATAAAAATACCGCTGTGGTTTGGAACCCACAAAAAACTAAAAGTTTGTTGCAGATGATATAAGCTGATAAGCACTGTCGCCAAAATGCAAATAAAATAAGCCCTTCTCCATCTTAGACATGTTGTGCCGTAGATGATGATGCCAATATATTACTGCAAATAGCCAGTTAAAATAAAGAAAGCTAACATTTTTCTTTGTTTTAATTTTCTTTAATGTATCAAATGTAATCAGAGGAATTTAAAATTTCTTTTAAATAATTGATTAAATAATCACATATCTGTGTAAGAACTAAAGCCCGGTTGCACCAATATTACTTAAATTTGAAGTTTCCCTTAAATCGGAATAAAAAATCAAATGAACTATTCAACATTGCTGTCAAAATTGAAATTGACATTTTTTTGTTTAACTGTAACTTAAAATTTAAACTTTGTTGATGCAACTAGGCATAAGTATATGTATATTTGCTTACAAAGAGCTTAACGTTTATGAAGATTTTGCTGAGTTGTGGTTCAACAAACCATATTCCGAGAAGATTTATAGTATCCTTTTGGAATTTTGTTGAGTATGCAAATATATATGAGTCGAATGAACATATACTTATGTAATTTGAATTCTAATTCTCCTATTTCAAATGAAATGCATTAAATATATAACGTTTAATAAGGTATAATATTATATTTTGGGAAAATAACTAGTAAAAATGAAGAGAACTATACACATATTTCAGCTTAATTGTAATCATTTTTTTTCATTGTAATCAATGAAATACGAAATTATTTTGAATACATTTTCTTAAGAAAGCAATTATTATTGTCAAATTAGTAGATAGATAGCTATATTTATATTTACGATTTTGTGTTATCTGATTAGAGTAGAATAAATAAATATATCACTTATTATCCCCATTTCTGAAAGTGCCAGTTTTGATTTAAAGTAGATATCGGGAATGATATATTTATGCCGAAGATCAAGTGGAAAAAGGAAAATATAAAGTATTATGTATTGACATATTAATGCAAAATATCTAGTTAAAATAAAACGTACTATTACTTTTTGTAATCAATTTTTCTTGTTGTAATCAATGAAAAGCGTAAAAATAGCTAAATAAGAGACATTTCGCTGTCAGTAATAAGTAGTTAAATAAATAGAACTAATGAGGAGTCCTAACAAGGAAGATTTCCTCCCTCAGGAAACCGCAGGACAATCGGCCGGTCCTCATTTCCCGTTTCACGCACCAGAACTCCCTTTTATCCTGCAGGACTCGTCATTATCCATAGTGAATAGTTGCAAAAACAATCGGAAAACAAATCAAACGCCATCGCAGAATTCGGAGGAATAAATCAACTCATTGTGGACGATGCGAGTCACCAACAGCACCTGGATTTTAATACGCTCGCTCTGAAAAATAGCAGTCGTTTGTTTGCTACATGGAATTTAATTACTTCAAATTACTATTTATTTTATTTATTCCGCACTGGGAAATTTAATTTATTGGACTATAAACATTAGTTTAAATGAAAATGCTTTCACTACGTGAAACACTTTTATTTCCATATTGTCATATACATACGGGGCTGGATTCCATATTGCAATAATTAATTCAACGGGAAGACAAAGGGTCGTAGGAACAATTATTGTAAACACAGGTGTATGTGAAGGATTTTTATTAAATGATAACTGTCAGAATCTAAATATCGGTTCAGGTAATTACTAGATGTACTCAAATTATACAGTATAAATAATTTGTAATACCATGTATCAACATAATTGTTCATAATTATGGGAAATTTCCTTTGTCATTTCTCTCTAATATACATTCGAAGATCATATTTAAATTAAATTAATTTAGGGTCATTACACTTGCAATACTTTACCTAGTTATTTTGTAGAATCTCGGATTTTCTATATTAACGGTAACACATCTTTTGTTTGTAAAACTGAAATACATATTTATGCTTTATTTATTTATTTTATACTTAATTTTGTAAAACTACGGTACCTTATGAATTAAGTAGCAATTTTATATAATAACTATAGTGTCTTGTCAATCCATTAAGGAACAAACACGACAAGTGAAATTGAGATGAGAATTCCACCTTTTGCCAGTTTACTTATATTTTATCGGTGCATATTCGCCAATAGCTCTACAAGGAACCTTCAGCTAGTTTTGGTTCTAGTGTTGCCGTCTAGATCTAGACTCTTGTCTTGTCTTGTCTAGATTATCAAGATAAGACTGTCAAAAATCTTGTCTTGAAATTTCAAGGCAAGACAGGTCTTTCTTATTCTACATCAAGACCCATTGACGGTCCCGGAACATGCGTTAAATTATCAGTAAAGAGCATAAAAAATTTGTCTTCATATTTAGTATTCCTGACGAATATGTTAGTGTCGGAATTGATTACAGCAATAAAAATAAGTATTTATTGATTACAATAATAATATTTAAGTATTGATCCCAAATGCAGGTAACTATTAAAATAAGGTTTAGTATAGATCATTTTGATAGCTGGCTAGAACATTCGGTAATAATTATTTAATCTTGATTATAACAACGAAAAGTACAAGTACTTTCAGAAAGACTACTAAAATCAATAATTATCAAATACAATAAGTGCCAGAATCGGTAATACTTGAAAAGTTGTTTAAAGAATGCATGACCATTTTATTTTTTAAACATTTGTTATTATTATGTGACATCAGTACCAAAGCAATGATTTTGTTTCTGCAGAGCGTGTAAGGAAAATATGCATATCCATATTTGGTATTCCCGGTTGAGAAGTAGTGCAGTGCAGGCCATATAACAAACCGGCGCGCCTCCGTCCACTCTTCTTCTTGTTAGGATTCTTTTGAAGTTGTCACATGGCGGTCGATATTCGTGATCCTTTGGGGAGCGGGTTCCAGCGCCATTATGTGTATAAATGGCACAATAAACTACTTTATCGGACCCGGCAACCTCGCGGGAACTATACGCCCAAGATCGAACGAAATTAAATCTTAGCACAATATGGAGACAAACATTTCATGTTGATTTAGGACTCGATTCTTCCTTCGTTTTGTCTCTTGTCCATTTTGTTATTAGTCTGAATAAATAGCAGCTTGTCGCTCATGTGTCCGATAAACATTTAGACAGCACCAACATTCTGTTTCACAACTCAAATATTAAACAACAAAACCAATTCGTCCAATATAAAGATTACATTTCATTTTATGTGTTTATACAGTACGGGCAGCAGATACCTAATGGTTAATCACAAAACTTTCAGTAAATCTAAAAAGAAACTCTATCGTAAATACAATAGACACTTATTTGCTAATTATCATTATAATTACATTTAAATTTATTGAAGAAAACTTTGTTTTTAATTGATTAAAACAAGAAAAAATGATTACAATAAAGACAATTTCACTTAATTGTAAGTAACGGAACCTCAAATATCTCACACATGTTATTTAATAATTATAATTTCATTCTCATAAGTAATATAATAAGAGCCATGAATTTATTAGAAAAAATTACGAATAATTGTGACTTGGTAACATACAAAAGAGTATCAAAAATGACATTAATATTACGACAACGAAGCAACGGAGTCATTTTTGCCCCGAGTTTTCGTTACTTAGCAGAAATTATAAGTAAATTTTACGTATTAAATTCATAGCTCGAATTATATTTGCCTGATTATTTCACAAATGACACCAGTTCATACATAAAAAATTTCATATCAAAGAATTAGAACCATGTCAATACTACTGTGTTTTATCAATTTTTTTCAATAAAACTCTACCTATGGCCATCAAAAGAAGAAATGTGATTGGGTGAAAATGACATGTAAAGAATAATCAATATAATTATAATTTATTGAAAAAAATATGATTTTTATTGAATATCTACAATAGAAAAAAAATTGATTACAACAAATAATTATTTTGTTATATTATAATTAACAAACAAATAAACAGAACCTTAAATAGTGGTACTTTAAATGTAAAGAATAAACATGAGAACAATAAAATTCAGTTCAGATTCTACAAACACAGAGTGTGGCAATTGACAATTATCCAATAACATATTTAACAGTTATAATTACATTTTCCCGATCATATTTAATTTTTATAGTTACAATTTCAGTAATTTATTGAAGGAAATCTTATTTTTTTTATTTTAACAAAAAAAAAATATTGCAGTTAGCACATAAAAGGTATGTGCCTTTAATTGATTACTATAAAAAAAATGATTATAAAACAGAATAAACATATTTTTTTTTATTTTAACTGCCCATCTTTCCGTAAGATTATTATTACATGTATTACAATAAACTGTTACAATTTTATAACTTATTTTGGTATTATAAATATATTTTTAATCGTCAGATAGTTTTTACAGCTACGAGTATATCTTGATAGATTATACTGTATAATGCTACGAGTTGTACTATAATTGGAGTAATATTGTTAAAATATGGAAGAAGTGATAGAAAATATTAAAAGACTTGATAGACATTTCTGATGAGAACGTTTTAAGCTATTTTTATTAATGATATTGTTGTAATCAGAAACTGTTGATTAAATCAATGTTTTTTGTATACTCTGTTCATTTTCTGTTCTTATTTTTGTCGTATAGCTATTGTTTTATGTGTCAATGGAATGTTATCTGATCTGCCATTATCAGTGTATTATAGAAAAGTGTCAGTTTTGTTGTAATGACATGGTGTGCTCAGCATTGTTCTCTCCCTCGTTAATAACGTAGAGTCATGTCGGAATGCTTCATCCTCGCATAGTTCTAATAATGCCAACCCTCCTAGAGCCTGGAATATCGATCATTTTAAACAAAAATAATTTTACAGTAAATTTCGTGATTCGTGTTTAAGTGTGAATAGTTCAAGTCGTTAACTATTTCATGAACAAACACAATTACTGGGTTCAAGTGTTGCTGGATAATTATTGCATCTTCCCCAGTGTTTGAGTGGTTGTCAGGACGACGGAACAGCGGAGTTACGACGAGACAGTCGAACATCGTCGTTATTTTTATCTGTCACTCGTTTGGTTTTACGAGAATTGTCGAAGGCCTGTTGATTCGTCACTATTATGTCTATCGTCTAGCTGAAATAAATGTGCGTAAAAGTACCCATCTCAATTTTGAAAATATTCAATAAATAATATACAGTGTGTACAGCGAACATGAACTTTTCCTTAACTTTTTTATTAGAAGGAGTTGAAACATTTTCTTTATATACAAGTTTTATTATATTAGCGAGAGAAAGAAATTTTAAAGCATAATTTACCTCAATTTTTATTATTTAAATGGGAACCAATAATTATTTTGTTAAATAAAAACGCATTTGTATTTTCCTTTTCCAATGATATATAGTTGTCATAAGTGAGTGTCAAAAACTTTGAGAAAAATAAGATAATTAAGAAATTAAGTAATTTTCCGCCGGCTATGTATAATTAGCAAAATGTAACGAAATAAAACAGCATCCTACTAGCAATGGGAAGGCCCTGGGTTCAAATTCTGTGAAGTCCATGAATTTTTCAAAAAATTTTTTCTTCATCAAAAAGGTGCATTCAGATAAGCACTTGGTTTTAAAGTTTACAATTATGTTTTAAGTTTAGAAATAGCCTCACAACACATCGTTCACATAATAAGATTTCCATTAGGTGCGCTATTTTGCATATATTAAATAAATTAATAATATAGATTACTTAGATAATATTATTTTGTCAAAATACGTTGTTCACATTTCAGGTAGTTGCCAAAATTAATTGTTCTTTGCGATTCATTTCAAATCAATAGTAAAATTTGTGGTTATATTTGAAGTGACAGCTTACAAAGAGAGAAAACTACATGACGCTATTACATACTACCTGCTTTGGTATTGGTCCATTCCTAAACATAAACCTAAACATAAAGTTTGGAGTTTGCATATATACTTTACGTTTAACGCATGCACTACGATGCGCAGTGTGAATGTTTTCTTTTTGATACATGGCGTCAAACTTTCCTAATCTTAAACGCAATTGTAAACCTTAAAACTAAACACTTATATGAATGCACCTTAAAATGTCCCAAATAAGAGGCTACCTTTGTCTGATTTAAGCGACTCCGTATTTCATATAGTTCTCGAGATCCCTGACCTTAAACAATCACCTGTATAAGTTTACCTATTTTCAAATTTTTTTAATGTAGTGGTTTAATTTCTGCGAATTAATTTATGAAACAGTGCCAAATATGAAATATCAAAAAATGTTTTAAATAAAAATGTACTGCTTTTTTAATTGAAAATATGTACACATATGTACTCGTATGTATTTTGACATATGAAGTCGAATGGTAATAATTTAAGGGTTTGTATTCTTCACTTAAAGTTGGATAGAGATATAGTTTTTGTGGTATTACCAATGTGTTTTTATATAATTATATCTATTTTTATCATTTTTATAGTACTGGTCAAATTGATCTCGTTGATTCATCAGTATTATATCTGTTTTTGGGGGTAGATTTTTCCTGCTTTCGTTGTTCCGTCGTGTGTGAACGTAGGGACATTTAGATTCCATTTAGTGGGATGAGGGAGGTTGGCAGTGTGGTCATTAGTAGAGCAAGACACCCACCTGGGATTTGAACCCGAATCACTCACTCTCAATTTGCCTCTCACTCACTTAGTCGTTCTGCTTCGGCACACAACCTACGTAGATAAATCACACTAAACAGAATTGATAAACTGGAAGAATAATAGAAAAGGGCCAGAGTTACACCTGTTACAAAGAACTAAGATGAAATAAGTTTGTAGAAATTGTAATTACAAGAAACCATTAAAAACAAAGATAAGTTCTCCACGAACAATGTAATTACTATTTTTTGTTTTGTAAAACCAAAACATCATCGTTTCAATTATTTAATTAAATCAAAGAACGCAGTGACTGCTGTAATTATTCCTGCAATCTGCAGTGAGCAATGCAATTACCCAACGGATCCGGAAGTTGGAAGAATTAGCACGCCGTTACCAGCACCATCACGTACACAATACTCGAATTAGAAAAATCATTGCTATTTCAAGTCACATCGCATAATTACCACTCCTTTACATCTTTTTAAGGGCCTATGAATTTTACATCTCAATTCATTCTCAAATTAAAATCGTCATACATTCTTTTATGGTCTTTTTTAATTTTATTAGTTTGTTATGCTAAACATATATTTTTAAATACCAAGAATTCTTATAGTTATTTATTATTGAATGCACTAGCTGTGAAACTAAATGTTAAAGATAATAAATAAAATTCTAAATATTAATAATTTTTTCAATAATTTCTAGTCAATACTACCTACACTATTTATTTACTGTAATTAAATTTTACTTTTATATATTATAATTTAATATGAACCATACTTATGATAAACTAAAGATACTAACCATAGATTATACAGTGTGTTCATTTTATTTTGTCCACTATTGCTATCTCGAGAACTATAAGAGCTACGAGGTCGGTTAAATTAGCAAACAATTTCTATTTTACAACACTATTAACATGAAACAAACAAAAAAAATTTTAAAACCAGTTGTTCTCAAAATACTGGTCACAACTTTTTTATTTTAAATGTGAACCTATTTTTTTTATTTGCTTATTCGATAGACAATTTTATTCTGAATTCAATGATATAATATTATCATATCCTAACATAACAATTTTTTTGAGAAAAATGCATCTGAAGTTTTATATTAATTTGATTAAAATACGACAATAATAAGAGTGCCATGACGGGAAAAAACGGAATACAGTCATTTTTAATCTGGAATTAGAGTGTCTTGACAGAAAGAATATACTTTTATCTACAACTATTGAAATAGAGGTACATTATACGTGTGATACTACATATAATATACTACTCATATTACACAAGTGTAATATGAAATGTTATATTACACGCTACACTTTTCTGTAATAAATAGAGAATATAATTTAACACATAACATTTTAATAAACTGCTAATTTATTAATAATATATTTTTAATTATAAATATCAATATAAATGATTATAAAAGTATAATAAATACAATTTGAATAGTTATTTTGACATTTAAGTGCTACTGTGGCGCCATCTGTTAAGCTTTATATATACTACTCACAGCTAACGATATTTAACAAATAATATCAGATTTTTTATATGCCTGATAGTTGTAGATAAAGTATAGTATTTGACTCGCATAATATGGCTACATATTATGCTTGTTAAATAATATACTATTATTCACTTACTTCTGTCAAGACACTCTAATTTCAGGTTAAAAAATGACGTTTACTCCGTTTTTTCCGTCATAGCACTCTTATTATTGTCATATTTTAATCAAATTAATATAAAACTTCAGATTCATTTTTCTCAAAAAAAATTGTTATGTTAGGGTATGATAATATTATATCATTGAATTCAGAATAAAATTGTCCATCGAATAAGCAAATAAAAAAAATAGGTTCACATTTAAAATAAAAAAGTTGTGACCAGTATTTTGAGAACCACTGGTTTTAAAATTTTTTTGTTTGTTTTATGTTAATAGTGTTGTAAAATAGAAATTGTTTGCTAATTTAACCGACCTCGTAGCTCTTATAGTTCTCGAGATAGCAATAGTGGACAAAATAAAATGAACAACCTGTATACACTATAGATGCGAAATTGCAATGATATCAGTTGGGACTGTTTTCAGCGCCACTCCGTGTGTGCTCCCGCAACTAATTGATATATAGGAAACCGCGTAATACATATTATTCACATCCATTTATGGTTTCAAGTAAATTATTACAGGTACATATTTAGGTATATTATGAAAAATAATTTCAAAAATAATCAAATATTTAATTTTTGATACATACTTTATTTAAACATTAATATTACATTTCCATTTATATGTTAAATGAACTATTTCTCCGATTTTGATTTCTGATTGTGAGTCTAGAGGCGTATTCCATTTGCCACTTTGAAATGATCCAACTTACACTTTAGAATTCGGATCACTTTTTTTCATTTTTTTATTCATTTACCAATGATCTAGTAGCATTTTAATAAATTAAACTAATTCCTGAACTTCCATTAGCTTTTATGATACAAACACTAATACACAACGTTTCGGTAACTCAATACTGGTACTGAAACATTATGTATTAGTATGTATATTTAATAAAAGATAATGTAAGTCTAGTAATTAGTTTATTTTAAGAATGAATCATTATCTTATTAATTCGAAGGCAAATGGTAGTTTATAACTTTTTTCTATAGCAGATGTTAAAGTGCAATTTTATCAACTCAAAATAGTGGATAAAGTAGCACTTTAACCGCAAGGGTAGATAAAGTAACACTTTAACAGCAAGGGTAGATAAAGTACTTTAACTTTTGTTTATTAGAAGTACATTTCCATAACAACGCACACTACTGACATTTTAAAATTGTTCTTAAATAATAATTTAATTTTTCTAATTCTATTCTCTTCAAAACCTGCTATAGAAAAAAATAGAATTTTATACACGACGATAAAATTAAATTATCGACTCGCGAAAAATAATTCACTCGCGATTATATCGCTCGTGAATTAACACTTTCCGCTTGTCGATAAAATATTATTTTATCGTCTTGTATAAAAAATAACTATTATTGTACTACAGGTACTCAAATGTTACTTTTCTTTATTATAAATTGTTATGTAGGTATATCATATATTATACACTTAAAACTTAAGTAATATTGGTGCAACCGAACATAAATTATTATTTCAATCATTTGTTTTCTTATAATTAGTACTTTAACGTGCTTAAGATAATCAAATGTTATTTTATGTTATTGTAATCAGGACAAAATATTTTTTATTGAACGTACATTCAGTTAATTGATACTAGTACTAAATAATCTTCAAACCTTGAATCCTTAATGCAATTGTATTTATTTTAATCAGTGGTTATTATTTATTACTTCATATATACTTATTTTAACGTTGTAATCTTCATTGGATTTGCTAGTCTTTCTAATTACACTTCTTATTAAATCATAATATAATTGTGTCAACAAGCAAAATATACATACTGAATTTTAATTCGTGGAAAATATAATTAAAATTAACAGAAAAATATAAATTTTATTTTAATCAATTTTCTTATTATAATGATAATCAAATGATATTTATTCTTTCTTCCTTTTAAGGCAATGATAAGGTTGTAGTTATCTAGTGATGAAGATTTTATATTAAAAGGTGTGATTCATTTCGAAGTAAGGTTATCAGTAATATTTTATCAATTTATCTTATCACTTATATGTGAAATGTTATCATATATTTTTGTACAGTATTATTTTTAAATAGAACTGGTTTAGACGTGTTACTCTCATAGGAAAATTTTTGTAATGAGGAAAACGTGAAAAGGAAATGTCACGTAGTGGTTTTTTTGTGGTAGATAAAAATAAATATAAAAAATGTATTATTCAGTTTTAAAACGAAGTGTTTAAGTGATTACCTATAATTTAAAGTTTTAATTATTGTAATCATTTCCCTCCATTTATGGATATTCCAAGTCATATTCTCCCAGACATTCTCTGTTCCTCTTGCTATTGTCCTTTATCAAATCCCCCAGTGTACTCTACTCCTTCCGGAAACCTTTGCGCATCCTGTAAAAATAAATCGGGTGTACAAGTTACGAGGAATACTACGTACGAAGCGTTAGCACAAGTCATGCGGTTCCCCTGTAAATACAGAAGCAAAGGCTGTGAAGAATACGTTGTTTGGGAAAGCAGACATATCATGCATTGCCAGTTTCGGGAAGATGATGATGTATATGATGTGGAAGAAAAGTGCTGTATTTGTAGGAAGATTCTTGATAATTCGCCAAGGTATTTATTTAAAATTTGTGTACATAAACTATATTTCTCACTGTTGATTCTCACGTCATCTATTGTAATCATTGTAATCAAATACTTGGAGGGACGGGGGATTGATGACATCATCTTATCAGGTGATACATATAATAATGGATCCAATATACAAAAAGAGTTGCAGATTAAATTAACGAAACTACTAACACACAATGAAGCACAAATTGTCAACGCCAAAATCACCTTCATAAATGGCATTTTTTTAAATATTTAAAAATATGCGTTACCGTGATTACACTACTGTTTCTGTTTCATTTTTGTCGTTGGTCAAACGCAGAGAGGCTATAATATATACCGGGAGTACCAGGAGGTTATTTTATCAGTAAAAATAGAGTAGTTTCATTATCATAATTACAAAATGACAGCAATGTATTCAAGCGTTTATTACATGAGTAAAACACAAAGAATACTTGTCAGACTTGTCAAATTTCAAAATCAAACGGACACAACGACTGGTTTAAGTTTGACATTTCTGTTCCATGTAAATCGAATTTAATAAAAAATATATTTAAAAAAATTATTATAACCAAAATTAATGCTTTGTGCGTGCTTGTAATCAAAGCATTTTACTTCTAAGTTGTCAAATATCACCACAACTCTTCATATGTATCATTTAGAAATACTGATAATCATCTACAAATATTGCTAATTCCACCAAACTAGTGAAGTTATCTTTGAAACTAAATTATTTACTTTTTGCTTCATATAAATTGGGATAGTAGTTTAGCATTTCAGGATGTTATCTAATGGTATAAATTTGAGACTAACTAATCGATGTTAATGGCTAAACATTTTATGCATCTGGATGTAAATGTTTAAACAAATAGATAATTTATAATTTCTTTAATTAATATTTAATATTTTTTAGTCTATGTTTTATCTCTACGTTTAATCATAAAATAAACGCTTTAATACATTGCTGTCAATCAATTTACACCGTAACTGTAATAATGATATGCTCTATGTTTACTGATAAAATAAACTCCCGGTATACGCCTCTGTAACACATACGATAATGAGATAGCAAATAAAATCTATGGTATGTGTATACGACAAAGATGCAAAATAAAAGTTTAATAATTCTTGCAACAGAAATTGATGATGTGAGGATCAATTGATAGAAATAGTGTACGTATTTTCAAATTTGTATCTCACATCCTCTTAAGTGTTAAGTTTTATTACCCAAAACTGGATAGAAATAGAGCCTCTTCGATATTACCAGTCAACTCTACGAAAATATTTAAAAAAGTATGCAGTGTAATGAGCAAATATAATTTTTCGTGGTATGAAAATGAAGTAAATCACCCAAAAAATAGCGGTAGCCATGAAAGTGAGACAAAAATGAACAAGGTTTAACAGTTTATCTGTAAAGTTAGCTGCGTTGGTTTATTTTTATTATTATTTTCAATTACTGTTGAAGTGAACAATATTCCATAAAATAATTATGAATTTGAAAAATAACAACAAAATAAAATTGCTATATTTTTAGCATAACTTGACAAATAAAAATAAAAATAAACTAATGCAGCTAACCGTTAAACATTTGTTATTTTTGTCTTAATTTCATGGCTACTGCTATTTTTACAATGGACATAAAATTAATTGTGCTCATTGATTCAGCTGCAGAATTTTATGTCCTGAAACGGTTACTTGAAGCTTTTTTGCTTAGAATAATTAGGGAAGCAGAAAATTATATGTTAAATCCCTATGTTCGGGTATTTGAGTCACCACTCTGTATATATATTTTTATAATTTTGTTGAATTGATTTTTATTTTTATATTTTCAAGGTATAAATGTCAAAAGGGCCACAAAATCTGTTCCCTGTGTGTACCCTCAACCCATCGCTGTCAACTTTGCAAATGTAAAATCAACACCGATTTAATTTACATTTGTGCATTTAAATCATTTGGATGCCATTTCCAATCAAACAGAGACAGAACAATTCGCCATGAAATAGACTGCTCATATAGAGACTATAGCTGTCCTTTCTCTCTTCAAGATTGCAAATGGAAGGGTAGTCTACAACGTATGTCGCAGCATTTGAAAACGTCACACTTCGAAGCAACCATCACAGCAGACAACACAGTTAGAAACTTCAACCTAAAAGATGATTATTGGGTGATGGTAGCCCATGGTTGCACCTTTCAGTGCTATTGTTGGGTAGGGGAATACTCTGTGGAATGGGTAGCGAAATATATCGGACCTCAAGAGAAGAGCAGTGATTATATTTGTGAAGTTAGACTCAGTGATAAAGACACGAAAGAAGTTTTAGTGTTGACAGATAAATGTCATGGATGGAATAATGTTTCTCTGGACAAATGTATAGAATTAAGTCTTGATGACATGGCTAAATATTTGACTAGAGGCAAATGTAGTTTTAAATTTAAAATAGTAGAGAAAATATATGAAAGTTTAATTTGATTACAATACGCAACGAAAACAGGTAATATCTTGATTACAACAATGAAGTGGTGATTTCTCATATGTGGTATATGATAATTTTATGATTCTGTACAAAAAATTAAAATTCCAATATTTTTTAAATTAACTGTTGATAATTTCAGAGAAAAACATTCATGAAGATTTGAAGAGAATTTGAATTCATTCAATGAAAACAATGTTTGTAAACATTAAACAGCCTTCGAAAATCATATGATATTGACAATGTTGACAATTCACATTTCAATGCCAATCAAATTTACATCAATACAATCAGTTGTGTCAGAACAGCAAAATATTTTTATTTTATTCTATGAGTTACCTATATTGGTATGTTATAGATTGTTTCGTTAATAGTTACGACTAATTTATTATTAACAATACTTATTGGAGGTCATTAAGTAAAAAAAATCGTTCGTTAAATTTTCACTTTTAGCATTGTAATCTGTTCTCACATTCTCCTACGTGACGTCAGAGATATGGCGCCGTTATATAAATTTTAATTTCAAATATATATAGTTTTTGTCATTATTATTGTAACAGTGTATATAGCCCATTTTACATAAAATAGAGGGAATTGTGATCAAAGATATTTACTGAAATATATAGGCATATTAAATATTTTAATTATCTCAAACTTCGTTGAGTATAGTTTAATAATTAAAATATATAAACACATAGGTATTTTTAGTTCAAATTCAAATACAATATTACAAATAATAACTAACGCTAGAAGAGGACCAAAGTGTAATGTTAAGTAAAATAATTAAAGAAATAATAGAAACTTACTGTTAATAAAGTTGTAAAGTACGTATATATTAATAATTATTAAACTATATTTAATTGTAAATAATATATTGTTAAAAATATTTATGTTATAAATAATAATAAAATATACATATTTATATTAAAATTTAATAATCATTGCTTAACCACTTAATAATATTGTTCTTCACTAGTTTTCATATTACAATAGTCCATGTGGTGTACTCTCCAGTTTAGCTAATCTGGTAAACGCCCTTTTCGTTATAAATATATCAATACAGATAATTGCTATAAAACAGATTGAGACATGTATATTTATTAAATCAAATTTCAAACAAATATCTATTTCTAATATTGTTTAAACATTTATTATATATTATTATGTTTTGAATGTTATTGGTACTATTTCTGTTTCATAGATTTCGTATTAGTCATCCAATGATTTCTAAATTAAATCCAATAGCTTTCCCAAGAGGATTTAGTGGTATTTTCAATACTTATACCCCTACAAAGTGTGTCCATTGTTGTACAAGTGTCAATTTATTCCCAATCAATTCGTATTATTTTTATCGGCAGTGCACATGTGGAGATAAAGATTAAAACAGAATTGGAGGGTGAGTAAAGAAGATAAAAGAATAAGGATAATTGATTTATATTTATACTACTTTCCAATTTCAGTATTATGTTCACAACGTCAACACAAAGAATTTTGTAATAGATTCAAAAACCAATATGCAAGAATGAAAACATTAGCTTATTTCTCATAAGTAACGAATATGCAGTCACAGTTTAACACGTAATACACAACATGTAACGTTGAATTTAACCAAACAAACAAAATAACTGTATATTCGATCACATATGACAACATAAATATGAAGAAATTCAAAACCATTACGTTTTAAATTTTTTTCTACAAATATTAAAATTGGTAAAAATATATAATTTTTAATCCACTTTGTCGTTTAATACATTCTTAATTTATAAATGTTATAAAAACTTCATAGCATTAATGTATGTACAATAATGGAGATATTCTTAAAAAATATAAAAATGTTGATATTTTTTCGGCTTACCTTTTTCTGAAAAAAAACTGCAAGTAAAAACCATTGGCAACTTATGATGGCACTCTATAAATAAGTAAGATAAATTCATTTTAATTTCTTTTTATTTATTAGAAAAGAACAAATCAGAATTAAAGAAGTAAAAATTAAAAATAAAAATTTTCTTGATGTCCACACCCGAACATTGAAAATGGCATCAATATGAGCATATTTGGCAGGTAATCCAGAGATCTTTATAAAGAGATTGCGAATAAAGTTCATTAGGTACATGTTTTTCATTCCATATAGATCATTCGCTTTATTCATTTATCACTATAACATCATAGAATCATACCCCTTATCATAGGAAAATGTCACAATTATTAAATATCATTATGTATGTTTGAAAGTAAACACTACCTTAAAATAAGAGTGGCAATATGTAACATGTACGAATTACATACATTAAAATTTCATTTCTGTATTTCACTTAATATAAATATTATTCTGTATGAACTACGTCGTTAATATAACTTCGGCTATTACCAAAATTTACTTTTTTCCACTGAAAGACGCAAAGATGGTAAAAAATGCATGAGTCATATGGCCTCACCGAAACTATCAAGATATTCATTTAAATATGCACACTCAATCAATTTGAGCCTAAGACTAATACTTTTAAAAATATTTCCTGTGTGCCAACATATGCTTTATGCTATCATATGCACATTTCACCCAGATTAAACTACAAATAGTAAAAAGCTACTTAAAGTAGTAAATAAATGTAAATACTATTTACAGCTGGCAGTTAAATCAGAGTAATATGTAGCAAAGCTACAACTACAGTTACAATTTATTTAAAGCAGCTTAGCTACAGCTAAAACAACATATATTATACTTAAGCTACTTAAATAGCTAGCTATTGCCCAACTCTGATTTAATGAATCAGTTTCACTATTACAATAAAGTAATACACTTGGTTATTCCATTATTTATTGTTACTACCGTTTCATCATTTTGGTAATCATTAGACGACTAAATAATCTAATGAGTTTTTTGTGCATTTACATTTCCACTAATTCTATTTTAAACAAATAAAACATTCTTTCCTATGAGGAAAAGGGAAATAGTGTTGTAATCAATTTTTATTATCATAATCAACAGTAGATAATTCTCAACGAAATTAATAGATATTTGACAATCGAGGAAGTTGTAGCAAGACTATCTTTAGAGGATATTATGAAGTACACTTTCCACGTCAGATACAATTCCCGGAAGATGATGTTTGATAAACGGTCTCTACAAGTGTAAATATGTCATTATCAATAGATTAAAGCATATCTGTTTATATTTATGATTGAAATAGTAGCTTTTATTTAGATTGAATTAAGCTGTAAATCCCTTGCTGATTTCCACTAAAACGCAAGTAAAACACCTGCTACATTTTCCTTTGTAGAATACCCAATGAAGAACTGAACATATATGTTCATTGTGTTTCTCAGTTTATTTAGTGTTTCTCGTCTATCCAAATGTAAATCAATTGTAGTGACCAAACTGTTTTGTTTTTGAACCCTACCTTGGGATTCTACTATCAGGCTGTATAAACTAACAAAGACTAGGATTGTCACTCTGTGATTGCACGTTCAAATGAAACAGAGATGTACCATGCGTTTATGAATTTGTAATATATGTAAATACACCGTACTACACCACTTTATAAGCTTTTGAATAATTTGGAACGAAAAATAGACTTGTTGTAGTTAGAGGATTCTGAAAGGAATTTACTGACAAAGGATCTTGAAAATTAACAATAATTTACAGTTTATATTGTTTTTATTCTGAATAATAAAAAACATATTTGTTGTGCGTTAATGTTATATCTGATTAGAAAACATTAAATTAATTCAAAGATAATTCTATTAAAAATATCTATGGCAGCACAAATCAAGGAAAGTTTTTCATAAAATTTAAAATATTTAAATCAACCAATCAATCCATTTTAGGTGACATTAGCGCGAATAACATTTTTAAAATTTAAAACGTTATGATTACAACGACAGTTTTCAATTTAGACAAATCACTACTAAAACAATTTTTTTTTACTCCATACTATTTATGTTATCCATATCCATCCTAGAGTGGATCGAGTGGATATAAAAAACATCTGACCTGTCAATGTCACAATAAATCTTATTTTTTCGAAAATGGAAAAATTCTAAAATACCTAATCAAATATAAACCCTAATGTATAAAAATATTATCTAAGGTCATATTACACCTCACAATATTTTTTTAAAATAATAATAAAAAAATATTTCATAAAATGTTAAACTGCTTGATATTTGACAGCCACTGCATTTCTCACAATTATCTTCCCCTTCGCGCTGGGCAAGTATTTCAAATGTTTGTTTACGTGATTATAATCTTAACTGTGTGAATACCACTGATCTCTATATATACTTCTGGATAGGGCATAGCATATGAAAAAGAGAGGCCTGTGGCGGCCATTTTCCTGAGGTCTGAATCTAATCCAATTGGCGCAAAATATGAAGTCATTTGTACCTATAACGAAATATGAGAAATCTTTTTAATTTTGACTTGTTTTAGTTATTTAATTTTGAATTGTTTTAGGTACTTATAAAAATGATAACAAATTGCATCGCAGAATAATGGTTCTCAAATTTATTTACTAAAAAATAGGTTAGAAACGACTATGACCGAACAATGCCTAAATCATCTAATATTTCTGTGCTTCAACAATCAACAATTATATTTTACGAACATTATAATAATAATCATTTACTAAATGTGGTAATGTGGATTTTTAGTTTTTATTTCGATATAAAACCAGGTCTGCTTTTTTATATCATGTAAAAATAGGGTGTATTAAACTAAAAATTATATTCTGTGAATTGTATGCATAATATATTTTTACTTGTGATTTTTAATATTTCATTAGATTTTCCTTTACATCGAATAATAATATTTTGATAATATTTTTGCGCAATTCGCTTTTTTCATATTTTACTTGTTTCTATCATTCTTTCAACTAAATAAATAGTTGCCCTAAACAATTTAAAGTTAAAAAACTAAAATAAATAAAAATTTAAAATAAATCCCATATTTCGTTGTAAATACTAACAACTTCATTTATATTTCGCGCCAATTGGATTAGATTCAGATCTCAGAAAAATGCTATGCCCTATCCAGGTATTATTATATAGAGAACAGTGGTGAATATCTAAATCTCATTGTGTTTTCTTCGTGTTAGTCGTAGAAAAAGTATACTGTACAACTCGAGTGGAATGCTCATAGCCATTCTTTTTGTAAAATATACTATTATATAATTTATTTTAAAATCTTCTCAATTTATTTGTTTTGTTGTAATTAATATAAAAAAAAACTATCTACTTTATGTTTTAATTTTATTTCGTATAAAATATAAAAATACCAATGTGTATTTAATCCTCATTAGTGCATTTTAATAAAATGTTGTCAATACCTGATTACGATAAAGAAAAATCTGCTAATATCCTAATTTAAATTTGTAACTACACAGGAAATAAAATGCTAACGTTTCAATTGTAATCATTAGTGTCATTACCCATATCTGCGATAAAACAGATTTCATAGGTATATTTATAATTATTTATACGTATTTAAAGTGCATTGTTGAACTAACAAATTTTACAGTTAATAATTAATCAATTTACATAGTACAAAGTGACGTTTCTGTATTACTGCTCAAAAATTTGTAAAGTACCCCTTCAGTAAATTAAAAATAATGCAGCAATGCCCACCCCTTTCTAATATGTGACTGACATCTAGTTGACACCCCTTGACATGATCTGTCACTCATAGGCCCTATTGTCCTTCCGTAGGGTGCGTTCTAATTGTGACATTCTTCGTGACCGTGTTAAAGACTTGGATTATCCGAAACTGATCCTGAGGAGTAATATAATACAATCCCAGAACGTTCCGTTTTCATTATTATTCAGTGTGCATTAAATGCAAAGGGGCGAATTACCCTTTATTGGAGCTCTGTGCAAATAACAACGCCTGGACAAGATCTTCAAGACGCCCAACACAATTCGTGCGGATAATCAACCAAAATCAATACAAACGAGTTGTTTGTAATCGTTTATTTACTACAAATTAAAACAAACATTGTAGGGTTTATTGGCAGTACTATTATAATTATAAAAGTAGTTTAAATTTTGATAGTCATGGCAGGAGTTTTTGAAAGAAAATTTATTAAAATTGGTCTTCAACTTATGGGCAGGGATGGAAAACGTAACGTAAAGATACATGATAATGTTATAATAAGGTTAATTTGATAATTTCTTATTTATAACGTAAAAAAAAGAAACTAACATTATGTAACCGTAAAAAAACAAATAACAATAGTTACACTAATACCGTTATTTGCCGTTGACAGAATATAAATTCCAAATTTACCGATATTTTAACATTTTTCGATATATATATTATCTGTACATAGATATCACTAGTAGTGTTTGAAGACTATTCAAAGTTTAAATTTTTTTAATGAATTTTTATTAAAAATTTGCTGACTTTGTATTGTAATAACTATTTAGACAAATATAGACAACTTGAGTCCGAAACGTCGTGGCAAATAAAAATTAAATATTTAATTCAAACAATCAGAAAGGCCTTACTCATCGCTAACGTACAATGTGATCCTTTCTGATATTATATTAATTACAAATCTGAGAAAAATAAAGTTATTTTAACGTTGCAATACCGAAATAAAAATTTCGTTATTATAACATTATATAACGTGTTGTTAATTTTTTAAATTATATAACATTATATAACGATTTTTTTATAATGTTATGAAATAACGTAATCTTATGTTAACGTTATCCCAACCCTGCTTATAAATATCATGCAAACAATCGCTTATCGAGTTTTTGACAATTGACAAGCTATGTTCCCTATCTTGTATTTTATTTGGAATCATGGGCGCCGATTTTCAAATTATTTCTTATAATAACTAAAATCAGAACATAGAATTGCAAGAAAAAAAAAATACTAGAACAAACATTTGCTCTAATTCCTGACCCATTGAAACCAATCACAATCCAGAGCAATCAAAACTGCCCCAGAATGTGCTCTGGATAGGACACGAAAGGCGTAAAATAAAAGTTTACGCCTTTATAACCAAATTGAAAATAAACAATTACGATACAAATGTATATACTTAAAATAAATAACAGTTCACGAGTGTCCAGATTAATAAAGATTGTGTCAAACAAGGCTAAAAGACGGTTTTGCTATACAACAAAGTATAGATTTTCTCCTCAGGCCTGTCTAATAATCTTGTAAACCCTCTGATAGGGTTAGATCTAAGGGCAAAATGTTGCATGATCGTATTAACGAAAACATACAGTTTTAAAAACAGATAACGACTCATAACGGGAGAATAATGTATTGTACATATCAGATTTTTAATGTGAATTCATTAAAGTTGATGAATGGTGATGGTTGAGATCAAAATTTAGTAAAAAAATATTTTGGAATATAATTCAGCAACGTAAATAATAGATGCGGTTTAATATTTGGGATTATTTTTCATAAACCTCGTTACAAAATGAGGAGATGAAAATGTTCGGATGACTGGTCCCTAAAAATGCTCGTCTGCAATGAATGCATTTTAATAATTCATGGTTTGCTGGTTTAAAATCAGTTATTGATCCAATAACATCGGAATATTTAGGCTATAGCAAAGCTCATATTGTATTGCGGTGTCAAATTGATGGATAATAATCTCTAGTGTATTGATATCACATCAAAAACTTTTCATTTCATTATGTTGCCGAAATTAAATTATCTTTTAACATTACCCAGTGTAATAACATCAAAGCCCATCCACAGAGAATACAGATACAGACTGCAAAAATCTATCAGCATTCAATCAAATTTTTGCAGCGGAATAAATTTAATAATAAAATTGGCTACTGGACCTGTATCATGTTCTCTAACAAGCAATAGTTATTACAATGCTACTATTAAAAAACATTCCGATTTACTGCTGTATTGATTTCAACAATGAAATTATTACCTACAAAAATAATATTACCAAATATATATTACATTATTCTATTACATAATTTATAATTGATTACTTGATTACAACAATCAAATTATAAACTGCAACAATTATTGTTTTTAAATTTATTAACTTTATAATATTTTAATATATAGTAATTGTTTTTTATTTAATTATTAATTCCAACAATAATATTATTAAATATATATTACATTATTTTATTATTGATTACTTGATTTTAAAAATCAAATTATTAACTGCAACAGTTTTTTATTTTTAATTTTATTTATTAACTTTATAATGTTTTAATACATAATAATTTTTATTGTATTTAATTATTATTTCCCACAATAATATTACTAAATATATATTCTTATGTTATTCTGTTATAGATTTTATTATTGATTACTTACTTCATTGGAACAATCAAATTATAAAGTGCAATAATATTTTTTTTATTGTTTTTATTACCTTTAAAGTTTTAATGCATAGTAAATTGTATTGCACTGGAATATATATAAAAAATATAAATTTTCACGGAAGAACTCGGATAAGCTACTTGTTCTAACTTTGCTTCCTCACTTTTCTGTCACAGTTGAGCCTCAGTTTCGTTTGATTATCAATGTGATGACTGTCGTCTACAACTTTGGTGTATATTAAAACTTTAGAAGTGTGATTTGAAGTCATATTTGTGATATGAACTTTGAGAGAGGTTGCCAATCCAAAGAGTAGTGCCAATCAGAAAATAAAATTAGAGGTAATTAAAGTAATCAATGTATAATTGATAATATTTTGCGCATTCTTAAAACCAGCTATGAATGCCTCCACAATAAAAGTAACAAGGGTAGCCAATACCTTCGGGGTTTGTAATTTTATAGGTCTATGTTTTTCTAAAGTTATATAACAGATTGAAAAAGGATATAAAGTTGATTATCTTAATAAACCGTAATATTTCTATAATTAGCAGTGCTGTATTAAAAAATTTAATAATATGTTTTATCTACAACTATTGAAATATGGGTACATTATACGTGTGATACTACATATAATATACTACTCATATTACACAAGTGTAATATGAAATGTCATGATACACGCTACACTTTTCTGTAATAAATAGGGCATATAATTTAACACATAATATTTTATTAAACTGTTAATTTATTAATAACATATTTTTTATTATAAATATCAATATATATGCTTATAAAAGTATAATAAATACAATTTGAAAAGTTATTTTGACATTTAAGTGCTACCGTGGGGCCATCTGTTAAGCTATATATGAACTACTCACACCTAACTGAATATTTAACAAATAATATCAGATTTTTTTAAATGCCTGATAGTTGTAGATAAAGTATAGTATTTGACTCGCATAATATGGCTACATATTATGCTTGTTAAATAATATACTATTTTATATGAAAGAGTTCAGGTAATTTCTGGAAGAGAAATAATTAATGTAGATCTATACCATAGTAGTAAATAATTCATTAATTCAAATGTAATCTACTTATTACATTGCGTACCAATAGTTTACGATTCTAATTTAATGTTTCTTCAATTTTTTTTTATTTTATTCATAATAATTTTATAAAAAACATACAAAATCTTCAATATTTCTCAATTTTAAATAACGTTCTGGTCCTTCTATTTTTGGCAATACACTATTTATAATTCATATAATTCTCTACATCAGCTAGAGTGTTCACAGAATCTGGTAATTGTTTTTTTTTATGTTATAAATTTGTCATTTCTAATATCTATAATAATATAGATTGTATATCCAGCAATGGGTATTAAGTCATAAGTGATGTATTTAATTTATTTGCAGATTAAATACCCTTATTATCTACTTACTTTAGTTTTAGTTTCTCACTATTCCTGATTGAAGAATGGCAAAGATTTCATTATAAAAATTTAAACACTGATTAAAACAAAGAAAATTATTGTTAAACAACGATTGTATGTAAACCGTAAGAAATATATTTAATCAATTTGAATTGATTATTTTCTAAATTACAATAATGATAAAAAGTATTTTATTATAATAATCATATTTATACGCTGATTAAATCACAGAAAATAGTTAACGTATAATGTTTGGCATATCCAACTATGAATAAAAAAAAAAATAATTGTAGTAGGGGTCTAGGGGTTGTGATGGGCGATGATGGAATAGTGGTTGTAAGTGCGTGCGCTATTTGAATTTAAATCCGGCGTTTGAAAGATGAAAGAGTGTAGATTTAGATTGTGATAATATCGTTAAAATCCCGGTGCGACTGTCAGTTTAATCCCGATGCCTTTATATTCATTTGAGCCCCCAGATCCCGGAATGTGAATCACACGAATTCTTTTTCCTATTTACGGTTTCCGTCATAACGGAGGGGAGCCGTGAGTGACTTGAGACGATTAGACATGCCTACGACGAGCATCACTTCCAGCCCCGACACAAAATAAAATTAATAGAAAATCCCCCTGCCAAGTCAGACAAGATACAGCCATACCACATTCCTACACACAAATAAAACTGCACACAACGACACTTTTATCATTTTTAATAATCAAATTCAATCTTTAACTTCTATTTTGCATTTGGGGAAAATAATTCAAGAAGATATTCGTAGTCGGCACTTTAGGAGAACTTATTATTTTATCTGAGTAGAGGGAATTAAAAAAATCTGATGAGTCCAACACATTACATCCCGCCTTTATTTTTCAGTACATTCAATTTACAGTTTTAAAATTAGTTTATTGTTACAGTTCAGAATATTTTTAATTTATTTCATACCTAAAATTTCCTTCATAAAATTTGTATGACCAAAAAAAAAAGCTAATTTTTACGTTACTAAAACAGGAACCGAACTTACCTTGATTCATGCGTGCAAATTCCTTATATATTTCTTCCACCATTTTTAATTTTACAATAAAACTACTTCATATTTACTTATTTTACCTATTATACTTACTTACATAAAATTTGACATCATATGTCAAATTTTGTGATTTTATAAATAAGTAATCTGTTTTATAGAAATTCCTCAGCCTATATTTTTTTCTATCTAGCTAGAAGTTATATATAATCGATAATTATGAAGATCGGTAGAAAATTAAAAAATCTTTAATATTTAATAATGGTATTTGGAAGTATTTTTTAGGAAAAACGGTTTAAAGCTTCAAGTAAAGTACTACTTCCGGTTTTCCAATTGTAGTCAAAATCTAATCAGTTCATCATATTTTAATATAAGTCTTAAATACCAAATATTATATTTTTTTTTACATATATCGTATTGGAGTCATCGTGGACGAAAAATCGACCCAGACACACATAACACACACGGACATACAGACAAAATCGTATTCCTAGACCCTACTTCGTGCTCATATGTTGAAAACTCACACTCGCGAAATTTGACTAAAAACAATACCTCCCTTATCTACATATTGATAGGAGGGAGGTAAAAATGAACAACGAATGACTAGCAGTGGCGTTTTACAATTAACCTTCTTTTACAATAAGAAAGAAAACAATGCAGATACGCAGAGTTTCGAGTGCATTTATTGCCCATATCTATAGTATACCGAATCAGAGCCGTCGCGAGGGGTAGACCCGGATGGGAACCGTGAAAGCAGCTGTGATCACCCAGATGCCCATCCAAGTACTTCACTACTCACGCTTTTAAAAGTTGTTTACAATGTAACATTCAATTTTTATTTGCAAAATAAGTAAATATTTTTCCACGTATTTATATTTCCTGTGTTTTAATAATTATTGCGTTTTAATACTTTGGGTACCCATTTTAAAAATGAGGTACATATATGTATATATACAGGGTGTTCCATTTAAGTTTGCCACCATTGCTATCTCAAGAACTATAAGAGCTACGAGGTTGGTTAAATTAGCAAAGAACCACCTTTTCCAAGACTAATACAATGAGCAAAAAAAATTTTTTTTCGCCCAGCGGATTTCAAAATTCGGGACACAACTTTTTTATTTTAAATGGGAACATATGTTTCTTTTTAGGTTATTCGATAAAGTATTTTTTCTGAATTCAACGATATAAACTTATATACTAATAAAACAAAATAACTGAGAAAAATACATGTTAGATTTATATGTATTTTATTTATATCTGGCTGAAACAAGAGTGCTTGTGCCTGAACCTCCTTCCCCCCCAACAGAAACAAATACAAGTTCCTACACTGGGACAAACGATTTAAATCGATGACGAATCTCGAAAATCTGTGAAATCTGGTTATCCTACATATGTACATGACATGGTAACATACATTCTCCGTATAGACAGTAATAATAACTATAGATAAAGTAACTGTCCATATTAGCAACAACAATTAATATTTTTTTCATTATTTTTACATTGAATTCTAAATTGTATTTGGGATATTTGATACAACTTATAGTTCGGTCCCTTTAAATGATAATATAACATTGCTTATTACATTCTGTAATTGGTGAGATGGCGAATTATCAATATAGGTATTGATAATTGTATTATTACGTATAAAGGCGTACAAAAAAGCCGAGTACGTGGGTATCATGGGTGCCCGAACACGTACGGTAAAATTTCTGAGGGTGTTAAGTACCCCTGACCAAAATACAAATTCGGCGCCTATGTGTACAATTATTATTTCTTGTAATCCCAAAATTTCTATATCGTAATCAACAAATTTTATTCTTTTCACTCATTTTTGGTCGTTTATTAGGACCATAAGATATAATTCCTGTAAATGTTCTCACTGGGCCATAGGTATGCAAGATTACGTACCGAGTTTTATATTTGGTTCGTAGGAACGCTGTATAATGGTCGCAACATTCTAAAAGAACCATGGAATCTAGTATCACAAGTATTGTCAATTTCATTATGTGTACGAGTCTGTTGTTATTCCGTAATATAATAAACAAAATTTATTTTTCATAATCAATGAATGTTATGGTTTTCACTCAGATAAATGTTTCCATTGGACCACAATATAACGTTGCTTACCAAGTTCTTCATTTAGTAAGCAAGACTGTATTGTGGTTACGACGTTCTAAAAGAGGAATCTAGAATCACAAGTATTGACAATTTTATGCTTTTACTCATTTATTGATACTTGATAGTAGTAGTAATTCGGGTAAGACATAATATTACTCGAATCTTCCTCGTCTCGTCTCAAAATATCATGTCTCGAGCAAGACGAAAACGATTTTAAAAACCAAGCTTCGAGACGAGAAAATAAAATTGAGATTCTCGAATTTCAATAATTTCACCGAGATTTCTCGAGGTTTTAAAAATTAAATTCTGTTTTTTTTAATATTTTTGTACTATTACCTATTGCTGCAATTCTGTGTCACAACTTATAAATTTGTAAATTCATAAATCTGTAGCTTACAGAAAAACCGTAAAAGAGTTCCCTATAGATTTATGAAAAATGCAATTCTGTGTGCACATCTGTAACACTTCAAGTTACAGATTTTTTCTTATGAAAAAGGTTTGTTCACGGTTACTACATATATTTTGACATTTCTCGAATGTTGCCAACTACACATTTATGCTTTTTATTCCTATTTAATTTCTAGGTAAATAATATTATAATAGTATCGACGATAGTTGTTTTAAGTGGTAATAATATATATTATTAATTATTTGTCCATGAGCCAAGTAAATAGAATAAATATTTAAGTAAATTGAATTTTTTTTTCTTTAAATTGAATTAAGTTGGTACCTTACTCATTTTTATAAAAATAAATACCTACTTGTTTTTTGAAGAATTTATAGGTTATATTTTCAAATACGTGTAGTGTCAGTGTCAAATTTTAACATGACGTATTATAAATTATTATCATAGATTAAGGAAATATATTTGTATTTTATATATTTGATTATTATACTCATAATGTTATTATATTTATTTTATTTAATAAATTTTGTTTGTAACGTTTTTTAATTTTAGTGCTGAACACATACAAGCAGGTTTTAAGCAAGTTATTAAAAAATAAAAACAACCAAAAATACCACTAAAGACAGATATGAAATGTATTTGACGCTAACAAATTCCTTAAATCATAAAATTCCTATTGTACAACTTTTTTAGGTTAACGCATTTAACAAAATTATTTCCTATTACGATCCTCTTCTACAAGCACTCCAATAAATAAAATTCTGATCTGATTATTCAGTTTAAAATACAAAAAAAAATAGTTTGTTTCACTATTTACCATATAATATTATAGTATTCAGACCTTACAGGGAAGAAATCTGTCACTGTAAATGTTTTACAAATCGTAAGAGAGTTACGAGAAACTGTAAGCTACGAGTTATGCATAGAATTGCATTCTAACCGTAACGACTTACAGGTCTTACAGATTTTCTTACAGGTCTTACAGATACGCACAGAATTGCAGCAATTTTAAATACTTTACATCAAGGATCGGATGTGGTAGGGTCAGTTTTATCAAATTTAAAATGCATAAACTGCCTTCATTCTTCATCAATAACATTTAATAAGTTCTCTGCAACAATATTTGGAAAATAAATCACTAATATATGAAAAATTCGCGGAAAATGTAACTTATTTCTGTTAGGGTGTAGTAACATTGAAGACTGAACGATTGAATTGTTATATGTTAAAATAGTGAAATATCAAAGAAATATAACATTGAGAATCTCAAGAATTTCATACGTCGTGTAACAGTGTACCCTTAAAAACAAAATTAGAAACCTAAATTTTTATCATTTTAGTGCATTTTCATATATGACTATCTGGTACTCACAGACAAAATGTAGGTGGAGCAGATAATTATATTTTACTTACATATTATTTATACAAGTAATTATAGCCTGAAAAAAAATTACCCTAAATATATATTTTCTTCCTAATTTCCCAAAAAAATGTTCAATTTCTCTAAATTTAAGAAAATTTCCCTAGGTAAGGAAACACTGTGCACAAGGGACGTACGTGACAAACCCTGTAATATTCGACCTTAAAAACTCGAGAAATCTCGGAGAGATTCGAGACTGAGACGAGATAAAATATTTTACATTTAAAATGAGACTACACGAGAAAAGGATAATACTCGTCTCGTCTCGTCTCACAGTATCACTAAGTAGAATTATGATGCGAATTATGTTCCCTTTCGTCCATAATGCAAAGTTGTTTATCAAGATCTTTTACTTGGTAAGGAAAACTGTATTTATGCTCAAACATTTTAAAAGAAATGGAGAATCTAGAATCACAACATTGACAATTTAATTACCTATACACAATTATTCTTTATTGTAATCAAGAAAATTTCTTTCTTGTAATCAACAAATCTCACACTTTCCACGAATTTGGGGGTAGCACAGATGTTATCCTGTGCAAATGTGTGTGTGGGTGAAATATGCGTGTCAGCCCGTATCATTCTAAACACCTTAATGGCGGTAACAGGATTTTAAGTGGGTGTCAGATCTTCTTAAAAGCCTACGTGTAGTTGATTGATGAGCTCGCGTCATCTTAGTGTTTAATTGATTCGCGCGGAACAATGTAGGCTTTGCTATCGATGCTTTCCACTCGTCTGCCCTAGCGCCCGTGGATTTACTACTGCTGATCATGCTAGATCTCTAGATTGCTGAAATGAAATTGTCGTAGGATTTATCACCGAAAAAAATTTGCTGTTGTTTCTATCTATAATTCTTTATAGACGCTACTCGTATGATATTAAATTCGTTTCAAGTTTTAAAACTTCGATTTGTAAGATACCTACATTGCATTTTGTGCCTAGATATTCTATCTTTTATAACAATCAACCTAATACTTATAATATACTAAGGTTTAAAATGCCGTATATACATTTTTGTGGACTGAGGCTAATGATTACATTAGAATTAGTTGAGGTCTGCAACATATTTTTAATCAAAGGCAGAGACGGTTCGTGCATAGACACTACAACACTGCAGCAAATTATTTTTTTTTGTAAATAGTTCTTTCATTTTTTATAAAAGATTATAAAAATACATCTAGCAACACTAAGAAAGGTGAAGACTGTTAGCAGAACTCACTGTTTTTATCGGAGTGACATTTTCACATAGCAAGCACAAACACGAACGGATGAACAGTCGAACGACGCATTCTGTCCACAAAATTCGAAGTAGTTATCTCGATTAAACAAGACGGCGTTAGTGCGGTAAATGCACTTAAAAATTAAATGAAACTTAAATGAAACTTAAAATGACGTTTGCCTGCGATTTCGGGTAAACTTTAACTGGGCAATTGTAATCTGCAGTCACCGCACTAACGCCATCTAGTTCAATCGTAATAACTACTTCGAATTTTGTAAACAAAATACGCCTTTTGACTGTTCATCTGTCTGTGTTTACCTGTAGTGTAGCAAGGTAGCTTATAAAGATGCGCGCACAATCATTTACACTCGCAGTAAGAAGCGTAATTCGGCACTGCAAAACAAGCAATTACTTGCTAAATCAGTATTGAAACAACGTGCTCATATTATATATATCGTGTTTATTCCGTATCTTTACATATTTGGACATTATAATTAAATAATTATGCCTATTTTTTTATTTAATATGAAAATTGCGTAAGTTGTAGTAACCCCATGATTTATATTCATGAGCCGCCACTGATCAAAGATATAAACAAAAAAATTGTTTTTCTGCAACTACAATTTACCGAAAGTTGTTATTGTGATGTCATGTCAGTGATATAAAAGTATTACAGTAAAAGGCTGAAAATATGTTTAAACTATAAATGTCAATTTTCTGTTAATATAATAAGAATTAAAGTTTAGAAATTAGATCTTTTTAACAGATCGTAAATAAGTAAAATGATTGTTAAAATAACAGCTTAATAACAAATAATATCAGAGTCGTTTAGACCTCGTGCTTGGTTCACAGGTTGAGTAATCTTTTTCTTGTAGATAGAGAGATTTATTTTATAATTAAATACTAATATAAAAAATTGATATCATAAAAGTAAATACCACTGCTGGATAATCCAAGCATTATATTTTTTGATTATAATAATCATAGTCTAGAAGAACTATGTTGATAATATAAAAGCTGTTAAGATTAAGAAGAGAGTGTAGATGAAACACTAACAATTCTTTTTCTCTTCATCTCCTGGAGAAATTAACTCCGGAAAAAACTCGTCCCTAAGTCATTCTTTCCCGTCTTGTAACAGATAATAGGAAAGGAAAACATTTGAGTTTCGTATTCCCGAACGTGTGAAGGAAAATCTGGAAGAAAAATGAATGGGGTAATGACAATTACATTCCCGTAGGAATCCGTAGAGTTAGCTTCATCTTTACCGGCTGATTAAACATTTTTCGCGACTGCAGCTGTTGATGACGTGTATACAATACTTCTCGACATTGTGTGCCTTCTTACAAGAGAATTAGACAGGGGTACGCAGGGCCGTATCCAAAATATTAATGGAAAATGAAAAACATTATTCAATGTTTCCGTTCCGTTTTAGGAAAAATAGGTTTCGGTATATGTTCTTATCATGATATATTCTTTCTCTAAAATTAGGTGAACAGGTTATTGTGTCGCTAAAATGCAAGTAAATTGTTAAATATCTTTGAAATTCTTATCGTAATTTCATCTGCCTTACGTACGTTCCTCAATGGAATGATGGGGTACTATTATATATTAGGGTCTTACAAATTGTAAAGATTGATTCACAGATATTCAATTTTTATTGGTCGAAATTCAATAAAATACTGTAACTTGATTGGTATTTTTTTTCCAGGGTAAATTCTTGAATATTAATTAAATTAAATTTGGTCATCGCATGAAATCGAGCTGAAGCAGATAGAAATAATCCTGCTTCAGTCATTAGAGAAATGTTATTGTTTGATTACTACCATCCTTTTGTTATTCAGTCTGTAATCAATAAAACAAGATGTGTGAAAGTCCTACAGGCTGTATATTTAAACATTTGTTAAATTCAAATTTTTAAACATACATTCGATAATAAAAAGTAAATCATGTTTAAAGAAAAATTCAAGTAACGAAAGTAAGTAAGTAAACATTAAATATTCAGTTAAATTTGTTTCAATTACAAGAAATAATCTGATGTGGACACCACATAACTTCTTTGTGAGGTTATTCTACGGCTAATCGTTTTCCAACCTCCATTCGTTTCATATGTTCGAAATGGATCATCTTTCGTAAAATTTTATTAAAATTCTTATCACTATTGCTTGTCGCATTACATTACATATAATTATTTCAAACGCTCAAAAACTTGCAAGGAAAGATAATATTTTTTTTATTTCCTATATATTTCTCTCACAATACATTCTTACATTTGTCAACGTTGTCAATCATATATTCAATTTATTAACAAGAACTCAAATGTTTCCTACAAAAATTAAAGATCAACTAAATTATTATTTTTATTAAGTTTCTGCCAAAAGCAAAAAAACTAGATGTTATAGCAATTCTATGCACAAAAATTCAATATTCTACGGCTTATCGTTTTTGAGAGAAAAAAACTCTAGTAACAAAGGGCCCTTTTGGCATTGCCGATTGCAATAAGAAAGGGAGGTGCACAACTATAGCTCGTCCAAAATAGAAAAGGACCTGTCAATCATTCTCGCGCATATAATGCAAGAAACAAGTAGAAGGACACTGCAACATAAATATACTTTTTTCTAATGGTGTTCAATGTGCCGCACAGTACATACTAAACTTATCGTAGACCCATGCCTGGCCTACCAGTTGCCCTGTGCAGTTCTGGGTTATAGTAGCTATACCTACCCCATGTCAACCAAGTTCAAAACTGCGCTGATCCAATAAACTAAGGGCGTAAACCATAAATGGGAAAGCAATCTACCATTAGCGTGGGATTATTTCAATAACAAATTGAATTTTTGTAAATATTTATATTTTAAAATGCATAATGTTTATGAATAACAAAAGAAAATATCACATTTATGAACATCATTCTAATTAAGTAGAGGCGAATGGATTACATCGGTTTGGTCAGTGACAATATTTTCCTTTGAAATAACAGCTTCTGTAATCTCTAGATTTTCAAGGCAAATTATAGTTAATCCTTTTTCTGCTACATGTAAGATTACGAATCACCATTTCCATAAATGATAATTACCTGCTAATATAATCCTTGGCAAATCCTGTGCTGTTTTCTGTTTATTGCAATTATATGTTCTTTAAATCTTAATTTCGAATTTCCTTAATATTATATAATAATTTCCTAATATAGTTTCCCCATATGAACTAAGAACTAAGTAAGCCACTGTTAAAAAATGCAATGGGGGTACCTTCTCCCATTGGTCGCTCAAAATATGAACGAAAATGCGTCTTTTGCGCAGGTTCATTTCTATATTGGACGAGCTATAGATGTTATAGCAGTCCTATATAAAAAACATCAAAATTCTACGGCTAATTACTTTTGATTAGCCGTAGAATTTTGAATTAGACGAGATACGTACCTACAAAGTCAAAATGAATATTTTCGTTGAAATCTGAAAACCTATTTTTTTCGCGATTACAATACTTCTTTTATATCTTACAAGGACGTAAAAACAGAAGAACTGAACTTATTTTCAAATAGTTGAATAGTTGAGTTATTTTTTTTAATTAAAAAATAAAAAATAATTCCACTGTTTGAATTGAGATTACAACAATATAAAAATATTTACACAGAATATTGTGTTCCTCGGAAGTTTAACATGTGGGATGTGTGAAATTATCAATATTGTGAAGAATAAGGCTGTTACCCTTGGGCCTGTCAAAAAATACGCCACTTGAATTTTTAAACATAATATGTCAAAAGTACAAAATAAAAGTTAACTTGTACACATATGGAATAACTTTAAAAGTGCACGAAGAAATTGATAAATTTCAGCGAGAAGAAAATTACATCCATGTTGTTTTATGTCTAGAAAAACATGTCTGTAACCTCGAGGTGTTGTTGTCACGATCGCTCTGTTTATTCAAAAAGTGCGAAAATGAAAGTCAAATATAAACAGCGCGATAGAATAATTTAATAGTAACAATCAAAATCCACCCCTCGCATATATTTAACTCGTTATTTAAATAAATATTTGTCCAGTTTTTTGACAGATTAAAAGCAAACAATAGGGATTAACAGCGATTGTTTTTGGCTAATCTCTTTGTTGCTATTATGACCAGACTATGACTTCCAGCTTCATAAATGCTTGGGGCATTATTTTCATTCTGATTTGCAAAAATAATTAAACAGTCTGAACCTGAATTATAATAACAACAATAAAAATATTTCAATTAATCAATTTTTACTGCATGTACATATATTTTCAATTTTAATACTAACATGAAGATTAAATAGTTATTTATCAAACTGGAGCGGAAAAACACAGCATTTTTTCTCTACATGTTTCAAAAATTGGTTTTTACGGACGAAAAGGCGCAGCAACATGATAAGCTAGAAAATTAGGTTATGTAAACTTTGACGTTTAGCAATGCAATTATTACTTTACACTACTGTTCAATATGCCGTTTCAATAATGTAAAAAAAGAAAAGAACTGGACATAATTTTTTAAAAGAATATCATTATTAAATAAGAATTTTTAATATTAATAATGAATTTTTCATTTTCTAATAACATCCGTATTATATTGTTGGTAAAACCCTGTACATTTTCCTCGCGAGAAAAAGTAGAGCTTTCTATACATGTCATGTAAAAATGTATTTTTTTTAATTTGATTCGCAAAAAAGATATTAATGAGATGAGATTTCAAGATTTTAAGCACATTACAGACAACTATTTCAACTTATATACGAGTAGAACAGGGCTTGTATATTTTATCTCTTAAAGTGATTTACCTTAAATTTCACTATTACATTATAGTTAAATTTTGTAACATGTTATCACAAAATGTTTAAATTTTTAAATTCCAGTTTTCTCTTTACACGCACACATACCGGCAGAGATCTTGTAACTATGGTACAATTGGATTTTAGGGACTTGGGAAGATGCTATGCGATTTATAGCATATCCTTACCTCATTTATCAAGGTAGCGAATGGTAAAATAATCATAAACCTGTTTATATTTATACGCCCTCAAATGCGGGCGTAATTTGGCTTTTATCGCCCGAGAGCATATAAAGTTGCTAAGCAATTGTTACTCAAACAAATTAAAATTGTGGTTAATGAATAAATGTCAAACAATATGATATATTATTTTAATTTCTATTAAGTAACTATTTAGCACTCTCAAAACTGTTCAAATTCCTTTTCATATAAATCGTTTCAATTTTTAGAAACCAACTTGGTCTGTACAGCCTTAAATTCCACTAATATTTCGCCAGAATAATCAGTACGTGACGTTCCATGTATATTTGACAGTGACAGTGACACTTTGATTATATTAAAGTTGTTTAAAAACAAACAATCTAGCAATGCTTACTATCTATAAAGAAACCACAGCATGAAATATATACTTACAGACTTTTTCCATTTTATGTACCAAAATGAAATAAAACGTTGTATGTACCACAGGCATAATCAAAATTATGCCCTTAATACATAAATAACTATCAATAACTAGCGATAAAGATTAAAATTACAATGAATCAATTGTTGCTGTATTGTGTTGGAATATATTGTGGATTTGGAAAGTGATGTAAAGATGAGAATTGGGAGATAGGAGTTTTAGGCGTAAGAGTATTGATTGTACAAGACTACGTACTCCGTATGATGAGATCTGTATACAGCTAAGTGTTTTAAATAAGAGAAATGTGGAGGGTGCATTAAACGTCGGTGATTATATAATAGCTGTGGCGTTGCTGTTAACGTTTCTCTGTATGCCTCGCGTTTCTTAGAAATCCTATTGTTGATTTCAATAGACTCACTTTATGTAAAAAGCGCCGTTTATCTCAGCGACGTACCGTACCACTCCAAGATGCTACAGGGACGGACTCAATGTATTAATCTTCAATCAATTATTCATCACCTTTTGTGTTTTCTAAAGAAATTATCATTAAACTTATGTCACAGATTCTCGGAAGAACAATTTTTAAAGAAATTGAAAATAAATTTAAAGGTTAAACAGAGTATAATGATATGAAAATTATTATAAAATCATAAATATTTACAAATAAAATGTTTAAAAATTCCGTGTGTGTCAGTAGTCAAATTATGTATACTGCAATTGTGAATATTAGAACATTAAAAACATATGATTACATAAATGACTAAATTCCTGAGTAGATCTCTCCTGAATTTATTTTTATAGTTTCGTTCCTTAATATAAATTAATTTGTCTAAACCGACAGGTTAATAATATTTAAGTATTTGTAGAACTTTACTTTATATGTTATTTATCGTTATCAATCATTAACCATTTTATAATCCTTGATTACAATAGAGTTAGTGTAAGTATGATGAATCGCGCGGTAAACCAGCGCTTGCACGTTTTTCCGTCATGCCGGTTGATAATTACCGCTGATTGAATGAGTTTTTGCAGCTAATTGTTACACTTGAAGCGCATTTATCAGAGAAATGAAAGATGGGCATGCACGAGAAGCAAAAAGGCCGTAAATGCATCGGCCGGCCCCTTTGCTGTACGACGTTTTTGCGGAACTGCAGTCGTCGCAGCGATCGCGGTCTCTGCGGACACATCTGGGTGCTATCGTCTCCGATATCGACAGAAAAATACCGCAAAAAGACCAACACTGCTCATTTTATATTTGTTTTTATCCGCCAATATTCAAATCAGTACTAAAACTCAAAACGCTTTGATTACCATAAAGAAAATTACTTCAAGGTAGTAATCAAGAATTTATTAAAGAAAACGTCCAACCTTTGAATCAACTGTATGGTGTCTGATATCAACAGATAAATACTGCAAGAAACCTGTACTTTTCATTTTGTACTAAGAGTCACTCACTTAAAATGTTTGATTATCAATGAAAAAGTGAGCTTATAATAAACCGCTTTCTAGCTGAAAAATTGACGTTACTGACACATGTAATTTAAAAAAATATATATAATAATTTTCATATCATTATACTCTGTTTAACATGTAAATTTATTTTCAATTTCTTTAAAAATGCTGAAAATGGCTGATGCTGGGTCGTAATACTTTGAAACATATTATTTTCTCGGTTGAAAACGGTGCAAAAAATTACGTGACATTAAGACCATTTTGAAATAGTTTCAAACCAGTTGGCAGCAATGGTTCAAAACATTTTCGAAGTAGGGTGTATCAAAACAAAGTTGTACTTAATAGAACTTTGTTTTCGAGGAGGCCTTTTAATGTAAATCTGTAGGTTTCCTAAATATATAAATAAATAAATAAATAAAAGTAATTTCTATGTGATATTTAAAATGACAATAGTACAAATAGAAACTGATAATTTATTTTTTTCTTCAAAAAATTCTTCATTTTGATGTTCTATTTTCGATGGAATTTAGTAATAATATTATAAAATTGTTCTCTACAACATAATTATAAAAATTATTTTATTACAAGACCGTTTCATCCTTTCGAAGACCATCAGTCTACTATACAATTGCCATTATTGCCAAAATTATTATTGTACTAACAATTGTACAATTATCTAATGATATCCGAAAGGACGACACAATCACAATTATAAAACAATAAATGACTGAATAAGTACACGTGCCAACTAATTACTAATTTCATGATTTTCTTAAGGCATTTCTTCCAGGCTGATTCAAACTAACTGATATATGATTAAAGTACTGAAACTTTTTATTATTGTAATCAAGGATTTAAAAATCTTGATTATATCTACAAACTATGCAATGAAGTTTGCGGCCTTATCGTGTGTTGTTATTGGGAATATTTAGTGGTAGTTCCTCCCTAGCTGTCAGTAATTTGAGATTATCGCGCACTGTGAAAACAACGGTTGTGCTGTCAAGCCGTATTTAAATTTTAAATACACAAGTGTGTTAGTGTTTCTACGCAGCGAATTAAACGCGACCGTCTGATTAGAACCGCTCTGAGTAAACCGAGGGTGGATTCCATGTTTATTCTATTCCATTCCTATTGTCTACCCTATCCCAATCTCTGAAAAATTGCACCCCTCATACACCTGCTGCCATCTAGCGGTGCAACAAAAATTCGTTGATTATAACAAACGAAAGATTTGTGATTGTAATCAAATACATTACAAAATATGAAGCACAATGTACCAATCACACCGCATACAATTTTAAGTATTGACATCCTAACCATACCAATTTTGACGTTACAAGATTTTAATGGATATATACAACTTAGTTATTACAATGCGTTTTTATTATTTTGAGATTTTGAGCACGATGTCTTTAGGTACATACTATAAGAGCATTAATATGAATATATTCTATAATAATTTATATAAAAAATTGCGGTAAACTTATCACTGATCACCATTAATCTCTTGATATATAAGAAAAATAAGGATTTTTTTAATACAGCCATTTAAAAATTAATAGAATAAATGTATAAAAAGACAGCGTTTTTGATACGAATTCGAATATGATAAAGTTTAACTGTAAATTACTAAAGAACATGTTGTACTATTATTTTTAAATTGTAGTATATTATAAATACTTCTTCTTAGAAAAGGAATATTCCAACAGAAAGTAAAAAAGTGTCATAGTACTGTTTATATAATAATAAAAACAAAAAGACAGCATTTAATTTATTGTTCGTCATATCGCTTTTACACATAAATACATATTTGATTAATATACACATTTTTAAGGATACTTAAACATAAAATATGAAACATATACATGATTTACATGTATATTTTTTTTTTCAATTATATTGTAACAGTTGAAACTCGCCGATCGTGTAAATTATGAATATTTTTAAAACAATTTCGTTTCTTTTGTGAAATTAAGAAAATATTAGATTTTATGGTTTATATAGCATACTTTAATTTCAGGTAAAACTGTTAAGTAGTTTCCCGAATAGACATTATTTATAATATTATAATTATGTCAAGTAAACAATTATTATGATAACATATGTAATTATTAATGTACTGTCTAAGAGTATACTGTATAAAGAATAATATATGTAAAAATCAATTTCTTTGGCCATATAGTTTATGAGCAATATTAAGTTTAATAAGTTTGTAAGAAAAAAGCTGTGTTAAATGCTGATTATTTCGAATATTTATTTATGAATGTAACTAAAAATTACGCTGTGTAACATACCTTTGTTTTTACATATGTTAAAGAGGAATGTTCATGTTTTAATGTGATGAATGAATTTTAAAAATCGAATGCCTACTAATGTTTTTGATGTTTATTTTCGACTGTCTAATTATTTCTTTGATGCTAAGTGTGCACTTATAGAGAAAATTCAACTGAACGGATTTTAATGAATCTTCAGTTTTAAAGTATGCAAATTATCGAATCTGCCAGCTAGTTGAACTCTCCTAACCAGCTATTGCATTAATAATTTATATATGCTTCGTTATCTACAACAATTTTGAAAGCAACAATTGTAGACATGAAATTAAAAAGTTACAATTTGTGCATTGGCGCGTTTGTATTGTCAAATGCATTTGAACGGTTGTGTGTATTGCTGGTCACATTGAGCGTTTTGTGAAGGTATTAAATCGTGACTGCACATTTATGAGAAATGAGCTAATATTTCCATTCTTGCTCATTGGCTAAAGTAACAAATCTCTTTGTGTTGATGTATGTTGTTTGGGCGAGTTCATTGAATAAATCGTAAATTTCATAATACACAGAGAGAAGTTACACGCTCAACAAAGCGGAATGGAACACATACGTCCGTAATCCTCGCGAGCTGATTGATGCAGCAACGCCATGCCGGAATAAAAGTGAATTATATTCCAGATAGTTTTTCTCTAGATGGGGGGAGCTATCTCTGACACATATCAGGGCCGTAATTAAACAAAATGATATGCGAGCAGACACATGACACACACTGCACAGATAATGTGTTTTATTGAATTTGTTGATGCGTTGCCAGAGATACCCCGGCTAATGGATGAAAGTGAAATTAGCTGCAAATGCACGAGATAGCAGATATCCAGATATCCAACCCGCCCCAACTATTAAGGAAGTGATGGAATTTCATACCCGGACAAGGGAAATTGTTATTAATAATCGCACACATTCATTATATACTTGCAATCAATCAATTTTTGTTGATATGAATAACCCATCAATAAATTAATGACCTATTTTATTTGAAGCGAATAATCGTTTTACTATTGATATTGGCTAGTCTTTACAGCCAATATTTACATTAATATTATTATTTTAAGAATAAACCACCAATAAACAGAAAAATTAAACTTGAAATTTGGTAATGAGTAATGACTTATTTGATCTTGATTACAATAACGAAAAGAAAAAAAATATTACTTCAATGCAGAGAAAACTATTATTTTTAATATACAATACATGGTACAAACATGATGTTTTGATTGATTACCACAATGATTAAAAAAAGTTATTTGTTATTTGTACAATAAACTAGGTAATAGGGTAGTGGCACCAATGATGGACTCAATAAGGTTTCATTTATAAGATTTTATTATTTTAAGTTAATAGATATCTACACTTTAAAATTTATTGGTTAATAGTATTTTCTTATTGAATTAGCATCCATTAATTTAAACTCGAATTTAATTAATATAAACCCTGGTACAAATAATAATTTTTTGAAAATTTAAATTTTTAAATACCAATAGATGACACATTTTATACCAATAAGTGACACCCACTCAAAATTATGTATAAAAAAATAAGGTTAATTAAAATGAAATTAGGCCTTACGAATAAAATTAAACCAAAATGCCCTTGCAACAATAGATGACACTGGAATGCATCCGTTCAGAATTGTGTTCCATTATTTGACACCTTTACTTAACTTCAAAGTAATTATTGCAATTAATAATCAAGCAGTAATTCGATAAACGGGAAGACTAATAACTAATCAACTTACTTAATGTACAGATAGAAATTATAGCCTGCTAAAAAAGTTTGAAATAATACTGCTTAACATACTTTCTATACTCACAAACACTTGTTAGTTGAATACACAAAATACCATTACATTTTTATGTTGCTCTAAAAATATTGTTACATCAGGCTGTCAATGTTTGAAAAATATCTGAAGTAAATTATCGTACGTAATACAAAAATGAAAATCAACGCAGTTTCTTATTATTTTACGTTTAATAAAATATCAACCATAGGGACAGTTCCATATTTGGTTCCTTTACCCTATTTATGATGTGATTTTATAAAAATGATGTTTCCGCCGTTTTATAGAAGTCCATTTAATTTGAATTAGTTTATGCATCAATTATTTGATATTAATTAAAACAAAGAAAAATAGAAATTTATTATTTCAAAGTAATAATATTTAAAGATAATTTGAAAGAGTTAAATTCACGATATAGTTTTTTATAAACTGTGTTTCCATTCTATAGAGTTTTATATTTAAATTAGATAATGTATTGATTATTTGACAACGATTACAGTAAATAAAAATAGCTATTGATTGAAGATATTATTTATAAGCTGTGTATGTATTCTGTAGAAAATGTGGTTTGATTTAAATTACTTAATGCCATTGATTACTTGATTTTGATTACAATAAGGAAGTAGATTAAGAAATGTTATAGGTATCTAAAATATGATAATGTTAACTCTCTTCTCTAGAAAAATGTGTTTTGATTTGACTTAGTTAATGATTAAATATTTGATCCTGATTACAATAGCGAAATATAACTATTGATTACTTCAAAGTAAATAAACACTATTATAGATGGTAGAGTAATATTTATGATGGTTATGGTTATATAAAAGCAGTGTTTCCACTCCGAAGGAGAATGCGGTTTGATTAGTGTAGATTGGATGTAGGAAAAGTTGAACAAGATGTTATCGATAGTCAAATAGGAGTTGCGAGGCGTGGGATAAGACGTACAAGGGAGAAACTTCAGCACATGTGTTTGCGAATAGAAACCCTTCAGATTACCCTTTAAATGGAATCCGCGTGTTTCAGGACTTGTTCACAACTGCGCACAACTTCAGCAAAGAATGCCACACACAAATCACACAATCATCCACATTTCCGCACAACTACATACGTTTTAAACACTGATAACTCACATTCATTAATCAAACATCGACCTGTTCAATTTTTTGGGTCCAAATTAGTGGTGTCTAAGACTAGATTAAAAAGTCGTGTGAATTTTTAATATAATATTTTTCTCGAGTAAACCTTGTTAATCATAATTGATATAGGATTACTTGCAATTTTTATTGATCCTTTGTTTTTACTTAATAATGTAGGGGGATATAAAAATAATATGTTCTGCAACTACTAATGACTTTATTCATATTTCGCGCCAATTGGATTACATTCAGACCTCCAGAAATATGTATATATATATATATATATATATATATATATATATATATATATATATATATATATATATATATATATATATAAAGAGTATTTGGGCTCTTTACAGTTTAAGTATGTTTTTATTGGTTATTTTGCACACGTTATCATAAAATACAGAAATTCAATTGGATATTTGTTAGGCTATTTTTTTATTTTCTTGATATGTAGGCGCGCAAATATTTTTTTTTGTCACAAAATTCTTTACTCAGTCCTCATGAAACCGGGCCTAAATTGATTCAGTTCTTTTTTGCAATTTAGCTCCCATTATTTTATTATTTAATTTACTATTTCACGATCTACAACCTTATAAATACAAATTTGTCGTAAAAATCGGATTGAAGGAATATAGAAGATGAATAAAGAAATAAACAAAATATTTTCTTCAAAATTTATTTGGTTTTCACTATGAATGCATTATTCACTTTGAATGAATCCTTGTCGTGCACCAGTAGATGGTACTGGTAAATCACCAGGAGGAACACCACTAAAGGCTCATAGAAAACCACCAGGAATTGGAGGATGTCCACCAGGAAGTCCTGGAGGAAAACCACCAGGAATCGGAGGAGAACCACCAGGAAATCCTGGATGACCACCAGGAGGTCCTGGACGATTTCCAGAATGTCCTGGACGACTATCAGAATGTCCTGGAGGACCACCACCAGGAACTGGAGGAACACCACCAGGAACTGGAGGAACACCACCAGGAATTGGAGGAACACCACCAGGTCCTGGAGGAACAGGGAATCCTGAAGGAAGACCACCCTGTGGTACTGGTACTGCTAAGGTAGTTGTCGCCAACAGGCACAGAGCCAAGAGAAAACTCAGCAGTTTTAACATTATGCTAAAAAAACATTATTCGTTAAAAATTTGTAAATTATAAAAAATCAGGTCTAATTTCTGTTATAGCGTTGATTGAAAAATATACAGGGTAGAAAATAACTTAATGTCATTTAGTTGATGGTACTATTAACTATTTTCTGAAATTACACAAAGTTTCAGATAAATAAAAATCTTTTATATATTTACTATAATTTTTATTTGTATCTATTAAATTGGTTCTTTCAAACATTCATTGATATATTCTATAACAGAATTAATTTGTATTATTGAATATTTTACTAAAACGCCTGTTATTAACTCAAATGCAACCAAACTCACAGTTATGTAAGTGAAATGAATTTTCACTTAATGTTGCCTATCTACTTATACAGGTGGAATCGAACTGAATGTCACAAATTTAAGGGTGAGTAGTATGACATGTGTAGATTAAGGATACTTTTTTTACTGCTGTTTTAATTCATATTTCATTATAAATATGTTTATCAAAAATACATTCAAAATTTGTTATTCTATTATTCTTAATAATTAAATTAAATAGTATTTTTAACGAAAATAATGTTTTTATATACAGAAGAATGCAAATGCGTTGCCAGTAGTCCAGTAGTATAAAAATGTTAGCTTAATAAAAACTACCCTTAAATATGTGAATTTTTAAAAAAATCACTTTCGTAATCTACACATGTCATACTACTCTCCCTTAAATTTATGACATTACGTTTATTTCCACCCGGTATAAGAAGATAGGCAACATTAAGGGAAAATTAATTTCACGTACATAACTATGAGTTTGGTTGTATTTGAGTTAATATCAGGCGTTTCAGTAAAATATTCAATAATACAAATTAATTCTATATATATCAATGAATGTTTGAAAGAAACAATTTAATATAAACAAAAAAAAAATGTAGTAAATATGAAAAATATTTTTATTTATCTGAAACTTTGTGAAATTTCGGAAAATAGTTAATAATACCACCAACTAAATAGCTCTGTCAATTCTGATTCCAAAACAGCGTTACGCAAATGTATACCTACACAGCTTACTCATCTATACAGGGTGGCCCAGCGAAAATTATCAGCGCAATTTTTGGCCACTTAACAGTAATTTTGCAAAAAACGCTCGAACACGTCAATTTTAATATAAAGGGGGACACCTAAATGGATTAGTACTAATGGCATAACTTCGACCCTAAAATGGGTGTGGACTGCACCTCAAAAATTTTAAATGGAAAAGGGTGTCAAACATCACACAGTTCGAAAGGCCTTTCAATTCTCTTTTCAACAGTTTTTTTATTTTTCAAATCCGATCATTAGTTCCAGAGATATATCGTTTTAAACAAATTTTATCAGGTGTTCAAAATTGCCATCAAGTAGGCTAAAACAAATGACAGAAACTAAATAAACAATTCTTTCGACAAGTTGTTTATAATAAACAAGTAATTTGTAAGTTGGATTTCTTTTTGTGGGGTTATATGAAGTCTAAAGTTTATGCCACGTCACCCGAATTTTTAGAAGATTTACGTCAACATACCGTAACTCCAAAATTTTGAGCAAAATCTTTATTATTGTATGGAAGTTGGAAATAGTCATTTTGAACACCTAATAAACTGATACTTGAGTTTTTGTCATTTGTTTAAGCCTACTTGATTGCAGTTTTGCACACCTGATAAAAATTTTTTTAAACGATATTTCTCTGGAACTAATGATCGGATTTGAAAAATAAAAAAAACTGTTGAAAATAGAATTGAAAGGCCTTTCGAACTGTGTGATGTTTGACATCCTTTTCCATTTAAAATTTTTGAGGTACAGTCCACACCCATTTTAGGGTTGAAGTTATTTCATTAGTACTAATCCATTTAGGTGTCCCCCTTTATATTAAAATTGACGTGTTCGAGCGTTTTTTGCAAAATTACTGTTAAGTGGCCAAAAATTGCGCTGATAATTTTCGCTGAGCCACCCTGTATATTTTTTCAATCAACAATTATAGTATTCTTATATTTTCAAGTGTAATATTAAAACATTTAATTGCTTACTATTAAAATTATAAAATAAACACAGTTGGTCATTGAAAAATTTTTTTTGTTATTTTTTAATCGAATGCAAAACATATCAAAAGAAATTTTCATTTCATGGTTACAAGAAAAAACTCATTTTAAATATTCTTACCTTATACTTGCTTCTACCTATGAATACTAAACCATATGTTATAAACTAAACCTTTCTTTATATATTGCACAAAATAGAGAAACATCACGTATATTTATACAACATTACGGAATAGGAATTAAAATAATTTTAAAATTTCAAAACAAAAAAAATATTATTCTTTGTTTTACAAATAAGTTACTTAAAATTGAATTTATAAAATAGTAAATATCACGTTTAAGATTAAATTTTTGCTAACAGTTTCACAAAATTTTATTTTTTTGATTTAATATATTACTTTTGAGTATTATTTTAACGATTTCCACGATTTAATTTTTATCGATTTTCTTTAAAACCAAAGTATATTAAATGTTAATTATGGTGTTATATTACTTTTTGCACGATAGTGTTTATTTTTGAAACTAGAGAGGAAAGTGTATATTTTTACCTCCCTAGTTTGAGTTTCGAGAGGAATTGGAAAAAGTGCTTTATCTACAACTATTGAAATATGGGTACATTATACGTGTGATACTACATATAATATACTACTCATATTACACAAGTGTAATATGAAATGTTATATTACACGCTACACATTTCTGTAATAAATAGAGCATATAATTTAACACATAACATTTTAATAAACTGTTAATTTATTAATAATATCTTTTTTATTATAAATATCAATATAAATAATTATAAAAGTATAATAAATACAATTTGAATAATTATTTTGACATTTAAGTGCTACTGTGGCGCCATCTGTTAAGCTATATATGAACTACTCACACCTAACTGAATATTTATCAAATAATATCAGATTTTTTATAAGCCTGATAGTTGTAGATAAAGTATAGTATTTGACTCGCATAATATGGCTACATTACATTCGAATGATTAAAAATACTCGCTATCGCATGTAATGTAGCCTACATATTATGCTTGTTAAATAATATACTATTCCTTTCGTGTTAGACACAACATTTTTTCAAAACATATTTCAAAAATCCTTTTATTAGGATGAAAAAGCGCAGCAACATGATAAGCTAGAAAATTAGGTTATGTCAAATTGTGAAATTATGTGAAAAAAAAGAACATGACATAATTTCCATATTTTTTTTAAAAGAATATCATTATTAATTGTGATTTTTTAATATAATAATGAAATTTTTCAATATTTCATTCTATAATAATAATCTTGTATTATTGTTAACACTGCACATTTTTCTCTCTAGAGAAGAAATAATTATTTGTGCTACTAGATAGGAAAGTTGTTCTTTCTGTATATACGGCCGAGACGCAGTGGAGACTGGATACTTCTTGAGCACCAGAAAACAACTTTACTACCATGTAGCACACACTATTTTTTATGCTATACAAAAAATAACGTAAAAAAATAATAGAAACATCTCCTGGACACTGAATAATTTGATATTTAACTTAACCTCAATGAAATTTGAGAAATTTATTACCAACATTAGAAATAGAATAAGAAAAAAAAATAAACACTTTATTTTGACATATAAATAAGGTTAGCAATGCTGTTTTGTTGCTTAGAGAATATATAATAAAAATACCTAAAATCTAACGTAAGTATCAAAATTTTCCAAAGTTATAATATTTTAAAAGCATGTTGACGAATTTTATTCTGGTTATTATTTCTAACGCACTAAACGCCATCTGTTAGCCCGCATACGAACTGTTTTTTCTTTCCTAGGGAATAGTGAAATTTTGTAGGTCTGGGCCGGTAAATGTTTACTTTCTTGCGCACGCACACGCAAGAAAATCTTTTTTTCAGTATATGTGGGATAAAAAAGTAATTTTCCTCACTATTTCACGGGCAGAAAAGTTTTCTATGCATGTCGTGAAAAAAAATTCCCTCAAGATCAAGAGAAAAAGTTTATAAAATTAGGTGTGTATTAAAATTCATGTATTATCACTTATCAGTAATGGACTAGATGACCACTGCCGATTTGAAGGGAAAAAAGTATACAAGCTAAAAATTAACCATTGTGACTACCAATAATAATATCAAAAACTGCTTATTATATCTTATATTTTCAATGAATATGGCATTTGAAATTAAAATTTATGTGACGGCGTTATATCTCTGACGTCACGTAAGAGAATGAGAGAGCAGTTTACAATGCTAAAAGTGGGAAATGAACCTAATTTTTTTACTGAATGATATGGAATAACTATACTTATGAAACAGGGTATAAAATATCAATTTAGGCAACTGAAGATAAAATAAAAATATTTTGATATTATGGTGTAAATTTGGTTGGCATTGAAATGTCAACTACCAACATTGTCAGTCATGTCATTTTTGAAAGCTTTTTAGTGTTTACACATAGTTTTAAAAATGGAAGCTGAGTAATCTGTCAAAAGTAGATTATTCTACAATAGATTTTTTTCGAATGAATTCAAATTCTCTATCTAATTCTCCTGCGTGACGTCACATATCCTCTTTCCAAAACTTTATTAATGTTTTTCTCCGGAATTATCAACAATAAGCGATCTAAACAAATACGAATATTTTTATTTTTTGTACAGAATCATAAAATGCAAGAAAAAAATAATAATCATATACTCCATTGTATTATTGGTAATTATTCTTTTACTTTTAATAGCAATTTACACTATCTATGAATTTACATACTGATCAGTGAACGGTAAATAATACTTACCGTTTTATTAGACTTACCAATCATTTACGATGCAAAAAATATTATTTCGGCTCTTTTCAAATGTTTGAGCTTTCATACTTTCTTACTAATAAAATCCTGAAATTTATACATATAGGTATATTTAGGAATCGAAAAAAGAAACAAAATATATTTCAAAACATTTATTAATCTATCCCCAAAGATTCATTTGACACGCATTTACAATTATCAGGAGATTCCATAGTATAACCACTGGTTTCCAAACATGCAATGTAGCAAGGAACACAAGTACAAGGATTATAATATTTTGCGTAACCATATCTACATCGAATTGTACATCTATCTATTAGATCTCGTGAAGAAACTAGTGTTAACATAACACAAATCATGACAAAGAATCGTATATTCCCATACATTGTTCCAACTAAAATAACTGTGAAACAAAAAACTGCAGAAAATTTTCCACTTATCACAAACCATGTTGAAAGTAAAAACAAATTTTTTATCTTGCGGTATATAAAGAAAATTTCAAATATAATAACCAAAACATGAATTTAAGAACAGTTATAACAATTTTGGTCCTTTTCTTTTCGCTGTTGTGTCAAGGACAAATTACGAACCAACCATGTGGTTGCCAAGGCAAAGGACCTTCAGGATGTGGTTGTGGTAAAAAAGGACCAAACACTCCACCGAACACAGGTTGTGGTTGTGGATAAACATTGTATGAATAATGTACAATTACTGAAATATATAAATATTAAAGTAAGTTCACTGTTTTCTTTGCTATCTACCTTTTTTTTCTTTAATGTAATCATATTTTTTTTCGTATTGTAATCAACGAATAAATAAAAAATGTGTATAATAAATTACTTCTTGCTATCGTAACTTTAATTTAATATTCCTTCATAGTTTTACATTTTACTATACAGGATGGAATTGAAAGTTGGACACATAGTTTTACTCGGAAGTTACAGATTAAAAAATATACTAAATAACAAAGTTGTAGGAGACCAAAGAGGGCCACTTGATTTTAGAATAAAATATTAAACTTATTCGGTAGCATATTTTTTCTTGAATTCAATTCAATAGAAATTTATATATTTTTTATTTTTAAAATTAATGTACAGTATACTATTGATGAAACACAATAACAAAATCAAGCGGATGTAAGTAATATCCTATGTAAGTAGATAGGTATGTAAGTGATATTAAAAATAAAATAAGAACAACAATATTATTTTCAAGCCTCCGTTTCATTATGACTTTAATACAGAACTCAGAATCGTGCAAAAACTCTCTGTTTGCCGGCCTTAATATTAAAAATAAAATTAGAACAACACTATTATAGTCAAGCCTCCGTTTCACTATGACTTGTATTACAGAAGTCAAAATTGTTTTAGTACAATAACTTTTTTAATGAATTAATATAATATATAGTTATAATAACATAAAGTTATTTATTATATAAGTGTTAAAAGCAACCGTTAAAGACTATTATTAACAGTCGTCGTAGGAAAAATATATAAAAATTTATTTATATATCTATACAAAAATATTTGGATAAGTCATAAATGTAACCGATAGAGTTGTACAATAGGAATGGGAACTTCTTGATTGGTGGATGTATGAACTCCAGAAGGTTTATTTTCGTTCAGAGTTGTACAACCTTTAATTTTTAAAGAAGGACCCGTAGAATATTGATATTTGAAACGAACAAGATGATTACAAAACTGCAAATGAAAAGTGATGTAAAATCTGTGTTTGATTTCGGTTTAGTAAATGATAGTTTGTGAATCTGAAAGTAGTCAAGCTGTGTTCCTAAACGATGCCAGAAATAGTTATAAATCTCTTCTAAAATATAGTTTTATATTCGCGGCCATCTAAATGCAAAACTGTGTAAAATATGGCGTCTCTACTACATGTGCAATGCATGTATTTAGGGAGAAATGAGAAAGAACATCAGCGCAGAAAAAGAACGAGAGCGGAAATAGAATTATGCGAATTATTGTCTCATAGAAAACGGTTTTATACCGGGGAAACGTTCTGCATAATGTTACAAAAAGAGAATTATTTTTAATCTTTCCGCATTGTAGAACAATACGTTACAATGCGCAAAAATCCTCAACTAGAACTGAAATATAACCAGAAAGGGAACAGATTATGACACAGGAATATTTTATGTCACGTAGAAATAATTGTGGATTCGCTAAAGTTAAATTATTTTTGCGCTTCTTGTATTTTAACTACATTTACTGTTACTGAACATAATGATACATAATATTTTTCTTTAATAAGAGAACTTACATACTTATTTAGAATGATCATTGGTAATTAGGTTGTCAATACTGACTTTAAAAATAATTTGAAACATATTTTATACTGGTTTCTTTACATACCATTTTCAATGTACTAATTTTCGATATGTATGATTATATAATACCAGAAATTTATACATTTTTTAAAATTTAAATATAATCAATTTCTGCCATCTATCTGTCGCCACTAGTAATAAAACAATTGATTTAACATTCGATTAGTGTTCGCAGAGGTGTACCTAGAAAATTTTTTCGGAAGGGTTTTCAAATTTTTATTTAGAGAACTATTAGTGATTACAGAGTTGGTTAAATTAGTAATCAATTTCTATATCAAAGAGACTATTTTAATTTATTTTCTGAGATCTATAGTAGCTTAGTTTAATTTATACTGACGAAATATTTTTATTTCATCATTTTCAATCTTCAATAATGATTCATAAATTTCTGCTTTTTAATTGAAATGGCATCTTAAAGTCCGGTGCTATGCTGCTACGGATCTAAGTATTTGATTTGAACCGTACATTTTTACAATAAAAAGATGTTTTCTCTCTGCCGTTGTATATCATATCAAGTTTTATAACCAGTGGTTGTCCAATCTATTATTCTCTTTATTCATAGATAATATATAAACAGTAACAAAAAGTTGACTATATTTGCTATTTGCGCAATGTTAGTAAATATTGTAAGAAATGATTTTTCACACTTAATTTTTTGATTGTGTGAAATACGCAACTTTGATGTTTTTTTGTAGTATGAGAAACGTGTGAGCTTCCATAGTGGTCGTAGTCAATAAACTGATTAATGCAAAAATTATAATAACAAAGGAAATAAATTATTACATAAAGTATCACAATAATTGATTATCAGAAAAATATTTTACATAAAGAAATAAAACAATGAAATATTCGATTACGAAAATATTGATTGCAAGAAAGAAACTTCGGTAAAATAACTATGTAAGTAATTGTATTTTCTTTATTAGTAAATAGAATTATTTTTATGTTTGTAACTATTGAATAAACAAATTATATATTTTGCAGAATTTATAAATTGTTGTTTATAAATGAAGTCTTGCATATATTGTTGCCCTGGTAAAGACAGTTTTTAAGGAATTATTAAGATCAGGGATGTAAATACTTTAATATTTATTAAAATTGTAACTAAGCAGGAAATAGTATATATTGACGGATTTCAAATAAATATTTAATACATGATCTTATAAAGTTGCCGTGAATATTAAGACGTGTTTTCATTCCTTGTAATTTAAATAAATGTTAATTGCTTTTAATTTCTTTATTGTAATTATTTTTTATTTCCACTAATTACCTTGTTGTAATCAATGTATTTCTTATTATCTCCATTTATTATTCTATTATACTTACAGATTTTGTTCTGTCTTTTTGTTTAATGTTTACAATATTCGTAATCCTATTTGCTCGTGTCAGAACGGCACAAATAAGAGCAAGAATGAAATGAGACTAGAAGTCATTTAAAGTTTCGCGTAAAAATGTCTCTTTACTTATTCATTGTACGAGTATTCCGTGTCAAACAATTTAACAGTAAAATAATTTGATTCACAGTTCTTCAAACTATTTATCGACAAAAGAACATTACATTCAATTGCTTTTACCCGCTATGCATCTTATAAGCAGAATAATAGAAAATGTCTTAAAGTAAAGAGAAATCAATTCATTACAACAATGCAAATATATTTTTAGTTGATTACTACAATGATTTTTACACCTTGGGTCTAAATCGCCAATGGCAATCAAAAATTTGTTGGACCAAATAATTACAGTTTATTATTTAATAATAATATTTTAATTTATTTCCTATCATTTATTAATCAAAATAATACAACAAATTCAGTCATATTTTTATGCTTATCTCAGCGGTTTTCACTGTAACAATTCTTTAGGAAGAAAAACCCAATTAATTAATAATAAATTCATTTTAAGATAAAATCTACATTTTCTGATATGGACACCACATTACTTCCTTGTAAACTAAATTATACACATTTTTTGCTGCTTTTCGTTAAAACTTATTTCACTTGAAAGTGAGATCATTCTACGGCTAATCATTCTTCAACTTCCAGTCGTTTCAAACCTTCGAGCTTTCTTTCGAAATGGATCATGTTTTGAAAAATTTATTAAAATGTTTATCATTATTTCTTAATGCATAACCTATACAAAATTATTTTAGTACTCAAAAACTTGCAAAGAAAGAGAAGAGATAGTGAGATATTGTTTTCATTTTTGGCCACATTTCTCAAGAAATTTAGTAACAAGAAATCAGTTGTTTCCTGCAAATATTAAAAGCAAACTCAATTATTATTTTGGAACAAAAAATAGAGGTGTATAGAAGATAATCTAACCAATGATATCATATACAATCCCAATTTGTTTTAAGGGACAGATGATAATAGCAAAAAACTTTTTTTTCATGTCAATTTCCTGGTTTCTAGTATTCACCTGTAAGGTATAGTTCTCGTTATTTTAAATCTTTGATTGTTAAGATCAACATTTATCCTTATTAAGCACAAAATAGAGATATTTTCAAACTGGAAAATTTTACTTTTTGGAATGTATTACAAGAATAAATAATCATTATAAGAATGCATATCTAAATGTTTTTACAATTTCTACTTGTAGTTTATTTTTACGTGTATGGTTAAGAATATTGTTGACCTAATATTCGGGATTTAAAAGTCTAAAAATGTATTTATCTGGAACTATGATTTTAATTGGAGAGTAATGAAAGTCAGTATATTTTTCTTGTAAGGCGTTTAGCACCACCTTTGTCGTATTTTAGCGAAAAAGCTTTATCTTCTTGTTCAATTTTCTTTGTACGTGTCGTATTGAGGAAATATTTGCCGATCTCCCGTGCGAAAGTAGGGCAATAAACTTGGGGAATCCTCATAGCTTGGGAATTAGTTCGCGTTAGTATGCAAAATGCTGCAACGCATATTTATTGAATTTTTCGTCAAGATAATCTACTTCCCCGTTTGATGTTGCGGATTAAAAAGTCATAATTCATATCAGTTCGGGTTGGTCTCGACAGAGGGCTTACGAGATTAGAGTTCGGATCGTGGAACACAGATGGAGTTGCTTGAATCTTAATCAAATTTTGTCGATATTGTACTAATTCTTTTTTTTGTTACAGGTACTGTCATTCTTTTATTCCTGCCATTGTTTGCGTAAGTGTTTTTTATGTGTATATTGTTTTATTATTATTTAACAACTAGGGTACGAGATTTTTATTTAAAAAATTAAAATAAAACAAATTTACTTAACAAGGGCGCACACTTTACATCACGATGAAAAGAAGAACCGTATACACAGGACAGAAATATATAAAGCTCAGACTACGTCTCTCATTCAATAGAGCACAATAACAGGGACAGAATATATTACCTAATACCTACATGCATAGGATGGTGACTCGAACACCCAAACATAGGGATTTTACCTGTAAAATCATATTTTCCTGCTATTTTAGGTAAGAAACTTCAAATAGCAGTTGTAGAGCATAATATTTTGCATCTGAATCAATGGGCAAAAAAAATAAATTTAACGTGCCTTGTAACTTCAGAATTTGGATATAAAAATGACATAAATTGATACAAAAGTTAATCTTAATGTTTAATGGTTTATTTGAATGTGTGTTGAAGTGAACAACAATACATAAATTAATTTTGTATTTAAAATATTAAAAAGAATTAAAACTGTTATATTTTTTAGCGTAACTTGTTCTCTGTTCAAGCATTGAATACTTGCTGACAACTTTGACATACTTGGTGGTTAAAAAACCACACCGCAGTAACTAACTGACACACTGCCTTTACACAGTAAAGTTACAACATTTAGAACCGCATGGCGATTCAACATTTTTAATAATGAAGAATAAATCTGATTTTGTCGCCCCCTATACCGCGGCGCTATCTATTAATAATATTGGTAAGAGCCAACAAAGTGGCTGACATCTGCTGGCAAAATAAAACATCTAAGACGTAGGGAAAACATTGTACTGTCACATAGGGTTATAAGTAAACAACAACCAAAATTGACCAGCAAGTGGAAGAGATATTGTTTGCAAGTTTTGACATATCCGTTCATTATTTCCCAAAAAGAAAAATATTAAAAAATACGTGGAAAATCGCATTAAAAATCGGAAAGCAAATATCACTGTTCATGGATATTTATACACAATATTTTTTACCTAGCTATTTTATTCCATTTAAGCATTTATAATAATTTATGCTTCAAAACATTATTAGATTGTTTTGTAGTCATTAAAAGAAATAAATAAATTACCGCAAAGAAAATTCGACAGAACCTCAGTAGAGAGAAAAAAATAGAAAGACGTTACTTGTAAGTAGTAATTATTATTCTTTAATATTATACCTATATTTATGATAATTTTTTTATAGGAAAGAGAGAGAAGAAGAAACGATAAAAATACGAGAAATTGAGCCACATCAAGAGAAAGACGTGTAAAACAAAGAACATGATGTACATTTTTTTATTTATGTACCTATCGAATAAAATATGTAACATTAAAAAAATAAGAAATTTATAGATATTCTAAAATATATATTTTTTATATTTTTATGGTGTATTTATATAAAAAATAAATATAACAAATCAACGATTGCTTGCACTACTCTCCATCGGCTTTACAGATGCATACACATTTCTCCGAAGTGATAAATGTATTTAAAGTTATTACGATAGATTCAAATGAGATATTTGAAGAAACAGCCTAATTATTCCTATATTATTCCATTTATCTACATTGTAATCGCATAAAATAATATGTTCAGTAAACTAAATAAGTAGCTAACAATAAAATAACCGCAATTGTGAATCTTATTTTTTTTTATATTATGCTTCTACTTCGACCACAGACCGCACAGCATCATTTAAATAAATGTATGTATCTGAAATAGCGATAAAAAAATTTGAATCGAATTAAAAATAACAAAATATCCTCAAAACAAAGCATCAAAATAACACTAGCACTTATGTAAAATACAATGTTTTCCCTATAAGTCAGTCCGAAGTGCTGCCATCTCTAGGAAGTGGCTCTCGCGGATAGAAATTGGAGAACATTTTTAAGCGAAAAAATATTTAATGAAACAGAAAATTTCTACCTAAAAACACAAACGCTGATTTCTGCTGGAAATATAACAAAATACAACAAATTCCCATATATTGTTTTGATGCTTGGTGTATGATTCCCGTGGTGTTTATGACGTATTCTGGTTTTGAATGCATGTATCCTCTTCTAATTGACTTGAGCAAGGACTGTGGGCTATCCTGCCTATTGATAATAGTGATGTGTGGCATGAATTATCTGCGATACACATCCACTCTTGCTTCGGCTTTGCGACCGCAGTCATAAATTAGGCACAGGGCATTGTTATCACACATGCACTCGCCACAACCCTACATGAATATCTCACAGACTAACAAGTGTCAATATTGGCCTCTGATTGGTCGCCAGAATTACCAATTGTCTGTAAACGACGCCCGAATACAAATAACAACTCTCTACATCACATGCTAAAACTTTCTTATACAAATATTATAGTTTGATAATAAATTGTCACTTGTACTTTGCCGTAAAGGAAAATTGTTGTAATTATTCCTTAAAAAAAAAATTTTAAGTCTCTCGAGTCCAGTTGCATCAAAATTAAACAAAAATTTTTGATGTGGACACCGCATGAATTCCTTGTACGTTAAATTAAACACATTTTTTGCTGCACTTCATTTAAACTTATTTCATTTGAAAATGAGATCATTCTACGGCTAATCATTCTTTAACCTCCATTCATTTTCCCTTCGCAATAGATCATTTTTTGATTAATATTATTCAAATATTTATCACTAATCCTTATTGCCTTACACAAAATTATATAAATCGCTCAAAAACTTGCAATGAAAGAGATATTGGCGCGTATTACGAGCTCACTTTTTTAATAAAATCGCGATTTTAACGCTCACTTTTATAACAAAATCTTTTGTAAGAACGAACGTTAAAATCGCGATTTTATTATAAAAGCGAATTAGCTCACTTTTATAATATTATCGTGATTTTAATTTTCAATTTTACCTAAGATTATGATGTAAAAGTGGGCGTTAAAATCGCGATTTTATTATAAAAGTGAGCTCGTAATACGACGTTTTCATTTATTTCGTACATATTTGTCACGAAATACATTTTGTCAGTTGTCTTTTCGATGTGTTTTGATAAATTTAAACTAAATTTATTAAAATTTCGGAAGGGGGAGGGGAATAATTTTCCCGAAAATGTGTCAAAATGTAATTTTCTGATAATTTATTTCATGTTTGTTGAGTTATTTTGTTTGTTATGTTACAAAAAAAATATTTAAAAATGCGTTGCTAAATGTATAATTTAATTTTATCCTATTATAATATGTCGATGGCTTCAAAAACCATGAATCGGACTCTGCTAACAAGACGATTTTCACTGTAACTTCGTTGTAATCAATTTTAGCTGATATTTCACTGTTGTAATTGGTGGTTCACCAAGTCAAGATATCTCGTCTTAACAAGCATTTCTTGTTTGTGTTGAATTTCAAGTCAAGAAATAGGAAGCTTTTTATCTTGACTATTTCTTCACAGCTTGGTATAAATTGTTTGTGAATGAACGTATTGAAAAATTAACCTTGATTTTTTTTATTCCAGTGAAACATTAGTTGTATTGTAATTAAAATAAAAAGTTTAATAGTTTTGAAGAAACATTGTAAAATGTAAATAATAATGCTATTTCCTTTAAACAATAGTAAATTTTAATTAATTTTTGCACCATCCATTTTGTTGATAGATAGGTATGTGTAATATGTAAATTTTTATTTAAAAATGTAAAATGTCAGGTTGTAAAAGATAATGAAATATAAAAAGGGAATTTTTCGGTGGGTGTCAGTGATGTTCCGCGTTCTTTTTAATTGAATTTGCATATGTTTTCATTAAATTTAGAATTTAGGCAAAGAATACATATTATCCAGCGTTTCTTAACTCCGTTTTTAAAAGCATTTTATAAAATTTGGTAGGAAACCAAACACTTCAGTCAAATGCGAATTTGAAATTCAAATTTAATCAATATATCGAAGTTATTTTTGAAGCTGTACACTTACTGATTTCTCCAGGAAATTTATGCGTTCCCAAAAATGCATGAATCTTTCAAACGCCTAAATTGTATCGCGAATAAACATCCACACACGCGGGCCTTAACTAATTTATTGCATTTATTCATGGAAATTCCCAAAATATGCACTCTTGTATCGAACCAACTTCCTACCTTCTTTATTCAGATTCAGACAATCCCTGCATAACATCATTCAATCTCATTCAAAACCTTTCAAATTCTATAATCATCATTTGATTTACACTCTACTAGCACTTCAACAAATTGTAAGTGTTTTGTTCATTGTCACTATCATCAAAAATCTTTTGTTTCTTGTAATCAACAGAAACTGTTTGTAGAAATCAACACAATCTTTAGATTGTTGAAGTTTTCATTTAGGCAAGAGAATAAAAAATACTCAACATTTTTTTTTAAAAGAACCTTTTAATAAATGTAAATATGGCTTGTAAAAAGTAGAGAAACGGTAAACCGGCTTTTTAATTATAAAAAAACCTTCTTTGCTGTTCATATTTAAAGTAAAATAAAAGGTGAAATTATGAAACTATTGATGTACCCATAAATTCTATTAGGATTTTATATGTGCAATGTTTTTTTTTTATTTTTGTTACAAATTATTGAAAGGAAGGGATGGGGCCCTCCATATATAAATTAATTAATTTAGCAATGCACTATAATATTTTATTAGTTTAAATGCTAAAATTGTAAATTATAAAAGTCCTTACTTTAAAGTTCATTATATGCAAGCAAAATATTTATGTAAAACATTTAATATTCTTAAAAGGTTTTGATTATAAAACTAAATTTCAAAATTAAATTTATAAAGACTGTTAACAATACAAGTCCATAAAATTCTATTTTACGATTGTAATATTTAATACTTCATGGGTGACAAGAGAAAAGTAAAATTATTTATCCATTTAATAACAAAAAAAAAATTGCTATCGTTTTTTTTTTGTCAAAAAAGACGATTTTCGGTTTTGGGATATGTTAACAAAAAACTATTCAATTAGTTTTCAAACTCTAATATATAATTAATATTTCATTCTATTTAATCAGTGTATAATAATTATTCTTGTACACCACTGTATTAATTGAAACCACTTTTTCCGTCTTTCTTTCATTAATCTAAAGGAATCTGTAATCAAATGAATACAATCTTTTAGATTTTATATATTATAATCAAATTTTAGATTTCTGCTATTTTATTGTTATAGTAATCACATATTCAAGAAATTTTCTACAGAGAATCAAGCTGTTGTATTTTTCAATCAAATTTTCTTTACTGTAATCATTTAATCAATATTTTTTCATAATTTTATTTTCTAATCTCATTATTGTAAGTATGTTACATGTTATTATTTAACTGAACTGACCTTTCTCTGCTTCTAGTACTTTAACTTGGAAATGACGAGTGTCTCGATTTATGTATTTTGTAAATTTAATAATCTGTCGGTATAAGAGTTGTGTGTTGGTTGAACTTGAACCTCGAGTGCATATTCTTTAAATCTGGGCATTTAGGGTTGCACATTAATGGCCAAAGTTGTGCACAGTGGCAATCGGTGTCGTCTTCCTTGCAGGAAATTAAATGCAATTTAAAGTGTGAGTCATAAATTCCGTTGCAACGTGGATAGAATTTATCTGGAAGGGATTAACTGGGGACGAAACACGGGGGACGCCAAATGTTACATGCTACTATAAAAATACTAGGGGTTCTATTAGAATATTGCGAATTATGCTAAACTAAATCCAATTTCAGAAACTTTGTTACAATCAAATCTAATATGCAACCACTACCCTCAATGGTATTAACCCAATTTATTATTTAAAATTGCGGGGAAAAGGTTTAATGTTTCATATATTCACGAAGGTATATGAAGAGTGTGGTAGTCATATGGAAAATTATAATATAATAAATGATGAAATATGTCATTATTTATGAGTTATGAGGGCATATGTGCGAGTTTGGTAAATATTAACTTCTATATAGAGTGTTAATTTTACATGGGCCACCATTGCTATCTCAAGAAATATATGAGTCACGAGGTCGGTTAAATTAGCAAACAATTTCTATTTTACAATTCTATTAAAATGAACCAAACTTCGTTTAAGCCAGTGGTTCTCAAAAACTTTCTAATCTAATCGCCGCGTCTCAGTCCCTCTCGTGCACTGGAAATTATGCACTTTTGTACAGTGAAATGATTCCAGCTTTACATATTTCAGACAATTCTATTACCAGTGAGTATATAATTATTACTTATTGAATTAGCATTCAATAAGTATTAATTATATACTGATATATTTAAATTACCATTTTGTAGACGCGTTTATTTCTTCAAAAAATTAAATACTTAAATTAACAAGAATGTGTGCGTTATTTTTAAAGTTCTCGGCATATATTAAAAATTTAAATGTGGAGGTTCGCACAAAATAAATTATTTTATTTTGCCATGTTCATATTTTGCTACAATTGACAATTTGGGTTCTATTTCTGTATGGCTATGATGATTAACTTACAAATAATTTATTTTATTGAGCGCAATTTTTTTTTTAAATATAAATTTATGAGAAAATATTTTGTGATGTATGAAATATATGAATTGTATGTAAAATAAACTATAAGAAAAAAAATGTTAACTAAAAATCTTTGCTTTTTCTAATTTTTCGACTATTTCATTATTATTAAAACTTTCAAGATCTCAATTTTTTCGAGTTTCTGGTGCGGGGGGATGTCGGTTTCAGCTGCCTCTCTCTGCTCCCCCTTGGTGACGCACTAGCCTAATTGACTGAAACTGTTTTTGAAAAAGAAGTACCTTTCAATGTGTGTTTTCACTTTTCTACAAGTCTGTTTTTTTTAAATTGGGTTTTCAGATAATAAATTCTAAAAATTTATTATTTTTCTCATTGTTCATAACAATTTTCATATTTGGCATATTTATGTAGCTGAATGGATTCCGGAAAGTATTAGGAACGTATGTGCGTTTCCACATTCATCATAGCTCGCGATATTTCTGTGTCTGTCAGAGACAAAGAATCGTTACGCCCCACAATTGATATTGAGCCATCAACTTGTGTTTCTAGCAGACGTCATGCGTCTACCAACATTCAGCCACTATTTTTCACCCCTTGTTCAAGGTTACACGAACGAAGAAAGATAAATGAACACTGAAAGAATTATTACCCAAAAGAAATAAATAGTGGATGTATCGAAAATAATATTAACTGTTCACAAGTAGATAGGGGAAACATCGCATCTTTAAGCATTTATCACTTCATTAAATATGAGTCAAATCTTATTCAGAAAAACATTGAATTGAAATGTCTTTGAATTTATTTTTACAAATTACCAGAAAGTGATTTCGAACATCACTTCCTGCCCGGGGAATCAAAGTTTGAAATGACCAGACGGACATATTTACATTTAATTTTAATTTTTTTATTAACTTTCATTCAATTTTAATACTTTATAAATATCTCATTCATACAATAAACAGTAAGAAATGAAAAGTAATGCAAGCACAGATACAATGTGTGCAATGAAAAACGGAACTATGACTTTAATATGGGATATAAAAAAAATGCTGATACTGTCTCTCTTGATAGATTCAGAACAAAACTATAAGAGTACAAATAGTGTTGCCGTCTAGACAAGACTTGACTAAGTCTAAGTCTAGATTAAAAAGTCTTGTCTAAATATCAAGACTCTACATTGTTTCAAGAATTAATCTAGAGTCTTGAAAATTGTCTAGAATTTTATCGTCTTAATCTAGAATAAAAAAGTGTTGTCTTGCCTTGAAATTTCAAGAGAAGGCTTTTGTCAGTCTTGGCTTCATAACCTAGATAAGACAAAACAAGTGTCTAGAAAGTCTAGATCTAGACGGCAACACTAAGTTCAAAGTTGTTTAAAATTAAATTCCACATCATATAAGATCATAATTGACGCAACAGCACGATTTTGGACAACTTTGTACTCTTGTAGTTTTACTCTAAATCTACCAGGAGAGAGAATATTAGCAATTTTTTAAAATCCCAAATTAAAGTTCTGTATTCCACGTTACTTTGCACATACTGTGCTGGCTATAAACGACAAATTTGACTTCTCTTGTGAACAAAATCAACAAACAGGAAATTAAAATTGTACATCTTTTCCTAGAAAGTCGAAAAAATAACTATTACACATGTTACCTTTTACTCTTGTACGCATGAAGAGTAATTTTTTCATTTATATTTTAATTCAAAAGATAAAAGTTGATTATTTTAAAAAAAGAAATCAAGATTAAAAATAAATTAAAACATATCTTATTATCTTTTAAATTAAAATTAAATATAAAAAAAATGTCTGCATAAATCCGCCTTTATCAACTAACAATATTTTAAATTTTAATTTCTTTATAATAAGTCGTTCCAAATAAATATTTGAATTATGAATCTTTCGTAGGAATATTTATTACAGTCTATCAAACTTTATAGAAGTTTTTAGTTAAACACATTTTCTTTTAAATTGTAATATATATTTTTTTATTTTCAAGTCTTACATTTTAATAAAACAAAGGTGTATTACTTTTCGATTATTTCTATTGTAATTTTCTATTTGTAAAAGACGTGCATCGATTTTTATAGTTATGTAGCCAGTAAAACATGCATGTATTGTCTGTCACAAGTACTACACATAATTATTTTTCACTTTATGTCTGTGTCTATAATAGCTTCATTTTATTTCTGGCTGATATGTCTATATTTATTAACATTTCCTCTATCCCAAATAAAGAAGAATCCCGGCGTAAAACATTTGATTTATACGTGTCTATATCGCTGACTCAACCATCCTATCTCGTTATATTCCTCCAGCCGTTTCCAAAATGTTTCTGTGTTGTCCGAACTAAATTTTACTGCAAATTGAAAACCATCAGGCGAGTATTATGAGTCGCGTATGAAAGGAGACCACGCTATTAATTTCTTCTAGCCATAGACTTAGCACGACATTTTTGGGACCGCAGTGAAAGGAATTGGATCAATTTCAGTTTCAGGAGATGGAGGCTGAAGTAAGCGATTCTCATACCTGAAAGGGATTGGTTAATTTTTCAGGAGTTTAACGTGGATTAGAGACCCTACTAAATTATCTATCAGACCGAATAGAACTCACCTTTCGAGTTACAGACATTTCATATGTTTCTACACCAAAACAGTAAAAAAAAACCAAATAAATTATATCAAATATTACATTATTGATAAATAGAAACCTGTAGTTTTGTTTTACTACTACTACAACTATTTTAATCCAGTCTGTTCCAAAACAGTGTTGTCATAGGCATTTGACATGGGAAAACAGTTTTTGGTAAATAAAATATCTCCGGCTAACAATTTAGTAACAATTGAAATAGGACAATACTATATGTATTCCTGCATGTTATTTAATACATACTTCTTTATTTTAATACTTTAAATTAACTAAATTTACAAAAAAGAACTAATGTTTTTCGCCTGTTGTTTTTATTTCTGCACACGAAATTGACAACTGTCTTGGTTGTTTCTTTTTTATAATACTTTCTGTATTTTATACTTATAAAAATTATTTATGTTTTATGAAAATATTAATGACATAATTTAATTGAATCAAATTATAAAGATTTAAAGTAAAAAATGCAATGAACAAATTTGTTAACATCAACAGAATTATTCAAAAATATTATTATCAAATAAATTTATTAAATGCACAATTAAAACGAAATTGCTTTAGTTAGAATCGAACTGAAGAACATCGATTATAATTATATGCAGTTGTAAAAACCAACCACTTGCCAATCAAGGGTTTTATAATATTCGACTGTTACTCAACTAGAAACTTCTTGTATAAAACAGTTGGTTGATAAGTGTTAAGTAACATGTGTGCGTGTGTTTATCTAAGCTTCATGAAGATTTCTGTAAAATAATTTACTTCTTTTACTTGATAATATTTTAATACCATTTATATAAATCTGTTACCTGTGTTGAATGCATGTTTGTATATTTGATTGTAAGTTTTGTTTTGTTTTGTATATTATCAGTATCCTGATGAAGGCTGGTTTACAGTCGAAACTTCGGTGTCTTAGTAAATTTTATTTAATGACTGCAATTCCAAAAAATACCTTCCTTTTATTAACATCCAGTCAATAAAAACATTCCTGCTCTCAAATATTTTGTTAATTAATAAATAGTACACTATAATTTTGTAGCACAAGTATAACTACTTTGAACTCTATAATACTATAGTTTTAAACATCTAAAACTCAAACAGTTACATTCACAAAACAGGATTAGTTCTTAAACAGGTTTAAAAATGTCCAATATACTTAATATCATCAGTAATATGAATATTTTACATTAAAAAAGTTAAAAATAAAAAACAGTTTAATATAAATATTTAGTAGGTACCTACAAAATTGGTACCTGAATTTTTGTAAAATTTTATGTACATCTATTTTAAAGTAGAAAAATTTAAAAAACTAAATAAATTACTCTAAATATTTTGTTAAATGATAAAGTGAAATCTATATTTTTTATAACAAATACAACTATCTTAATCTAGAGGTACTAATTTAATAATTAAAACATTGTTATTAATAACTTGCAAGTATAATTCTACCTCATAATCATAATTAAAAAATAAGAACATAAAACAAAAATATATTCACTTAATGAAACATGCATACTTTTTAAGCTAAAGAAATAAAGAAACATATTATTTTCGTGAAAATAATGAATAATAAAACATTTCGTGGTACTCGTACTTTTTTTAATTAAAAATACAATTAAATGCCGCACAAAAACATTATTAATTATATCTTCCTGAAAACATTTCATTAAATATAAATTAAGATAAACATCTGCTCCAGAAATGTCAATTCTAATTTTATCTCTCTAATTAATTACTTCATCGTTTGATAAGAAATGTATATCGTATAATAATATGTAAAATAACTTTTGTTCATTTAAACTTTTATTTTTTATTTAAATATAAACTTTACCCTCACTTCTATTCGAGTAGCGGGTAACTAGCGACATCTGTGTCACCCTAGCGGAAGTATGTCTCTCTTTCCGTTTGAGCTTGTGGGGTAGGGAGCTTTTTGAAATATCCTGCGCAGAATTATCGATTTAGAAAAGTTGTTTTCGCTACCATTCGCTAGATGTCTGTAGTAGATGCTTTTAAGAGTTGAATGTTGGTGTAAAATATAGATGGCTTCGCAGTGTCCGTTCTACATATAAATTATATCTCTGGGATTAATAAATAATGACTACACAAATACAATAATTATTTGATACAAAATATGAGATATAAAATGTTTTGATTGATTTTTAATAGTTTCCCGGAAAATAATAATTTATATTTCCTGTTTCAATATAATTATTCATTGTATAAATATAAAACAAATTCTGTTTATCTCGTGTCCAATATTTAATTGAAATTTAGTTTAAACCACGAAATAATTAATTTCATCTGACAGAACCAAATTGAATAACTTTAAATATAAAAACTATTTAATAAATTACAGAAAGTCTTCTTTTGACATGCTCATTGTTGCAAACAATCAGTTTGATTTATTGTTTAAGACAATATCGTGGCTGTCGTAATGGGAATTTGACAGATGATCGCCAAAAACGCAACAAAAAAGGGCTTCAGTTCTTCCCTTACCAATCAACAGGACACTTTGCAGTATTGTTGTAATCAAAAAATAAATAATCAAGAAGATATACTTGATGTTACTTTTTAAAACAGAACGTGTCATTTTTAATTTATGTGTGATATAATTGTGTTTTTTTGTGAGATTGATGAAGAGGAATGTTTATAAAGGGCGGTTATAGGAAAGGATGAAATGTTGAGTAGATGATGGTCTTTTTGCGTGTCTGCAACCATCTGGATCTCATTTATAAGACGTGCTGAAAAGTGCCGACTTCAACACATAATACTAACAATACTTTTTTGTTCGAATGCTATTTTTATCTTACCTAAATTACTATTTTCACACTTACAAATCAAAAACCATAAATCAAAAATTTAAGTAAAAAAAATCGTTGTACGTAATCAGAGATGATAACTGTCATAATAAAATTTATGCTTTAGCTACAATTTTGGTGATTTAGTTTTGAATTTACAAAATTTTCATCAAAATATTTTGTATACATAGTTTTATGTCATAGCTCATAGTGGTATGAAGTAAGAAAATACCTATAAAAATATTTAATTTGCTTACTTGAACCCCTGTTATACAACAAAAGAAGATTACAACAAAGAAAAGTTGTTACAATTATATATGCGGGTATTGATACATAGTTTGCCTTGAATACTTCTTGTAAACATAAATAAGTCACAATGAATTGAGTACAAGTTTTTACGATGATAAGGGCACCTGATAAGTTTTAATAAAATTTTGATTGGAAAGTTATACCATGTCAAGTAAAGATTGGAATATTGAAATTTCAGCAATAGAAAAGATTTTCTGTTACTATACCTACAGAAGCAGAAGTTTTTCGTAAATTTCTAATAACTCATTTTTGGTTCATTTTGGAGGAAAATGTTATTAGAAAACATTTTAACATGATATTCATCAAACTGTTTTTCAAATTTTGATTTTTCAATAAAGTTTTTATTTTTACCTCTCGCCACCTAGTACGAGAAGTATTGGTATCATGCTAAAAAACGGATAGTGAGTTTTTAATGGGTAAGCACGTTTTGAAGTCCCTAGAACACGTTTTTGATATTTTTACGATGATGTCTGTCCGTGTATGTGAATGGATGGATGAATGGATGTTGTCGTAACAATTACTCAAATACTGGTGAATGAAAAAGTTGAAATTTTGAATATAACATGCTGACACCCTAGATTAGATCTGATTAGATTTTGGTGTTAATTAATTATGAATTCATGAGAATTTTTGTAAATAATTATTTAATAATATGTCATTAGATAACATTTTATAGATACATACAACGCATACAACTCGTAAGGAATGACAAACCGTATCCAAGAACGAGTGGTTCGCGCTATGACCGCTCGATAGAGTAACGTTTAGCTGAAATCGCCAGTAGCTACACAGATTATTACAAATTAAGTCGCCTGAAAACCAATAACTTATATTTTTTGTTTCAGTACACTTTTTGATTATTATGCAAAAAAATTATATCATCCCACAAGCCTCATACCTGGATACGTCACTGGGTTTTTGGGTAGTATTTGGCTAAAAGAAAAATATATGATTGATTAACTTTGCCTGCGCCATGCTTTTGGAACTTTTTGCTAAATATTTTCCAGACATTTTATTTTTGAAAAATTATATTAAACACGAACACAACGTGTATAAACATAGTACATGTGTAGATGAATCAAGATACGAAACACGTTCTTGTTATCGCATCGTTCATCGATACAAATTAAAATGAGACAGTATATAGACTAATGTGATTACTGAAAATTGATTACAATTGTTTCATAGCTTTGGAATCCTCTTTGAATAAAAATTCCAGTATTGTATATGAAAAATATTTAATTTTTTCTGATCTAGTTCTGAACGTTATTTACCAAATTAAAGTACTTGGAAAGCAAAGTTGTATTATTTTAATACAATATATTACGCTAGTGTGGACAATAAAATAGAGAAGAAAAATATAAAAGGACTTAATCCTACTTATATGAGACCCTTTTTTACCATAGAAGATTACAACAAACAAAAGATGTTGATTACAAAAAACTAAAAAGTAGTAATGATACATAATAATAAATGTCAAATCTTGAAATAATTTATTGCTCGTTTGTTTTACTGTTGTGACCATAATACAATGTTGCTTACCCATGTCGTGTAAATTAGATAAGCAAACAATAATTTAATGAGATTGATAATGTATATTTACTAATATTATTGAACGATTGTATTGTAATGTATTCTTGTAAAGCCAGACAAAATTTGTTCTGCATTTAGCAAACCTTCAGACAGTGTGTACATAAATGTGTGAAGCAAATGTGTAAAATGATGAGCTAATGTTTTTGTGTCCTAATTTTGACACTTCATTAACTTTCAACTAGCCGTTTCGTACAAAAAATACAGTTTTTCACTATCACTTCCTTTTTCATGGATCACACAACGAAACACTTGTTCGCAACGATGATTTTGTTTGTCGTAATCAATTTTTAGATATTTTTATGATTGCAATCAAGTTTTGGGAGAAGTTTTATTTGATTACAATAATGAAAAGTTTAGTAGTTGTAATGAAGTTTTTGGAGAGATTTAATGTGAACAATAAACCTGATTTCTTGAAACAATAATGTATAAAGTAATGTTTTGAGTTTATAATCAATTAATCGATGTTTATGGGTCGTAAAAGTGCGAGGTTGTGTACGAAGAAAGCAATTGGTTGTGCATATCGGCCGATATTAAGCTGATTCGAATTGCGGGCAATGCATGGATAATGTGTGGGTTATGGGCTGCATTTTAATAGCACAATTCGTTATAATAAAATCAATTACGTTTTCAATTTCCGGTATTATTAATTCTCTTCGGCTTGTCTGCAGATTCTACAGCGAAATATTCAATATTCCATTATTGAGATAAAATCACTTTTTATAAATTGCTTTTTTATAGTTTATACGTTATTCTTTTGCGAGAATTTCAATTAAATATTTATTTTATTTGTGGCATGTTTACTTTTTCTCAAAGCTGAAATTCATACAATAATTATTTCTATTACAACTTTTAAAAAAACCTAAAATAACTTAATTATAAATGTGAATAAATGTATTTCACTCACGGCTTATTATCCATTGGTTTATAGTAAATATTACTAATAAAATATGTATACCGTAATAGTTATTTATGTATTAAGGACATAATCAAAAGATTATAGCATGAGGGAATGTTTAAAGATCGACGCGGAGCGGAGAGTTTTAAATTTCTTGAGAGCTGTAATCTTGATTATGCTCGTGATACATACAAAATTTTATTTAGTTTTGGTACCTAATTCAAATTAAAAAAATCTCTCAGCAAATTCTTATTCTATGCTGTGGTTTCTTTATAGATAGTTGGCATTGTTAAACTGTATGTTCTTAAACAAATTTAATATAATAAAGTGCCAATGTCACTGTCAAATATATATGGCACATCATGTACTGATTATTCTGGAGAAATAGTAATGGAATTTGAGGTTGCACAGATCAAGAAGGTTTCTAAAAATTCAAAGGATTTATGAAAAGAAATTTAAATAGTTTTGTAAATGATATATACACTTAATCAAAATTATAATTTACTGTACTGTTTGACATTTGTACATTAACTACAATTTTAATTTGTTTGCGTAACTATCGTTTAACAACTTTGTACGTCCTCGGGCGATAAAAGCCAAATTACGCCTGCATTTGAGGGCGTATAAACAACTTAATAAATCCAAAATGAAATAAAAGAGTATTTACCAGACGTCACCTCCGGGGCACTCTAGCTGGCACCGGCGAAACCATTTATATAAATATATGGAATTTGAGGCTGCACAGATCAAGTTGGTTTCTGAAAATACAAAAGATTTATCTGAAACGGAATTTGAATAGTTTTGTGAATACTAGATACTTACTTAATCAAAATTAAAATTTAATGCATTGTTTGACATATAGAACATTAACCACAATTTTAATTTGTTTGAGTAACTAATGCTTTAGCAACTTTATACGCCCTCGGGCGACAAAAGATAAGCCCACATTTGAGGGCGTATTAACAAGTTTATGATTCCAGAATGAAATAAAATGAACTTAAGGGCCTAAAAGCTCTCTTAACTGACTTGAGAAAGAACAGAACAATAAAAATTATGTATTTTTGACTCTTTTAATAATTTTAATTATGTCACATAGACAAATTATCGTATAAAGATAGGTTTGGTAATTCGGAAAATACCTACTGACATGAGACATATAATTCTCTAAAAATAAAATGTGTATGGAACAAAATAATAGTGTTATTAAAAGAAATTTTTATTTCGGTTATATCGTTTTTGCTCTGTTCCGTTCCGGGTCCGTGATTTAAAATAATATTTAACTTTGTGAATTTAACAGATCCGTGTTGTTTGTTTCCAAAGAAAATAAAATTCTGTCCAAATTCAACATTTTAATTAACACTAACCAACCAAAGGTATGTTTTTATCAACTTTTAAAATGAGATTAACAACTTTAATGTATATCATATAAATTTGTCATGTTTGTTGAGGGTACACTACCCATATCTCAAATCCATTTCAAAACAGGGAGTATTTGTTAGTTAGACATCGTAACAGAAATAACAAATTAAATATACAATTTACTATCCAACCTGCACTTAAATGTATTTTTATGGTACGATCTTGGTAAAAGAAAATTTTCAATAAGGGAACAATAATAAAAATATAAAAATCCAGAAATTGATTTCTAACTAGCAACAAATATGTTATCACTTTGATAGAAGTTAGAAAAAGTAATTATCAAAAAAAAATATTATATTTCACATACTTCAATGGGGAAGAAACTATCAGCTTTGCACACTTTGTCGACGTCCATGTATATGATGATACTGGCTGATTTAAAGTTGTACTTGTTAAACAATTGTTTAAAAATATACAAATGTGAAGCTTGTGAGACATTTTTTAACAAAATTTCAAATTAGACAACAGTATATTTACATATTATAAAGATCATAATTTGGAGAAATCTGAGTTTGTAAATTTAAAAACAATACACGAATATTTTTATAATTACTTAGTTTGTTTAGAAAATATATTTTATATAAATATTAAAAAACTGATTTGTATTAATTAAAGGTATAGGATATTGCTTATACGAAAAAAATGGGTTTCAACTCATGAAATTTTCCACTAGATTATTAACAGAATTGTATGTAAGACACAGAATATTTTATGCTATGAAATATAGTAATATGAATTTAAAATCTAATCAAAAAGAAAGAAATAGAAAATTGTGCTTATTGATGAACATGCAAACTACAGATACTTATTTTGTTTAATAAAAATATTTACAAAATATAATTGTGTACCTTTTTATTTCATCTAATTTTTTTTATTATATTGATAAATATAATTTTAGAATTTTTAAATTCCAAAAATTCTTTTATCATTCAAACAAAAATTTAAATTTCGAGTGTAAATAAGCCAACAAATTTAAAGGTCCACAATGCTCCAAGGTCATAGAACTGTCTAGGTTAACATTAAAGATACCAACAAGGACTGTCGCTTCTGTATATATCTATTCTGTAATTTATTGTAAAAATTGTCGACCGCACCAGTTATTAATGAAAAAATCTTCGAATGTTGAATTTAGTAAACGTTGAAGTGTAGGTGTATCGCTCGTAGTATTAACAGTCGGGTAAACAATATAATTGGTGGTATTGTGTCATAAATTAGAGTATTTTAAATGGGTAAATAGGGGTATTATTCATCTCGCATTAGGACTGGAGGATGATGCATTCCTGTGCACAAAGGGGCCCGGAACTATGAATTTAACTAACCAACTAACCGCACTCAAATTGGCAATATAACAGTCCCGTCACAAGTCCCGCTTCCCGCCAATCGGAAAATTACCTCGTCCTGGATCCTGGATCCTGGAGCGGAGGCGGGCAGTCCGCTGGGATACACGCTCTGCGGATCTAACTACGTTACCATTGTTGCGCCCGAATTACCAACACAAAGGAATTGTTTATATTTATAAATATATAACTCACGCCTTTCTATCCATCAACACTACCACTAAAATCAAAACTCATTATTACTGTGAGGAGCAAAAACGAAAGTCAGATTTACACTTGTGGTATTTTTCATAGTATTGTATATATTAAATAAGTCACACCATCTTAAAACTTATGACAACAGATACATTAAATGTAAAATATATGTAGACCAGTGGCATTGTTAGACAGTTTTTGGGGAGACGTGCGCCCCTTCCATGGGTGTCGACACTTCAAAATTTCCTTGGGGGCAAGATTTTTAATAATGACAAAAATCAAAATATAAAATTGCTACCAAAAAGGATGGGAACTAGAAAAACATTATTTTTAATGAAAATTGTTTAATTATTTTTTTTGTGCTCAGGTTTCAGCGCAATCCAGAGCAGCCCAATTTGTTTCAGAATGTGCTCTGATTTCAGCAGGCAAAGAATTAGAGCAAACAATTAAGAATGCTCTAATTCGTGACCCACTGAAACTAAAGTGCAATTCAGAGCAGCTACTAGTAAAAATTTTAAAAAGAAAATTGTGTGTGTGGCTGTAGCTAACACCCATTTTAGGGACAATTACTAAAAAATGGAAGTAGGCACAATAATTCTTTAAAATAATAACAATTCAGGACTCTATTATTGATGTAAATAAATTGTACGTTAAGAAATATGTCTCCTTGGGGACATAGTCCCTACAAAATTTTTCCTTAGGGCAGGAGCTCCGATGCCCCCATGTGGTCGACGCCCTCTCCTGTTTAGTTTGGGACCCATTTCCCCCTCTTTTTTATCGTAATACTATTTTTATATATAAATATTTTCTTAAATTATACTGCTATAACAACAATAATGTTCGTCATAAGTATTTTGAAGCTGGAAATATTTATAATGTATACCGAATTCCATGACTCTCTTTCCAAACTACATACGTAGTACTGGGAAGTACAATTTTAATAAAAGCTTAAGAAACACTGAACGTATACTAAATTAATAATTTTATATTAAATATTTGTAAATATTTTATGATTTGATGTACTTGTAGTAAAACTAAACCATCTTCCGATTTTGAAGAAACTGGTTAAAACTCAATAGCTTTCATATCAGTAGAAAGTGATACAGCAAAAAAAAATACGGGCGATATATTACGATAGATGAATTTACCAAAATTATAAATAGAAGACATCAAGAGTTAGTACTGTCTTTTGTATGTAATAAAATTATTGTTCATTGTAAGTACTAGTAATTTAGGATTACATTTTGTTAATTAATAGACGAAAATAAGTACTTAATATCGACTACTTATTTTATCTGAAATGTGCCCAGTTGTGCCCCCCCCCTTTTTTTTTTAAATCCTAACAACGCCCCTGATGTAGAGTGTAAACTCCTGGATACTCAATTGACAAGCCCCTTCCTCTTCTTATTTTTCTTTTTTTTACGTGTATATAATTAAAAGTTGCGAGAAAATATAATTTAATATGTTTTATAGAAAAAATATTTTTCAATCTATAATTAAAATTTTGATTAGCTAATTAATATTTCTTAATTAAATTCAAATTAATCATGGATAGTGTTTTTAAATCCAAAATTCAATTATGATTAACTAATTAAAAATTAGTGGAAAATTTGTTACGTTGTTTTCGGTATTAATTTTTCTGTCATATTTGACAACTTAGTGGTTTGTGAATTATTTGTAAATTGTAATTGTAGTCAGCACAGCGAGTACAAGTAGGTACTAATGCCTGTATTCATAGTCGATACTACGCCTTGACTCATATACTTGAGTACTGTCAAATGCTGTCATATTGTCAAATTTACAAATATTCCCAACGAAATAACTACAATTTCTCCAAATCTCTACTTTGGGGTTATAACTTAGCCGAGAATTTACGAAGTTTCAACTATGAAACATGTCACGTACTAAAAGACGAGTACAACCGGAGTAATGCTTGGCGAAGTAACTTGAGTAAGCTTTGACTATGAATACAGGCATAAGCGATCTGGCAATTTCTCTAAAGAAGAAAAAAAAAACTGTTTGTGGACCAGAGGCAAAAAATAAGCATATACTAGAAAATTGTAAAGACAAGTATGAAACATGGAAGAGAATTGAGGCAGAATTTGATTGCCAAAATTCTATTTCTTCTAACAATCTTTCTACATTACGTGAAGACAAACGACAACGACCTAAATAATCTTTTTGGTCTTTTGGGCCTAAAACGTATGGTTTTCGGCTTTCGTGGCTCTTCATCGTTACTATAAGCATTGATCTCTTTAATATCATCAATCATTGAATGAAATCGAATGAATTATAGATGTAGTATGGGTAATGTTAGAAAAAAAGTTCATACATTATATTTTAAAATAATAAGAAAAAATTGAAAAATTAAATAGATAAATAAATAAGCTGGTCTTGCAGGCCTCATGCATAAGAAGGCCCTAGGCCGTGACCTCCTGGGCCTAGGCGATAATAAGGCCTTGTTCTAGGTTGTCAAATATCACCACAGATCTTTCTCTGCATCATTTAGAACTGGTAATCATCTTAAAATATTACTAATTCCACCAAACTACTAGAGTTAACTTTGGAACTAAATAATATACGTAATAAACATTGGGACTAACCAATCGAGGTTAGTAGGTAATCCCTTTTATGGATCTGGGTGTAAGTGTTTAAACATAAATAATTTATAATTGTTTTAAATTAATATTTAACATTTTTTAGTCAATGTTAATTATCCATATAGTTACTCATAAAATAATAGTTATTTATGGTACAAATGTGTTACATTAGAAAAAACTCACGAGGCTGTTATTTTTTTATTGACGAAAGTTTTATAACGTAGTTACTATGCTACGAATCAACAAACAGTGAGTTATAATTTATAATCCACATCGTATACTATATTTACCTAAGAAACATCATAGTTACAGCGTTATTATTACACGGTGTTGGATAAGCGTTTTAATACATGGCTGTCAATCAATTTCCACCATAACTATAGTAATGTTTACTGATAAAATAAACTCGCGGTATTGTAAGAATACAAAAAAATGCATTGTCGTAATCAAAGCTCTGGAACTAAAACTTGCATTTGCGTCTGTTGCATGTCAAGGCAGTGACCATGCCTGGAAGGTCACGGTCCCGGCGAAGTCATTGTCAGCGATGACTGTGTCCTTAGCTTCCGCCACGGTGTCCTGGGGCATTTCCGGTCGGTGGACGCTAATCGAATCCGCCGCACTTGTTGCGTAACGTGACGTCACGGCGTCGGTTTGCGGCGGGCGCCTTTGGAGTTTTTGCATGTTATTAAAGAATAATGAGCTAAATAAATGTGACTCGTTCCCGAGGTAATGACCGTAATTAGTCATGCCTCTCAAAGCGCTGAAATGGAATTCTATATTAGGACACACGATTCAAGATGCTAATAACGGCTTTTAGCTAAATATAACCACCGACACGGATCATTCCAACCAAAGCATTCGCTAAATATTCACACAAATATAACAGCCCCTATACCTAAACTTTAAATATCCTTAATATCTTTTCGTATCTTCCAAACTCTACAAACTTACATCCGGTACTAGCAAAGTACAGACAAAGTTGCCACAAAATATATGTTTGCTATTTAAAAACCAGTTATACGAAAAGAAGATTGCAACAAAGAAAAGTCGTTGATTACAACAAAAAGTACATAATAGACACAACTTTACATATCCTCAATACCTTTTCGTATCTTCCAAACTCTACAAACTTATATCTGGTACTAGCAAAATACAGACAAAATTATCACTAAATATTTGTTTGCTATTTGAAATCCAGTTATACCAAGAAGAGGATTGCAACAAATAAGAAGTCGTTGATTACAACAGAAAATACATAATAGAATTTTTACTAAGCAATTCTTGAAAATTTCAAGCTTCACCGTGCAACTTAACACCTTGTAAATTCAGGTAAAATTATCATAAAAACTGATGTAGTCTGTAGTCTGTATATAACCTCTCACCTGTCATCTTTCGTTTTATATTTCTTATCTGCTACATTTTTTGTTTCGCAGACTTTCTCTTGGTTCTCAATTTTGCAATATCTATATATTGTAATATAAGAATATCCGTGCGTTGACTGCTGATACGTTAAAATGAATTATTAAAATAATTAGTACTTACAGTATTGGTACAATTCCTTTTAAAGTATTCGATAATTATTTTTATAATCTTCTCTCTGTTAATTATAATAATTGCCACTGTCAAATATAATACATTTATTTCCATAGTTAAACATATTAATCGCAATTGTAACAAATTTACCGAATCATTATTTTACTTCTAATATCTAGTTGAATTGTATTAAGCAGAAACAAGTTTGAACTATAAAACTTTAGCTAACGACATCATGTTAAATTATTATTTACAAATATTCTCTTATATTCATAATTAATTAAGATATATTAGAAAAACACTTCTGATCTTCATGAAAACACCACTTCCGGTTGCACAAAAACATCAAAACCTAATGAGATCTAATCTAGGGTGTCAGAAAGTTATATCCAAAATTTCAACAAAAAAATTAACATCGTGTTGTAGGGACTTTAGAACGTATTTATCCATTCAAATCTCACAATCCGGTTTTTCGCATGATTCCAATATCTAAAAAGAAATACTTTTGGGTCTTGACCAAAAAATAACAATTCGTTGATTACAACAAAAAGATATATAAAAATTACAACAAGATTACAATGAACAAAATTTCTTCATTACCATAAAGAATGCGTACCAAAATTGTGTTTACTGAATTCTCCTTTCCTTTCAGAATTCATATGTTTGTGATAATAATACACACATACGTTGCACAATGAGCAAAATGTAAAATTAACCAGAAATACATTTATGAGATAGTTGAGGTCTTGTTACACCAAACAACACAAACTATGTACAAATGTAAAATTAACACAAAAGAAATAAAACAAAACAAATTGCTCTTGATTTACCTAAATGTATTATAAAATTCAGTAGTGATTGTTTCGTCCATTCGACAAAGTCTAATGATTCAAAGGACGAAACAATCATCACAATATTTTATAATGAACTAGGTGGGCCCAATCCAAATGCTGGCCCTAAGTTATACTTTTGTGTTATATTTCCCTTCTATTTAAAAAGATAGGGATAGGACTGTATATAGTTATCAAAAATTCATTTTACACGCTACTCCATTTAAATTGATTGTTTACATCTTAGTTAATAAAACGGAAACTAAAATATTGCAGACCAGAAATAATGTTAAAAACATTAAAGTATGTAGAATCTTTGAGTATAAAATCTCAGGAAAGATGTTTTAAAAAATAACCTTGCGACCGGGATGGGTTTTACATATGGCAGATAATTATTCGTCATTTCCGTTGGATAGTGACATGTCACCCTAAAAAAAAACGGATACAAGAAACTTATAATGCTCTAAATTATGTAGTAATAATTTAATTTCAAATGACTCCCTCCATATATTGTTTTATTTAGACACACTCTTGCTAAATAACCCTGTATATATAGAGATATATAGTATGATTTTGTATCTAGTACTTGATGGAATATTTGAAATTAATGGAAAGAAATAATTCACTTGACCTTTTCACCAATATTATTTATTTGGCACTGATTCCAGTTGTTTGATAATGTCCGAGAGGACGAAACTATCGCTACAAAATAAACAACCAAGTGAATTATTTCTTTCAATTACCACCATAGAAAAAGATTACAATAAAGAAAAGTTCTTGATTAGAACAAAGAATATGTAATTCAATACCTACTTTGAGAATATTTTCCCCCTTTTTAAATTGTTGCGACTGTCACATTTCTTATCAAGTACTTTGTAAGCAAATAACTTAGTTCATATTTAAGACTTACAAACTAGCACTAGTGTAGTCTTTAGCTGTTACGATGGCAAGTATGTAAGTAATTTGGTGGTTTTAAGAGTCAGCTTGAAAAATATAGTGTAAAGTTATGTTAAATTCGGTGCATTTTGTAAGTTTAGAATAATAGTTGGGGAGTGTGATATATGTAGCGTAACTATGATCCTATTGTGGATGCTCCGTGATAATCTTGGTCGCTAAACGTGCATAATACGGCAGGGGAAGCAGAGCTGCAGAACAATCCAGCAGTCGGCAAATTATACATGCAAATTACCCAGCGCCATTCACTCTGATAATGAATTTATCTTGCATCTGTACGCGGCACACAATAAATTAAATGCTTCATTTTTTCCTGCCCTAATTAAATGTTACTTTTTTGCATATCGCGCGTGTTTTCCTGATCTGTACCTGACAGAAATAAAAGCGGAAGGTGAGCAAATATTTGCTCTTAAATTATGGGGCTTTTAGGTGCCAATTTAACAATTATATCTCTTTTTTACAACATATTTTATTTTTACAAAACACATTTCCTACGTTGATAATTCATGCACAGTTATTACTTGATTACTAGGGTTTCTTTATTGTAATAAAATATAAATTTAACTGTTTAACAATAGTAGTAATATATTTTTTACAACAAATACATTTATCGAATTAACATACACATTTTATTATTTATGAAACACGTCTATTAAATCGAGAATTCAGTCTTATGGCGTGATTACAACATTACAAGTGTTTTTTATTGTAATCAAATTTAAATTGTAACAACTTTTTCTTTTTTCAACACATAATGTAAAATTAACGTACATATTTGATTTTTTACAAAACACATTCTCTACGTTGATAAATCATGCACAGTTATTACTTGATTACAAAAATTTCTTTATTGTAATAAAATATAAATTGTAATAGTCTAGTTATTTTAATTGCAATACATTTTTTACAACAAATGTATTTGTCGAATTAACATATACATTTTATTATTTATAAAACACGTTCGTGCGATCGAGAATTCATTCATACGGCTTGATTATAAGTGATTTTTATTGTAATCAAATTTAAATTGTAATAACTTTTACTTTTTACAACATATAATGTGAAATTAACATACATATTTGATTTTTTTTTACAAAATTCACACGTTTACGTTGCCAATGTATTGACTTTTTTTGATTACTCAACGTTTTCAATTATCAAGCTTTTTTATTTGAATCAAGTGTGAAATGTAATAATTTATTTTCTTATAACTGAATCAATGATTTTTGTAAATAAATGTTTGTTAAATATAAACAACACAACATTTTACATATTTTAATCATGTTTACCACAGGCAGCAGTGGCTGACTTGGATTTCGCGATCCCAATTGATATGAGATCTAGGATTGAAATCGCATCTTCTCTAGTCTTTAACAAATAAAAATACTAGTGAACTGGTGTGTTCGAGTAGTCCGGGACCTACTTTAAGTTAATAAGTCCATTGCAATGGAGTGGCACTAGATTGACAAAATACAAAACTAAATTACGATTAAAGTAAAATATGTGAAGAAATACCTTCGATACTTCAGGGAAAAGAATATTATGCTCTAGATGAAGAGATGATGCTAAAGTTTTCATCAAATGTTTACGTATTTTTCTACACATTTGATTTTTGTAATCATGTAATCAAATTATTTTGTTCTATTCTTTTCATTATTTTAATCATACAATCTATTTAAGTACAATACAAGATTTTGCGTATTTCAATCAATTATTTAGATCTTTTATTCTATTCATTTCTTGTTTTTTATGTAATTAACTATTTATATTAGTAATTTAGTACCTTCGGTAATGGTGGAGAAGAATATTATGTCCTAGATGAAGAGATGATGCGAAAGTTTTCATTAAATGTTTACGTATTTTTGTACACATTTGATTTTTGTAATCATGTAATCAGATTCTTTTGTTCTATTCTTTTCATTATTTTAATCATACAATCTATTTAAGTATAATACAAGATTTTATGTATTTCTATAAAATATTTAGAACCTTTTGCTATTATTTTCTTGTTTTTAATGTAATGAACTATTTATATTAGTAATTTAGTACCTTCGGTAATGGGGGAGAAGAATATTGTGCCCTAGATGAAGAGATGATGCGAAAATTTTCATCTCATGTTTAGGTATTTTTCTACTCATCATTTTTGTTTTGTAATCATGTAATCAAATTCTTCTGTTCTATTCTTTTCATTATTTTAATCATATAATTTATTTAAGTACAATACAAGATTTTGTGAATTTCAATAAAATATTTCTTTTCTTATTCTTTTCTTGTTTCTAATTTTTAATCATCCATTTACATTTGTAATTTAGTTAACTAGCTACATGCACAAAAATGATGACTCTTACAAAATCATTTGTACCGTAACTGAAGAATCTTGTTTGTTATTATTGTTCGAGTAGACTCATCCTTTTTGGCAATCAAGTCCCCTACGTCCTACGTCGATTCGTTCCCGAGCCCAGGGCCAGTAAAGCCCGCACCAGGCGCCGTTATGAGTGGATTCGGCAGCGCTAAACTTGTCCGGGTCGGTGTTACGCTGATCACGTTCACAGTTACGCATCTTACAGCTCCAACTTGTCTCCTTACCTCTAATTGACAAGCGATGTCGATGTCCTCCTTCCCTACAACTCCCTGAATTATTTATCCACCAGGACCAATCCGAACGGGAAAAATGTACCAGAGTGGGAATAAATAAAACACCTTGCGTGTTTTCGGTAAATTAATACAATGTAATAATAATTCGTTACAATATTCAGTTCGTTCTTCTTTTTATTACTTGCTTGTATAAAGTAAAGGAAGTATTGTAATCGCGAAAAATTTCGGTTTTCAGGTTTCAACAAAAATGTCAATTTTGACCATCCCTGAATCCATTTTGACTAAATTCGGCGTGGCGTATATTCGTACATCTCGCTCTTGCATAACTCAAAAATGTTTAATTGTAAAATCTTGAAATTTTGTATATGAGACTGCTATAACATCTAGTTGTGCACCTTTTTTTTTTCATTGCAATCGGCAGTGCCAAAAGGGCACTTTGCTCGTAGTGTTTTTTTTTTTAATTTTTTGCATAAGTCAAAAGTGATTAGCCGTAGAATTTTATTTTGTAGTTACTATACAACATCTATAGTCTTTTTCACGAAAATGTGATCGCACGTCATAATGTTCCCTGATGCAACGTTGCCAAGTATTTGTAGGGTACATTCAAGTGTTGATGGTTGCATAGTATACCATGTGTGTATATATATATTCATATTGTGAATTATTTACATAAAATAAATTAAATTTATTGAGCATCCCCCTCTGTATCTTCGTTTGTCACGTCCTTGTTCGAAATACCTTATTACAGAATTCACCATATTCTGTGCACAACTTCCCAAATTTTTGCTCGATTTTTTGACATTTTTAAAAAATAATACTATTTTTTGACATTTCGAGAATAGCAACGTTGTACAGGATTACCAACCATTTATTAGTAAAAGATACTAAGTTCCGTGTATTTTACTGGGTATATGCTAGGGATAGTAACATTGCTGTTTTGGCTACAATTTTATTACTAGGTATGACGTACGATCACATTTTCGTGAAAAAGACTAGTTATGCACCTTCATTTTTGGTTCCAATAAGCCTTTTCAAAGAGCACTTTACTTTTTCAGAAATTTTATAAGAAGAAATTGGCATTTCGTTTCATAATAAAATTTTCGATTCTTATTTTAATATGTAAATGTCGCACTTATGCGCAAAGTGAATACTTTAAGCCACTAGCGCGCAAAAGTAATTATTTGGTACTAGAAATAAAATTTGAAAAAATCTTGTATGTACCTAATAAATTGCGAAAAAAATCACATAGCGTGGGTAAAACGCTATCATTTCGCAACTTGTTACAGTAATATTTATTATATTGATACATGTGTAAATTGTAAAAAGCAAGGCTATGATCAATATCGCTAAAATGCAAGTAGGATTGTCTAGATCCAGATGGAATTTTCATCTCAATCATATTTGCTCTTCATTCTTAGACTTTCATAAAATAAACAGATATAATAATTGACAAATCCAAAACAAAGTATTATTTCTTTATATCGAAAGTAAATCAATTTAAATAAAAGTTACTCGGTCAAGTTTTACAAAAAAAAGTCTTTAAATCAATTCAATATGTTATCACTACTGCCTGTTCTTTTTAATATCCTAATAAGTTAATAAAGGTAAAGTTTGTTAACCCTTCACAATTTTCAGCAATTGTACTTAATCAGTTAAAGCACACCCGGGCGATTGTTGTAATCCAGTTCGTTTGAAGGTTTTTGTGATCCAGTTTTAATTTCGTACAGCAAAGTGCTGACACGTGAAGTAGCAAGCGAACAAGCACATCAACGGTGTCACGTTCTGTTACATGCAGGATTTAAACCCGGGAAGGGTTGGTCCTGCTCAAGCTCGGATTACAAGAGTGGAAGACTCTGTACCTGCTCCGCTTGCTTTTGTTGTCGACAACCTGCTATTACTCGGCACTGCGATTCAACGGAATATGCACTACACTTTCAAAAACCTATCATAAAAATCGTGTTCACTCATATATCAAATTTCAATGTTAAAAGTTTTTATAGTGTATGTGATAAAGGTTTTATGAAGTTATTAACCTGTAACCCCAGGATTCAGGATTGCGCGATACGATGAATGTGCTAACAATAATAACAAAACATTTGTACTTCACCATTACAAATACCCCTTCTTTTCACAAGTAACAAACTCAATAAATTATAAATATGTTATAGTTTATATCAATTCTTTTTGAATATAAGTAAACAACAAATATTACGAGTTGATTATATTAAAATTATAAAAATAGTAGAAAGAAATCTAATCAGTTGATGGAACATTCATAATATAAGTAATATAAAATTGTAGGTAAATATAGCAAAAATAAGTTTTTATATGATTATAATAATGAAAAGTATAGAAAAAGATTTAAATTTCTAATGTAAATACAAAATCTTGTAATATACTTTTCCTGAAATCGGCCAGTAATCTATCAAATGGCTGCCGCAAAATAGGCAGGGAAATCCAATTTCCCTGCCTAGGCAGTGGTAAAATACAATGTTGCCAACTCTATTTTGACAAGTAGGTATATTTATATTTCAATACGAAACACTGTTTACGTGACCAATAAATAAAATTCAAATGTTTATAACATGTAGTATTTATACTAAATAAACTAAATTTAGAAGATCAATGCATTTAACAAATTACAATAAAAAAAATAATTTCTTAATTTGTGATCTGGCAACCATGAGCTTACCCTGCGTGCCATGTGCTAGCTAAACAAACAACAGAGCGGGTTGACACATAACCTCAGTAGCCTAGTATGTAAGTATTAATACAGTTCGAAATATGAAATTAAAATTTAATTAAAAGTGGTTGGAAAAGTTTCAATGTAGCAGAGGGCTATGTTGAATCCTCTATTACAAGAAAAAATGAAATTGCTTCAAGATTACTCTCAGGAGACATATCATCAACGTCTACATCGGATGTAGTGTTAACCAGAAAACAGGCACCGATCAATATAAGTAACAATAAAAATTGTAAAATAATTATTAATATTAATAAAGCTAATTAATTAAAACTAGAATAAATTATGTTCAAAATTCAATTGTTTTTAATGACAGTTACTCGTAAAACACATATAGGTTATGTATCAATACATATATTATTCGTTGATTTTAAAATTTTGTACGATTTCAGAAAAAATATAATACATATCTCGTCAGGGAGGTACCTTTTCATGACTCATTCATGGTTATTTGCCTCGGCCTGCGCCTCGGCAAACAATCTCCATATTCGTCATGAAAAGATTAACCTCCCTGCCATGATATGTAAATAACTATTATTACTTGATACAATGGGGAGAGTAAAAAAAACAATATTTGATTAAAATATTGTATAGGAAAATATCGTAAAAATTATGTTGATAATTTCAAAAAAAGTTGTTGTTGGCCTACTTGATTACAAGAAAAAAATAGGAAGTGACCGAAAAAAAAAAAATAATCAAAACATAATGAAGTTCGTATAAATTAAATTGATGATAATAAAAAAAATATGTGATTACTCCAACAAAATGCATGGAATAAAAATATTTAAAATTTGATTAAAACGTAAAGATCTAGAAAATTATAAATATGATTTTTATATATCATCGATATTTCTTTCTGCATGAGATAAGATATTTTTCAAAAATTTAATTATTTTTCATGTTAGTTATGAATTTGATGAAAAAGATAAAAATTCAGAGAATAACAATAAATATAAAAAAAAAATTGCACAAAATTATATTGAGTTGATTACAACTGAGAAAATATGTGTGTATTACTTTAATTTAATAGAAATATTGAACATTTTGTTGAATTGATTACAATAATGAAAATAGTTGTTGGTTACTTGATTGCAATAACGAAAAGTATAGAAAAGAGCTAAAATATGATTAAAATTTTGTAAATTAATTAAAAATATATATTTGTTGATTATAACAATGAAAATATTCATTGATTAATGGATCACAACAAAATGAATATAAAATGAGGCGCAAAATTTGACTGAAATATTAAATATATGTTATATATTTGTATATACTTTGCCTCGTGAATGTGTCGTTGTATAATGTGATCTATTTGCTTCTATTTCAATTGTTCTATTTTTGAGATAATATCCGTGAAATCTCTGGAGATGTCGCTAGGAACGTGAGCAGTAATTACCCCTTCTGACAAGGGTGACTGTCTTGGTGAACTGCGAGAAGATTACTGCACTAATACAATAACATGGCTTCTAATCCTTAAGGACAGGGGGTGGAAATATTACAAGACGTCTTTGCTCTATCACCAGCCATACTCCTCAATTCTCTGGAGGGTTGCTTCAGGTGAAATTCAAACGAAAAAGATTTTTTGACAATAGGGTATTTCATTAGTTTCTACTTTTTATAATATGATGAGAATAGTAGGAAAAGTGATATATTCCCGGACCAACGTGGAAATTGCGAAACGAGCCGAAGGCCAGGCCAGTAATGCCAGAAGTCTGGGAAGTCGCTTTTCCTAAGTGGTACACATAGTCACATACTATATTTTTTTCAATCGGGTTTTATTCAATAATAATGAAATAAATATAATTGTATTTTTATTTATGAAAAAAAAATGACTGCGTATTGTATGGGAATGCATTGTCACCAGCCGAAAAAAATATTCCCGGACTGTTTTTTTTCGTAACGTTAAAAGACCGGAAAATGCATTTTCGGAAATATATCACTTTTCGTTCGATAGAAAAAAAGATATTGTATATGTAAATCAAATTATAGTGAACATAACACAAATATGTTTGTATTTCTTGCGTGGTTTGATTAAATGATACAAAATTTTAAATTGGTAGTATTTCATCAGCTAATTCTTCCGGAATTATCTTTTGGACCTAAACAAATATGTTGTGGTCGCCTTCCGCCTTTTTAAACGAAGCGTTAAGAAATAATAATAAATATTTATTAGAAATATTAATTGATTATAAGTTTTTTCCGCCCGTATGTCTTTCGGTTGCTTCGTATCTTGGGACGCACTAGGTCAATAATGAGTCTTCTTGTCTTCTCAACCTTGGTGAATAATATACTATTTTCTATTTCTGTTTAATAAGATACTCTTTGTTTTAGTTAGGTTATCGATTCCATAATAAAATCATGTATAGAAACATTATCAACTACAAAAATTGAATATTTAATTCTTATTATCTTTACAAATATTTATAATATAGTTACATGCATTTATTAGATTCACAGAGATTCGTATTTTACATTTCCAAAAACTTAAAAGATAATATCGTTTTATATCGCTTGTCTGTCTACAATCAACAATTTTGTTATAGTAACTTAGTAACGCACTAAATTAAGCAGTCTGTGGTATTGTCTTTTTTGTTTATTTTGCAAATGGTATTAAAATATCAAAAATTCATAATTTCAAATACATTTTTGTACTTATTCAAACAGAAGTAGAAAAAATATTGTATGAAACACGTAACTTCTGCACTTACAAAACTCGCTTTCGTCTCGTTTTGTAATTTTCGCAACCTTTATTATAAAAAGCTATTATTACTAATGCATGTAAGTTGCAATTAATACAACCAATATGTAGAATATTATTTCGATGAAATCAATTGTTAAATGTGCAATGTCATGTAGCATCCTTAACCTAGTGGAAGTGTAAGTTTATCTATCGCTGATGAAGAGTCAGGGTGGACTTAGTCTTTTATATTTGCATATAACAGCAGACTGGATTGAATTGTCATCGGGGGTGAGTGTGACCGAGGGTTGGGGTTGCACATAGACAGCGGAAGTGGTGAGTCAGGCGCATTCACTTGGAACGGGGTGCAAATATCAACCGATGCCAGTCGAGATTTTAGTGCGAACACTGAATTTAGGGGCCGAACTATTCCAATATTATTTATATTATTCGATAAAACTCACAAGTTTAAGCTCGTTTGTAAAATACTAACTCTAGAAACATTTTATTTTAGTTGAGTGAATATTAGTAGTTTGAATATAATAATACTATAAAAATAAAGTACCTAATATATTTTTTCATAATTAATCTATTATCAGACAAAATATGCGAAAGATGTATACTAATTATAAAACAAGAAGGGCGGGTTTTTCATTTCTGGTTAAAGTACCGGTTTCCTTAACTATCGGTTAATAGAAAAATATCGCATCGAAAGACTGATATAAGTTGTCAAAAATATATGTTATTTACTATTTCTATTAAATAGTAGTTAAGGTAACTGGCACTTTAACGAGAGGTGGAAAAACCGGCCCTTAAAAGTGGAAAACAAATCTAGCAAGAATTTTTTCTTCTTATTAAATAAAAGAAGACAAGAATAAAATATATATCAAATTATAATTGATTATAGGAAGTGCTTCAAAAATTAATGAGTGACAGAAAAAATGTTTACTCTAAAATTTGGCAATTGCATGTTATCTACTTCGAAGTAACAACCTTTTGAAAATATACAGCGGTTCCAACGATTATACCACTCGCCATAGCTTTTATGTAAGTTTCTTTCTGAAAAATTGTTGAGAGTTCTCGTCATGGCTTTTTGGATGTTCTCATTGGTCCTATATTGAGTTTTGAGGTGAGATTTAAGTTTAAGGAATAAAAATGTTCACAGTGCACCAAGGTGCTTTTGGAAGCATTGTATTTTTTTTGTTGATGAAGAGACGATTTGCCTTTTGTTCTTGAAAGTCAATATTCTTTAAACGGATTTTGCACAATCGTCCACATGTTCAGATCTTCAGTAAGATAGACTTCGATAATTTGATTTTCTCAGAAGTCAGTACGATGTTCAAAAATTTTGACACGACAATAGTTTCATCGATTCTTGTCAACAAAGAGCGGCCAGATTATTGTTGTTCATCTTCAAAACTGTCTTCCATCTTTAAAATTTTTGTACCACTTATAAATTTATGCCTGCAACAGACCAATTTGCCCGTAAACTGTTTTAATCACTTCAACTATTTGCGGCCCAGATTTATTAACTTAACGTAAAATTTTTTAAACTTTTCCTATAAATATTAATTATATACTATATTTATACTTTCCTGTTTAAATATCAACCAATTTGTCTGAAATTGAAATATTTAACGAGATAAGAAATTGACGTATGTATTTATTTTCAAGTATATTTTAAGTCTATACATAACAACATAACAATAATTAAAATTAATATATCAACATTCAACCTACTTATTTTTACAAATATAAATATAACAATATATTTTATTTCTTTAAAATTATATCCTTTAATAATATATTATTTGATTATAACTCATAAATTTAGGCTCGGTGTTCGTAAAATACTACCTCCTGAAATAAGAAAAGTGGGAAAACATTTAGTAGTTCGAATTTAATAAAACATAATTAGCTATTATAAAAATAAAGTAACATACTTGATTATCCATAATTAAATCTTTCTCTTCTTAATCAAAAAACTTTATCGTACAGTTGTGTACTGATGTCCGAAAGGACGAAAAGATTATCACATAGTATAGGTACAACAAAATTCAAAGAGTAGCAAGAGTTCCTCTTCTTTTTCTAGTGTTGTTTTACCAGCAAGAAAAGACAAGAATAAAAATGTCAGAAAATATTAATCGGTTAGCTTTTAAAAGGGTCTGTAGAAATTAAATAATAATAAAATTTATTTTAAAATAATTATGTGTGAGTTATTCTAAAAATAATATAAGAATAATAAATTATTATAGCCAAAATCTGTTGATTACATGATTACAACAATGTTTCATAAAGTAATTTTCATTTAAGTAGGTATTAAAATTTATTCTTATAGGTAATCAACCTTTTCTGATTGTAATTATATTATTTTGTATCACTTATCTATTATTATAATTAAGCAACTGATTTATTTTTTCTGATTATATATTATTATTATTATAGGTATTATCAAATATGTGTGTGATGATTATAACAAAATTTAATTTCTTTTCTTTTCGTTATTATAATTGAAAAAGTTGATTGCAACAAAGTTAGTTATAAATTTGAATAACAGTGCCCCTTTTTCCACTTGTAGGCGGCGACTATGCTTCATCCCCCGGGCGTTTTACCCGATCGCTCATTACCCAGTCGGCAATTGGTGAATCACCGAATTACCCAAACCAGACCGACCGGCTGGATTAACATTTCACTGCAGCACAAAAATATCATCGTTAATTCATTTACAACACCCACGCACCCCGGTGCCCCATACGGGTCACATAAACCTGCAAGGGATCATTGGATAATTTACACTTATGTGCAGATATCAATAACAATCAGCCAAATTGCCAACGGTCTTTAATTGTTTCATTTATAAATATAGACATTGTTCATTGATGGAATTAAGTAAGTTTGTACATCCCCCATGATATAATTAATTTATGAGGTTGAAATAAATTATTATAAAAACTACAATAACAAATGAAATAGTTCATATAAGCGTGTTTAGTATCGGGAAATAATTATTAGTCGGAATTAATCATTAGAAGGCGTTCGATTTTAAAATTCATACGGCACATTAAAGCCTGAATATTCCTCTTTAAGATGTGTAAAAATAAAAACAAATGAATGTAACAAAATACAGAGTGTAATTTTTAGTAACATAAATAAATATTCAAAATGATCATCATTTTGTACAGTTTTTTTTCCTTATTATTATATTATATTATATTGTTCTTAAACTATATGGCAAAAAATATATATTTACATATATATTATTCTTTATACAGTATATAGTTTCCGTCAGTACATGCTTAATAATTTCTATTCCGGAAACTACTCAACGTTTTATTTGAAATTAAAATGTATTATATAACACATCAAATGAAGAATATTTTACTAATTTCACAAAAGAAAACGAAATTGTTTTAAAAATATTAATAATTTACACGGCCGACACGTTTAAAATGTTGAAATATAAATTTTTAAAAATATTATACATGTATGTCATGTATATTTTTTAATATTTTATGTATAAGTATCATTAAAAAGGTGCGTATTAATCAAATATTCATGTTTAAAAGCGATATCACAAACAATGAATGAAATGCTGTGTTTTTGTTTTTATTATTAAATAAACAATAATATGCCATTTTTTTACTTTCTGTTTGTATTATTATATTAAACAATTCTATGACATTTTTTTTACTTTTTGTTTGTATATTCCTTTTCTAAGAAGAAGTATTTATAATATTCTAATATTTTATAATAATATGACATGTTCATTAGTAGGTATTTGAAAGTTAAACTTCTTCATAATCGAATTCTTATCAAAAAATATTTTTTATACATTTATTCTATCATTATATATCAAGAAATGAATGGTGATCATTGTAAAGTTTACCGCAATTTTTATATGGATTATTACAGAATATATTCACGTTCAAATTAAATTGACTTCATTTGTTGTTATAACACATCATTCGTAGATGGAACAAGGCGTCAAGTACCGAAGGCAGTTTAACTTGCATTTTAGTGGTGTGTTTAAGTCTACAGCCCCTACAAGGGACCTACAACTTATAGTGGGTTTCACTTCACAATATTGACATACCTTCTTTTGTGGCCTAAAATTAGGAATTCTTAGGTAGTTATTTTGAATTTTATGTTTCTTTAAATGAGTTCGAGATCGAAATTTGCATTTAATCATAAAATAATCGTAACCAAAAAAATGTTAATAAAAAATTAATTCGTAGTTTTATAGTGAAAATTGGTATACTTATGAATAAAACCACGAGAAATTCATTGTTTAAATAAAAAATTCTGTATTTCGTACCCCTTTTTGGATGCAAGCAAGGAAACACAAAGAAGTAATTTTCCATTTCTCCATTTCGCTTTTTCGGCGTTGTGTGTGCTCCTGCTGTTAGTCCTGCGTCTTCCCCTGCTGGGAGGATAAAGTACGGGTCCTGGGACGCTGTACGCATGCGTAGGTCGTAGAAAACGGCTCGTGTTGAACGCTCACTCGTCCAGAAACATTTAACGGGCCAACTTTCAACTGATCACCCTCACCACATAGACTTCTTCACACACAACGCTTCTTTCATACAAAGTCAATGTGATGGGCTAATTATCAAGCTCTTCAACACACCATTATCATCGGTATCATCACCAGTGATGCTACAGTCATAGGGATACAACAAAGGAAAGATATTGATTGATTACAACAATGTAAAGAATAGAAACGGAGCTTAAATATTTGATTTAAACTAAAAACTTTGATTAAATTTTATTTAGTTGATTACAACTTGTAGATAAATTGTATTCAAAGGTAATGTTTATATCTAGAAAAACAGTTAAGTAGTAGGATTCTCGTAACAACGACAAATAAAAATTAATCTTGTTAAGAATTCAAATGAATTAAAGACATTTAATTATTATTACTCACTTGTAAATGGTCATTTATTTGAACTGTTTTCTGCCAGAGAAACTAACATTTACAAGCTATACTAACCTGTAAAAGTAAAATGTAAAAGTGTCAGTTTTACTGGTTAGTTGTTGCATTGTTTCATTGTTGCAAACTGTTATAACTGTCATTTAAATTTTTGACATAAAATTAGTAACTGGCATCATTTGGCTTTAATTTAAATTTTATTTACAAGTGAATAACAAATATACTATCGTACGTGCCAATTTTTACCGCTTTTAGGAGGTAACATGCTCGCTTAAACGGCTTGTCAGTTATTTCTTCCTATCACCAGTAAAAACCTTTTTACTTCGCTAATACCTACTATAATAGTAAATTGTGTATCTAGTACGAAAAGTGATATATTTTCGAATGGTGGTGAATATTGCGGCCAGTAAATCCTGAAATCCTGGAAGTCACTTTTCCTACATACTATTTTCTTCGTTTGGTTTATATTCAATAATTATGAAATAAATATTATTGTATTTTTATTTACGGAACTACATTAAATTACCGGAAGAATGCATTTTCCAATTCGCAAACATTATTATAGTGATTTTTAAAATGGGCATAATCAAAGTCTCTATATGTGACTTTTAGTACCATTCCAAGCTCATCATTGTCTCTATACTTTTTGATTACAAGATGGAAAAATAATAAACAAAAAAAAACAAACTCATAAGTACTCAAATTATACTTGTAGTTGTTGATTTCTTGATTACGACTCTAAAAATAATAGAAAACATTTACCTAAATATATGAATGTAACTTAGAGAAATTTATACAAAATGAACATTTTTGATAGATGATTATAATGTGAAGATTAGAGAAACATTTTCGTGCGAAGAATAGTAAAAACAATAAAAGATTTTGATCGGGGTTTTGGCTATGACAATGAAAAGATGAAAAAAATATTCGAAAATTAGACTACAATACACAAAGTTTGTATAAAATCTAAAGAAAAATTGTTGATTTTTTTAATTATAATGATTAAAAGAATGGAACAGGATGTAATTAATTGATTAAAACAAAATTTCGTTTAAAATTACAATGAAGAGTTATTGATGACTTGATTATGAGAATAAAAAGAATAGAAAAAGACCCTGCGCAACTTTGTGTGGGGAGTAGTGATAATAAAATAACGATTTTTATCTTAAAGGATCTTTTGAAGTTTTAAACGTGGAAGTTGTGCAGCAAATTGTGGGGTAGTAATGACAGTACTGCGGAGTGTATGAAAGTCATCGCGCCGAAATAAAATAAAGAATAAACGTCAGTCCCCCGCGGAAAGAAATGAAAATAAAGTCGGGCGTCATTACGCAGAATGATTTGGGCAGCCGGAGGAGAAACAATTACTCATATTTTTTGTCGTGAGGGTTGTCCTCCCTCAGCCTAATTATCTGCCGTACAGCGCGCCGCAGTTTATGCTCGGACTAAGCCACACATTTGTAATATTCAAATAAAACTCACACAACGGCTAAATTTATTCCACAAACTTGCCTAACGATATACTCACGCTACCAAATACTCCACTAGTTTTAAAATACCAAATCATATTTTCTACAGGTATAGACCATTCCAGAATAACGTCACAGAATCGCCGCCATTTTTGTTGAGGGGCATATAGAACTGTTATTCGCCTTGATCACTCGTTTAAAAGCGTTGTGTTGTCAAGTATTTTGTGATTCTCTGTTTAAATTTTGGAGTATTTTCACTTATATTCTTTAAATATGGATAAGAAAATGAATATTTTTCTAATTTACGTGGTGATATTGAAGAACGTTATAAAAATAAAATATCTGTTATAAATAACTGCGATCCTTACTGCTTGAAGGATTTGACTTTCGATTTCGTAAATTTTACAAAAAACGCTAGAACACGTCATTTTTAAGCCTACTTGATTGCAAGTTTGCACACCTGATAAAATTTGTTTTAAACGATATTTCTCTGGCACTAATGATCGAAATAAAAAAACTGTTGAAAAGAGAATTGAAAGGCCTTTCGAACTGTGTCGTGTTTGACACCATTTTCCATTTAAAATTTTTGAGGTGCAGTCCACCCCCACTTTAGGGTTGAAGTTATGCCATTGGTACTAATCCATTCAGGTGTCCCCCTTTATACTAAAATTGACGTTTTCGAGCGTTTTTTGCAAAATTGATGTAAAGTGGCCAAAAATTGCGCGGATAATTTTCGTTGGGCCATCCTGTATACAGACGTACTTGCTAAGTGGCCTGTTCATCTACGACAACAGCAGCAATGGCAAAAATTAGTGATTTAGATTGGGGGGAAAATATCAAAAATGCTTAATTTTTCAAAAATTCCACCACAATGTTTAATTAACGCTGGAAATCTACAATAAGACAATTTGTCTGCTCTGCTACCACAACCCACAACAGACCAAAAAGAAGGCATTTTCTCAAACTGAAAGTATACAAATATGAACAAATATGCTATTTAGAATAGTATTATTATCTACTTGTATATATATTCTCCACATACCTAAAATTAATGTAAAATTTACTTTAATTTCAATTACATCACTTATTATATGTTTACTGCCATATAAAACTGAAGTCATGTGATCTGGAATGGTCTATTAACTACTTGGTTAATGTGCTCCGAGTCGACTTGAGCGGAATGAGAGATCTGGAGTTCAAATCCCAGCTTTGCTAATCTTTACCCAAAAAAATAAATATATTTTTACTCCCTTGTACAAAGTAAAGGATGCATTGCAATTGCGAAAAAAATCGGTTTTTAGGTTTCAAAAGTAATATCTACTTTGTACATCCATGAATCCATTTTGACTAGTTTCGGCGTGACGTCTGTACATTCGAACATATCTCGCATAAATGATTAGCCGCAGACTGTTAAAATTTTGTATGTGGAACTGTTATAACATCTAGTTGTACACCTCTCTTTTATATTGCAATCGGCATTGCCAAGAGAGCTCATAGTGTTTTTTGTTTAATTGTTCGCGTAAGTCAAAAACGATTAGCCATGGAATGTTGAAATTTTGTTTATGGAATTGCTATAACATCTAGTTATGCTCCTCTATTTTTGGTTCCAATTGGCCTTTTCAAAAGGGCAGTTTATTTTTGGCAGAAACTTAATAAAAATAATAATTTAGTTGACTTTTACTTTTTGTGTGAAACACGAAACATTTAATTGCAAATTGACAACTGTCAGTATATATCGTGAGAAATATATAGAATATAAATGAATAAATATCTCTTTGCAAGTTTTTGAGCGATTAAAATAACTTTGTGTAATGTAATAAGAAATGGAAAGAATTATTAACCATAGAATAATTCGCTTTCAAGAGAAATAAGTTTAAATGAAATACAGCAAAAAATTTGTATAATTTAGTATACAAGGAAGTCATGTGATGTCCAAATCAGATTTTTTATGTAAACAATAAAATGACAAAGGCCAGTTCTATATAAAATCTAAAATTTAACTAGTGAACACTCAACAATTCTAATACAAACATATTTTAAAAACGTAGATTGAAATAGGAATAACATTCACAGTTGATAAATCTAGGCAATTTCTTTATGTCCGACAACGTATATTTGAGAAAAGTTTTGTCTACAGCGTTATGCGCGGATATAAGAAATAAATAATTACACAAAATTCTAATTTAGCAGTTTATTTCTGGAATTCAAAAGCCTTACGATTAATAATTTCAATTTAAGTAATAAAATTAATATTACGAACGTCGATAAATAATATAAGTTCGTAATTCGAATCAGATATGAAAATCGAGAAAATTAAATGCCAGGAAAATATACTTTGGGACACCGAGATATACAATTCAAAACAAGATGAATTCCGAAAATTTTGGATGTCTGATTACCCTAGAAATAGAATAACATTTAATCGAATACTTGGGGTGTTAAAAGCAGAAAATAATTTTACAATAAAATTAGAACTTTATACAGCTATTCTGACTTTCTGACACATCTCACAATAAGAGCATAATTACATTGTATAAAAACTTGGTTCCATTTTTCTTGCTAAAGTGTGTACAATATTAAGAGAACCCCTGTTTCTCCCTTTTTCGTTGTTAGCATCTTTCTGTTTCGCGCTTTACGTGTGAATATTCCAATTTAAAATACGGTTGTTCCTGAATAAATATTTCTCGAATCGATACCGAAGTTTTTCTCCTTTTGTTTGCGATTGTCTCTTCAGATTCTTCAGCGAAAAAATTCACTTAGTCAAGTACTCGGCGATGATTACACAAATTAAACACTTGTTCTTTTCATTTCTGCCATTTCCGAGAGTTCCTTTTTCGAATTAATTGACCATTGATTATTCTAGCACGAGCATGTTAACAACACGAAGTTGTTAGTTGAGTTGATCATGGTTATTGTTTGATTTTAATTTTTTTAATCGATTTGATTTGTAGGGCAGATAACAATCGTATTAGTAATTGAAACATCTCAGCCTACTCGATATTTAATCAAGATGTAATCACCTAATAGCCTTAACTAATTAGTAATTAAATGATAAGAGATAAGACGATGTACAGCCGTTGTTGGTTCATAATTCACCGTCGATTCCAAGTTGGTAATCGAGCTCTCGTCACCAGCTCCATATTTTATGATTAGTTGCAACTTAGTTCGCCTTATATAACATTTACACTTGTAGTTTCTTTGAGGCGGCAACTTGCTAATCAAATACCACCCTCATTTGAAATTATAATCAGCGAATTTATGCTTAATATCAATTATTACTTTGAAGGAATACTACATCTACTACAAACTGGAAAATTGTCACCGAAGTGCAAATGAAAACATATCGTTTTACTCACTATTATAAACTAAACATGTCGTATTTATATTTTAAAATCGGATGAAATATTAAATACAGTGAATTCAGCTTTGAAAGTAAACATTCAATCATATTGTCGTTGAATAATTGTGAATTCCTATAGTATCCCAAATGACAAATGGTTGATTACTTGATTAATGAAAATAATAATAAAAAAAACTTGAAGATTGAAACATAAAAATATAGAAATGGTCATTGATTATAAGAAAAAAGTTGTTGATAATTTATGTACAACAAAATCAAATATAAACTGAAAAAGAAAATGGTTGATCTCTTGATTATTCCCATAAAATTAAAAGAAAAGACCTAAATAAACATATACAATATTATAAAAATATATATTGAGTTGATTATAAATAAGAGAAGATGTTGATTAGTTCATTATAACAAAATTTCGTATAAAATTGAAAAGAAATATGGATCCCTTGATTATTACAATGAAATAAGTAACAGAAAAACACCTAAATATTTTATTGAAGTAAACACAACATTATTAAAATTTATATTGAGTTAGTAATAAGGAAAAACAAAGTGATTATTTAAATACTACAATATCTTTTTTAATATTAAAAAGACATAAATATCTAAAAAAAAAAATAACAAAAACGTTATAAAAATTGTGTTGAGTTCTCCCTTTTTCGTACTTCTTATTTTTTTCAGATATGAAATATATAATTATACGTCACCTGTCAACAAAAAATGACAAAGTATAATTCACACTCGTAAAATGAAATGTAAAACATAAAACGAAACTATTCATAAAGTTAATAGCAAATGTTGATCTACGGATCAGCTTGATTCTAGAATCAAAATATTTTAAAAGTTGTGTTGTTTATTATACCTAAAGAAAGAGACTATTTGTTGATTACTTGATTACAATGCAGTGTAGCATAAAATCGGAGGGAAGCGATTGATTACTAGATTAATACAATAAAACTCATAAAAAATATAAAAATGTCATTATTTTGATTATAAGAAAGAAAAGTTTATTGTATAATTACAACAAAATCTCGTATAAGTATATGAAAATGAAACGGACTTAAATATTGAATTCATACATAATATTGTATAAATTATATTAAGTTGATTACAAGAAAGGAAAGTTGTTTTGAAAGGGTGTATACGAATGTATACTTATAAAGATTTTAGTTGCATCTTTTTTACACCCTGTGAAATAGTTATGATAGTAGCGTGGGGTATTTGGCGTACAAAGTAACGATAGTGCAGTGTATTTAAGTCTTGAAGAGAGTAATTCCGCAAGGCTGGTATAAATTGTATTCAGTTTCTAAACATAAACACAGCAGCAGCAGTTCTGTCAGTCGCCTATTTGTGTCAGTGCTGGCTATAAACAGCGAGCGCCGTCCCTCCATCGCAAATAAATTCCTTCATTTTGCTTAACGGCCGAGAACGATAAAAACATCCAACGCGCAGCTCAACAAAACATTATAAAATCAAGACTAGCGCCTCCGACCAAATTTCCTCAACATACTTTGAATTGGAGATGTTTAAACAAAGATAACAGCATATGCTATTTCTATCTCAAATAAAAAATAATAAATGTCAAATTACTTTATATGTCATGATTATCAAAAATTTGTAATTGATATATGTATCAAGTTTGATCACTTCAAACTGAAAAATTGGTGTTTATTACATTGGATTCAACAATATTTAATTTGAATCAGCCAATTTGATTACAATAGCTCCCATATTATACCTTTCGCTTATGTGACTTATTTCCTTTTTCTTATTTATTTTTTAGTAGGGCATTTCACTAATTTTATTTTTTTTTATGTTAGAATAATTTAAAAAATAATAAAATTTACGTATTTTTTGTTTACTTGTAAGACATCCAATTTCGCTCAAAAATAATTTTGAAACTATTATGGCAGGAATTCAAGCAAAGGACAAGTGCAATTCATTCATTTGACCGCTAGATGGCAACCGAGTTGCAAATAAAAAAACATGGTTATGAACTATCAAGTATTAAGTTGACATTTGAGTAAACTAGTAATCTCTCTACTCTCTCTACTCAGTTTATCGAATGTTGTACCTATATAGTGTACTGTTAGTTGAAAAGCCGCTAGATGGCGAAGCAGTAGTTGGTACTCTTTCGTTATCTAGCAGCTTTTTTCAACTAACAAAACAATATAAACGTCATTCGGCGCTAATATGAAAACGATGCAATCTTTAATTGTAATTTATAATTTAACATAAACATATTTTTAATTACAGAATTCATTTTTTCATTATTAGTGCACCTAAGTTGCAATTAATATAAACAAAAATTTAGAATTTTATTTACGTAAAATACTCTATTAACACATTCTCAGTAATGTAACAGTTCAAGCATGGAATAGAATTGAACTTCTGTAATAGTAATCATTATTTGTGGTTGATACAAGACAAATATTCTACACTGATATGAAAATGTCTTAAATTCAGTTGTTGTTGTCTTACAGAATACCGATTTCCGATTTTGATTTGTAATGGTTATTTGTAGTTGTTATGAATTATGGAATCCCACTCCAAGTATGACAATAACTGAATATTTTCTAGCCTAAATAATGGAGTAATATCGAAAATTTATTAACTAATAACCAAAATATAGTTAAATAGATATGTAGATAACAAAATATTATTTAATTTTTGCATTTAAATTCTTTTATTGTAATCTCCAAACGTGATTGTAATCAACTATTTTTTGTTTATTACATTTTGCTGTTACATTAGTATGTAGAATAAGAATCGTAACCATTATTAGAAAAAACTGTACCATAATTTAGAACAAATACAGAACAACATTATGTTAAAAAATGTATATCAAAAACAATGAAGACAAAATAAATTTAATTTTGTAGAATGATTGCTGTTAGTATTTCTACTTAAACGCCCATTATTATCCTTCTTGTTTGGGCGTTGAAAAAGTACAAATGCATTGTCCTGTAATGGCATATTGTCCTGCTAATATCCTGCTGCAGTGCAGGAAAGTTTCCTCTCGGATCAGGACTAGATTAACGTGTCACTGTAAATAATTCCACTAAAGTATTCTTTCGACATCGTAAACTTTCCAGAACTTTTCTTTCTGGGAAACTTTGCAATGATATGGAAACACGTTATAGGTAACGCAATTACTTTATGCAGCTATTGGCACACTGAAAACTTAGAATAACGCGGGGAGATTAGATTTTGGATATAATTATTCATTCGAGAGTGAAGCACTAAAATGTTTTTCTACAAAAAACACGATTACATTACATTAATATCAAATAGTAAATAATATTAGTAAGTATTTCATACTTATTCATTAAGTATGTTTCTAGTAACAAATGCTACGAATATTTCATTGAGGAATTAATTAACTTGTTGGTAATTGTTATTTCCTTTATAATGATATAAGTTTCCTAATTTAATTAGTAGCATGAATATTATGCGGAGGGATTTACAATGATTCTTTCGGTATTTCTCTAGACTTCAGAGCGAACGCATAGGTATTGTGTAGCTTTTTGATAGTGCCCTAGTGCAACTAGATTTGAGGTGAGTTGAGTTAGTGAGTGAGATGTTGTATTGAGTCTATTAGAGTGTTTGATGTAAACCGTGGTTGGATTGCCGACGGAGCAGCGAGCAGCTTTGGGCTGTTGTGTGCCGTGGCTCGGCCGCCAACGGAGCAGCGAGCGGCTTTGGGCCGTAGTGACCCTAGCCAGGTTGCCGACGAGAGGTTGAAGCAGCTTTGGGCTGTAGTGGCCCTGACCAGGCTGCCCACGAGATATGATTGTGTATGAGAGTGTGCGAGTGTTTGGGTAATTCCTCACTGAGCTTTGTGCTTAGTTATTTTACATTTTCTAGGATCAAGGACGAGTAAGAATTAGGAGCCATCAGGACCCTAGCTGCAATATAGTTTGTAATTGATTATATTGTAATATTTAGGGGTTTAATTAAATAGGTTCAAAATAACTACAATCTACTATTTTTTTTAATCAACAGGTTTCCATCATTTTTCATCTTTTATGACATATTTTTCATCTTTTTGATAGCTAAATTACTTTTTTAAATAAATTTATTTCCATGGATAAATAGATTTGATTTTGATGAGATGAGATAATATGTAAAATGTTGTTGATTGTGAAATTGATATTTGATATTTTCTTGTTGTAGTAAATGATACAAATCAATAAATAGTTTTAATCAGTCTGGAATCCAGATAAATATTCATGGATTAATGGTATATCAGGGCATAGATAATTGCTAATTTCCTCAATTATGTTATTGATTATGTAAATGTTTAGTTTAGTGCAGTGGCCTATAGCTCATATACACAGTCGGCTATCTACTGCTATCATTGTTTGTACATTTGTTGTACAGTTCCAATTATTTACCCTCAAATATATTTAATTTAATTATTACCTTACTCGACAAATCATGTCATGATAACTGAACCTTAAACATAAAGTTTCAATAGAATCTGTTCATCTGGACAGATAAATATTCGTTGAAAATTGTCAAAACAAAAGACCTCATCAAGGTATCCCAGAGACCAATTTTTGAAAACTTACGTTAAAAATAAATTATTAGAATTAAATAGATCAATTCGACAAAAGATATGTTGGTCTTATATAAATCAAGGTTTAAATTAATTTTTGTAAAATAATACATTTTGTCTAAAATTTTATTTCGATGTAAGTAAAATATCAAATTAAATTAATAAAATATTTTTTAGAACTCTTAATAATAGAATAATGATAAATACTACACAAGTAACTAAGTAACGAATTATAACATATTTAATATAGGAAGCCAATTAAGAGTCATTCTGGTTATATGGTTGTCCGTAGCGATTTTTTTCGTGAAACGGTTTTTTCTAGTGCGTTCTAAAACTGAGTAACATTATTTTAAAAAAATGGTGTCCAATCAGGTTTTCTTCAGACTTGGGCAAAATGCAATGGAAACTTTTACAAAACTTAAGCAGGCTTACATTGTTATTTCAAGTCGCCAGGTTTTTCGGTGGTCTTAGGCATTTTCAGAAGTAAAAGAATCCATTGAAGTTGAAACACGCAGCGGAAGGTCTTCATCTTCAAGAACTGATGAAAATGTCGACAGAATTTGGGATCTTGTTCATTAAACTTAAGTTAAATTTGATTCACAACACTGTTCATCAGATATTGACTAATTCATTGGGGATGAGGAGTATCTGCGTAAAAATGGTTTAAAAAAATGATATTTTGATCAATACAGATATTACTGTGCCTCCTCAGCCTCTTTATTTATTTGACTTGAGTTCTTGTGACTTTTTCTTCTTCCTGGGATTGAAAAATCAACTCAAGGTAACTCATTTTAAGATATTTCAAAACATAAACGAATAGCTGAAGGTCATTTCAGTATCCGAATTTCAGCACTATTAGGATAGGAAGAACCGTCTCCAGAACTGTGTGGCTTTCCAAGGAAGTTATCTTGAGGGAGACAATATTGAATTGAAATTCTATTCGAACCATTTAATAAAAAATCAGTTTTATTATTTAATGTACAAAATTCGTATGTGCCAGTTGTTAAAAATATAATTCCAATTTTTAATCAAATTAACATTGCAGAGGTTGTTGATTGTCAATCCACATTATAAAGATGCAAGTAAAACTTATCTCTGTTCCATCTAGAAATGTTGTGCCACAGATGATGACGATACGAGCAATAGTAAATTAGATTAACAATGAAATATGATAAAACATTAAATAAATAATAATGCGTTTGATATTTACAAAATAATCATAACAAAATGTTGCAATATTTAATACCCCGTATCAAGTGTTAGATTGATGAGTATTGTAGGAAATTGAAGTAATATTGGGGTCCTTTTTGTAAGTGATAGTTTGTGAAATGGGGTGTAAAATCATGAACCTTTAAAAAGGTTATAAAAAAATCAATGTAGGGTAAAAGATCTCATGTTACATCTGCATGTATTCTTCCCTTAATTTGTCGCGAGATGGGGGTGAGCGTGGAAGTGAAAATGGAAACAAATCATGATTTATTGATAGCAACCTTTCAAAGTAATGAAATTGTACGAGGGGTGACTGGGCTAATCGATCAGGGATACAATAACCGCTTCTTGCGACGGAACCGGTAATTAGCCAAGTTAGCGGTTCCAGCGGTGCTAAACTTTCAACAAAAAAATCTCTACAATCCACACAAACATTTTTCTCAAAAACTATTACACCACATTATTCAAATGACATTTCTCCTCCAATGACTATCGCAGTAAATAGAAACTTAGCCAAGAAAATGAGTTGAAATGTCAAAAATATTGGGGAAAGTCGAAAGACGGTGAAAATTTAGAATCATCGAAAAATAGTGGAGATAGGTTCTATATTTTTTTTTGAATATCTTTCATAATTATACAATCAAGTAACTGTAAATATTTACTATTATTTCTATTATAACCGATAATTACTCAAATTAAATTAAATCAAAAGTCTAGTTGCACCAATATTACTTAAATTTTAAATATCCCTTAAATGGACATATCACATTGGAATAAAATGTCAAATAAATTATTTAACAGTCTTATGGCCTAAGTACTATTACAAATAAATAATCATTAAAATTTGTTCTCAACGTTGCAAATTTTTAATATGCACTACTTAAAGCACATGCATTTCATGTTTTTGCTATGATACAAAATGCTTTGTTATCATCTAAAAACAAATTTTACATATATTATGGTCGTATCTTTGAATTTAAGCATTAAATATATTTTTATTAAGTATATAAAAATTATTGTAAATTATATATAATTTAGTCTAATGGTGCTCAAAATCACGAAATGATCGCCCTTATATTTTATATAAATGTTGATAAATCAAGAGAAAAACATATTTTTTATTAAATATATTTTTGTTGAATAATTGTCAAATTAATATTAAAGAAATATGATGTGTTTTTAAAAAAATGGTAACTACTGTATATTCTTCTTTTTGTATTATTCTTCGTAACATACTGTATATTTATTATTATTAATATAATGTAGACACCTGTGTTTGCTATATATTTAGCATTATTAGTAAATTTCTTATTAAATTCATAAACACGTATATAAATATCAGATGACTCACTTTATGAATAATAAAATATTGTGTTCCCCATAGTTTTCTTTGAATTTCGTTCCTTTCGAATTTATTTAACCTAGTTTTGAACTACAAAAATATAAAACAGTAGACAATAACATAAATATGTATTGAGTATAAAATTTGTGATGTTTTTATATTTTGACCTATTTGGAACGGAGCTGGAGCTTCTGCAGGTTGTCCTGCAGGATAATTATGCCGTAATGGAAATCGAGGAAGAAAGGAAAATGCAGGGGATGGTTCGGATAATCCTACCCTTTCCCGGCAATTAGATTCGGACAAATTTAAGGCTGATTTGCTTATTCATGCAATTATAATCCGATTTTCTACAACTTATCGATATACATGACTTCATTCGCATTGGAAATTTATTTTTTCAGTCATCCTCGATTTTCTGTCTTTTTAATTCTAGTAGCGTACTATCCGTTCTAGATTTACGTACTATAAATTTGTATTATTGACTCTAATTCTAATATCTATTTTAGTGATTTATTCTTCATAAGCTCAAAACGTAAAATAATAATTATTCCATCATTTACACTTCAAAATCTCAATTTGGATATTTAATTGCACACTTTTAAAATTTTCCATCTTATTTTCACCTCCTAAAAACCATTCTTTGCTATTCCAAAAGTAGGGTAAGTATGTTTATACTTCAAAAAATTTCACAAAAATAGATATTTTGACAGCAAATATATCGAGAAGGAAAAACTAAATTCGGTGAGAAAATTGGTAGGGATTCAGGTGAGACGAAATATTTCTCGAATCTCGCTCGTCTCGAAATATCTCATCTCGGGCGAGATAAGAACGATTTTACTTACAATGCTTCAAGACGTGAAAATAAAATCGAAATTCTCGAATTTCAATAATTACGTCGACGTTTCCCAAGATTTTAATAGTTATTTGTGCTGTAAGGTAGGAAAGTTGTTCTTTTCTGGTCCGAAGGATATGTATACGGCCGAGACGCAATCGAGGCTGAATACTTCTTGAGGACCAGAAAATAACTTTACTACCATGTAACACACACTTTTTTTTATCTTACACAACAAAATAACAATAAAATATTATAAACATCTTACGAACATTTAAATTTCCCTAAGTATGGAAACACTATTCACAGATGGTGACCTTGAAAACTCGAGAAATCTCGGCGAGATTCGAGACCGAGACGAGATAATATTCGAGACGAGAAATATACGAGACGAGATAAAGTATTTTACATTTAAAATGAGACGATACGAGAAAAAGAAAAATCTCATCAGTCTCGTTTTACAGAAGCACTAAAATTTGGTAATCAGTACGTCAAGTTAAATTTAATAGGTACATTTTGTTTTTTTGTTGTGATTTGACTCTTTTTTTTGGGTGTAGTACCCCATTTTCTCCCGGAAATTGTTTGGAAATCGTGTTCACTATAGCCTTTTTAAGTTTATAATTACCAAAACTATACAATATTTAAAAAGTTATTGTTGTTAATTTTTAAAAAAATAATTACAGATTTTTAATTTTTTATACAAAGTAAAGAAAATATTGTAATTGCGAAAAATTTCGGTTTTCAGATTTCAACGGAAATATCCATTTTGATTAGTTTCGTCTGTATACATTACGTATGTACGTATCTCGCATAACTCAATAATAATTAGCCGTAGAATGTTCCAATTTTGTATATGAGACTGCTATAATATCTACTTGTACCCCCCCTTTTATTGCAATCGGCATTGCAATGTTGAAATTTTGTAAATTAAATAAATTTGAATGAAGTGCAGCAAAAATGTATATAATTTAGTTGGGAAATCATGTGGTGTTCACATCAGATTTTTTTATGTAGTCAAAATGTGAGAAATAAGCTTAATTTATAAATTTATAGTGTCTAGAAAGATCTATAGTGTCCTTAAGATTGATCCTGTTGACCCTTCTCCTTTGTCAGAAAGACAAATAAACAGAATCGGTAAAAACATTCGCCCGCATGTGGCATGGGATTCGAACCGAGAAGTGTATTTGTTCAACGAGTATTTATCCTGGGGCTAGTGAGTTAACCCCTCGTTGTAAGGGATTTACAAAGAGCTTCATCTGCTAAGTACTTACGAATCAGGAGCACATAGAATACATAGAACGGTCAGAAAAGTGAAGTAACGTCATGTTATGGACCTTGCAATAAGAGATGGTGCCACTGTTGTGATTTCAGCGCTACGAACTGTGAAAAGATGTACTAAAAAATGCGCGAGTAGTGCTAACATAACCTAGAAGTAGGTTTCATAGCTTATCTGTGCTTGTTTAAAAGTTGAGTATTATCTGTGTAAAAACAGTAATAAATAGTGTAATTGGGTTGTAAACAAATATATAACTTGATTATCACAAACAAAACTTGTTGATTACTAACAGGAAAATGGTGAGAATAAGCAAAGACAAGTGTAAAGAAATCAGATTGATAACTTGATTACATCAAACATAATGTGTTGATTATTGATATGGGAAGAAATGAAATGGAATTAAAGAGAAGTGATGAAATATACTGTGTGAATATTGTGGAGAATTTGGAAGAGATAAAAATTTAATTCTTATTAAGGCAAATGATCGAAGATATTTCGTAAGATAAATAAACAGACATCAAAGGAACACCATCAGCTTTATGAATTATTGAAGTTTGTTGTGGCTGATAAATTAAAATTTTATGTTTTGATACAAGGAATACAAAGTTTGTTTTCTCAGCTTCATACACAAACTTTAACGTTTCATTTGTTTGTGGAGCGTATTGATTGTGAAAAAGTGAAAAAGAAATTTTACTTTAAGAAAAATTTATAATCAGTTCACCGAGTTGAAGAAGGGTGATAATAAAAAAAAATTAAGAAATAGAAGATATATGTATAAATATACATGGGACTTTAACATATGATATTTTAAAATAACAATGATAAAAAGAAGATCTTTGAAACTGATATGGCCAGCAGTGTTACATACTTATTTTAGTAATCAATTCATACTCAATAAAATTATAAAAAACATACACATAATATTTTACTGAATTGCGTTCTTTTAAACATTTAAACCATACAATCGGAATGTGACCAGCAATATAAATAAGAAAATAACTTTAAATAATAATTTAACTTGTAATACAATAATGATCACCGATGAATAAGAGAACAGATGTCTATTCCAAAAAATATAGATGGTTTCCTGGATGAATGAGGTGTACATTATTGTTAATTTTTTGCGGTGATGTGAAATGGGAGTAGTGGAAGATTTGGTGGTAGTGCGGTGCGTGTTTTCGTTAATATAAATAAGTCCTGTGACACCTCAATAAATTTCTGGGGTAAAAACTACCCGGGCAACGGGATAATAAAGTGAAATCGGAAGCAAGAGCGGTGTCTGCGTGTGACTGAGGGATTTCGTCGCTGCAGATTATATTTTTTACGTTTCGACTTTTGTTTGGGACATAAAGAAAACAAGGGAAAGAAAACAAGTGAGGAGCATTGACGCGCAGGACAAATGCGGAGACATCCGCGCATCGCACGTGCCAACAACGGGGACAAATTGTTTCGTACACAAACGAAAATAGACGGCGGTGCCCGAGAGCACCCACGCAAATTGTTCCTCCAGAATAACAATAACTGGAACTCACAATGAAAATTATTACGCCCACAATCAAGGCGCACGGAAAAATAAACGTTTCAGTGATTTAACATAAAAATTATTGGCTTGTTAACCACTGTAAAATACCAACATTGGCTTTAGAAGCCTTAAAGTATTGAAGTATTAGATCTAGTACTAATTCGAATAAGAAAAGCTAAAGCTCGTAGCTTTACAAAAATTCTTCATTACTACGGAGATATTCTTGTGCAATTAATACTAAATACAGACTGATAACTGATAACTTAAGTTTCATAACTCATAACAACCACAAATAACAATTGTACTTGTTATTATACCAACACTACTGAAATGTTCGTTGCCATTATAGTAACGACATACTTTGTAGTATTGTCTTTGTCTGAAGTACAGAAATACCAATGATGATATTTACTTGCTATCACTTTTCAAAATAACCTCGAAAAGACATGTCAAAATAGACAGTCTCTGATGCGCTGTCTTTGTCTGAAGTGTACTTCTATAGTGTTATCCCACTTGGAATCACTTTTTGATATAACCTCAAAAAAATGCGCTTAATTTAAAATTCTGTCATTGTAGTAACTTCGTAAATTTATCATTGATAGCAACGTCATCTGTAAATACCATGTAGTTGAGGGTACACACAGTCCATCATAATATTTGTTCCAAAGGACTTAATATGGAGCCCTGTGGGACATATGTTGTACGTTACATTTCGGTCTTCAAAATTTCCATTATCTTACGAGCAACTTACGGACAAATTGGACTTAGTTCTCTACAAACATTTCAACATATAAATTAACAGTCAAATAGAAAAATATCTAAAACAAAATATATAATGTGTTCAGCCCATAATGTCAATCCTGTCAATTAATATAATTGTCATTGTCAAATATAAACCATGTATTTCCATAAAAAATAAAAATTTATCATGTAATTTATTACTTTTAATAGACAAATAGAGTTAGATAGAAACAAATTTGATCTATAAAATTTTAGCTAAAGGCATAACATTAAATTATTATTTACAAAATTCTCGGATATTTATAATTAATTATGATATTTTAGGAAATCACTTCAGATCTTCTAATCAGATCTAATCTAGGGTGATCATCCATCCATCTACACACACACACACACACACACCACACACACACACGTGTTCTAGGAACTTCAAAACGTGTTTATCCATTGAAAATTCACTATCCGATTTTTAGTATGATTCCAATACCTCTCTTACTGAATGGCGAGAGATAAAAAGCATTCAGAAATATATTTTAAAAACTTTGTGAACTAAAACGAACGATGGCAAGTGTAACTCATAAAATTATTATTAGAGTACGGTATTGAGGTTCTATGTAAAGCATAAAATGTACGAGTTGTTTAAATGAATGTAGGAATTATACATTATAAAGTTTTATAAAAAGACTTGTACAAATCCCACTGTACAATGGAGGGCAACAAATGAATAAGAAACAAAACAACCCTTAACAAATACCGTTCTCTAAATATCACGTAGAATAATAATGCTTTGTACACGAGTATTACTCAAGTTTTTTTCATTTAATTTGCACGTATGTTTACATACGTGAACGAAACAAATTCATAGCAATCTAGATGATAAATCGAGCGATGCAACTGGGTCGAAACGCAAATGTACAAGAGGTCTACAGAGAACAAAACCGTTGAAAAAGTTGCTATGCAAAAACTTGTGAATGCGGGGGAGTATGTCACTGTCGAGAGCTCATGTGATGATAAACACGAGGGGGCTCATCACCGCATTCTATTTTAACTGCAAGGAGGATACAATCCTATTCTATCCCTACATTTTTTCGTATTGTACGAAGCTTGGCGCTCTAGAAAAAAATACCGAGAGAGACGTTTACATACTGAAGTATGAAGTACTTCGTTTATTCCGCAGTAGTTGTGAACATCTTCAGGCTAATTTGAACAATAATTTGTTTTCCACGCCACCGTTCACGTTAGATTAACTTACATACTTTTATAGCAAAAGAAGTCGTAAATTCCTCATAATTTCCGTTATTTGGTTATTATTGTCAGTGCCGTAACTAGGGGGTGGTAAAGGTGGCGCACGCCACAGGCGCCAAATTCTTAGGGGCGCAATATTGTATGGTATTAGATCAAATATTTCTAAAATATATGTTTTTAATTTTGACTAATATAGCCTCTTGTGACCGCTCTTTTACCAAACTGAAAACTGTTAAATGTTACCTCTGCTTATCTATTGCACAACAAAGACTGACAAATATGGATATAATATCATTTGAGAAAGATGTAGTCAAAAATTTTTTTTAGAATGATGTTACTTTATTAATGTTGCATTCAAAATATAGCACATTGCCTTAATGCGAAAAATTTAAGAAACAATATTGGCTAAGGCTTTTTGCATGATTTCGAATTTGTTCAAGTCTTCTGGAATAGCCACTAGTTTCTCTATTTAATACCTTTGCCTCATTCGAATAACCTATACATTGGGCACACCAAACTTCATTCCTTCTACGGTAATTTCAACCTTGTTCCATCAATATTGTTGGTTGTGCAAATTCATTTTATATTAAATAAAATGTTAAAAATTTGTAAGACTTAGGAAAAGTCGATATGTAAGAAGGACGTACAAATCTCCAATTAATTCTATTTACTGTACATCAAATTTTTCATCTTTTATTAAAAATAAACAAAGTAAAATAAAGCAATGAAAATAGGATTCCATATCCCGTGTAAGAACACTATATACAAGGTCCTTTCAAAATAAGATTAAGTGCCTGAAACATTATTGAGAGGAAACGAAAATTTTAAATTTTAATATTTGGTGCATTAATTTTTTGGAACAATGAACGTATATTAAGAATAAAATATTTATTTACTAGAAGTTGATTTACGTTTTAAATTTTCTTGATATGTTGGGGCACAAATAAAAATTTTGCCATGGGCGCTTAAAACCGACTCTAACTATTGTCAACCAAAAGTTATAAAAAACAACAATCCTCCTAAGAAGGTAATTATGAAAATCGTACGAATTTCATATAAAATTGGTCGTCTAGCAACGTGCATAATTAACTATAAAAAGTAGTAAATAATTAAATCTGAATTGTTAAGTAAACTGTTCCATTTTACAAATACTTTAACAGTATTTGAAGTTAATTGCTGAGCTAATGGGTCCAAAAAATAATAAGTGACGCGGAATGTAAGTACATACAACTATTCTGCAAGCTCCACTCAGATTATACCTACTTGAATGTTATAATGTACTTACATTCCTTGCAGCTTAGATAACTATAAATCTAAATACGTGCCAAGTTATGTCATAAACGCGATAGATCACAACTACTTTCATAGACAAACCTTTGACACAGAGTAATGTCAAAGACAAAAGGTGTTGTTTTTGATCCCAAATTTACTTTTTTAAATTGTAGTCGCTTTGACTAAAACCTTTGGTTTTATAATATGCAATAGCAAATCGTTTAACAACGTAGCTGCTTTGAAATCCCTATTTTATTCGTTAGTTCGATCCAGTATAGAAAACTGTTCTTTGATATGGTATCCATGTTCTGATGGATCGAAATTGCTACTTGAAAAAGTATAACGCAATTTTTTTAAATATTTGTGGTTTCATCATTTCATCAGATGTTACAACATTCCTACGTGTAACAAGGTCTCAAGTGCCTGAGGTACTTATTTCCTGACATGTTTTGTCCCTGCAAGATCAGAACGCACCGACCCATTGTGCGGTAACCCATCCAATTGAACAGAGCGGGCTATGTTGCTTATCTACACGATCAGACAAAACACGCTACTACCACAGAAATGTATGAATTGCTGTTGCAAACCTTTAATTTTACACCCCTTTGAATAAAACGTTTTGAACAAAATGTATGCTTTCTATTTAAAGTTCTAATCAATGATATTGATTGCAGTTTAGTTTCCAAACTTAACTTCTCTCCACTGTTCTTCATCATATTACGTCTCGAAATGTTAATACATTCTACATTTTCAAAGCAAATACTACTATACCGTGACTATTTTTTAACGTGACACATAGGATTTATCATGTCCATATTTTATGGACAGCGAAGTATATTTGCTTGTCTCATTTAAAATGACATTTGCTTTTTGGCTTTAGAGAAAATGGTATAATAGTAAAATAGTCTGCTAGATCACTAGATCTTACACATTTAGATTCTTTTTGTTGGTGACCTTTAAAATCAGAAGTTTGTACTGGGGGAAATCTTCCAAATTTAGATCAATTAAAAGTTCAAATTAAAAAAATTTCTCAAAATATTACAATTGCCCAAATATTATCGTACATTATTCAAAAGTTTTATAACAGATTGAGTCATTACGTAGCAGTTAATGGATAGATTTTTGAAAATTTATTATAATTATTGTATAATTGTTCGTAATTATACTTACTTGTTTGTTAGTTGTTTTATTAGTTCTTTATTTTGTAATTTCTTGTAATATTAAAATTTAATATTTGTGTCAAATTCATGCATTATGTTTCGTAACTAGGGATATGATAAATTCCCATGTTTTACGGTAAAAAATACTCACGGTATTAGAAAAGACTCTTGTTTCATCATTTGTTCGAATCAGTGACATCTGCAGTGTTTTTGACATTCTTAATTGTTCTTTATCTTTACGTTATACATGTAATCAGTACATGTAAATTATGTATACATTCCTGTTCTGTATAATTATTTTGTATTGAGTTTACCTTTTTTGGATTGTAGTAAAGACAAATAAAAATAATAATTATTGTCATTGAAGTCTAGCATATTATAAAACTATTTAATACTATCAAAAATATGAAGTAAAGCAAAAATTATTAATTATTTTTCTATAGAGGGTGTAAATTCAGGACTACATTTTTGAATCCTCTGAATCGTAAAGGGAACAATGCGGTTTATTTTTTCTTTATATATATAAATTGTAATTATCTCTTACACAAACGAATAAACTCTCATATCTGTTTGTGTTTAAGCGAGTGTATGACAGAGTGCAATCTGATACACCGTTCTTAATTTATTTTGACTTTTTTATCTCCTGTTGTTCAGACATGAGGGTGATACCAGCTCGCTACAATGTTTGTTAATTAACAATGCGATTAAAGTAGCGTATTCCGCTTAGTAGAGATAATAATTAGATGAGTTGCAAGTTTCAAGAAAAAACGCGTCACACCTGTTACAGATATGGAATGAGAATTTATCAACTTTACTAGGATTTTGAATATTTCGTTGAGGGACTGTACTGAAACGGTTGCCGCCCTTACAAGTTGCATTATTTTTGTCATTTGTTTTGATACTAAAAAATCTGTACATTACTTCGAACTAGATATAAATAAGAAAAAAATGCCCGCATAGTTTACATGTTTGTTTAATAAGGGATAAATTTAAAACATTGTTATAATTTTTATTTGTTACTCCCTTGTATACCGTAATTTATTAACAATGCCATGGCTTAGGGCGCCAAATTTTAGGGGGCGCCAAATTATTTCTAATTTTAAAAATGTAAACAATTTTGGGCGCTAAATATGGTAATCCGGCTTTGCTGGTTAGCAGTTGCATTGTTTCATTATTAAAAACTGTGTTTTGTTTCTATCATACAAGTTTTTGACATAACATTAGTAATTGTCAGAATTTGGTTTTAATTTTATTTTTATTAACAAATAAATAAGAAATGAACTATTGAACAATATATGCGAGGTAATAGTTTTTTTGCTACGACCATCAATGTAAATAGCCATTATTGCACAAATTTTAGCTTTTCTAAGTGTTACATTACTAACGGCCGTATGTAAAGTAGTCAATCGCACAGTTACGGAATTTTTAATTTATCGAAATTATGTTAACAGTATAAATAAGACAAAATAACTACAATAAATCTAAAATATTACGATTATTGAAGAAATAAAGAAGAAATGTTCTACATAATTTTGTTTTATTGGATTTTATAACTTATAAAGTTTTAATTTAATATTTAGAGGTTGTCAGTTTGAAATAGTTATTTGATAGTACTATTTACTAGTGGGATGTTAATTTTTTCAGTGTATTGTGTGATCGAAATACAATCAAATGATGGTCGTCGAAAAAATAGATAGCACTTATGGAATTACAAACTCGCTGCTTCGCGGCTCATGTGCAACTTTTCCACTTTGTGCATAATATGCATCTCACAACTCTTAATATGTAATATACTATTACAGATTTTAGGAGGTAGGTAGCTCGCCTAGCAGAGTGTTAGTTATTTCCTCCGATCACCACTAAATACCGTTTTACTTAGCTAATACTGCAAAATACTATAAAATGTCGGTTTTTGAAATATTTGTTTTTAAAAAAAATAAAACTTACCAACACAATATTATCAATATTACTGGAAATTTTGTTATTATTACAAATAAAATACCGATATTTTAAATTCAATAATGAAACTATTTTGTTGGTTGAGAGCAACACACCAATTTTTCAAGTGACGGTAAAAAATCAGCAAGCACAGGTAGGTAACAGGGAACGGGGAAAGAGATCTTATCACTTCATCACCGTTGATTTGTGATAAAAAGAACGGTCACAACAAGCGAATTAGCTGATTTAATGTGACAATTTGTGTAAAAATAACACCTATTGACAACTCTTGAATATTAACAGCTGAACCATTACTACAAACAACTGGTCAGAGAATTTAATACCAGCTGTATTGGTTTCAAGCTACTTGTTCTCGAACTGTACTGGTGTAGCCTGGGCTATTATGGAAAACACCTGCCGTGAAAGCAGTACCACGGATAGCGGGTGACCCTACACATTGTTTAATTTACTACGCAGGAGGAAATTCGAAATACCAAAAAATAGTTACTAGTATTTAAGTATTATTAACCCTTTGAGGGTATTTCGAAACCGATAGAATACTACTGCCCACAATGCTTATTAAATTTTTTGCACCTTCGACACAAAAAAATATTTAGATCTATTTGAAATATATTATTTGTCAAGAGTTATCATTTTTAAATTAAACTTTGTTTGTAAGTTACAATTTCCTTGCTAATTGCAAAAAATACTATTAGAGTTATCTGTACTTTGACCATGTTATTCATTTAGACAAATGACGAGCGAAATAATAATAGGTAAAATTAAATTCCATATTGATAGTTCTGACGTAAATCACAATACAAAAACAAAATAGAACTTTTTTAAGTAAGAAATTAATCCATTGTCATCATTACTTATTACAATAACTTTTTGTAATATTATCGTTAGTCTATTGAGGGACTTTATTATATATAACTTGTTGCTAATTTGGAATATATAATTTTTATTCTGCATTATTATCTCGTATTCCCATTTGTTTCTGTTGAAAAGATTAAAATTGTCTCACTAGGTCCTTATTCCATTGCTATAAATTTGTAAGAAATATGTGATTTCCAAGAGTGATTAGATTATAACTTTGGTTAAATTTTTACAGGTACTCCTATTCCAAATTCTTTGCACTGTAAATCTAACAAAAGTATATTACTAAGACTAGTCCTGGAACTGTACTACCTAATACAATTAGAGCCCGTAATGACTATTTGTAATTATTATATAGTTACTACATGGATACTCCAAAACAACTAGCCATGAAGTCTGTACGTGTTATTTACTTTTATAGCAGTTATATTAGTATACTGAAGCTACTTGTTTTGGAACTAACTTAGCATAAAAAACCAGTGGCTCTACTTACCCATGAGTTATAGTATAAACTATTTTTTATACTTTGCGTTAACAATTGCCCTATTATTATATCGAATACAGTTTAATAATATAAGATATTTTTAAATTGTTTTTGGTATATTTGTTGTAAATTGGTATTTCGAACAACTGCACCCCACTTTAAATATAAAATTGATAACCTCAAATATTTTTAAATGTCTTTTATTACAATTTATATTATTTCTGAATAGAAAAACCGTATAAACAAAATTAATTTAAAAGGATATTCAAATTTATAACTTATAATGTATAGATTTATAAATATTTTCATAATATTTTAAGTGCATATTGACAGATAAATATGCCCAACTTCATTCAACAGAGCTACCATATTTCAAATTTATATATCCGTAGATTACAATTTGTTATTTTTTAATTGAAAATTTTAAGATTTTTATTATACCTATTTATTTATAGCAAAGTATAAAAAATAGTATATTGTACTCCTTTTATACGACGTATTGTTCCATTCACAAGGAATAATGTACCGTGTTATAAAATTAAGTTCTAGAATATTCTCGTACCTTCGACGCATCAGTACAATACAAGGGCAGTGAACGAATCTTGATAAGTCTGCTAGCAGCCGTCGCCCGCGACGTGACCTTGGAATCGCTACAATATTGATGGACAACGGGCCAGAAAGTCGCTACTTTTTGTCCAAATTAATATATGTTTTAATGGATCTGAGTATACTTGTGGAACTGTAGTATCACAGTCATCGGATTACCTTTGTACAATCTGTGATAACTAAAGGGTTACTCCTGTATATTCAGCACTACATACAGACTGAGAACTAGAGAGAAAGTCCTTAAATACTGGCTAATCTAAAACCTGTTGGTTGTAATCATGAAAAATGTGTCACCAGTACAGAGCAACATTTGAATCAAGAAAAAAGCTTTCAATGTATTGAAAAGAAAACCAATTTCAATTTGAAATTATCCAAGAAAAGTAGTAAAATAAACATACATATTAAAAAACATAAAACGCCATAAACAAGTATTTATTTTAAATGGTTGTTAAATCACTAATAGCACATGTCATCTGCAAACCACATGAACCATTAATGACATTTTAACGAATATAAAAAGAAACCTTGTGCTGCAACATCAAGAGTAGAAATTCCACTAATTTCATCCATCAAGGTTAGAGGAATAAATTGAGTAGGAAATATAATGAAACATTATACAGAATAAATTATACATTGTGGCTATATATAGAATATAGCGGATTTGGGTGTGCGTTTCGTTATTGTGTGTACAATGGAATAGTTGGATTTTAATCTATGCATGCACTATTATATTAGGTTGTTAACTCATGCAGATATAAAAACAGTTTAGTCATACGATTCATATTTTATGTAATGATAATTTCATAATATTAGTTTTGTATATCCAGGGAAAAAGCCAAATTTTTTTTTGGGATATTGTTCTCAACGGTCATTGGTGGTTTAGTTGGTTAGCGCGCTTTGAGTCGCTGAGCAAAGTGTGAGATCTGGGGTTCAAACCCCAGTGACGACAAATCTGTAACCCAAAATAAATACCGATGTATCCGAGTGGTTCGAAACCCACTATAAGGTGATGGTCCCCTGTCCTATAATTGAATTGGAAATAAATAAATATATTCAAATAAAATGGCATTAGCTATGAAAAGAATTATATTAGTTCTTTCCATCCTTGGCACTTTGCACAACTGAGACTCTAATCAGGAACCCGAACCGTAACGAAACCGTAACCGAAAATCGCACCGATATTTCACTGATTGAAAACCGGAACATATATTTCATTTCTTCAAATATGGAAACCGAAAATCGGTACGAAAAATAAATGTAAACTGATTAATAAGTTATATTTTAAAGTGTAATTTTCATTTTGTTAGATCACAACTTAAAATTAAAGTAAACTTAAAACAACTTACAATTTTTCGGTTTGAGTCCCTGTTTTTAATACCTACTATATTAGTCTCATTACAAGAAGCATACTATTAGATTATTACTAGAAGATGAAAGAAAAATAGTGTTTTCACAGAAAAAATATTGAACTATATTAGTGTGTGTGTGCACAGAATGGTACTCACTTCATAAGTGTATGACAATATGCAAATCTTATCGTATGAAATGGATATTCGAAGCGAGTTGTACACTATACTTTTTCTAATTAATTTTTATTTTAATAATAAAGATGTCTTCATTTCACTACTTCTTAGCAAGTAACTACAAAACAAAAATTACGATAAAAATACTATTTTTGACTGAACCATGAAATGATTTTATACCTTAATATTGTTTATGGTTACCATGGGGAACGAAAGTGTGTTTACAATATACCATGTATCCGTAGAAATAAGAAACATTCAACAAGCAAATATCTTAATGGTCATAAAAAAAATTAATGCTAATATGCAAAAAGAATAAAAATGTTCATTTTAAATTTTGCAATAGAAATACATTTGGCTATGTGAATTATATTTGGTTGATAGTGTTTTTGAAGTCAAGAAGCGCTGTCTTTAAACAAAGAATTAGCAAATTGGAAGTATTTATCCAGAAGTGCAACTAAGGTGGGTTAAGCGGATACACACACCCTCCTGTCAAGATTTTCAAAATTTAGGCACCTGACAAATAATTTAATTATATTATTTTTTTTAAAATGCATCTCAATATTTTCTTTTTTAATATAAATACAATGTGTGGAAATAATAATGTTCAATTACTTGAAGATGATAGCTTGTAAAGTCACAAGTGGTGTTTATTGAAAAAACTTTGGAAAAACGAGATTTCTCTAGGTTTAATTTTTTTTTTCAAACGTCATGAATGTGGCCTTTTTTGTTATTTGATTCAGAAAGTAGAAATTAAATTTCTACTCCGCGTAGGTGGCGTAGAAAAAAAATAAACAAGTATCCGTAGGAACTATGTAAAATCAGCGACTAAGAAATAACTAGTACAATAGAAACGTGCAATATCGTCCTAAATGTCACATAAAACTAGATAATCTAAGAATGAAGTTACTAAAAACCATCAACAATTGACAGATTTAATTGTTTACATAAAAAAATATGAATTTATTATGGCGTATTTTCACTGACAAAAACCGTGGATTTTTGTAGCTATACCACTAGACTCGGATAGAGTTTAACTTTTTACGAAGTAAAAAATAGAAGTGCGTAATTTCGTTAAAATCTGAAAATGTCAAAATCTGTTTGATTATAGTACCAATATTTGCGGTGTTGTTAAAAATACGAATTGCTGCAACAGTAATAGCCGCAGCTTGTATTTGAAAGTGAAAAATAATTGATTGTAACCGGATTTGAACCTGAACCAAGCAAACTATTATTAATGTTTTATTTGGGACAGTGTCGTTGAAACACAGTTACAAAAACGAATCACCCTTTAATAAATCACCCTGGTTGTTGGAAGTGTGAAAAATATTTAAACATCAATCCGAAAAACAAAAAGTAATAAACCACCATTGTCACCATCGGCCATCAATAGCGTTGGTACGGTGTGCGAGTACCGCGCCGTGACCGCTAGGTGGCAGCAGCATCGCAACAATCGCTATGCCCGGGTCCCGCTTTGAAGCGCTTCAGTCGAACTCAAGCCCTCGGTGGGTGCATGCCCGACTTGTTGGCAAACTCTCGACTTGCGCCATGGCCTGACGGCCGCATTGTTGGTGTGTGGATTGTGGCTTGTGGATTGTTCCGTGACACTGTGCAGTGAATTGCAACAATGGTGGATAATAATTCGATTATTGAAGGGACTGTCAAGTTTCGGGATGGGAAGAAGGTAGATCTGCAAAATTGGAGGCGTTTGTTGATATCATGATAAACAACACTACAACTATATAAAACTAGTCAAAAACTTTTGTGGAATAAATTGTTTTGTTTCAAAGTTCTTTTTAAAAAACTTAAACAATTACATTTAACTAATAAAAAGCGATAAAATGTCTACGTCTGAAATGACGCACGGCAATAAAACATTTAAACATAAAAATTACACATAATTCAATATTTTTTATCTTTATTTTATATCTAAAAAGAAATATAAAAACAAATTTAAAATATCAAATTAAAAGTCGCTCCGCTTAAATGTATACTTAAGAATATCATATAAAAAATATGAAAAATAATTGCTTAAACTAAAATAATATTTGTCTAACACTATGAAGAAAAAAATAATGTAAAGTAAATAAGATACTAACATAAACATGAAAGGATATAATAATAAAAAAATATGTTTGAAATGTACCAAGCATTATATTAAAATATATTTTAGAGTATGTATAAATATATTAAAGGTTTATTTAATAAATAGAAATTACTTAAAAGTAAAAATACATGTAAGGAAGTATGATTATATTAGAAACACACTCAAAACAATATAAGGGTAGTAAAAAATACTGAGTCAGAAGTACCTATACAGGATGTTCCAGTTTTATGCGACATAACTTCAACAATAGATTAAACACCTAAAAATAAGGTGACAAATTCATTTGAGGAAACTCCCGGAAATGCTTAATTTCAAAGATATTCACGTTTTTCTTATTGGAATAGAATTACTAAAAAATCTATGTCATAACGACATATCAAATATTATGTTATTAAAATGTGATATAATAGTAAAATTAAATTAAAAATTAATAAGTTATTACATTATTTCAATACAAAATTCAATTTGCTCGTATTGTATTATTGTATTGGCAAAAATAAAAACAATAAATGAAATCAAATACATTTATTGTTTTAAATAAATAATAACATTTCAGAAATAAAATATATATTTTTTTATAACAATTGTTCAAAAAGTTGACCTGCAACACGCAAACCTATTAACTTTTAATTAGTTTTTAGTATTGTTTCATTTTAATAAAATAATACTTGATAGGTTGTTGTAAAATTGAATTTTAAAATTCCTCTGTTCCAATAAGAAAAACGAGAAAATATCTGGAATCAAGCATTTTCGGACATTTTCTCAAATGAACTGCTCACCTTATTTTTAGGTGTTTAATCCATTGGTTAAGTTATGCCATTTAAATCTGGAACGCCTGTATATACCAAATATAAAAATATATACAAAAATAAGAGGTGGTATGAAAAATTTTATGTGCGAAAATGGAAGTAAAAAACAAATGAAGTACCTACTACAAAAAATATGATTTAGAAGTCTTCCAAATTATTGTAGCTATATATTTATAATGATATCACCAATTTGGAATGAAATAAATATTAAATGAAATGGTAAAAGCTCAGAAAAGGTTAAAAAATTATAAATTTGAATTTTAAAAAGTGAATATTATTTACAATTATAATTGCACCTAATTATAAAAACATCGGAACTTATTGTCTATTATGTGTACTACGCATATTCATTGAGTTCTGTGTAAAAATTTTGAAAAACAAGCTTTACGGACACCACGTATGTAGGAATTTTGTATAAACCTGGCCGAGCCCGATTTTTCCTTGCTCAGCAGGTGCATTTTGCAAACGCAACGACCTAGTGTCCAATTTCAAAAGCGCAGTGGTTATTCAATCCTATTTGTTCGACGATGTTTGGGTTCAAATCCTGTGTTTGAAATTGTTAAGCGGCCTTTTGTACTGCCGGCTATTCAGCTTGGAAATTTAATTTAAAGGGCTTTATTTTGATTATTAATTACAAGGTGAATTGAGTTACACAATATGGAAAATTATTTGCCACAAGGAATAATTTTTATTTTTGCTGTACGACCATTCATAATGTCGATTCACAGTATAGATGGAGAAAATACAAAATGTAAATACTGTTTTTCGGTGAATTTGCTAATACATATGGTATTCCAATTTTTGTTATTACTTTAGTTATTATTTTTAAATAAAAAGTTGCCTTTAAACATTATTTAATTTTGCATTCTATATCAATTTTGTACATAAATATTAATGAAGTAAGTTTAAATTTTATATAAAAAGTTATTAACTTTTTTATTACTACCTTGAAAATATCAACTGCCGTGAATAAAATAAAATATTTTATGTCAAATAAGAATAAATTATATATATTTTACGACTGGTTGAATTAATATTACTTATATATTAAGTTTTCCTTAAATGGATAATGTTAAATCGAAATAAAATATCAAATGAACTACATATATGTATATAACATAACAAGGAAAATTGCAATTATCAGTTTTTTGTTTAAATGTTGCTTAAAATTTAAACGTATAAAATTATATTAAAACATATAAAAACAGTATTAATCTTTTTGGGTTTTCCAAATGTATTAAAACGAGTTTATTATTACATGTTAAGAGTAGTACATTTAATTTAATTTAATGTTATTACAAATAAAAACCTACACATTTTCAAATTTCAATATAGTATTTTTTTTTTAAATTTCTTTATAATCAGAATAGGTCATATAAATATAAATGTCGTGCTTAGTATATAAAACTACATTATATACATTGTAATATAATATAATGTTACTACAAATACGAGTCTATAATTTTCAAAATGTCTGTATAGTATTTCCTTTTATATTTCATTTAAAACATTTTGGTTTAAAATTTCTTTGTATCAAAGTATGTGACGGACTATAAAATATTATCTTGAAATTAATTGTGTGAAATAGAGTCCATTAAATTTTATTATACGTATGTGAACTTTTAATTGACTTTATTAGTTTATTAACAGAGTAATACCCCTTACTGCGTATATATCTTAATTTAATTGATTTATTAAAAATATTAATTATTTTTTCCATAAAATTTTTAGTATCTGCCATAAAATATTTCATATAAATTACAAAAACAATGACCTAATAATTTATTTTCATATATTGAATGATGTAATATGATATTATACAAAATACAATTAAAAAATATTTCCATAAAAATATATTTGTGTATATTCATTAAAATGTTTTTTTGAAATTAATTAAATAAACTTTTAATTACAATTTAATTAAGAATGAATTAAATTTTTCCCATGAAAATGCTTATGTAATTTTTTTGCAATTCTCTTCTATGAATGACGTGTAAAAAATAAAACATCGTGACATCAGCAAATGCCTCCACGACAATCGCCAATCGGCCAATCACTGCAACGTGGTGTTCTTTTGTTTCTAGTGGAAATCTCGATGGTGTGTTATGAGGAAGCTCTCTCCAGTTGCAGGTAAAATAAGAATAAAAACAAAATAAGAATTTCAGTTTTAATTATTTCATAAAGTTAATTAGAAACGCGTATTCATTATTCAGACAGTATCAAACTGTATTACATACATTATAAATAGGTTAGTGCATATGAAGTTTTATTTCATATAAAATGTTATTACGCTGCCTTATTCAAATATTAATTATAATAATATAGAAGCAAAGTTCTTGCTGAGATCTACACTTCCCGTCTACTTCGTTTCTTGTTTTTTGTGGTATTTTACATTATTAGCACGATAAAACAATTTTTGAACTCTTACATCTTAAATCTGTTGATTCGCGTCACCTAAACAACGACGGGAATCTCAAATTCCCATATTTCCTCCCAGATTAGCGATAAAAAAGTATAATGCCTCAAACATTCTTTTGCCTAATAACAGGGTTAGCAAAAAACATGATTAATTCAAAAAAATCAAAAATCGTTGATAAAAAAAATCAAATAAATCATAATTTTTTGATTTTTTTTTTAAATTTCAAATATGTCTAAGTGTTACAGCACCTTTTTAATTGTTTTGAAAATATTAATATTTTATTTAACACAAATTTATACACAAATTTAAATACTTATTTATATTTCTTCTATTATGATAATTAAAGTGATAAAATATAATTTATTTTAAGATATTAAATATAGATCTTATTTTAGTTGTTATTAATAGATTTGTAGCAAATAAATATATTTTCACTATAATTAGTATTTTTTTATATCTATGATAAAAAAACACCGATTTTTATTAAAAAATTAGTTGATTTAACCTTAGATGAGGTATAACTATATACCTCATATTATACCTCATCTAAGGATTTAACCCTACCTAATAATAATATAAGAAAATAGTGGCTTATTCTGCACATATCCGTAAATTTTAAAGATCTGTAAATTGTAAATAATGAACAAAATCGCAACGAAAGCAGCCACTTTTATGTATAATTTTATTTTAATCAACAAAAATTGAAGCGTTTTTGTATAGATTTATAGTTCTGTAAGAGTTACATATTTATTCAGAATTGATCTATTAATTTAGAAAAGTAAATTCGGTGCATTTAACCATGTTGGCAGATTGACAACATTTTTTAGTATTGAAACATATAACCACAAAACAATGTATGTATATAATAAATAAAAATATTTGCACAAAAAGAAAAACTAATTATTGATTTTATGTTTTGCGTGAACATTTTTCCCGGATTCGTTCTATTGCAGTGTTCGCAAGCTCGCGCCATAAAATACTTATCCAGGAAAAATACGTTCCCACATTTGATATGTAATTAACTATTTTACTGCTGAGATGAGAAAAAGATGGGCGACCTGTCACTTCCTTGAAGCAGTAAAACTGTTATTTTTTTATACCTACAATATTTTATGCTTTATTCATCTTTAAATAAAATTAAAATTATTACCAAATCCTCTTTTACTAATATTGTGTAAAATATTTGTATGGCAGTAACAAACAAAACACAATTTTCAATAATGCAAACAATGCAACTACAAACATGTAAAATTATTACAAGGTAGCTCGTTAGCTGTTAGTTTTACAGGTTAGTAACTTGTAAATGTTAGTTTCTCTGGTGAATAAACAGTTAAAATAAACTATGGTTCATAATAGAGCAACAAAGAAAATACTTACGCATGGTCAAATATTAAGTACTTTGTATATATTGTTAAAAATTAAATTATATTAAAATGAATGAAAATAATTAATAAGTATTTCTTGAAATACAGATAAATTGTGTCTAATTACATCTTGAAATCTAATTTCAGTTTCAAAATAATTGAACATAACAATAAAACTAAGTTGTTACAATATAAATATGGTAGAAATTAAATATCAATTTATATGAAACAAGTTTTTCGTGTATAATTTTAAAATTAGTACGTCATTAAAATAAATATACTATGTATATCTATTACAACGTGTTTTTCAGTGGAAAATACCAAATAGCAATAAATTTTTATTTGAAACATTTCTTTCAAATTTATTGGAATTTTATCTGAATTTTATTTTTTATACAGATATCTTTAAAAACAAGAATGTTAAGATTTTATTGGTATTACATTACTATTAAGATGTAAAAGGTAAAAATATAAATCTATTACGTAATTTTTTGGGCATCAAAATTTACTTTACTAAAATAGAAAGACTAAAATATTGTCTGCCAAATTATAATTTTCGTTACAATACTCCTCGCAATACTCCAATATACTCGCCAATATAGGTATATATTTTTAAAAGTATTATTTGTAAATTTATTGTAAAATATTGATGAAAAGTAGATTATTTATATTTTTAAAAATGTTTATGTATTTTAATAAACTTATTTTTACAGTTTATATTTTTGCCAATTATTGTTGATATTTTAGTTTTACAAATAATAAATTTATTAAAAGAGGTATTGTAAAAATTTTGATATTTCATGATTTAAATATTTACAAATTGATATCGTGAATAAAATTTCATCTTCTTCTGACATGAATGGTACTCGTTGTTCAACTTTTGGTAAAAATCGGTCTGTTAGAAAAGGAAGAAAATTTATGCAAAATATGCAAGTAAAGCAAAGTAAAGATATTTGCTAATAAATGTGTAGATCTTGACGTAATATTTACTTAAAACCATTGCTTAACGCATAAATATTTTAAGTAAACGTACAATTTCCTACAAATTTGAATGTATTTACTTTCACACAAATCTTAACATTCATTTGACTTTGTATAATTACTGAAAAAACATAATTGTCATCTAAACAACGGTTTGCATCGCAAACAATAATTTAGTGAAATTTGTTACCTGGCAACAAGGTGTTACATAAAGTCAAACATCAGCCTTGAATAGTCAATATCTAGCTTGCGGCTAGACAAAAATAGTCATAAGAAATAAGGTTCAACAACTCGTTTACAATTACAACAGATTTTGATATACGAGTACATGAAAATTTAATAAAAGCTTGTGTACGACATACTGTTTAGCTAATATTGAAGTACTTCATCATTTTCAAGGGTATTCAAGCCTTTCATTATATGCATGATATATTTGCTTTATTATTTCATGTAAGATGTACGGTAATTCTCAGAATGCACCACACAATAGTGGCTTTTTCATTACTATTATTATTTAAACACAACATTACCCACATTTCATGTTTTATAAATTATACTGCAATTCTTTACCCATTTAAAAAATTCTGCAAAATAAAGAAAACAATAGTGAGACAAGAAATTATAAACAGGGTGCTCAATTTTAGAACATTGCGAATTAGGTAACAATTTAAAATAATATTTAATGATCCTATTTTATTTATATACGAGCAGAGGTGGTTTACTTGGTTAGCTCGCTCCGACTTGTATTGAGAGGTCTGGAGTTCAAATTTTAACAAAACATAAATATCGCTGTATCCGAATAGTTCGGAACCCATTTTAAGCTGTAGGTCTCTTGCATATAGTGATTCTGTGAGACGAAATGAGACGAGGTTTATTTTTTCTTATTTTAAATGTAAAATATTTTATCTCGTCTAGTTTATTTCAAGTCTCGAATATTATTATCTCGTCTCGGTTTTTGAATCGCGCAGAAATTTCTCGACTTTTCAAGGTCGAATATTGCAGGCTTTGTCACGCGTGTCATCTTTGCATAGCGTTTCCATTCCTAGGGCAATTTTCCTAGACGTAGGGAAATTGAACATTATTTTGGGAAAATAGGAAGAAAATGTAGGTATGTTTATTAGTACAAGTTTGTAAGTAAGATGTAATTATCTGCACCACCTACATTTTGTCTTCTTTGCATAATCATATAAAAACGCACTAAAATGATGAAAATTCCTCGGAAAATTCTTATAGGGTTAGGTTATATTCGAGAATATTTATTATTATTTTTACATTGATTTCCTTGAAATTTATTAGTTATTCGAATTATATTTCGAGACGAGAGAAATATTTCGTCTCATTCGAATCATTACTTGCATAAGCTGTATCTTGACAATCCACACTTAAAAGTGCAAGTAAAATGTATCTTGTTCCATCTAGGAACGTTGTACCTTGTATTTAAAGAATATGTACAAAACATGCTTTAATCTATGTAGTGATGTAAGTATATAAAAATATTTGGTAATAACTTGTGTCCTAAATGTATAACTTTTATAAAAATATATTTTGATTTCAAGTATATAATTAATGTATGTTTTCATTAGTAATTTTTTGTATCATTTCGCAATTTCCTGTTACAAATATCCGTGTTATTATTTCCTCCTTTCTACAAATATTGTTTGCAAATCCATACACGACACATCTTGTCAGAAAAACTGACATATTGGACATAAATACTCCATTGCTTTCCACGTATGCGGATTTGTTTATGACCTGGATTTAACCGTGTTTGCTTTTGATAAGATAAGATAAGGAATAATGAAATTAATATACACGGGAAAAACAAGGTTGGATCCAACGCGCAGAAATGTTTAATGAAATATTTTATCTTGATGGTTTTCAGATTTAAAAATTTAAATCAATATGAGTGCATATTTATAAATTTTGTAACAAATGATATGATTCATTCTTATTTTTTATTCTTCATTTGTATTTGTCGTGTACATATTTCTTTCTAAGCTTTCCCATTCGTTTATGTTTCTGTTATTCTCTATATCCTGGTATTTCTTCCTTTAACCAATCTTTGTTTTTTGTATTTAGCGTTACATTACTAAATTCTTCAATCCATTTCTTCCACCCTTTCTTGTTATCTTTATTTTTAGGTCATTTAATGTTTTTCATCTTCTCTTTCTTATTTAGACTATTTTATCTATAAATGTCTTTCGTAGATTTAGCGTATAATATCAAATTCCTTAATCCATTTCTTCCAAGTTTTCCAATCATGTGTGATGGTTTTCTCATTTAACGTTTTCCGTTTACTCATTCTTATTTCTCTTATTCTATGTTTCCAGTTTTTAGTTTACCTCTCCTCTCCTTTTTTGAATTTGGCGTTAAATACTAAAATCTTCAATTTATTTCTTGCATACTTTCCGATCCCACGTTATGCGGTTGGTTATTTATTTATTGTTTTTCTTTTTCGCTTTCATGTTTCTGTTAATACTCGGCTTTTGATTTACCTCTCTTATTTTTCGTTGTTACAATCACCTTATTCATTTGTTTGTAATACACCAGAATACTCCCTATATTGATATATTATTTGAATGACAATTTTATGATTACCTTGATTACAACGTAAAACACGTTTAAGAAATCTGCAATCAACATAATCATATAAAATGGACAAATGCAATTCAAATAATGCGTTATATTTGTAGGGGTTTCTGATGCGTTGTAAAATAACGTTTAAAATAAATATTTGTAAACTATAAAAATCTTATATCAATTTTTCTGTGTCCAAACGTTAGCCAAGTAAATTGAGTGACAGGTGTAGATGAGTGGTATTAGCGCTGATTTGTAAGTTAATTTAACTTGGGTCAAGTCCCAAACCGTGACTAATATTTACACAGACTAGCACATCACAGGCACAGATAATGGAGAAATTATCACATCCAATAGTCAGCGAGCCGGCTCAGATTTATGTGACAATATGACATGATCTCTCAGATATCTTGATTAAATTTCACTAGCTGTAGCTATAGATGTCCATTTAACTCTACAGTAGATTCACACAATCTCACAGGTGAAATAAAATTAAAACATCACCGAAAACGACTCTTTCACTACATTAAAAATAATTATATTTGTAAAATAAAATTTATCAAAACAAGAAAGACAAATGTCGTCGTTAATGTTTTCAAGTCGTATTAAAAATTAAAATATGGGAATATGAAGTGTTTCTTATTGTAATATACAAGAAGTTAAAAGAAATATTTAATGAAAAGTTGATTATTTTCTTATGTTATTGTAATCAGTAAACTCTCTTATTTATCTGCTACATTAGAAATACACCGAAAACGACTCTGTCACCATATTAAAAATAATCATATTTATAAAATAAAATTCTTTAAAAAAAATGACAAATGTTGTTAATTTTTTAAGTCGCAGTAAAAGTTAAAATGTAGGAAAATGTAGTTTTTGTTGTAAAATACAAGACGCTAAAAAAAATATTTAAGAAGTTGATTATTTTTTTCGTTTATTATAATCAGTAAACTCGTATTTATCTGCTACATTAGAAATATTTCTATTGTTCACTGGTATTTTTGTGTTGTTTTTCCATCACAAAAATTATAGCAAATGATTTAAATGTTTGGAAAATTTATGGTGTGAAAGAAGTGATAGGTTCACCGATTATAGTGTGCGTAGATATCGTTACATGACGTATTGATGACCGAAGTATTAACATAAACATGCGAAGTACATTTGTATGTGATATGCAATAAAATTACAAGTAAAAGCTTTTAATGCAAGTGTTCAAATAATTGTTGGGTTTGTATGTATGCCTAACTCGACATATGTAATTTAAAAAGACAGATAATTAGAAGTCCACGCTTCTCAAAAAAAATCTGATGGTTTCAACATTTGTCCTGACTACTACATTTAAGCCATACAATATATCGATGTGTTTCTCAAATATATTCAAAATGACATTTATTTTAAAAGATACTGCAAAGGTGCAATACTAGCTATTTATGTAATAAGTACATAATGTAGGTTTTTATTGGCGAGTCCTACAGTTTATGGCAGAGTGAGCAAAGCGAACGAGGTAAATAAATAGGGAAGTCAATAAAGCCTAATTATGTACGAATTGCATACAAAACTTTATGTGCGACTGTGAAAATCGGTTTCTCTTAGAAAAAAAGTAAAATGTTCATGATTTTAGAAGAATGAATTAGTGTGCTTTTCTGTTGTTTGAATACGAATTTGTTTGGTCCGGTGTCAATGTCAAAATTTTATTTCTAGCAAGATGCAAGCGTGTGGGTCTCAAAGTTCTAATAATGAAAAATAATAAAGATTCACTATTTCCTCAAGCAAGCATATACATATACGAAGAGACAAACAATGCGAATCGGAAATTGTGTTGTAGTAAGAATGTTGAAAGAACTTCTGAAAATTACTTTATTTTACTAGTACTATAAAGAGGTACTTTATGGCCGCAAAACTATGATATAAATCAAACTTTAACGTGCAGTGGTACATAAAAATATTTATAAATCTAAACGATTTAATTTTTCTTGTATTGAAAAGTGGCGTACGAATGCGTAGTTGTTTTGAACTATTTCTAAAAAATTGTTATGGTTCTTTAATGATTAATATCTATATTGTATGTGCAATGCTTCGATTTGGATGATTATTAAGATTTTTCAGGTGTGTCACTAGAGAATAACGGTATTCCAAGTTTCCTCAATTGAGTTAAAGTTCCAATTGAAGTTCGAATGGAACAATAGTCTAAGTTGAGGTGTGTGCCCCCAGTACCTGCCCGGGCCTACGCCCCTGCCCCGTTACATTTACATATGAAAGTTTAACGTCAGTGATAAATGGATTTTGTTTGACTCGCTCCAAACCGCTTTTATGTTTTGTTGCCATATTCCTGCCTTTTTTTATTATCCTGATGGGTTCGTGGCCAGATAGATTTTTTAGCAAATTCTGCTTTTTTGAAACGTACACAAGTCTAAACGTTAAAAATCTAATGTCTACAACACGTTACTGTAGCAATTATACTTTTTCAATATATGCATCTTTTATTTGTTTCAATTTTACGATATAAAAAATTCAGTTTTAATAGTTGTACCTTTTTAATTTTCAGTTTCAACCATTACTCTAACAACCAGAACAGATTATATTAATAAATAATTCATTATAATACTGAAGTTTTGATTACAAGAAAAAATTATATATTTCTGTACTGTTTTTTATACTCGAATGTTTTTTCATCTCTTGCAATTTTTCTTCATATATACTTCATTATTAATCGTTACTTCTTTTTAAATCAAACAAACAAAAGAAAATGTAGCAAAATATTGATTTTAATAATAATGAAATTTTGATTACAAGAAAAATCTGATACATGAGTTCGAAAACTAGTCATGGTATTTGTATGTTTTGTCATCTCATTTCATCTCTTACGCAATATATAAAATTCATCAAAGTATGTAATGAGTTAATATACACTAAACATTATTATTATTTTTAATTTTTGTCTCGTGTTTGTTGATTATATAAAAAAAAATTGATTATAACAATGCCATATTTGATGTTTACAATTTCCACACATTTGCTTTTATATTTAATTTAATATTTCTTAAAATCTCGATGCACCACGTTTATATGTACATTAATTTATTACAAATTTGCTGCTCACTACAAATGCAAAATTGTTTTAAATTTTAAGTAAAAATTAAAATTATAACATACTTCTCGAACAGCTTTTAACGTAAAAACGAACAATAGCAACAACAACAACAATAAAGATTATATAGATAATTTGATAGTTCAACCGATACGTGACATACAAATCACATATATAAACATAATCAAATCGAGTCGTAGCTACAGTGTTGAAAAAGTGCATTACAGTAAAATCAATTGATATATCATTAAAAACATATTTCTCGTTTTAAAATAATTGGAAATATCATTAATATGTACCTTATAGTAGCATTTTTTTCTTCTCGCTTTTATAAATATTAACATTTTTTTTTATTTTTACAAGTTTTATTTCATTTTGCAATGTTTTTTTCACGTCTACTACATCTCTTCACTCCTTAATTTTTTTATTATATTTGATTAGTAATTCCACTGTACTGATTCCCCGAATGAAGTGAGAACATTAATAATCCAACGCCATTGAGTGCGAAGTGGACCCTAGAACCAACTACGTCATTCATATAATTAAGTAGATCTCAATCAAAGTGATCTGTGTTGGTCGCTATGGAGATCACAGATCATCAGCTGTTCCAGTATTGATTCACCCTGACATTGCTGCATCTGTATCGGATACTTCATTAGGATTATAACTGCGGCTATGAGGATAATGTCCAAGGACTGAGGGTATTCCTACAGGAGCAGTAAACCTGGACGACTTTGGCACAGCTAGGGAATATCTAAGTTCAGATGTCGAATTTAAAATATTTCTCCACTTCAAAATTCACAATTCCCATATTGTCTTTTATTCATTGCGTCTTCACTTTGATTTCAAGGCTCTTCAAGTTTGCTTTTTGTAATCAACTAAAAGATGGTTACAAATTATTATGTTGATTACACATATTTTGCATTCAAATTCATTGCATATGAAAAATCAATGAAAATTATTGACGCTGTAATTAATTAAAATTTATTTTTCTTATTGTAATCAATGGAAATATAGGATTGAAAATTGCGAATTGATTTATTTTTCTAGTACCTATGTTATAGAAGCGACAAAAACATTTTTAACGGCTCATTTACGATTCACTAAGGTTGTTCCCATTATAACCTAATGAAAGATAAGAGACCTGTAATCATTTTTGGTGTCAGTGTCCAGAAATTTACTATGTTCAAATGTTTTCTAAAGTTATATAATTTTGTTAAATTTATATTTCATATTTTAGTTGAATAAAATGATAGGTGGTAGGAAGTGAGCAGTACAGGATTTAATATATAATGAATGACTGACAGTAACGAATAGTTTATAATTCAATTGTGATTCATGCTTGATGTTTGTTGACCGAACATTCAATTATTTTGTCATTCATTTGAAATTCAAATAATGCTGGACATATTTTAGCCGCCACTAAAAATTACATTACTATACTTTCTAACCTAAAATATTACATTTGCATTCGCTGCATTCGTGCAATCATGACAGGCCGTTGTATATATTTACCCATACAAATTAATTTCATTATTTACTATAATAATAAATAACGCGGGAAATGCGAACTCATCAATATGTAAAGAAAACAAATGGAAATGGAAATTTGTCTACATTACAACATTGACACTGTTGTAATCAAAACTTTACACTGGTCCTCGTAATCAAGCAAAGGTAATGACCGTTTAAGCTTATGTAGATTATTATTAATAGCTCATGTGAAAAAACTACAATATCTTACAATTTTTCGTGATCAGAAATAAATGCCTTATTTTACAACATTGATATTGTAATCAAAACGTACATTAGTTCGCATAATCAAGAAAATTTAACCACTATTTGAACTTGGATGGGTAATCGAATCACTAATATATCTGATAAGAATGCTATATGTTCATTGCAACACTATTATTGATAAACGGCAGTATCTTCGTTGATGACAACAATAATAAAAAAATTTTCAAGATTTGTAGACAACGAAGAGTTTCTAATAAAATCTATAGTTTTAATATGCTAAAATGATTACAACAAACTTTTTTTGTTAAGACTTGTTAAGCAATATTAATGAAGATTTTCTTCAAAATTCATAACGAAACTAATTCTTAACATTAACCTCATGTTGTATGTAAATCAGGAATTATTTGCTTTTCATTAATTTTATAATTAAAATTTGCTTTTCATTTAAATTTTTTACAAAGTGTTAAATCATTATAGAGTGACATAGCAAATATATAATCATGTAGAAACTTGGGAAAAGAGAAAGAATAACTGCTGTCTTGTATCGCAGTAGATTGTCAGAGGATCGTTAAGTGCATAAAAAAATAGGCGCCAGATCTGACACATGTGTTTTGCTTCTCGTTTTCGTATTCGTTTTCGTTTCCAGAGAATTAACAGCTTAACGATTTTTACTTCTTCTGATCGTTGAAGGATAACATTTGATACAAATTCATTTTCGTTTATTTAAAACCAGGTAGATGACATTGAATACCATATATGGTTGCAAATTTTTAAAGACAAGGTTGTTAAAAGTGAATTTCACTTCCTTGTTTTCATTATAAAAAAATTAAGTATATATAATTTGTCATTATACACAGGTCAATATTTGTTGAAATTATTACAGTTCAGGGAAAAAATGTATGGATGAAATTCATAGTTGCAATATGAGAACACAAAAAAATGAGTGTGTTTGTTGTGAACTATATTATTGTTGGAGTTAGTAACTGTTGATATTTTTAATACTTCTCGGATTACAAAGCAAGGAAGATAACATATTTTCCACATTGTTAAACAGTATCAGCTTGCTACGTGGTCATCATTTAGCCTTGCTGTTATCTACTACACGTACATATTCTCGTTTTTCTCTTTCTAATAATACACATAATGACAAGCCATTATACGGGTAGTAATTACACCACTCGTAAACAATGCAATGCGAGTAAACAAAAAGGACTGTTGCCATGGCGAAACAAGAGCTCTACTCAACAGAATTTTCTCTATTCATTTCTCACATTTCTTCGACTATTTTAATAGTAAACAACTCCATCACCGACTTCTGTATTTAATTCTTCGATTTGATAGTAGCCTTAAACAACTCTCTCCGACAATGGGCTACTGTGGCTCATCCCCTGTCCAGGTTAACAATAGCAGTGCGTGTAAATCACTCTGGAACCACCCGTCGCGTTGCCATGACGATGACTTATTCATGTACGAATGTTCCACATAATGGCACAAGGCCCAAGGCAGCAAGAAACCTAGCACGGGCCATGCAAAGAAAACACTACAGAACTAGCAGATGGATCCCGGACAATAAGAAATTCCAACGGGACTCTGTCAGGGAAACCAATCGAAAAATATGACAACGGGCGGGATTTGCTGTAATCAAAGTTCACCTATTGTAATCAACAGCTTTGCAGTTATCAGTGTTTTAAAAAGAACTATAACAAAATTAATAATGTACAAAAATAATCGTCTCAATTTAAAAACATATTTACTGTAAAGATTTTTTAAATTGTTTTGTTATATTATGAAAATATGACTCTCAAATATTTGCTATAATCAAAGTTCAATCAACATCTTATTTGCAGTTATCAGTGTTTTAATAAGAACTATAACAAAGTTAATAATGTACATAAAAATTCCTTTCAATTTAAAAACATATTGACTGTAAAGATTTTTAAATTGTTTTGTTATTATGAAAATATGACAACGAGCGGAACTCTCGAATATTTGCTGTAATCAAAGTTCACCTATTGTAATCAACAGTTTATTTGCAGTTATCAATGTTTTAAAAAGAACTATAACAAAATTAATAATGTAAAAAAAATTTCGTTTCAATTGAAAAACATATTGACATTAAACATATTTAAATTGTTTTGTTATTATGAAAGTTTGAATGTTGAAATCAACAGTAAAAGCTAACGGATCTTAAACAAAATAAATAAAAATTATTGGAACATACTAGCTCAAACAATCGAAAACATAACGTATTTATTGTAATCAAACAATTCTTTGTATTAATGAAAGTTTGCATCATTGAATAAAGTTTTGTACAGAACAATAATAAAATTAACAAATTCGCACAGTTTTATTATATTTCATCATGTATTTTTCCGGATATAAGTCTATGAAATATCATTGATTGAAAAATGCAACCAGACTCACAGTTATATAGGTGAAACAATTTTCCTATAAACTTGCTTTTCTATATATTTTTCAATCAACAGAAATATTCAGAAATGTAAAACAGCTTTATTTTAAACAAGACTATTGGTAAATATTCGTAAATAATTTTACTTTAGTAGCTCTCTAGAAATCTTCGAATCATCATTGCCTTTACTTTTCTCGTAAAAACTAATATTTTTCGACATGAATTATTTTCATAACTTGCTATTCGTATTGGCAAAAATATTGTACATCTTTATGTAGTTATGCTCATATGTTTTACGAAATTAGTGAAATATATAACTTTAAATTAAAACTATGAAATTAGCTTTAAGATTTACGATGAGTTTTGGTAAAAACCTTTGTAATATTCTCATATTTCACTGTTTCGTCATACAAAAGAACATAACAATAATTCAATTTTACATATCTGGGTCAATACTGATATATTGCTACATTTGTTTCATGAAAAATTAATAAACAAATTCCGACAAAAAGCCCTATTCCGAAGGTTTCATTTTCGTTCTTCGAATCTTCGGTTTCGAGTTACGTTGCCTGAGTTTTTGCGGGCCAAAGACCTTCCCATGGCATTGAGACGATGTTTTGTGATTTATTTTTTAAATCAGCGCGTTTGGGATGTTTGGAGAACGCTGTTTATAAATTTCAAATTTAATTACGGCAAAAAATTGTTATTGGAGCGGATGCTATGGAATAAATGTTACAGTTCGTTAATTGTGTTAATTTGAAATTACGAAATCATCACATATTTAAAATTGTGAGTGGAATTGTTATACATTCTTAAATAAAAATAAAATTATGATTGTTCTGCTGGATTTTTATCGGATATTATGTGTATAATTTTATTCTCTCGGGATGCAGTTTATCTGTTTTTATTGCGACGATTTCATCGGCATTTCCTATCCGTTAGAACTGCATTCTTTTGTGGTGATACCTGCATCTTTAACGACTTCCAATTTTTTCTGAGAATCGTGAAAATAATTAATAGAGTAAACAGCGTGCCATTTATTTTTCACAATAATTGAATTTCTATTTAAATATCGTCTAACCAATCAATTATTCATGCGATGGAAAACACAGAGGAAGAAATAAAAGTTATAGAAGGTAATTTTTCACTGGGAATTTATAGTCTGAATAATCTGCCGTATTGAAAATAGCTGTGGAATGACCATGAAAGAATCTTCAACTCCGGTTATTAATCATATTGGCTGACACTTCGTGCAAACTATAACACCACCAAATATTTAAATATGGATGACATACCGCGCAAAATTGTAGAATTCAATTCTTATCATTTAAAAACACGGAAAACTTTTGTTTTCGCGGTTGTAATGACATTTTATTGTTGTAACCAACAATAGTTTATATTAATACATAGCAATCAAGGAAGTTGTAATACTATTCGAAGTAACTTCCGAGAATGTTTCGTAAAATGTACATTCCGTGTTTCTTATTTATGTTTCGGCAATTAACGAATTATAATTAAATAAAAATGCGGACTGTTTGACGTCTCTTAAAAGAATTACACCTTGTTATTGCCATTCTCGTTCAAAGTTCGTTGTAAATTTCGTTTTAAAATATCTAACTTACTGTTATTTTTTCCTAGAAATGTACGTAAGCTAAGTAAGTTCTTTCGTCGAGTAAAAATAACAAAGAAATAAAATACTTCCATGTCTAATAACTATGAATGAAATGTAATTACATTTAAATAGTGCTAAAATAAGATGTTTGTGATGTTAGTCGAAAAAATTATTGTGTTAATCTAAAAGGGGTCCGCCACCATAGTAGCAAATTAGAAAATTGAACCCAGACCTTAATTCTGTATGATAGGAAATATCAAAGTTTAAAAAAAGTTATCATTTTCACGTTATTCGAAACTTTAGTGCCCTTAACAATTACGTCACGATATTCCACCTGTCTCTCTCATACATCTACCCTATTCCAAATTCTTGTTACTTCGTCCTAACACAACTGTCAGTGTCAAATGTTATATTTGACAATTAATATATAGCTGGTAATTAAATATAAAATACAATGGGTATTTCAGAGTTAATCTAAATTTGGAAAAAATAGTTAAATATTGTGAGATCAGGTAAATTTGTGAAAATAAATACTCACGATATGGAAATAAAATATATGTTGAATGACATAAGCAACAATTTTATAAAAATGTTCATTATTTATATTTATTTCTAACTAAGGAATACAGTAGTTATTTAAAACATATTTATATATTTTTGTAACAGTTGAAATAGATCAATTTATAAAATTGAAATTTTTAGAGAACCCACTATTTGAGAACTGAATTGCCTTAACATCTATTACATTACAGAATATTTAAAAAAATATTACGACTTAACAAATAGGAATTAAGACTTTCTGAAACTATACCTCGCTATCAAATTAGATAAAGTTTCTCATAAAAAAAAATAGTGGAGGACGTCATTACTGTTGATTTCAGCTCAAACTTTGATTATAATATAGAAAATACTTACATACTTATCTTCAATGTTCATTTTAAGCTTTTTCACATATATATATATATATATATATATATATATATATATATATATATATATATATATATATATATATACCGGGTGTAGAAATGGAAAGTGGCGCATAGCGATTTCAATGTTATTTTTTTTCAACTGCTGTATCTCTTTACCTAATCATTTTAGCGCAAAAAGTGTAAGAGTACAAGTTGTTCTAAAATTAAAAAGGTATCCTATAAAGTCAACTTACTTTCATAATTATTCATATTTAACGATTTATTAATAAAATAAAATTTAAAGTTTTTTAGAAAATAAAATTATGATTGCCTTGATAAATGAAAAAATTTTTGAATAAATTATTGACAGTGACAATTACTTGTCATAGAAAATTTTGATTGACTCTGAAAATGGCTAATTTGACTACCCAAGAGAAAATTCAATGCTTGGAATGGTATTTGTGTAGTAACAGTCACTATAAGGTCTATAATTAACAGAAATTATTCAAAAATTAAATGTCACTATGACTAATTTTCAAAATTTGTTTCATTTATCAAGGCAGTCTTATTTTTTTTCTAAAAAACCTTAAATTTTATTTAATTAATAAATCGTTAAATATGAATAATTATGGAAGTAAGTTGACTTTATAGGATGCCTTTTTAATTTCAGAACAACTTATACTCTTACGCTTTTTGCGCTAAAATGATTAGGTAAAGAGATACAGCAGTTGAAAAAAAATAACATTGAAATCGCTATGCGCCACTTTCCATTTCTACACCCGGTATATATATATATATATATATATATATATATATATATATATATATATATATATTCTATATAACAGATTCTTGATTACGATTGTAGCAGTTGATTACAATAATAGTTTTGATTCTTACAATGAAAATATACCCATTATCGTGATTATTTCAATACTTTATTATTTACATTGCAATTTGTTTGACAAATTCTTGTTGGTGTAACGAGTTTGTTAACACGCTGACGACTTTATCTCGGGGCGTCTCGGCGGTGCGTGTACACGTGTTAATAGTAGCTGGGAGACGCGCTGACCCCGAGCTATCCTTCAGGACTCCCCGGGAATTCCTCCAGGAAGAGGGGATGTAAATTATACACATAAAGGCATACAAATCCACATGCATTTTACATTACCATGGATTTTATTGCTTACTTGTTAACATTCGCATAAAAACCTACGAGACTACATCACGGTAATAGTTTTATTAGGACTTCTTGAAGGACAACTCGAAAACTGACTTTTTAAGTAGATAAAGTCGGTCTGAAAGTCACTAAAAATACAGAATCGTTTTGTATTTTGCTTGTTGCTTATACAACTATGCGAATAGTAGATTATGTCATTATAAGTACTTTTAAGCGGTGACATCGCCAGCTAATTTTATTTGGGTGATTTTTTAGAAAATATACGTTATATATTATTTTGATGCGATATTTTTCTATTAACCAATGGTTAAGGTATCCGGAACAAAACTTTAAATTACATTCACTTTAGAATTATCCTTCTAGGATTTCTTGAAGTGTCTATTAGTCCAAGTTCATTGTTTTGCCAAATACCTTTCAATATATTTTGTAACTAAATTGGCAAGCATTTTATGGAGCATAGTGTCATATTAGAATATCTTAAATAAGTCTTTATTCTTCTTAAATAAGAAAAAGTTCTTTCGCGTCCTGCCTTTGAAACGAGAATAATAATAAGTATACATGATAATATATACTTATACGACTATGTGTCTCTAATCAATTTTCTATTTTAATTAAAAATTCGTTCCCGTAATTTTTAAATGTTTTTAGTAAAATTTGTAGCTAGTTTCGTAAAAATATTATATCAATCAATTTTGTAATGTTCAGTCAAAGGTTTAATATTGTCATAGTTTAAAAATGCTTTACATTAATTGAACTTATACTCATCAAAATTTATTGTCATTGAACTTACAATTTCTATGTTTGACTCATTACAGATAGTTACTGCATCTTGATATATCAGATCAATCATATTTTAATTTAATTAAAAATTTTGCATTTGACAGTTGGGTGGGCCCTTCGCCACGGCCCTGTTTTTAAGACATGTAAATAAAAAGTTTTTATATTATTAACGAAATCATCAACACTTACAGTTAGAAACGGTTAAAAATAAATGTAAAGAAGCAAAAAAGATTTACTTGTTTGTGCGTCATTACTGAAAATTAAATATGTGCTTAGTGAAAGACAAAAGGCAAAGACTGAACCCACGTTGGGTGTGGCAATTGTATAACGTCTTTTGCTTTGTTCCACGATGTGGGAGTTCCGTGAATGCCCTACTGGCGTTTTGACAAACAGGCGTTGCTTTGAGTGTGGCATTTATTTCCATACACTGTGGCTCACATGTTCACAACGAGAACAGTTCTTACTTTCATTTTCATTGATGATTTCTGAACCAGTTTCCTAGAGGTTAACATACCGTTACGCACACTCCCGCAAGAGATATATGAGGGAATAACGGAACGAAAACGGCGGAAAAGAGAAAAGAGGCAAAGCAGTTGTTTTCTACAACAATGTTAATTTCGCAAATTCGAAAGTCATTTTCACTACGAAAATCAAAAACTCTTGATTATTACAATGTAACAATTAAAAATATTAAAGAAAAAAAATCGTTTATAATAACATTAAATTAAATTTGTGAATACGAAAATCGATTTGATTACGATAAACAAAAACTGTTACTACATACCAACACCAAGACCAAGGTAAAAATAGTTATTATTTCATTTACCGCAATTTCGAAAGTCGTTTAGATTACGATATTCAAAAACTTTTGATTATTAGAATCCAATAAAAATAACAAATAAGAGCTCAACAGTTGTTAAAATTGGCGATAAATGAAAAACCACTGCCTTGTTTAATACATTTTTATTACCGAGAGTATTGTGGTAATCTCAAGTGTTTGATTATAGTAATCAAAATGACTTTCGAATTTCCGACAAAGTGATTTTTTGAAGGTGAAAAGAAAAAAAGGTGATACGTTAAGAATATTATCGTAATCAGATTTTTTTAATTTTCAGTTGTTTTCACACTTATGCTAACTAAACAGACTTTTTCTATTAATTCTCAATTAAGTACAACTCTATATCTAAACCTCTAAACTAGTTATAGTTTAGTAATACAAAAAAATCAATTTTAATTAATTGACAGAGCATTTCTGCATTATCAATGCAGTTTTTCTCGCATCATTTATAAACCTCTCAATCAATTACATGAAAAACAATATGAAATCAAATATCATAACCGCGAAGATTATTATTTGTTAGAGGCAAAACTATGAAGTTGAAAAAACTTGTCGCAATCCATTTGGTATCTGTGGTGACAGCACAAGTATCTCGGCAAAGTTTATGCGGGAGTGTAGTTGTGCTCGAGCAGTGTATCACTTAAAACAATAGCAAACATTGTTAAAGTTCGCGAGTTACAAATGCATCGGCTCTTCACAGCGCCACTCGCTTTAATGAGCCTCTTAGCATTTTTATGCGTTAAACAAATTGCCTTCGCGGAGTTTTCATAATTTATGCTAATCAGCCCAGAGAGGAATATATTCTCAATTGCCTTAGTATCACATAGCATTCAACGACGCCTTTTTCCAAAGATGAATCACCAAAATTCAGATCAAAAAGAATATACAATCTTAGAGCAACTTTACCATCACTATCCTAGAAGAGATCTTTTGATTACAATAATGTATTCGTATTTAATAAAGAAACATTATATTTTTGCTCATCTTTTTACCGTTTATTTGAGAGTTTTCTTCAAAAATACGTTCTATAATAACTTAATTTGAGGGGAAAGTTTATATAGTATTTAAAGAAACTAGAAATATAGTTTAGAGCTTCAGTAAAGTACGCTTCCCAGTTGACGTCTTTTTCCAAAGATGAATCACCAGAATTCAGATCAACAATAATAAAAAATCTTTTAGCAACTTTACCATTACTATATACTAGAAGAGATCTTTTGATTACAATAATGTATTCGTATTTAATAAAGAAACAGTATAATTTTGCTTATCTTTTAACCATTTATTTGAGAGTTTTCTTCGAAAAAGAATACGTGCTATAATAAATTATTTTGGGGGAAAATATATTTAGTTTTTAAAGACTTATAATTTAGAGCTTCAAGTAATGTACGCTTTCCAGTTGATCATTGTAATACGTAATCAAAATTTCATCAACTCTATTTTTTAATCGTAAGTATATGAATGATTATAACTTAAAATGTAATTGAAAGTTTAAATTATGTACGCATCTATTTATATTTAATGATTTTTCATCTAACTTTTATGACGTCACAAGTAAGTTATACGCTTGCGTAGAAGGGATGGTGAGTCCTGACTTTTTAAAAGCAGGTCGTAGATTGAGGCAAAAGTCTCTGCTGCCATGAGAAGAGACGATACGTTCTTCGTGAACTTTTATGACGTATTTTTTTATATAAAATTAAATTTTTTGAAAAATCTTCGCCGTTTTTGTATTTAATGTATGTTCACCATATGTAATCATTGTCCGTGAAGTAATTGATTATTAATAATTAAATTGTTAATTCTGTCACAATTCATTTATTTTTTTTGTCTGCTCAGCAGATGCATGTGACGATTTTTGATTATTAATAAAAGCACCCAGCATATATTTAGCATGTTTTACCAACTGGCCCCTGGTGAATGACGGGTGATCGTGTAGTTATTAATACGTGACTGCAATATCGTCCGCTCGTTTGGTTTTCAAGCGATGCACATGGAAAAATCGCCAATAAATCACTACACCGTTCACTGCTGCACTGTCCATGATTTATACTCTCATTTTTATACTATTTCCTATGTAAATATATGTTTAACAGAAAGAACCATTTCAAAATATATAGCCATGCGAAAGAAATATATAAATAATATTTCATCACAGCTTATTGCCGTCTGCAAGATTTGTCATCTTTAACACTTACTGCAAAATCATACACTTCTTTGTTTTAATCAAGCATATTTTATCTCAGTAAATTAGCATCAAATCTTATTAGGTATTACTTGATGTTTTAATTTTAACTTTACTACTAAATTATAGATTACTTTTATTATAATCAAACTTTTTCTATTGCCACTTGAAATAATGCAGAGATTGTAATCATACCGATTTTTACATTTCAAGATTTTAACGAATGTTATCAAATTAAGGTTTTCACAATACATTATGACTGTTTTTACCCTGACATCTGTCGGTCTATACGTCCTTATGTATGTGTGAACATGTAATGAAATTCAGCTGAACGAATTTCAATGATACTTTATATTTAAGTTTTTGACATCAATGACACGAATCAATATTTGTTAAAAATCAGTCAATTGGAAGTGACAGTTTAATCTCGACATTTTCAGTTCTTTTTGTGCGTATTTGTCACAGACAAATATTTTGAAAAATATCAATTTCTGTAGATATGCAAGTAACAACCTTTATTTGACAAAGAATTTAAATTTGAATAAGTCTTATGTTAAAGTGTATACTTCTCAATCTATTTTGTAAATTAAATGTAAGTTTAGAGAGTTTTAAGTATTCTTCAAGTACAGAAAATTATAATGAATGGCTACTTCGTTGTAATCAAGCTTCAAATCAGATACTTTATAGTAATCAAGCATTTTTAGTAAGTGTTTGTATTATAATTTCTATTGGGTTATATCAAAATTTGAAATATTATTGAAATTCTGGAAATTAGAATGAGCTACTTTTAATCTAGAATTTAGTAAGATTTTTATGGAAATTAGAATGAAACTTTATTGTAATCAAGCGTTTTATAATTTCTGTGTACTTTGAGGTATTGTTGAAGTTTAGGAAATTAGAATGAGGATCATATAGTTGGTGTGACACTTCATACTCATGTACGTTGGTTATGAATCTTAATCTGGCTTATTGACACGACGCGGTGTAGTGTCTTGTTTGTTTTGTGTTCCGAAGCGGAACTTAGGTTCATAACCTCAGTCGGGAAGGCTCTAACTTACGAGAAACTAAAACTAAATTACACACATGCAAATTACTCTCTAGACTTGAGTAGCACCGCAAGAAAATTTTTGATTTATTCAGAAAATGATCCATTAGATAATTAAATGCAACCCATAAGTTTTACCTATTTTAATTGTGTTTTTGGCTAATTAAGTTTTTTTATTGTATTGTTAACTTTTTTCTAATATATTGTTGTTTTCTGTTTACAGGTATGTTCGAAAATCAATTTTAAAGTAGTAAGTACAGTTTATATTTCCAATTATATAATGTCTTAAAGAGATGTGAGTGTTTCTATCCTGTTACGTCGTGCTCTAAATTTCGAATGTGCCATCCATAATTCATAGTAAGTTGGCGTTGAGTCAGAAAGCGCAAGTGACGGTGACGGTGACGTCACGTGTCACACGTCACACGTCGCTCAAATCTGACGTCATATGGAGACGTCACTTATTGTATTAGAACGCGTTATAGAGTTAGTAGTAATCAGATTTCTTAGACGTTCAATTTGGGTAAGAGGAAATCTTGTGAAACGTGACACTACGGGAGCTCTAAACTTTATAAATTTGGATGCTTTATAATTAAATTTTTAACAGTACTTGAAAGGAAAAAAATATATAAAAATTATTTATATATTATTAACTATAATGTGTAGGTTATTTTATCTTTAAACGTTTTTTAAAATACTTTAAAGGTGTAAATATGCAAGGTTAATAATAAATAATATTTGATTATTGAATTGTTATTTGTAAAGTAACAAATATTATATATAGCACTTATAGCAGTAAAAAAAATAGAACTGTCCTCTGTGTGATAAAAATGTCAATACATTATTATTTGTTTTTCTTATTCTCAAAATAAACTAAAAATGAGAACAGTAAAAGGTCGTTTCCAGTTGACCAATTTTTATTAAAAGTTCATTGTTTCCCTAATTATAAGAAACGATCAGAGTTGTCAAGTATTTTTGACCGATTACTTGCAAAAAAGGCTACTTTAGAAAATATTTGTAGAAAAATAATGATTTATTTTTTACTTCGATATTTGATTTTCAGAATTATAATCAATATCTTGAAAACATTGTTGTAATCAAGATATTTTATAAGTTTATTGTTACAATGAGGGATGCTACACTTTATTAATAGGAATATTTTACACCTAGAACATTTTCAAAAAAATGTTAAATCAAAGCGTATTTCTTTCAAAAAATACGTAAATGAAACATCAGTTAGTCTGATCGTGTAGATTAGTAATTCTCAAACTTTTTGATGTAAAGGCACACCAAATCGATAATATAAAATTTCCGGCACCCCCAACATTATGTGCATGAACTAGATGTACCAAGTTTATATAATTCCTTTATATTTGACTGAATTTTGGACTAACATACTCGCATTTCATGTTCTATCGACTTCAATCGTTTTCTCTTTTTAGGTTTGATTAAAAAACGTAAAAATCTTAGGTCACATTCAAACAAGAGGTAGAAAATTAATCTAAAACTCGAAGTGCTCTGGCTCTTATATTGCGATATTTATTCTAAATAAATATAAAAAAGAATTCTAATGAAAATTCAGAATATTTTTACTATCAATAGAAATATCTAAAAAATAGTAGCAAATCTGTATTTTTAGTGTTTACAAGTGTTTTAGGCATTCTTGTAAACATTTCCAACTTGAATGAATTTCAAAAAATATTATCAGACGATTTTAAAACAAGTTCATCTCTTATTTTTTGCATACTGGAATTTACTTTATTCAGTTCTTCAAATACATTTTTCAATAATTCACAAACCTCAAGTTTGTTTTCTTGTTCCAAAAAAGTGCGTAGGAAGTTCTACTTTTAATTCGTAAACACGATTTAATACTAATTCTTTGGACAACCATTTGACATCAGTATGAAGAAGAAGGTTCAAATGCTCAGATCCACGCCAACGAAGCCCTTCAAGTTTTTAAAAGGCACCCCAAGGTGAGACTGTGTCACTAAAATCCAAGTAAAACTGTTGCGAACCAAATACCTTGGTATTTGAGGCCTTGTTCCTCCTAAGAACGTCGTGCTACAGATATAGATGAAACTTGTATGAAAGGTGGTGTCAAAGATGGTATATTTAAAATCTAAACATCTTTATGAAATATAAAATCACTCGCTGAACAACTTAGGAGAAAAACTGTTGTAGCGAGTCGCGAAGTTTGTGTAATCACCTCATGGCATCTTATTGTAGTGTTTCTACACTTGCATCGCGAATTCTCTGATGTTTGCAGCACAAAAGGAGCACTTTATAACTTGTTTTATGATTTAGCTTATGTCCTTATGTGTATTCTATTTGAGTCTGCAAAACAACAGGAACGACGAGAGAATGTTGGAAACGAGAATAAAACTATGCTATTCTCTTAACAACAACTCTTCTATCTTCTAACTTTTGAAGCAGAATTGACCTGGGCAGACGTTAAAAAAGTAAAAAAAATAATTTCGAAAACTCTAATCAAATAATTTGGTGAAAAGTTGTGCATATTAATTCGTGATTTGGGAAACTTTCCAGACATACACATAAACGATATAAAACCGCAATTAAACTAACTTTTCACCGTTTGAGAACAGTTTGGTTGGATGTGTTTTAATTTAATGAACGCCGCACACAAATGAAGTGAAGATAACAGCAGCTGAGAACAAATGCGAATCAATTGGGAGCTGTCATGTCGGCTGGTCCATTATTCAGCTGTAAACAATGGCACACACGACCGGCAACTGTCCCTGAAGTTTTTCCAATCGCAAGGCTTCGCTCACTTGTTCACATACTACTGTTCTATTTCTCTTTTAAGGGCTACAAATGGCACTCTCTTTACCAACTGACATATATAAGGACATTATTGTAATCGTAGCTATTTTGACATTGATATATAATTATTCTTGATTATTTTTTCGAACCTATATCTTTAGACTAATAGTTAGCTATTTGATTCAATCAATCAATTTATTTGTTCTCGTCTTTGAACTACAATCTACATATAATTTATAATTTTTTCCATAATCATCTCTTAATGATTCTTCTCTATCAAAACACTTGATCTTTCTACCTATAAAGGTTTACAATTCAATCTCAGATGTATTAACGTTTCTTTTTCTGTGTTACATAAACTACATTGCTTTTTTACCTGCCGCCAACTTGCTAAGAAAGGAAAAAGAATCAATCTAAAAATTGTATATTTAATATATTAATATTTACGATCATATTTGTGAATGTGTATATATGAATGCTCATCTACGAAAATATTGATTCAAATTTTTTGTTATGCTGGGAAGAATTGATTAGATTTTGATTACATTTGGTCAACCGGAATTAACATTTTACTCGAAACACAAAACTGGATTTCCTCGAAAAATACCTCTAAATATATTTTTTGTTAAATGTTCTAATAAATAATTTTTGGCATTTATGTTCCAGAATTGTTTATTCTTAAGGAATGAGAGAAACTCGTAGTTTCTATACATGATATTCGTTTATCCCCTAAGAAAAAAATGCTGATCTTTGTGCCTTCGGTTTTTGTTACAAGTAGCAATGAATTTTGAATTATTGAAACTTTATTTTACAAAGTAACTTAACAACAAGTACATAAATATAATACAAAATTATTAAATTCCTAATGATGAGATAATCAAAGCTTGAAATGACGTATCTTTTATAAATATAATGACAAATCATTATATCTTGCTTATTTCGAGGAATATGCGATACTGAGAAAGTATAAATACTTGGGAATCAAATTATCGAACAAAATTTAGCGATACTACTATTGAATCAAAAGAAAAGTATCGATACTTTGAAATATCGAAAGAAAAATGTAATGTGAAAAAAATAATATATTTTTTACATAAACATACATTCTTAGGTTTTACAAAAAAAATTTTCTTTGCAAGCACCAAGGAAAAGCAGTTTAGAAGCCTTTTCACTTCTGGGTAACATATAAGTTAGTTTCGTGTTCACAATATTTTAATCAGAGAGAAACATTTATACTTGATTAAATGAATTAAAGTTTTTCGAAACTGGATAAAATATATTGATATTAATAAAATCTCGGAAGATTGGTATCGATACTAAAATATCTGTAAAATCGAAAGATCAGTATCCACATCGAAATCTTAAAATTGTAATAACATCTTCTAAAAACATCGCGTGTTTGTAATATATATTCGTGTATTTTACTTAGTGTTGTACCTTGTTTCTTGTATTTTATAATTTGTATTGTTTTTAATTACCACTGTTCCTGTTTTTTAGTATTTCTATCATTGAATTCTTTTTTCTAGTTTTCTAACACTGAGAGTTCATTTATTTTATAATATAATTTTCTAAATAGTCCACTCTCCTCATTATGTATTTTTTTTGTATTACGATTAAACGTTATTCGATTGTTAATTACGCGTGCTACGTTCTTAATAAATAGTAGAGAAGTGTGCCAATTTAAAAATGTGTAGAACAACTATAAAATGTGTGTTGTAAGTTTTCTTTTTCCGTAGTTTATTTGAGCTTATACAGATTTAAATCTCCGGGTAGGATATGTGGGCATTAGAGTGGAATATATGTATGTAGGTAATCGTATGCGCCCAGGTCATATAAATTAACCTTTGGCTCTGGTGCCTTATGCTAGCGCTGTTAGGATTAAAGAGGATAGTCCTTGAATTCTTGTACTAAATCCTCCTGAATTAGGACAACGGATAGCATGAAATCCTTACACTGAAATTGCTTCTTAATCATAATTCATTAAAAAATAAGTTGGCTGTTAAGAATGAAAATCAACAGCTACAAATCTAATGCAGAAGTGGATAAAATCAGTTACATAACAGCTCCATTTAATAAATATAGATACAAGCCCACAAGAGAGTATTGTTGTTCACGTCGCAATAGAAATAGAGTGAAAATAGAACGCTAAGAGCCTGTAACTGTATATTAACGTCGCGAATATAAAACTCGCATTGTGCAGCTCTAACAAATGATCTGTCTGCAGTTAAACACTTTAACAACCCGACTCCTTGTTGTCCGAAACTTGCCAGAGATATAGGTTAATGTTGTTTTGTATATGGAAACAAAATAGAAGAAAAACTACACAGAAAAACATTTGTCGTCTGGAATATTTTTAAAACTAGTATTCTTACATTAATATCATCATCCATCCATCATCTTCAAAAAAATACGGCAGGCAACGACCTCCTACCAGATAAAACGAAAAGAATTCGATCTACACAACTCTACAACATGCAAACAATTTCATATTCAACGCAGAAAAATCAAGTCTTAGATGTATAACAAATATTATACAAGTTTAAAATAACAATCCGTCGTATATAACTTCCGATTTCAATTATCATAATCATGAATTTAACTATTAAATCTTTACAGCTTTCAAATTTACTGCACAGACAATGTAGACATTTTATATCAGATGTAGTTTCAAATACATTTCCTTAAGCGTCAGATCGTCCCGGTACAAAATAACAACAAATTTGTACTACATTTTTAAAAATATTTCAATGTAAACTGTCGTTGATTACAAGAAAAATTTGAGTACAATAAGTAATCGAGTTCTTTATTTTAATAAAATAGAAGAACTACATGAAAAATATAATCAGCCTCTTTTCTTTAATATAGACAATTATTTTTGTGGATTTAATCGCAAAATGATATATCTTTAAACTGTAAGTAAGATCCCGGATTACAGAGTTAATGATAAATTTAATAATGATTAGCGGCAAACAAATACTTTGTATCGTCTCTATCTAAAACATTAATAAACTTCTGTACTTTATTGCAATCAGTTATGTTTGTGCTTTAATTAAAAAAGTAGTCTTTAATTTCATCTTTCATAAGTAGAAAATGTAACAGAGTATTCTAGTTGTGATTGCCATTTTCAGCAACATTTTAATAAGGTTTTAAAAATGTTAATAAACATTCGTTATTGTAATCATTTTTTTTACGATTAATCGTTTTAATAGTAATATTTCATATAAACTTTATTTGGTAGAAATGACAACAACAATTTTATGTTAATCTTAGTAGTGAATAATGTCAGCAAAAATAACAACAAAGAAAATAAACGTTTTTCCAATGTTTCAGATGTTCTGTATTTAGAGTGTAATCAAAAGCAAGAAAGTTAATTATAATCTCGGTACAGGGTGTTAGATTGTGGTACAGTTCTAAAAAAAAAATAAAAGGTGAATTCATGTTTGGGATGGTTTAACCGCTTGTCATTAGTAATAAATTATTATACTTCAAAAATTAGTGTTGGATTTTAATATTTTTATTTGATTGTTGAATTGTAAATCACCAATTCGTTACATTTGTTATAACAATAATAATTAAATTATGTTGATTTAAAAAGAAGTCAAAGCAGAGAAAAAAAATTGAAATACAAGGTTAGAATTAATTATATATCCGTCTTCACTGAAAGTTTGGTCTGATTTTGGAGATGTCAACGTCGAACAGATTAGGGATTCTTTGGAGAGTGAATCTATATTGTGTGTGGAGTCAGAATGGTGTGTAGTATTGATTGGAGCTCATTCGGCATGACATGTGGGAGTTTTTGTAATTTCCTGGCTGAGAAATGATGAAAGTTGTGAGACAAAAACGCCGGACACTTGCTGTTGATTCAATGGCACTTGAAGTATATCAGTGCATTGTGACTGGGCTTGACACTGATTGTCACAAGAGGGCGCACACCCCTTGATGAAAAACCAATACGAATTACTTCAAGCAGAAACGCAGTATGCTGCGAGGAATAGATTACCAGAAATCAAATCACCATTGTTGTACATTCAGTATTTATTCAACATTAGAAGAACGAAAAAAATACCACATGTATTCTTCATCGAAATCAAGAAAGTTTTATTGTAATCAAATCAATTATCAAAGAAGGGACAATGTAAAAATTGCAAGTATATTATTACTGCTACCACATAAAGAATACTGTATTTTTCTTCTTTGTGATCAAATAAAAACTTAAAAAAATAATATTATAATGTGAAAGTTACTACTATTGTATTATTCAAAGAACTATGAAATATGAAATATACCTACACTAGTGACAGAAAGTTTTAGGCAGGTTATAAATTTATACTATAAATAACATAGTTATCGGCCGAAATTTGAGCTTCTTGAACGAAGGTGCAGAGTTTATGTTCGAAGTTATAGTGCCAAACGATATGCTGAGGAATATTTGTATTGTTTGTATTCTATACACATAAATAAAAAGAATTATGACTATAAATATATAATGAAATGTGTTGGTACCTTGTATATATAATCAAGTTATTTGTTGGTCGCTATATTTTTAAGAACTTGATGTTCCTAAATTTCTTGGAGGATGATTTGATAAACAAAATAAAGAAGATCAACTTTATTCTTTTGTAATCAACTACTTCCATTGCTTTAATTAAAAAGTAATCTGTGATTAACCTTTTATACAATATGAAATAATTGTACAATTCATGTATATTTTAGTATGTAAGAAGAAAATTAGAAGCCAGCAATCGCCCACAACTACTCTAATTCTTTATTTAGAGAATTACGCGAGTTGGTAGTCGTAATCAAGTGATCCTCTTTTTGTGTAACTCGTTGTAAAATCTCTATCCACATAATTAATTAACGTAAAAATGCGTAAGGACCACACGTAGGAAGTAAATTAAATTTGTGTAAACCACAAAAATCTCTTTCACAAAAACTACTCCCACGCAAAAACTCGCTGAAAATAAAGCACAACACCTCGCAAAAACCTTCCACATGACATTCCGGCTTTTCGGAATTGACAATCGGAATATCACTCATTAACAGGGCCGCGGATACGAATTTCGCAAAAGATGGATGGATATCATTAATTTAAAGATAATTAAAGCTTGAAATTTGCGTTAAATTTTAGTAAATATTGTCAATAATATAAAATAATTGAACATTGAATTGAGCTTTTATGTTTTTGTGTTTAGTAAATATTTGTTTTTATTCACAATTTATTGTATTGCAGAATAAATTTTAAAACAAAAGCTTATTGTATTAAATGTAAAAATGCATTATTGTTTAATATTGTATTAATTCGACAAAATGATTAATGTATTATTTCAACGGTTGTGTTATTACCATTGGATGCCTCGATTCTCGATGTAAAGTTGTTAACACTTGGTCATAAAGTGTCAGGCGACAGAAGCAAGTTGAACTGCAGATCCAGATATAAATTACCTGTTGTCGACACTGGAACTTAACGCATCTGTAAGTTTAGAAGACTTTCAACGGACTTACTAGACGGGAAATAGTTTATGGACCAAGATGAATGTAAATCTACTGCTGTGTACTAACACGACACTTCAAAAGGTCTCGCAAAATACATTACAGAAAACTTACACTCGTAATCCATTCTTTACTGTAATCAACATCTTTCTTGTAATCAAGAAGAAAGCGTCACCAAAACACTTATTTACATCAGATTTTGTAATCTTTAATATACGTATAAATAAATAACAATGCAAATTTAAAACTGGTGTATTCATTTTTATTATGAAATATAGTGATGATTATTTCGTCTTGTCCTACATTACTAGATCAGTTTGATGATTTCTAAATGAAGGAATTAATCATAGGTAGACATCTGTAATTTATTCACGTACCCAAATAATTGAAACAACAATTTAGATCAGATAAATCAGAAGGGTAATTGGATTTTTTAGTAATTATTTACTGATGACTGATGCGTAAACAGGTGTTCGTATTGTTTTAGTTTGGTGATTACAGTTACATGCTTTCAATAAATTGATGGCAAATTAAACAATTTAGTAACATTATACACTTCTTGCTAACAAAACTATAACTGAGCTTTATTTGTATACGTCTTTCTCCATGTTTTACGTATGTTTTAACATCTATTTCTTGTAATCAAGGAAAAAATGAATCTTGTAAATATATATGAAAAGGGACATTTTAATTTTTAATAACTATTTAATGATGCATTTAAGGACATAAGTTCGAATTGCAGTAGTTTTTCTTATATTGTAATCAAGAAAAGTAGTATATTACAAGAAAAACACAAGTGTGCATCTTTTCGTTAATGTAATCAATTATTATCGTTTGTAAAATAATGAAATAGTGTCGATTTTGTGATGATGTATAGATGGATAGTTTTTGTACTTTCTTGTGGATGATTTGGGCATGTTTATTGATCATGTTAGAGCAAACCTCAGCGGTAGTGATTGGCCGATTATTACTGTGAGTTGAAGAGCTCTCTCGGCCACTCGCTGTTCAATTGTTCTGTCCGACGCACTCTCGTCTTGGCAAAACTAATAACTCAAACCACCATCAATAAGTCACAAGAAACGAATCGCTCGCTCTTAATTAAAAATTCTAAATGAAAACTTGGAATATTGAATCTTTGATTGGGGATTTCTTTACTAATTGGTTTACAAAGACTCACATTCTGAAGAATTAATTGGAAGTTTGTTTAATTTCTCATTTGAAAACGGAATCGGAAAACGCCACTATTAATTAAGAAATATTGAGCGGCGGTTTTCAAATAGTTTTCCTCAGCAAAATATTTTTCTTATTTTCTTTAACAATTCAATTTTTTATCGCAGATTTCGGTAATTATGATTTATGTATTGAAGGGATTGTTTACCAAACTTCCTTCTGGGGAATTCATATCTGTAGTGTGAAAAGTGGAAAACAAAAAAAAAACTTTGATTACAGAACATTTACTTTTGCTAATTTATAACAGATTTAATTGTTATGACATATTTATTGAAGCTGGTATTTATCAATTATATCCTCCCTGGCACTCATATCTGCTGTGAAGAGTGTATAACACAGGGATAATTACAGAACTATAGTAAAATAGTTATTTACATATCAAGTGTGGGAACGCATTTACCCGGATGAGTATTTTGTGGCGCGAGCTTGCGAACGTTGCAATAGAATGAATCCGGAAAAAAAGTTCACCAAAGAGGTATACACAATAATTTTTGTACGAAAAACATAAAATCAATAAATAGTTTTTCTTTTTGTACAAATACTTCTATTTATTGTACTCACACTGATTTGTGGTTATGTGTGGTTATGTATTTTAATACTGCCAAGTGCAGTCAACTTGTCAATATGACAGCAATTGTTGTCAATATTATATGCCAAATGCACTAAATTTATTATTCTAAATTATATTTCATTCAATATTCTACTACATTCTATTATTAGGTATTATTATTAAGCGAAAAAATGTTTGAGACATTATACTTTTTTATTTTAAATATCGTTTTTTAATTAATGCTGTAGCAATGGGAGTATTTTTTTCTAAAATTTCCCGCACTCTAATTTGTTGCTTAGGTGACGCGAATCAACAGATTTTATTGTAAGAGTATGAAAAATATTAAAAATGATATTATATGCTAGTATTTAGTTCTTTCATTAATATAATTGAATATGATTTGTTGGCTGTTTAAGTATTGTTTTATTTGTAATATTCATCTTGAATAACAAACGTATTGCGAGTAATAAATCCTACAAAATGGAGAAAATCACAAATACAGGGGAATTGAATTCAGCTGTGTGTTACTGCTCTATTTATCAATTTAATTACATATTGTTGCAGTAATTACAAGCTTTCACAGTAACGAGATATTAATTAATTGATTATTGATAAATGCTTGTAGTGTGACAACTTAAATACACTCCGTTCGTTCCATTTTCGCATTTATCATTTGGTATTATTGTTATTTTTTTTTCTCTTTTTTGTTTATGGGGTAAACGAGTTTTTAACGATCGAGAACTTTGAAGTTTTTTTCTTAATTAATACAAATAAAAATATATTATTTCATTTTGCAAGAAAAACTGCCAGTTGAACGTTCAACGAGCAGACAAAATGTTCAGGGGCTTTTCTTTGTGTTTATTTCAGGATGCTGAAGCTTTAGAATTTCAAGCGTTACCAAGCTTTATTATAATAATTCGTTATGCTGTTACACATTTAAAATGGTATTATGCATTAAATACATGAGTTAAATGTGTCAAGTACTCTCAATGTTTGCTACTTTTCATGAAATTGTAAGGAGGAAAATTTTTTGTAATGTCAAAATGAAAACTAAACAATTGTATATTTTTAAGTAAATATACATAAAGTAAGAATTTGAAACAAAATTATCTTGAAATGGTACACCATTACTGATTACTTACACTTTTAATAATTTCTTTATAGTAATCAATAGTATTTTACAAGTTTTATTGAAATTACTTTGCTTGAAAATAAGTTTTTTATTTATTGTCATTCACGTTCTTTTTTCTAGTATGATAATTATCTTGGGAATAATACGAAATTAAAATATATCGGATTCATGAATTTTCTTTTATGTAAATATCTATATCTGTATATTGACAGTATCGGCAGCATCAACTTCCTGTTCCCACAGATTCTGGATGCAGTATCAGGTGCATTTGAATGTACAAGTCTTGTAGTGAGTTATATTAGCGTAGATCTCTGTCGTTCGATCGATTGTCGTGACTGAAATCTCTAGATTCTAGACCCGAGAGTTTAGTTCAGGTGTTCCTGTTTATTTCTCTTCCATGGCGACAGTTAAACAAACGCCGAGTGGCTTTTGTTTTAAATTAACACAACATTGAATAGGATTGAAATTTGCGGAATTTGCGAGGGATTGCCAATAATTTAGAGCTATTTTTAACAGATTAGAGATGATTACTAATTTCGTATTGTAGGTTCATTCTTCAATCACTGACCAACTTCTTTAATATCAATTAGGTAATTTCATAGATGTACCAAGTCAAGAGGACACAAAAACACTAATATAAATATAATTTAAATTTTTAAATAAGTTTTAATTTATTACTGTAAGTTCGTTCTTCATTTTCCAAACTAACATTTTTAATCATATTACTTTTTTAATAATATTATGATTTTCTAGGAGATAATCAAAATGATTAATTCTTATGTATAGACCACAAATAAAACAATACAAATTTGAACTTGATTTTTCATAATTTATTTAATAAAAACCTAAACGCTTCGGATATCGTCAGAAATGAATTTTATAACATCCGAAAGGACTAAACGTTTGTCAATATATTTTAATTAAATAAAGGTATATTAAACGAGTGATAAACTATATGTTTTAAATGCCGACTGCGAAATCTACAAGCAACAAATAATAAAGATAATGAATCACAGTGTGCTGTTATTTTACTTTTTTTACTGATTCAATAGATTTATATGTTCCGTTTTTCGAAATCTTGTAATGTTTAGCCTCTAAGTGTAGGGATCGTTCAATTTCAATTCCAATATCCTCCATTATGCAAATTTGCTTAGGTAATTGTTTTTGTGCATCCCTTGGATCGCACAGACGATCCGTCGAATAACAATTAATACCGATGCACTTGGGGTATGTCATTATACCATACCTATTACAAATTGAACTTGGTTATAGATTAAATTCGCTTTACCATCCTGTTTGCTGATCCTCAATCTCTTGCAATAACAATCTTTAAAAGCAGATTAACTTGATTGCGAGAGAATTTTCCTTGATTGCAACCAGAACGTTTGATTACGACAAATAATAATAATAAAAATTTATTTTCCGAATTATAAAAATAAAAAATTTAATTTATTCTATTGATTTTCTTGATTACAATAACCAAAACTTCTCTTGACGTCAAAAAATATTGATTACAACAAAGAAAATTTATAACATTTATTGATCGTTGATTACAACTTAGTTTTTTTTTCTTACGAATGAATGATATCATAATATATGAGATTGTAATGATGTAGTACATTCAATCAAGTTATGACGGTACAGTACACCTAAGTGACCTTTTATTATAATGTAGTGACATATAAAAATATGCAGCCATTTAAAACGAACGGAAAATGTCATTAAACTATTGTAATTCCCAGCCATTGTTAGATGCGTTAGATTCTAATGCATTTGTAATTTAAATGAGAGTTAAATTATAGGTAGCCATTATTATTTGTCACATCGACAGAGAAAAAAAATTAACGACACAAAAGGTTAAATATATTTCAAACTTTGAAATAAAATACTGACAATCTCTCTGACATCATAAATAAAATAATAATAAAATAGTACTCACGATTTATCCATTACTGTGTGTACCATACTATGATAGACCAGACGTCTAACTAATGTGCAGAGTGAACCCCAGGATGGGAAATAAATGATTAATAATTTAGTTCGACAAGAAGTGAACTCGGACAAACTTGTACGAATATTAGGAATATAGGATGTGTTTTCGGGTGACCGAAATGATTGAAATTGTGATTTTGGTGGAAATAAAATAAAAATGCTTTGGGCATACCTCCCCTAAGGGCATTGGAAAACAAGATAAAAACTTCCACAGCCATCTGTCGTGTTGACATTTTATATTTTATGGGAAACTTGATTAGGGAACGTGACTCATAACTCCGAAAGAACAGAAAGTGTTAATTCATTTATAGACTTCTTCGCTGCTCTCTGATTCGGCAAGACACGAATGCCACTACGGCTTCTACTCAACTCCGACCAACACATAGACTTTAATATGTTACTATTTTTAAAGCACTAATTATAGAATGCTGATGTATTTATAAATTTGTCTTTTCGACATAATTATACACGAAAATAATTATGGAGCACACAAAAAAATGTTTTCAAACAAATTTTAAGACCTACAAATTTCAATTTGTATTTTAAATGTTACATCTTACAATATTTATTTTGACATAAATTCTTGTTAATTTTTATTTATTCATCTAAACATCTTTTTATATTCTAATATATTAAGAGGAGATAGGGTTGAATTATTGACGTGCCGATATTTGATCGTTCTAAATTATGTTTTAAATCTACAACTAAAAAAAAAAACTTTTTCCGATACTCAACAATAAATGTAGGTACAATTTCAATGACTTCACCATTCGAATCCTTATGATCAGAAACGAGAGTACCTATTCCAATTTTTTCCAAAAAAAAAAAAACCAACATATACAAGTATTATTATAATTTTAATTTTTGGTATTTTTCAGCTTTTATATTCTTTTTTCTCTAATTTAAAAACTGCAATTATTCGTAGAATTGAGTGATAAAATTATTGTTACTATATTCGCATCCATTTTGAATTTAAAATATATTTTAGGAAATTGTGTTTAAAACATTCAGGATAAATAATTCGAGAACGAAAAGAGATCCTTAAATTCGATTTGGAAATTTGGAATTATCGATATATATTTCGATAACATAATTTTTGAAGTTTGGCCATTTTATGGTATAGTATATCTTTTTTAAAAATCAAAAATATGGCAGCATATTCTGGCCAAAATTTGAGCGTCTTAGTCGAAAAATACAGATATTATCGAAGATTTAAAATGTATATAAGATGTATAACTCAATTTTGTTGGTTAGTTTCATTTTTGAAAGAAACACTGTTTTATCGCACAATGAAAATACATATTTGTATTTTCGTTCCTTTTGTTTTTAATAATACAGTGTAATATAGAAAAAAACTACTAATTGTGATGTAGGTTTTGAGCTTGTAGCTTATAGTGGGTTTCGAACCACTTTAACAAAGTGGTATTTTTATTTGCTTAATAGTTGACGATATTTGAACCGCAGATTTCACACAACGCTCAATTCCTATTGTACATGCTGTTAACAAAGCCCTTAAAAATTTTAACAGCCTGTATTTCTTTGTATTTCGGTGTAAGAAATACAAAGTAGTACTTCCTGTGATACAAACGCATAGAACATTGATGTGGTACCGAGTCGACTGATATTTATTTACAGAAGCGTTTAGAAAAGTGTTTATCTTTGTGTATTCCAACAGTATTGAATTTCAAAGTTCCGCAGCAGGTGTTGTAGGGCTTAATAATGTAACTGTACAAGTCCTCGATATTGCTGATAAACTTTAATGAGAATATTCTGGTTAAGTTCGTTATGTTTGCATTATTATGCAAAGGTTTACTTTGGTCGAACGTGCGGTTCGTTTCCACTCTGTCAGCTTTGCAACTTCTTCTCGCGATGTTTTCTGCCACGTCATTCCCGTATTTATTTTGTTTTAATATGTTTTCCTCCGAATTACTCAATTGTTTTCTTCCGTAATCTGTTTATTGTTCTAAAAACAGAACGAGAAATTCAAATTCATTGCCCGAAGACACCAATTATGAAAAATACTGGAGGCTTACAACCTATAATCAAAAAAAATGTTTGTAAAATATAATCATGTTACGACCCCTGACACATTTAGTTAATTAATTTTAGAAAGAAAAATTAAGAAGAAATTTAATCAGTTGTGTTTAAATCTGTTCCATTTAGATGAGTTGAATTGTTGAATCAAAATGCATTGGTAGTTGTGTAAAAGGCATGTCAATGAATAACCAGGAAATGCTTTACAAACATCAATAAATAAGGCATTATATGAAACTGCATTCTTGTTTAACTTCATATTATTAGCTTATCTGATTTCCCATTAGATATGCTCCATTTGAAGTACACAATAGATGTAGAAACTATTTTATTTTGATGCTATACAAATTTATTAATTTGGTTAAACCTACAAAAATGTCCTAAACGTATCAATAATATCAAATAGTATCTGGTTTAATGTAATCTATTATATGTTATTTCATAAATTTATCATTCTTTGTATAAAAAAATTAGAACCGAAATCATTTCTTTAATGTAATCAAGAAGGTTATAGTAATCAAATTTGTGAAGAAATTCCCAGACTTATGAATGCGAAAGTTTAGTGTTTTTTTTATATTTTATTTTATTATGATTGTTTTCAAAAGTAATATTCTACATTTCATTTCGCTCAAAGATGCCTAGATTAAAAAATATAAAATTTATACAAAAGTTATGTCACAGAAGAACAGGTAGTTTTGCCTCAACCTACGACTTCGTTAAAAAGGCAGGTCTCACCATCCCTTCTACGCAAGCGCATAACTTAGTTGTGACAATACAAATTTCCATGATAAATCTTTAATTATAAAGAAATGAGAACATAATTTAACTTTCAATTACATTTTAATTTATAATTATTTAAATACTTACGATAAAAAAATATTTTACATGTAATGTCAATCATCCTAACTTCCCTTTTCTAATAAAAATTTTGTTGTAATCATCGAATTTATATTTTCTTTGTTCAATCAAGAAATATTTTGAGTGCATTTTAATGCAATTTATATTTTTATGAATTATTAATACATTTGGGGTATATTGAAATTCGAAATGTACACCAATCTGTGTCTCTATGAATATTAAAAAATCTGGAATGTAAAAAAGGGCAGCGTACCTTTTAAAATCCTCATTTACCCTCATTAAAAATCCAGGAGGAAAGGAAAAAGCACATTGGAATGGCTGAATAATTTAGCGGTGTAAACGCGGCCGAAAGCGGCAATGCACATTAACACACATGCGATAGCATCGCGATCGCTCGCGGGATTTGAACCGAGAACCGGTTTGCGGTCAGCCGTTGCTTTTACCACCTGCCGCAAGGAAGTGCACGGAATCTGCACATGCAAAACGTCGATACGCCGATACTTTTTCCAAAAACCTCAAACCGATTTGTAAAAGTTAGTTAACATTTGTAATTCTTTCCTCATTGTCGACCAGTAATCATTACTAAACTGCTACAGGACATATCTATTTCTCAAATAACAATCAAATATCATATTTCAAACATTTTCAATAATTTCATTTCAAACATTTTCAATAAACTGCTGTTGATTACAATAGGTAATTTTGATTATAACAAGTAAAAGGATATGACTGTGGTTTCAATTTCTTTCCCACGATTTAAATGTTCAAATTATGCTTTTTAATAACAATAGACTCAAACATTATCGAGAAGATGTTAATGTGTATATAAGTGCAGAGAAATTCGATATAACGTTGTGTTAATTTTGGATATTTTACTTGAGATGTAAGTTGAGCAATGAAACAGGTAATGTTCCAAATGACAGCGCTATCTTATCGAACATGAGTGATGTATTCGCGAAATGTGATCACGTATCACTTTCCGGGTAAATAAAAAACGAATTACCTCCAAACGAGAAACCTACACACCTGTTTTTATCGACAAATGGCATATGCGATGAAGAAAGTCATTAGGGAACGAATACTTCTTCCAAATAAATATGTTTTGGAAATTGTTTGCCAATTTTGACCTTTAAATTTGATGTAATTTTGCTGTAGGTTGTTTTTATTGAACATGACTACTTAAATCAAATTTAAATGAATTAAAACGTTGATCTTTGACTTCTTCTCATTAAACTAATTTAAGACATTCTGCAGACACTGTCTGTAGCCCAAAGCACAGTCAATGTACAATTAAATTTAGTAATTATCATTTATCCAAATCATTCTTACATGTTAAAAACTGGATATTAAAAAATGTTGATTACAACAAAGACTTTACAATTTATTAATAATCATAATTAGTAACAATTTTTTTATAGAATGTAATGGACAAGACGTTCATATCTGTACCAATTTTTGGTTTTAGATTTGTTTTTCGAAACTGGGCACCGAGTTTAAGGGGAAATGACTTTGGAACATGCATATATTTTTTTTAATTATTATATTCGGAAACATGTACGGAATATACATATAAAAATTATTTATGTGTCAAGAGGGTATAATCAACATATTTTGAATAATATTTGCGAAGTAATATATGAATACGAATGTGTTTTTTCTATACTGCATCCCAACGGTAATATCATTTTGTTGTTAATATTACCATTGTATACCTCGTATTTGCGTTATAAACAAACAATAAGTTGCTAATAAGACATGAAATAAGAAATCATTGATTACAAAATAGAATTGGAGCGGCTGTCAACGTGCATAAGCTAACAACAATATTTTCCGCTAATCCCATTTCATTATCCCATTATCTACATCTAGATCGCAATCTAGATGTTGGGCACGAGTGAGTGTAGACTATCCAGGCATTGTTGCGACATTGTAGTGTATTTATTGTCACGACTATAGATGATTGTTGGTTGATAACCATCTACAAGAGGTTAACGCTCAGCCGTACTTGTAGCAAAAATGACTGTTAATGTAATCAAGCAATTAAAACGGTACTTGTACTTCACTTATCACGGAAGGATTTACACTCCGGAAACTGAAAATTAACAGGTGATAAGTTAAAAACTGTTCTTTATGAAATTATTATCGGCGAAAGATAAATGTTGTTGTAATCAACGAAATCATCTGTAACATAACTAACATTATGGATGTTTACATCCTTTACAATATATCTACAGTATTTTAATGAGTTCCGAACGCACCCTAAAATGTTCTATCTCTTTTCAACAATCGCACTGAGCCAAAGTAGAATGTAATCAACAAAAATTGTATATCAAATAATAAAAATCACTCATGTGCTAGTAGACTTATAGAAAATGCAAAGATACACTGGTAAAGTGTTAAATATTTGAAAAGATTTTTTCAAGCGATTTTTTGTTCTGGTGGATACGTGAATGTCTATTTGGGTTTTGCTATTTCATGTATGGAAGCCGAACAATGACAGTGATTTGAAATCTCTCGTGTAATTTTTTGCAAGTGGGTTAAATCATTGAAGTGATAAATTAATATTTATTATGATTCGAGAACAATGGCATTAATTCTCTATGTATTGTATTATTTTTAAAAGAATACACGAAACGAATCCTTTTAAATGAGATCTTTTGTGTTTGTTCATTTTGCTTACAACAAACGCGGGACAATGAATTTAACTGAATATTTTGTGATCCTGGCACAAGGGAAAATGAAATTTCTTTGTACGGCACATAAATACATATTCATCTCTCGCAATCCGCAGAATCGCTTTTTGGATGACCTCTCGTTTATCGGGATCTCCCTAGGTATCCCACAGGATTCCACTCTAGGAAGGAATCAAACCTCAAGTACATGTATTATGATTAAAGTGATGCCTTAATGACTTAACTACAACTGGTATTATTATAGTTATTATCAACAATTTCTTGTAGTAATCAATTTTATCTTGTTAAAATGTTCTTTATATTTATCGAAATCAACGAAAATTTAAACTCATCAAGAATTACTAAGTCTTTTGATGATTACTTTCAATAATTTTTATTTCTTATAGGAAGAGAATTCGTGACAGTGTTTTATAATACTCAATTATTTTTTAACGAACATATTGTTTTTTTGTTAAAAAATATATAAAATGCTGAAATTTATAATACATAGTTATAAATATTTCAATAACCCAGAGATATTTGATTACGCATGTATAAATTGGAGTCCATTTTAAAATAAAAATATTATTCTTATTGAACGCAATCAGTAAAACTTTGTTACAATATTACCCAAAAAGTTTAATACAGAAAGGAATTGTTATTGTTATGAGATTAAGGTACTTCAATTTGATTTCGACAAAATAAAAGGACTTTCAGATATATTAATCGCATATTTCTTAAATTTTATGTTTTCCTTAAATGAACAATATCACATCGGAATTAAATGTCAAATGTACGAGTATAACATTGCTGTAAATATTTCGATTAGAATATTTTTTCTAAGTGTTGCTTAAAATTTAAGCCTTGTTGGTTCAATTGGGCATTGATTACATGGTCAGTTCTTCTTTATATCTTACCATCACTTTTCTGTTCCTATCAAAAATGCTAGATGAAATAAGTTATTGGTTCTATCACATTCTAATACAAATAACTTTCAAAATTTCTCAAGTAATAGTCTGGTGTGTAAATTCATTATGTAATTCTTATCGTAAATCTATGGGAATTTATTATTATAGGTTAGTGACTCTTACTTCTCCTTAAAATAAATAAATGTGAAAATTTGTATTTATATAGTGTTGGAAAATTGTTAAGTACAGAATCTTTGGGTCATCTTGAAAGGTTTTTGGGAAATAATTCGTTGATTACTGATTACAATAATATAAATTTGTAATCAAATGAAGTATTATTTCATTGTTTGATGTGATTTGATGTTTGGAAACCTTTATAGATATTATATTCCTGTGATAATAATACAATAAAATGTTTGTGTTTACAAAAGATGTGCTTTTTGCGAATTTGTTGCGAGTGAAGTTATTGATTATAAACGGTTGGTGCACGATCAAATAACGCGTGTTTTGTTTGATTCGTTAACATGGTGACAATGTGAAACAATTGTTTTGTTAGGCGGTGTAGGGTGAATGTAATTTCAAATCCATGTTTCATTCCATGAAAAAGCCAAATCCCTGGCCATATCGCTTCGCAATTAAAACATCGAGGGCTTTCATGCATTTTATTCCAAATTAAATCTACAAAGCATTACATTACTCTAAAAATAACTCAGATTTGGGGATGGTTATCAACACTAAGTTCATTATGTATGAAACCAAACCGGAACACAGTTCTTGTAGTCTTTGTTGCAGTGCTTCCTTGAATTTAGGAAACAGCGACTCTACTTCTTTCTTTCCGTGAGCTGAGAAACAAATAGTAATGATTACAACAAAGTGGAACTGTAATTCTCTTATTTTCTTACCTTTCGCGTTATAATCATGTACAATTGATATATGATTAATGTGTCCTACTGTTTCGTCTTTTTCTACTTGTATTTGTAAATATGTTACATCTTTGTCAACTTTGTTGGTGAAATGTCTAGTGTAGTTGATTTGCAGCTCATCTAAAAAATTTATCAAAACATATGTGCAATGTAAAATTATGTGGTTAACATGCAGATTGCATTTAAATTACAAACTAAATTGTCCGTTGCATATGTAATATAGTAAAACCACGAAAATTGCAATATGCATACTAATATATTTCATAAGATTAGATATTTATGACGGATTAAAAATTACATTTCGAGAGAAAGTCCATTTAATTAAATACATCAGAAACTATTTTTCCTACAAATATTATTTTATGTAAATTAATAATATAAAATATGAAATTTATAGTAATAAATACCGATTATAATAAATAGATTGCCATAAGTTTAATCTTTTCTAATTAATAAATTAAATGTTGGTTTATGAAAAATTTATTTATTTCGCTAGTATATGATCATGTTTTTTCAACACAAACATTAAAAATTCATACTTATTAAATTTAAAAAACAATAATTAAAAACTTGCTTATTGTTTTACCTGTACAAAAATGTTTTATTTTGGTAGCATTTTTCGGTAGAAAAATAAGAAGTTTCCACGATAAATTTCTTTATTACCGTTAATAAATAGATAAAACTCTTTTTCTTTTAGTATATATGTTATTATACTAGTTTTAATATTTATTTCGGAGAAGGCTTCCTGATTTTATCGATAATCTTTTATTTTGAACGATTTTTTTGTTTAAAACAAACATGAAAGTAAATTGCATTCTAAAGGGATTTTACCTGATTTTGGTTTGGTGGAATAATTTTGCTAAAAAGGAAAAAAATGGTTGTTTAAAAATAAAAGTTTATCTGAGAAAATCAAAGAGGCCGTATGATATTTGATGAGATAAATTCTAAAGTCAATGCAAAATGAAACAATTAATTACTGATATTTTGAAATATTAATTAACTGTCACAGTTACAACAACTGTTTATTTACTTGGTAGCGGAAATTTATCTGGGTAACGGAATTTTATCAGTATAATAACTGTTTAATTTTTTTATTTTTTTAATATTTTGCATCGTGATTAATTAAAAATTAGTTGTAGAAATTTATCGATATAAAATTAATAGATTATAAAAAATTACCGTATTTAATAGTGAATTTTCCGGCAGCATCGATATTTTTTCCATTGTGTTCTCCTGTTGCATGGAAATCACCCTTCCATTCTAAAAATGGAAGACTCATACCAATTATTGCGTACGACTCTTCTATATTTATTCTAGAATAAATCAACACTTATACAAAACAAAAACAAAGATGACAAAGAAAAATCTCAAACGATATCTGTAAATAATTTACCTGACAAAAATAGGAACAAGTTCACCAGCCCTATGTTTAATATTTTCAATAGAGTACGTCACTCCTTCAATATTTAAAATTTGGTTTTGGGTTGGGGTGTTGTTAATGTCAAAAACATTAATAGATGCATCTCCTTGCATTAGTCTTGGTACAGCTTTTTGGGCACTTTTCAAAATGCAGTCTTCCAGATTAGGGTCATTTTTTCTACATCTTTCTATATATGATGCTGCAAATAAATATTAATGTCAAAAGTGTCGAAATTTTTATCAAGAAATATAGAAATAATCATTTCGTTCTTTTATATGTATATCATCAGATCATGTAATGAAAAACAAAACTATGCTTTTATAATAAATATAGAAAAACCAAATATAATGTCAGAGGTGTCAGAATTTTTATCAAGAAATTTAAATTTAGATATTGTGAAACTTATTATCATAAGTAATACAAAGAAATTAATTTATTAAAAAAAATAAGAATAGCTGTTGCATAGCTACAGTCAAACAAACGACAGCGAAGCTGGAGTGATTTCAGAATCATTTTTGATTGAGTTGTCGTTACTTCGAATTATGAGAATTTTTTACCGATTCATCTCATAGTATGTGCTTGATTATTTCACGAATAACAACAGTTCAAACGTAATATTATTCAAACCAACAAAATGTAACCATGACGATGTGATTTCATCAAAATTTTTCACTAAAAATACCTTTCTCCATTAAATGAAGCATTTTGATTTGATGAAAATGATATTATGTGGAATAATCAAGAAATAAATTTAGACATAACAATGTTTTTAAAAACGATGAAAATTGGAAAATCAAGTTAAAAATTGTATTAAGTGATATGTCTTACGTAGTTTGTGCGATAGACCACAACCCAACACCAACAAGAAAACTAGTAACAACTTCATGATTTCACGTACACAAAATCACTACAAGAATAGCCGATGAACACTTTGCGCAGTATATATATGCTGAGAGTGATTACGCGACCTCTGAACTTGTGATTTGATGATAATAGTGTCACAGACTAATTGTGACCCAGTGATAGCAGTATTTGTTTAGTGTAAAAATAGAAATAAAATTCCTGGGAATTCTTTGGTGCATTCTTCACTGCAAAATATTTTCGATGTTTTGATTTAGAAAAAAAATTGTTTGTGTTTTATACGCAGTCTTTATAGGTCGTGAATCATTAACTATTGCCCATAAAACAGATATAAAGATTTTAAAAGTCTATTTAGTTTAATGGTTGTTCATCTATTTTCTACAAAAGTTCTACGTTTATATGTATTTTAATAGTTCTAACTATACATTCAGTAGTTATTGTCTACTGGTTTTTAAATAAATATGTGACAACTTGGTTATTAAAAAGGTAAATTGATATTTAAAGTTTCTATAGTTGTAATCAAAGTTTTATCTTTGTAATCAATGAAATACTTCAAATATTTGTACAGAATTTTACAAAAAATATTGCCAAATAATAATGATTGATTGTCATTGTCGTAGTTATCTTCTTCTTTTTTAGCTTTTCGCTATTTATTTTGAAGTTGCTATTTCTTACTCTTGTCTTTCTGTCGACAACATATTTTCATTATAGTAATTTCTCTCTAAAATCTTCTGGAACATAGTCTTCTCACCTTCTTTTCAGGTTTTCTTTCCTTTTTTTTTCTTTACCTCTATTCTGTTGTACTCATTTTGTCAGTTTTCTTCATTATTGACCTTAATGTTTTAGTTTTGTAATAATTATTCTTTTAATTATATTTGAGAAATATTTGATTAAATATCCATACGTATGACATTTCTATAAAAGACTGTCAATTCTATGGAACATTTTCTTGTAATCAATTTATTATTTTTGTTGATTACGACCCTAAGATTTGAATTCCAAATGCATAATAATTTTATTCTGGTACCTCGTCAAAATTATTGCGATATCTGTATCAATATTCTGTAAGATACTTTTCGAAATATAAATATTTTCCTTATAGTAATCAAGGTTTTTACGGTCTTTGGTACAAGTTTTAAAACATCTACCATTAGCAGAGAATTATCATAAATGTTTACAAGTATCATTATTACAAGTCATTAAGTAAAATAAATATTTTTTTCGGTCGTAAAAATATTGATAATTTTTTCATTTGTTTTCATTTCGGAAAATGCGTTATTCCGGTACGTTAAGTCGTTGCTAGGTAACTGAGAAAACCCGACGTAGTTATTTCTGTTTCCTAGTAACAATTCAGATAATTTTATTAATTTAGATTTTTATAGAATTAAGTATACTCCTAGACTTGGTACACACCTCGTCCCACAATTGTCGGCAAGGAATATATCACTTTTCCTACTACACAATGTATTATTACAGTACAAGTAATAAATACATCTGTACCACAGATCTTAGTTAGATCTGTGTCTGTACTAACATTGTACAGACACTCACCACTGCGAAAGGTAAACCACACTGATTACTGAGACAGGTCAATTTACTACATTACATACAACTATACGAATGACCTGCAACTTATACAAATTATTCTTATTATTATTAAATGACTGCACTCACTTTAAAATATTTTCTATTTCAGTAATACAAAGTACCTTCATTCTGATTATCAATATTTGTAAGATATGATGATTCTGTGACATGAGACGAGACGAGAGAAATATTTCGTCTCACCCGAATCGCTAGTAACACACTTTTACGAACTTCTGGGTACGTATTTGGAGAAATATTTCCATTATTGCCCTTTTGCGATGATTACTGCGACTATTACTGGACATTTAGGGCTGTTTGAATATCACAGAGCTATATTTTGGAATTGTGACCATTACTTGAAACCGGTGTCCAAGCCAAAGAAGTATATTTCCTGTGGGTGAATAATGTGGGGTGTCGTAAATCGCGGAATGATGTTGTTGTTAGGCATTTCCCGGTCGGGTTTTTAGCAGCAATTCAATCTATCCGATATGAGTGGCTGTATAAAAGCAATGCATACGAAATACCACGTCGCTAGGGGCTCCTTGTCAAAGCCTCGCCGGCCAGAGGAAATGGAGCCTTTGTGCAGCCGGACCTTCCACAAAGGAATGCCAAGGATTTGTCAAAAACCGCACGCAAATCTCACCCATATTCTATAAACAGCCACGTCTTTATCAACCTGGCCTTTAATTCGCTAAAGGGATTCAAACATGTCATCGCCCATCAAAATTATTTGGATGGATGACTATGTGGATCTACTGATGGGTAAATTTTGGAAAATTTTTCAGGATATTTTCCGGGAAGTTTTTGGGGAATTTTCTGAAGAATTTCTGGGGATATTTTCCGGGGAATTACTGGGGAAAAATTAACGATAAATTTCTTCATAAAAATCAAAGGCACCCAAAAATTTCTATTTCATAAAAATTAAAGAAAATTAATAACAATTTCTACTAACACTAAAAATATTATAAATGGTGATGTTGCTAGTGATGGGAATTTCTCGTCAGGAATATTTTTATTTCCTGGAAAAATTCCCGAGAATTTCCCTAAACACGTTTACCGGAATATATTTCGGGAATTCCATATCGGAAATTTTCGGGAATATATAGGAAAATTCCCGGAAACAAGTAGAGAAATTTCCTTATTTCCGTTATAAGAGGGAAAATTCCCGATAATAAATTTAACGCAAGCGCAGCTTTACCGATATGTTCGAACCAGTCCCGACTATTTTCTTACAGTGTTAATATTATAATAACTTTATATCTATGAATGGAAAACGGAAAAAAATTAAAATTAATTTTTAATAATTTTACCTACAACATCAACATTTATAATATTTTTAGTGTTAGTAAAAATTATGACAATTGTTATTTAATTTTCTTTAATTTTTATGAAATAGAAATTTTTGTGTGCTTTTGTTTTTTATAAAGAAATTTATCGTTAATTTTTCCCCAGGAATTCCTCGGATCGTGGATCATTTTGACATTGAGCTACATATGCTGCAGTTAACGAACTGTTTAAAAATGCTTTATCGCTGTTTACTATTATTGTTCAAAAGACAATATTTAATATTGCTTTAGTCGCCGTGTAAATAATCACGTTGTCCAAATCCGCTGACCATGACATTGTTCGTTCAATTGTTTAAAATTGTTATTCTACAAATATTATTTTTCATTTTTGTTCTACAAAACTAGGGTGACCAGACGTCAGGATCAAGCCGGACAAGTCTGGCTTTTTAACAAAAATGTAAATATCCGGCCGGCTTTTGTTTCTTTCAGGCTTTTATCCTTACATAATCTGAATTCGACATGGTATTCAAGAAATATTTAAGAAAAGAAGTTTGTGGCAAATTATGCATATAGAATACATATTTGCATTTGAGTTGTAGTGTAATCACAAGGGCGAAGCGGGTGCTGATTTGATGTTTCGAATGGGGTAGGTGACCAATTTCTAAATTTGGGATATGTGATAGCTTGTACAAAAATAATATACCCGTATTTTTTTAAAATTGTTAATTATATGTTGTTTTGAAGTAAATAAATAATATAGTACTTGGGAGGGGATTATGACGTCAACGAAGTTCATGAGAGCGGCGAAGGTAGACAGACGGAAATAGGTGGTGTGAGTGAGATAGTGCTAACTTAGTGAACGTCATAGTAAAGGACGCTGTTTCTATTTAACGCAAATTACTAAACAATTGCTGATAAATATTTAACTTTTCTAATGTCAACGTTAGTAAATAAATATACTTTCTATAATTCAATAGTTTTTTCATTAAAATTCTACCTTGGTCACCTACCCCATTTTGGAATTACAAATGTCAACAAGAAAGTATAAATTTATTGAAAAATTGGCATGAAACTTTGGTTTAAGTAAACATTACAGCACTAAAACTAAAAGACGTTTTATTTAAATAATTTTTAAGTTGAAGTAACAACATTTTTATTTTTTTCATTTTCATATTTCAAATATAAGTATGTTTTTGTTTTTTAATTTTATCATCTTTTTTTTTAATAAAAATCATCCTTTTTATCTCTTGTATCCTTATTTTGTGATTTGTTTTTGTGTATAAGTTGTCATGTCAGAAATTTAATAGTTATGTAACAAAGTAAGCAAAATATAATTTTAGTAGACTAATTTAGATGTTTGCAAGCTCAGTTATCGTCTTATTTGTAATATGAGATGAGTTTGCGAAAACTTAATTTACGTACGAGTTTCATAAAACAATTTAAAGAGTAATAAATTTATTAAAAAATTAACCTATGATATCAGGGTTGCATTAAAGTTCGATTTTTTTTTATTTAAATCTGATTTTTTTGGAAACTGTTGTGTATTTTCAAATATTTCTTTCACAAGAAATATTTATTATGGAAAAAATGATAAAGTAAAATTTAAAAAGACAGAATACTGTAAAATTCGTTTATGACGATATCGATTATAGCGACAAACTGGTTATAACATCAAAATTGTGACCACTTATTTGAAAGCCGATATTTGTATACTAACGTAATTTTACTTTCATCATTTGTAGCGACTATAGGGACGTTTTGTTGTCATTATAACCGGAATTTACGTTTCAAAGTAAATTAAACAAAAAAACATTTGTTTTACCGGCGAAATTAAACAGATTTAGTATTTTCGCCTGTTCCCTCAACTTTCTGGGATGTTAAAGAACAAATGCAGAAAAAGTGATTTAAATCGATAATTTAAAAAAAATCAATGTGATTTAAATCGAATAATTTAAACAATACAGCCCTGGAAGAAATTACTATTTTTTAGCAAGCGATGATATGTAAGGAAATCAGTTTATTTATGAAAAGTTTATCAAAGTTTGCAAATGTCAACTTTCTGTAAAATAAATAAAAAATAAAGAGACTGCATTGAAAATGATTTTAGGTAATTTAAAATATCGTTGATTACTATAAAGAAAAAGAACTGTACTTCAGAAGAACTTTTTTTACACAACCTAGGTAATTGTTCTAAATAAGTTGTACAAATAAGGTGTAAAATTTATCTTTTAGGCATATATTATGTTTTTACAAATGGAAAGCAATTTGTTTTAAATTTACGATAGAAAAGATTATTTATAATTTATTCGTACTGAGAATTTTCGAGCAAGTTTTCTGGTTTCAATTTATTTTCGTTATGTAATATTAGTGCAGCGTATGCACCGGCTATAAATAACTGATAATTTGTCACGTATTTCGATAAGGCTGTTGTACGTCAATGAATGTGCAAGTTGCAGATTCTTTGAGTATGTAATCTGGCGCATTAGCATAAATCCTTGTGTGTATATAATTATGCCTTCCATCACAATGCTCCAATTATCTCGTTGGGTTCTGCGGACAATTGTTGCACGCGGGAGGCCATTACACTACATGCAAACAGGGTAATCGCGGGGTACTCCCACACAAGCTTCTCCAAAGGGCCATTCAATGGCACAGGAAAACTCTGGGGGATCATTGCTAATATTCATTTAATGATGACGATGATGGAAACAGTAGAATATCGCGTATTTTTTAACATGACATTTAAAATTAAACATAGACAACGAATTTATTATGTATATATTTTTATTTATTTTAATTATTATATTAATTTAAAGTTTAATTGGCGGAAAACTTTTGCAGTTTTCCACAAGCCATCATGACACAAGGTTGAATTAAAATTAAAGTTTCATTCTACGTTAGTCGATGTTTTGTATCTTCTTAATCCAACTATTAAAAATGTAATCCAGTTAAATAAATTTAATACACACGATTGTTAAATATGTTATAATATCATATTAAAATATTGATTAAAATAAATATATTAAACCATGTTATATGATTTCAACCATTTTAAGGAAATTGTTCCCAAATATCTTTACAATATTGTACTAATTGTTCGTTTTTTTTTGTTTACTTCATTTTTAGTTAGTTTATTTCGTAATTTCTAAAAATATTAAAATATAATAATTACTGTTAAAAATTATTGCTTAAATTGACAATATCGTAGCGAAACCCAAGAACAAATGAATTATTCAATGCACTTTTTTGTTAACCTCTACTTACATTTACATATTTAACTATAAGTTGTGCAAATGGGCGTAAATGAGACAAGCAAATACATTGCTCTCAATCAAATTTTAAGTAATATCATGGATATAACAAATCCTATGTTTCACATTAAGGAATACTCACGATTTGGATGACAAATCTTCTACACCTTTTCCAATTGTAATTCAGAAAATAGCAAGAATACTGTAAATCAGAAATCGTCAAATGTAATTCACAGTAGTCAATTCTGATTCAAAAAGTATCAAAAATTAATTTAGATTAGTCAATTTTGAATTACATTTCTTATTTTCTGAAGAACAAGTAAAAAATCTGAATTACATTTGATGATTTCTGCCTACAGCAGACTGATTACAAGTGACTAATCTAAATTACATTTTATGCTTTCTCAATTTTAACTGATTATTCTAAAATAAAATTGTAATTATGAAATTAGTAATTATTTAAACTATTAGGGTCTGCGTTAAAAACTTTATATCCCGCTTAAAATTGAAGTACAAATTAGAGGTTTATAAACTTCAAGTAAATTGAGCTGTAAATTAAATCTTCACTTGAATTAAATACATGAAATAAAAATATAGTCAGTTACAATTTTATGATTAAATTTCTACACTTAATTTAAGTAAAGATTTTCTGGCACCTAAATTTAAGCGTATTACTAAACAAATAAATGCAGCAACTAAATTTTAAGAGAAGAATGGTATATAAAATAAATGATTACAAAAGTGAAAACTGCTTGATTATAGTCGTAATTTCTTTGATTTTAATAAAGAAAACTACTGGTGTATAAAAATAATACAGGTATGAAATATGAAGAAATTAGGAAACTAATAATAATAAAAGAGATCTATTAAGAAGTGCATCATCTAATACAGGGAATAAACCAGATAATGAATTGATTTTATCATACTCATTATGCACTTTAAACTATATTTCCCTCACGTGTTAGCGTGAACGTGAATGTGAGCGTGAATTCACGCTGCATTTGAGAAAAACACAGCCATTACACCAAGTAATGAGGAAGTGAACCACTTGAACGATACCAGTGATTTAGGACGATTTTTATGCCCTTATTATTCCACGGGAATTAAGGGCACATATTATAGTTAACCCTTATACGAGAGGGTGGTTAATAGGGTATAAATATAAGCGAGAAAACATAGTCTAAATACTGAAAGCTTCGGAGAAAACATAACAAGTATATCTAAATCGTATATTCATTACTTTCTCACATATTGGTAATATAATATATACTATAGCATTATATATTGTAAAGTTTTATAAATTTCATTCACTGAATTTTAATTATAACCTCAATTTGCTCTATACATGTACATATATATCCGGACGGACAACTGGACATTCAAACATCACATCCCAAATTGTCAAATCGTATGATAAAAATCGTACTTTTTGGACATCCGTCAAGTCGGTTTGATTATAATACCACCCTTTCCGTCGCTAAAATGAAGTGACAATTGTTTCCCCTTTTCGAACATCAACAAATCATTCAGACGAATCTATATAATTTTATAATAAATGTGGACAACCTAGTACAAATTTGTATTGTTATTGTTTATTACAAATGTTTCACTAAATACAGACTACGAATTCTCTTATTATGCATTTTGTTGATTGCATTAAAAAAGAGATGATTACGACAAAAAAGTTTAATAGCAACACAAAAATGTAGCCAATTATTATCTAAGAGCTTTCATCGATTGGTTTGTTATTTTCTTGAGGTCCCGTTTTCATTTAAAATGTTGTACAATTGAAATATAAATTATTTGAACTCTTGAACGATATCAGTATTGTATGTTTCAAGACTTGTATAAAGATTATTTCTTTACAAAGGCAGTATTTTTAGATTTTCATTTTAAGATGTAATAATAAGTGCTTGGGCAAATAAATAAATAAGTAATTTGAAGCACTATATTTAAAAGCGTCTTTCACGGAGTTAAAATGGCACAGGCATCCATTTGCAAATGAAGTTTTTCCCTATTATGTACAGCAATCGCAATATTTCAAACAGTAATAAAAGTAAAACTCGCGTAATATACAAGTTTTTATGTATTGCTAATTGAAATACTTTTTTAATTAAATTACATCTGTTAATAAGTCATGCTATTTACTTTCTTTTCTCTATTTTCTACGTCTAGGCAGGTGAGGGTATATTTCATCTTAATTTAATTAAATTTTTGCCCTTGGGCTTAAAGTTTGAAATTAAATTAGTTAGTTGATAGTTATCTCATTAGGATTATCAAGCATAAATTTTACACAGAAGATAAAGCAAATTCGCTAAATTTCCTTAAGTTCTGCTTGCTTTACTTTTAAATAACGTAAAACAAAATAGTCCACACCCTATAGCTACCCTCTTTTTAATTCAAATACAACACCCTAATCAGATCATTCTGATTACAACTTGATTACTATAAAGAAACGTACAAAATATGTTTTGTGTGTAGTAATCAATGTTTGAAACGTGAAATTTTCAAATTAATAACTCCGTTTTGTACCACGTATAACTAGCTTTTTAATTCTTAGTGGTTGTTTTCTCCTGAAATGCTCGTTTCTTACAAGTCTTATTAAATCAGCGCATTTCTTTTGTTGGCTTATCAACTTCTGCCAATCATTAATATCTGTAGACATTGATCGGCGAACGGAAATTAAATTGTAAGAAAAAGATTTCTACGGGTTGAAATAAAAAATAAAAGTTTGCTGACTAATGTAATTGATAATATGGAATATTCCCACAGATATAGTTTGTTTATTGATTTGCTTCTTGAAAAACACCTACGTAAGTTTCGTGGAAATCATTTCAATGATATTTATTGCTATTTTTAAAGTAACTAAAACTAGAATAACTTTTTATAAGCCGGTATTTTGACAGCTATTGTCTTTAGTTTCAGCAGGTTATACAAATTATAAAATAGTAGTATGTACATCATTATACATTCTATTATATTACATATTTTCTCTTTATTACTTGAAGACTAAATTTTATTTATTAATGTTACTTGTGTTATCGGAAATAAACAAAAATGTCAACGATATACACGATATATTTGCAAGTTATACTCTATTTGGTATAAGAATGCAAAATATTTCACGGCTTGTTATTAGCGTAAATAAATAATTTTAATATAAATATAAATAATTAATTGTAACAAATAAGTTCACAAAACTAGAAAATTCGTATCCTATAAACGTCTGAACTGACAGAAAAGTTTCATTATTTATGTAGTTTCGTACGTCCTCAATGGATGACATTGAAGATTAATATTTCTCCTTAAAATGTTGCTGTGTAAACAACGTAAACAATGTCATCAAATTCCGCCCACCATTTCAATCTTAAAAAAAATGGAGTGTCATACATTTAATAAATAAAATGATACACACTATCACGTTCAGAAACACTTTACGACTATAATTTAGAGTGTTTTACAGTGTAGCAAATGTGCAGTTTGGTCTCATACAAACATCTATTGTTCGTGCTTTTGAAGTGTATTTAAAAATCTTTCTTGTAAAGTCTTCATTAAATTAAGAAAACAATGAAGAGTTTTTGTGAGATATTAAAACAAAGCTTCTTAGTGCATCTAAATCACTTTATAAAAGAGTGGCTGCACTCTTTTTATACTACAGTTAATTATATTTCTTTAAAGTTTTTGTAACAAGCAAGCAATTGTTTTATTTAATTTGCTGCCAACGTTGAGGTAAATAATACCCCATGTAGAATGATTTGGGAACGTTAGCAACCGCCAACCAGTGGCGTTTGTACAAATGTTTAACTACAGGTAAATGATGAGTCAAATCTCATTAGTGTCAGTGGCGTAGGCGGGGGTGTTTTCATTGCGGCTGATTGTCCGAGGCCCCATATGTGGAGCGGCACAATTAACACACATACACACCGGGGACTGCGCTGAACATGTGGACTATTGATTACCGCAAACATACCAGGACATCGTCTTACACACAAACCACCCACCGCATCACAATCATTCATTGTAAGAACAATATTCTATGTTTTCAGAGGGAATAATTATTACCTGAAATCTCCCTTAATATAGTACAAGTACAAGTACCTAACTTGCTTAGTTATTCCTTTATTATTCTTATGATCGTTCCGATCTTTCGGTCATCATCAAATGCACAGTCATTTAGAAATTAAAATATCAATAACGACGAAATAAATAGCAGAATAATCAAGTACGTTTCTTTATTTTTAAAGTAACTTTGAATTCAGACAGATTTGGTAGGTGATACTTGATGGAACGAAATCGGTAGTAAAATTAAATAACATGGTTCATTATGGAAAACCATTGTCATCAAAGCCTTCATATTGTTGAACTGACATTTATCTCATTGTTTGCTTGTTGTTATTTTTTCTTTACCAGTAATATATTTTTTGTTGTAATCAAAATATTATTTTTAACCATTTCTATCTCCCTTTTTGTTTCTACTATTTCATTTTGTCATTTATATTATGACTTGATTATGATTACAATAAATAAAATATATATGGCAATACAGTTTTCGCGATTGAAGCTAAAGTTTTAATTGTTATAATCAATTCTTCGAGAAGAACAGTAATCTTTGACTTATAAACTATCTGCTGTCAATTGTCTTAATTTTTCCCTGATTACAATTAAAATATTCATTCTTGTAATCAAATTTTACGAGAGAAAAAACAAAATTACCTTTACTAATCTTTCTAGAAATGATCGTCAAATTAATATGTTCGAAAAGATGAAAAGAACAAAAAATAGTGTTAATTTTTGTAATAGTTCAATATGTACATCATTATCTATAATTATTTTTGAGTTCTACACTGGTTATTTACTATTTTCTTGCTTTCTTTCGTTTCGACGATTGTTGACCTGATGATGTCCGAAAGGACGAAACGATTGTAACAGTGAATGAAATAATCAAGTGTGTTACTTTATTTTTATACTGATTCATTGTTTTCATCAACATAATAATAGTTGAGTTTACTATTTTCTTCGTGTGAGTAGAACCACAGATGTATCCCGCTTCCCTTTCTGTTGGGGGTAGAGATCACCAAGTCTTTGAAACTAGAGCCACTACTCACAGCTCGTAGGTTTAGGGGTTGCTAGGTATTTATACTAGATATTTAATCAGGGTGCGATATTTGCTCACAACAGTCCTGGTAATCGGATTGCATAGGGACATATTGCAAAGATTTGGACGCACCCTTCTCAAACACACATATTGTAAGTGTTGAAACAGATGATAACGCTTCCAAAGTTCATCGTTTCATTCTTCTTTAATTCGAAAACAAGCATACTCAATTTACAAAGTTATAAAGTATTTATTCCTAATCAATAGGATCTGTGGTCCAGCGGTTAAAATAATAAAAATAGACCTTGTGATGCTCTCTCCACGGTAGTTGAAGTGCCAAAAGATGACATTAGATGGACGTCTTTTACGGTATAAATATTGCGCGATAAAACAGGTCTGAGAACTAAGATGTGAGTGAAATATTGATTTGTTGATTACAAGAGAGGAAACAACCATTATTGAAATTATAAAGTGTTTGTTCTCAATTTCAAGTTGAAGTGTTGATTGCAACAAAGTGTATAGTGTTTGAAGTAAATATCTCAACGTACCTCGCTAACGAATTGCTGTTTGAAAGAAAAACTAAAGACACTAAAAACTTCAGCTTCTCAATACTAATAGTTGTTCCCCCATTCGTCTTGTAAGGTAGCAGCGACCGGTAAATGGTGTTCCAGAAAGAAATTAATCAGTGGTCAATGGGACAGTTTTATTAAACAATAAACCGGTGCAATCAATTGGTCCAGTGAAGCGAGAATCATCGATTTTTATTACTCACATCACCGGCAAGATTGCCGGAAATAAATCAAGAGAAAAGGGGAAAAGTCAACGTACAAGACACAAAATATGTTTTTATATTTCTGGCGGTTGACAAGCCGCTAATATATTGCCATGCAAAGATTTAGGTGACTATAAATTCAAGAGTGCAAATGGAATTATTTTCGACACGACATATAAATAAATAGTAGATACCTTTTTTAACTTTTTTCTTCCACACAAATGTCACAATGTATGAATTATTATTAAATCGTAATCAGTAATAAAAGTTTTTGTTGTCGTAATCAATTTTTTTGTGAAATCTAATTTGATATTTGCCGTGGTATAAATTTCAATAGAAACCCAATCGTAGAAACTGACCAGGAGAGTCGAGATTTAATTAATATACCTGCAGAGTTGACCCCGATAATCAGGTTAGAATTCTGCCAGAGTTAGAGAAAACCCGCGAAAATCGCAAAAAGTGCAACGCATATGTGTTCGGAATATATAACGGCAGACGTGGACTGTTTCAGAAACACATCCGCTTTACATATGTGTGTGGAAGAAGATTGAAATCGTACGGAAAAAGAAAAGACCAACAGCAATCATTCAAAAAGAGACTTATTGATTGCTACGATGAGCCTTCTCTCTAAACCTTCACTAACTCTAATAATGTATCTTATCCTCAAACTTTCTTTCATACATTATTAGAAATACATTACGTTGTAACTAGTAACAAAATTTAATGAAGTTTTCTTAAAGGGAATTTAAGAAAACAATCGATATTATAGTTTATTTTTGATTACGACAAAGAAACCTGTGTTTTCTATTTTCTAATCACTGGAAGTTATAATTTATTGAACAATGATATATTTTTCTTTGTTGATTATTTCCTTCATTAATCACCAAGCCACGGGCTTTCTGATTAAGCGGTGGGCGATATTCGTGAATTTCCTCTCACGTTCGCAACAAAAGCAATCCGAAGTTGGAGAGTTTTTCCGTGCAATGATTACTCTGTGATTAACACTTTCTGTACTTGCATACATTCTGCTGATTTGCATAGCGAGTTGCCAGACTCTAAGCCGGATTCCGCGACAAATCTGTCTTCGAGCTGACTTGAATTTTAATTCTCTAATCGCCTGAGTTTGGAAATTAATATTTAAATCGCGTCCCGAAAGAACGGTGACTAAGTGGAAGACTTTTCTTCCTCCTCTTACCTATCTTAATTTCACATAGTTCTTCTCCTAGCACGACACTTCTCCGAGAAACTGCCCTAATCCTTTTGGTTGTCGTAATCAACTCATGGGAGAAGACATCTAGTAAATATCATCTATTGATTTCTGCGGTAAAGCAGTTTGGCACAGCCAATCATAGATAATAATAGACCGTAAAAGATATATTATTTTTTCTGTTGTAATCAAATCAATAAATGCATTAAAACATTATATAATTAAAATCTTAAGTTTGATTACAATGTACTTTATAGAGTATTGACTTTATTTGTATTTTGGTGGTGAGTCTTGTTGAAAATTATGACAAGCAATGTAGAATGTAAGGGTTTATTTGTATAATTTTCCCGTTTAGCGTTTGTGAAGCATGAAGTGTTGACATAGACGTATACGTCGCTATAGGTTTTCTAGTGCAGGTACTGCAGTCAGTAGTGCTGAGAGATGAATGAAGCACTTTACATAAGTAGAAATCAATCCTCTCTCTTGAATTTGTTCTCATTGGAATTCAATTTGTTTTGAAAGCACTGAAACGTGCCTGCTACAGCTGATTGTTCTGCTCTGGGCCGAAGAGAAAATTTTCAAAAGCTCTATGCGATCTACAAACACTGCAGATTGGAAATTCATGTACGCAAATACAAACAGTTCATCGAGAGGTCAATGATCGTGGCCTTTAAAAATTTATACATGGGCCCAATTATTCAAAATCAAATAACTAAAAGCCAAGAAACAAGATGCATGTTTTCGTTTTATTTCAAAAAAGTTTTTTTAAATTCAAGTAATATTCAGAAGATGACTACAGTTGAAATGTACATAAATATAATTTAAAAATGTGTATTTTAAAAAAACGAAAGTATAATGAGCAATAACAAAGACCTGTATTAAAAAAAGTAATTCTAGAATTAAAGAGACACGCAGCGGTCTTTGATTACAAAACTTGCTTTGGAATTAGTAAACCTTTTAAAGTAGATCAAACATATTTTTTTAAAACATTCAATTTACTTTTATACTTTATAGGGATCAGAATATATTATAAAAAAGCTAATGGAGTTAATGGTAATTACAGTTTTTCCCAAATCATTGATTACAACAAAGAAAGTATTTTTGTATTAAGACCCGACATGCTTTTGATGGTTTATGAAATACACTTTACTAAATACAGTACAAACTATTTTTACCCAGTTTAAATTATACAACGAATGAACAATTAATTGAATATCTCAATGAATCGTTTTAGATTAGGTATAAGTAAGTATTGGAATGAGAAGGTGTTTTCTCCGTGTGATAAGAGAATCGATTAAAATATCAATAAGACTTGTGTGTGGTGAATGGAGCTTTGGGTGCTTTAATAAGCTTTGATTCAGCGGGATTAGCGCGAGGGAAGCCACCCACGACTGAATACCAAACATTGCAGCGCGCTCAGACTGTTTGCCTTCAGCTGGACCGAGTCCAAGACGGGATCAAACGCTATTGTCCGACGAATCAATTACGGAGGTCTTGGGGAATATTCACACGTACCACACTAAATCTCTGCAATTCTTCAATTAAAATACTGGCAGGGAAGAACTAACAAAAAACATTATACTTCCTTTTATTGTAATCACAGTAATCAATTAGCTTTTCTTATTGTCTTTATTCTTATACTATATTTAATTGTACTCTGCATTTTCTTACTATCTATATCTTCGTTGTTGTTATCAGAGTTTATTCTTCAATTGAAATAATAGCAGGGAAGAACTAACAAAAAACGTTATTTCCTTTTATTGCAATCACCGTAATCAATTAGATTTTCTTATTAATATGTTTATTCTTATACTATATTTATTGAACTCTGCGTTTTCTTACTAAGATCTACATTTTCGTTGTTGTTATCACAGATTTTCTTTTATCATTTCTTTGTTGTTGTAATAAAAATTTCTTCGTTGCTTTTAGTACTGAAGTTTTTGTAATCAATATATTTTAGTACTGAAGATTTTGTAAGCAATATGTTCTTTATTGTAATTTATACCTTGTCTGTAGTAGCATTTTCACAGCAAAGCACAGAAACATAAACAATCTCTGCAATTCTTTTATTAAAATACTACCAGGGAAGAACTAACAAAAAACATTATTTCCTTTTATTATAATCACCGTAATCAATTAGCTTTTCTTATTTTTATCTTTATTCTTATACTAGATTTATTGTACTCTGCGTTTTTTTATTGAGATCTATTTTCGTTGTTGTTATCAAAGTTTTTCTTGTATCATTTATCCCATTGTAGTTGTTATCAAAATTTCTTCGTTGCTTTTAGTAATGAAATTTTTGTAAGCAACATCTTCTATATTGTAATTTGTACCTTGTCTATAGTAGCTCTTTCCCAGTAAGGTCTTCTTTCTTGAATAAAATGGTTCATTATTTTTAGATTAACCTTAGACTCCAATAAATTATTTTATTACTTACTTATACTTATCTCAATTTTGGAAATAAAATTATCAGAACATAAACATCTGTTGTTATTTTGAATTTTGAAGTTCATTAACACAAAGTTGTTATCAAAAACGTATACACGATGTTTTACAATTTGTGTAATATGTACTTCTAACACGTTATAATTATGGAAATGAAGCATATTTCATGAGGTATGAAAACTGTTAATACGTGCTTATGTAATTATTCTAACGATTCCATTAGGATTAGCATATTCACGTATGTTAAATAATTAACATGATATAAGTTGAGAGTTACTCTGCACTTAATAGTAATCAAAAATCAATGCCGAGATGAAAGCGCCTCAACATGTGTGTAAAATATTCATGGTGCAGACCCTATCTCAAAGCCAGATACAAAGAAGAGATACAGTATTCAAGATGCTTTTCTTATCACCCTACCTATCTAATGGATACGGAGCTTCCATCTTACATCACTCATATTTCCAAATGGAATTAGTCTTGTCGGAATTTTAAATTCATTACTGTAATCAACTTTTCATTACTAAAATCAACAAATTATTTAAATTGTATTTAACCCCCAACGTCCCTTTATAATTTTAATATTATAATAATTTATGAAGCAATGTTTAAAGTACTGAATGATAAATTAAAAAAAAAATTTTTTTAAGCAAAAGGAAATTTAATATTATGGAAGTAACGTATCATTTTTCAATCATAATTTTACAACAATTACACTTAAATAGAACTTGTATTTATATTATTTTAATCAAATTTATAAAAAGTAAACGAAGTATTATTTATATTTATTCCTTAAGCAATAAAAAAGTTAAGTAGATAGGTAAAAATATAATTTGAATTAATAAATAAGGAAATAGAAGTTTGTGATGACATCTTTTTCAATTCTTGGAAGTTTGAATCAAATCTGTGACAAAAATAAGCGTTATTGTTTAGTTATGAATGTTATTGAATCATACGATGTCAAAAGTGACACTCCTTTATTAATTTATACCATATAAACTCATGCACGTAGGTTGAGGTGTGAATGTATTATCATTAATATGGATTAAAATAGCGTTTACGTATAGCAAAACGTAATTCTTCTTAGAATTTCATTGCGAAATACAAAACATTAAAACAAATAAAAACTATCCAAGATTAAGATATGAAAATGAAAAACTGTTAATTTGCATAAAACGTTCACGCTACAAATACATTGGGTGTTGTAGATCAACCATAAATCATTCATTTTTAAGGGAACACAATGCACTCGTATATCTTTGCAATCATCCATATTTATAGCTCAACGTAAGAAGAAATTAAATTATAATAAAAGTTGGTGAATCCACTGGGAGAATACGTAAAGAGATACTAAATCGATAATAAATTCCAGTTGCTAACAGGAAATTACTCTAACCTTCATTTCCGTAAGAAAATCCGGAAATTTACTTAAACAGGAAAACTTCATTAAAGTTTTACTTAAAACTTTCAATCAATTTGGAACCAGACATTTAATGCAATCCTTCATTTTTAACACACGCACCGATCTTTGATTATAATACAGAAATTGAAAAGTTTATTGTAATCAACGGTAATCAATAATATTGATCTAAATAAGTCATAGAAACATAAAGTACATAATGTTTGTGGTATTGTACCCATATAACTTATAATAGTACAAATTTTTAAATTTAAACTAGGTTACAGCGTTCAAGATAACAATGTTATAGCTCTGACAATATTTGTATATGACGTAAGTTTATTCAAGTAGACCACACGATTCTATTTCATCATAAATCTAATCACATCTTTGTGTGGAAATAAAATTAAAATACCACGATGACAATAAGATAGGAAAACAAATATTACTTGCGATAGCGATGAGAATATTAAACAAAACCAGGAAATCTCATTAATTTTCAATCTGATACACGGTATTGTTTTCATTTTTATGTAACTGTATTGTTAGTTACAGGAAATGAAAACAATATTGTTTATGAAAAACAAATCCCGCACGTTGTGTTTATTTTAAATTTTATTCACAATTTGTTTGAATAAAATATGATACTGCATGCAGATCATTAAATCACAAAAAATATATTCAAAACACATTTACTTATTCTCATTACTAATCTATACATATATTCTATCCCTGAAGTTGGTACCATGCAATGAGTTGTTAAACTTTTTCTATATTGTAATCAAGAAAAATAGAGATTTCTCTGTCTTTTTATCTAACTTCTTGTTTGCAAAATTTTATTTACTTGATTACTTTATCATAATGAACGGAAATACACTATAAATCAAAATTTTGAACTGATTTAGTGGGTATAATAGGGAGAAATTTATTATTTTCTTAACTTTGCGAAATGGGGCTTTAAAACAATTTTTTATTCGAGCTATTGACCACTATTCAAAGGTCTGGGAATAATCGCGGCTGATTTAGTAGATTTGCTCGTCGATTGAGGCTCAGCAGAATGAATGCCCAAGCCCAGCAAAGGAAAATGAAAGGACCAAAAATAAATGGATTTGTATGATTGAGGCTCAAAGAACCACCCTTGAGACGCAGAAAGAAAATTTTACGCAATTTGGGATAATTTCACGGGAAGTTGGTTTTAGTTAGAATTCTTATGCACAGCATTAGGTAAGATGATAGTGTATCTGAAACATTAAACTTATCAAGTAGAACGGCTTGACTTCAAGGATTCTCAAGTGTTTCTTAGATATACGATAGTAGGAATTAGATTAACTGTTTCATATAAGTACACTTGAAACAGGAACACCTAATAACTACCACAGTCAAAGTAGCAATAAATATAATTTATTTATTATTATTTTTATTACGAGGTTGTGAGTACTTTGTCCTTGATTACACATAATAAAATACTACAAAAATGAAGTGACACACTTGATTATTTCACTATTTATTATTTATTGTTACAATCGCGTCGTCCTGTCGTCAGGCTATTGTACTCATATTGTAATCAATAAAAATCACTGATTTTACTCCTTCACCTAGTGTCTAATATAAATTAATAGCATTAGTATTTTCTTTGTAGTAATAAATGATGTAGCGATCTTAACAATAAATGTGGAACAACTAGGTACGTTAGCTTTTGGCAATAGTTTTCAAATTGGTGGAAAACGAGTATAGCAGAATTTGTGATAGACTTGGGCTGGGTATGTTAGAATCTGGAACCAATCTAGTAGCAATATTTATACAGCGTTGTTTATAAAGCCATTGAGTGCGGTTTGAAAGCAGAGAATTAATCCTAAGATTTAAGTGATTTAGCGCACAAAGCCACAAGTGAATTACACACACACCAGCTAAATACAACATACTTAACTAGATAAGGACCCGAGTAAACGCACACAGAAAAGCCTTGGCAATTACAAAAAGAACTTTGCTTTATCTCATAATGTTATAACTTTAATTCAAATGATTTTCTCATCTCTCTTCAATGAAACAAGCAAAAATTATTGATTATAACAACGATTCCAATATAATCTAGTAACGATTTGAAAAAAAAAAATTATCATTGTTATCATAAATAATTATTTTTTGTAATCAGATACAGAAATCACACACAGAAAAGACTTGGCAATTACAAAAAGAACTTTGCTTTGTTTCATATCTTTAATTTAAATGATTTTCTCAACCCTTTTCAATGTAACAAGAAAAAAATATTGATTATAACAACGATTCCAATATAATCAAGTGACGATTTTACAAAAAAACAACATTTTCGTTGTTATCATAAATAATTATTTCTTGTAATCAAACACAGAAATCACACACAGAAAAGCCTTTTGGCAATTATAAAAAGAACTTTGCTTTATCTCTCAATGTTATAACTTTAATTCAAATGATTTTCTCATCTCTTTTCAATGTAACTAGCAAAAATTATTGATTATAACAATATTTCCAATAAAATCAAGAAACGTTTTAAAAAAAATCAACATTTTTCGTTGTCATCATAAATAATTATTTATTGTAATCAAATTTGTTAATTTCAGTTTCATTTACAAGTTAAATTTTTATCAAGGAAAGATTCAAACTTTGGTTGGCAGCAGTGGAAAATATTTTAACACAGACTTCTGCAAAAAGGAAAAATAATTTTTAATACAATAAAACTGGTGTGTGTTTTATAGCACTAATAAAATTCATATTTCCTAAAAAACTGACAAAACCTTTCGATCATTTCCAGAACGTGACTCACGCACTCTGGACTCACGCACAGAATACTAACCACGTTCTATTGATCCCTTCACGTATAATTGTTTTGTGTGTGAAGATTCACTCAACTTTGTCCATGATAAAAAGAGATTGCATTTGATAATTACGGAAATTAGCAACTTCTTAATTTATATGATTTTCTTTTAAATTTGTCACATTGCTGTGCCTATTTTTAGCCTGTTGTATTTAATTAGTTAGTTAACTAGTTCCGAATTTCCCTACCCGTGTATGAGTAATGAGTTAGGGTCGTAAAGGGTGCTGCATTTTTACTGAGCCTTGTCATCGCTCGTTATAAATAGACGAAGAAGTTGAAGTGTTAAGTGTTTTCCGGTGGCAATAATGAAAGACATATTACGGCGTAAATATTTGGCGCCATGGAATATTGAAAACAGACAAATTTTAAATTCATTCGGACGTCCCCTTCTAAACTCACTACTAAGATACGAAGAATACTGTAAACTTGTTTTCTTCAACCCTCAGATTATCGTTCTAAATCTTTAGGTCAAATTTACCCAGATAATAAAATTAAGCAAAAAATGTATATTTTAACAAAATTGTCGAAGATTATCATAGAAAGATTTTTTTGATTATAGTAATCAAAATAACTTTTTCGCTGATTATTTCAGATGACGGCATAATATCTAGGATTTTGAGCCATGGAATATTAACAGATAGATTTTTATGTTTATTCGGTGGTCAAGTTACACTGCATACAAACGTAGAATAAAGAACTTTAGAATTTAGAAATATTAAATACAGATTCTACCTAGAGATAGGAATAATTGTTGGAATGAAACTTGAAAGAATTATCGTAATTGTCTAATATCCACTCTGGTTATTTTAGAAGAATCTGCAGTACGTAATTTGGAAAAATGAAAAATAAAAATAGTTTAAAAAAATAAATTCGAAGGTCCAATGTAGCTATACTTACGGTGATCATTGATTCATTTTATTCTTCAACCTATATTCGTTTCACATTTTCGAAAATCCCTTCGAAATGGAACATGTTTAAAAAAAAAAATTTAAATGTTTTATCACTGTCTTATTGCATTGCATACACAAAATTATATTAATCGCTCAAAAACATGCGAAGAAAGAGATTTTCAGTTTTACAAAAATTGAAAGCGAAGTAAATTATTATTTTTATTAAATTTTGCCTAAAGTAAAGTATTCTTTTGAAAAGACCGATTGGAATCAAAAACGGAGGTGCAATACGAGATGTTATAGTAATTCAATAAACAAAATTTCAACATCCTACTTCTAATCGAAGTACTACATAAAGACGTAGGATCAAAAACTTTTAATATCATCAGATAAATGATTTCCTTCAAACCTTCGATCGTCGTAGTAAACCTGCAGGTCAAATTCAACTAAGAAATATAAAGATTGCACGTTGTAATGAAATTGTAGCGCATTGTTGTAATTCGGGCTTTTTGATTGTCGTAATCAAAATGACTTCCTCGCTGATTGTTTTAGAACAAGGCAAAGTATCTGAAAGTTATTAAGAGGTCCATCTTGTAGTTAATAATGGCATGATGTGTTCATACTGGAAGTGGGAAATTGTTTGAGGAGGCGTAATAGATAGCGAAGTTCGGAAAAGTAGCTCGAGAGCGGAGAATCAATTTAGCCAACAATTATTCCCATCGTTGCCGACGAATTCCGTGCCCCAGGCAAGCACAGCACAGAAACATAAACAAGCCGCCGTATTGAGCGCACAAATCTGAAACATTTCATCAACTTCATCGACGACCAGCTGGAATTTCTACAAATATTTAAACGCTTTTTACATTCAGCGAATATTTCCTCATCATTATAACTCGCACACCATTACCGAACATATACACTTCCCTACAACTGCAGTTATTGTTGCAATCAAGGACTAATCTTTTCTTTTTTGTAATCAACGAGAATTTGTTTATATAAGTATTAAGTGTCATATTATTTTACAAGAGAAATTTTATTACAAACACTACAGTTTAAGAACTTATTGCACCGAATGAGAAAAGCGTAAAAAATAACAAAATTTTTTGATCCTACTGTGTTTTAACTATAATCAAGGCGATAGAAAGAAATTAAAATCGCATAAAAAATATTTAACGTTTAAGACAAAGTTAATAAAAATCAAGATGAAGCTATTGTAGCTGCAATTAAAGAAAATATGGAACTACCACAGGCAGTGGTGGCTCAATTGATTATCACATTCCAAGTGAAATGAGCAGTGTTAAATTTTTGTATTTTAGTTTCATTGTTCCACTCATGTCATTTTTACGCAATGAGAATTCTTCATTTGATGGCCGTAGGTAGTTTTTCAGTGAAGAAATTTGATAAAACTACAGTATCATGTCATGGTTACATTTTGTTCTTGTCAAAAATTTTATGTTTGTACTGTTGTCATTTGTGAAATAATCAAGCAAATATAATTCGAGCTATGAATTTAATTGATAAAATTTACTCATACAACTCGGGTCAAAAATTGCTATTAATTCACTCCAGCGTCGCTTTCGTGATCTAAATTTCATTTTTGACACTCGTTTGTTTGTTATACGCAATAACTATGCGTACATTTTTCCAATAAATTCATGACTCTTATTATATTGCTTATGAATAAAATTATCTTAGTAATCAGAGAATATTTCAAATATTACTACTGCCAAATTTCTATTTTGACATAAATAGTGACGACTGTTTCGTCATCAGACCTAATATTATTATAATCAGTAAGAATAAAAATTATTATATTGCTAATGAATAAAATTATCTTAGCAATCAGAGAATATTTCAAATACTAATGCCAAATTTCAATTTTGACATAAATAGTGACGACTGTTTCGTCATCAGATTTAATATTATTGTAATCAATAAGAATAAAAAGATTTGCGCAGTTTTTGTTTATTTTTTTTACGAGATTTACTTTTTGATTTAGTACTAGAATATAAGTTATAATAATGTACATGTGGGTGTAGTTACACACGTGCTACAATGATGGATGATTCTACATATGTTGTGTGAAATCTGAGAGTTGTGTTTTAACTGAAGTATGACACATAACAGACGGGTATCGGTTTCATCGTATAAAAGGATTTAAAATTGTTTATATAACCACCCATACCATATGCATTACTCTTTCTTCATTATTTTTCTTTGTGGATTGATTATCTGCAGTGATTACTTATTAAATTGGTATCAGAGAAGAATTGAATGAACGAATTGTGGATTTTTGCTGGTGCTATAACTGGTGGGTTTCTAGTTAAAAAGCAAGCAATGAAAGAAGTGAAAAATCGCGTTTGGTTTTTGTATCGTTAGATAAAGTACGTCTCTGTGCGAACAGTTCTGGTTAACGGAAGAAACGACGCCAGATAAATGACTTCAGTCATTGCTGCGTAAATTTCAAACAGAAAACAACATCCAGTTACCAACAATCGTGGTGGTTGTTGATATAACTAAATGTTGTTTTCGTTGTTCTATATATCACTAATAATTTCACACATGTCATTTTTACCCAATCGGAATGCTTCATTTGATGGAAAAAGGTATATTCTTAGTGAAAATCTTGATAAAACCGCAGTAGCATCGTTATGGTTACATTTTATTAATATTTGATGATATTAACTATGCATAAAAATAATTTTAGATGAATTTGTTTTGATTTCTGATCACTAAAATATCATTCCGAGAAATAAGAACGTAAGCGAAGATTAGTGAAACATTTGGTCTACCAATGCACAACCAATTTGGGATTATTTAAGTAAATAATATACTTCGTAGTTTGCTCAAAAAGAATAACCTGCTGAAAAATAATTTGTAACGTGATGTTTAAATTCGATATTTTGTTTCAATTATAGGTATGTTTTTTTTGTTATTTCTAGATTTATTTGCAAACTGTATATTTTCTATTTTTGATTTTAATATTTTATAATATTATCATTACCTATGATATTACATTTCATAAAATGTTCTGAAGAAAACGCTGAATATCAAAATGGAAATAAGAAAATTATCATAGTAAAAGCATGAAATAGTTTTTTTTTGCATATTTTAATTTTAGAATGCATATTCACAGTTTTATTACATCATGCATATTTTGATGACGTTTTATCTTATAGTAGCGGCTTGCTGTAGATATATGAAAATAATCTAAATTACTGATGGAACGACAATACTCGATTGTTACGGTTAAGCTATTTAAAAAAACTATCTAACAGGGTACTTTTATTCACAATCGGTTAGTAATACGTTTGTTCCGTGAACCAAACAGTTGGGAAGTGGCTCATTACCTTATCTACTTCACTTCCCGGCTAGCTGAAAAGATATTCTCGGCTAGTTAATCTAACCTCTTAAATGTCATTGCCATTTTGACAAGTCAAACTTATAGGTAATAAAACAGTCAGTCACTGTTTCTTAAGCTTCACTCATTATAAAACAATGTTGAAAGTAATACTAATCACAGAAAAAGTAATAAAACTTGTGATTACTGAACCGACAAAATAAAAAAACATTTTGTTTTCTGGTATATATCTGTATGTTAATAAGTAAATCATCATGAAACTGTTAAAAATATGAACAAAATTATTGTTAGAATAAAATAATTACTAACTGAATGTAAATAAAATAGCATACAACAAACCTCGCGGGAATGCTTTCCAGCATCGCGTTTCTAGATGAATTATAAATCTAATCAAGTATTTTTCAGCTCGGATGTAATATGCAATTACTTTCTTGTAAATAATAATAATATTTATTCACTAGAAATAAATATATAAAGAAGGTATCTACTTCAAAAATCGCTACTGTAAGATAAACATTGAAATAGTAATCGTGTATTTATAATTAATTTAAACACAGACACACCCACGATTTTCATCGTCAAAATGTTATTATCGGATTGTAAGCACCTTGAAACATATTTATTCATCAAAAACTCGATTTACGGTTTTAGTGTGATCACTATACCTTCCTTGCCAATGTGGCGGAAGGTAAAAACACTAATTGATGGCCTTCCTGACCAGTTGTCCGTTTGTAGATTAAAGATCCCCGGGAATTGGTTAGGATTCTTTTAAAACGGAAATCTACTTCCACAGGAAGATATTATTCTCTATAACACAAGCCAAAAGGTGGTTTTTTTGCCGGAAGAAAAACTATTTTCTTCTATAAACAAAGCTTTCTTACAGAGGTAGTATTTTGTAGAGATTTAATTATTTCTCTTGTTTATAAAATTAATGTTTGAGAGGGTTGCACAATGGATACAAGTACATTAAGATCTTGTTTTTATTTTCCACTGTGTTAAATTTTTCTGCTGCATTCTAATGAAAATTTTTCACACTAACAATAAAGAAAATAAATTGGCTGCGCTGCACTGCTCTGTTTTACAAACAAATATTCAAAGTTGTGGGCAGTGGCGGAGCTAGAACCCTTTTTGGAGGGCGCCCCCAAAATTCTGTTGAGCGCCTGCAAAAATTTGGAAACTAAAAAAATATTAGAACATTACGGATCCAAAACTAAGTGCTTGTATGAAAAAAAATATTTATTACATTCCGTTGTCACAGATTACACATTTTATCAATACCTAAAGCGAATTAAATCATATCTGTGGATTTCTGCTGGACAAGACGACTTGCTTTATTGGCGAATTAAGATTTTAAGAAATAGAGTATGGGGAAGTTAAATCTTAGTTCGTGGGCTGTGAAAATAATAAATTTACTAATGAATTGAATACGCAACATCAATTAGCAATCCATCGTCAATTCACATTCATTAGCCATGTCATTTCTTAAAACTATATTTTAAATTGTTTTTTGAGATTGTTCTTTAATCATTATATTTTCTTGACACTTGGTCTTAAAACGTGTATTTGTTTTTATAGAACCAAAGCTATTTAACAAGTTAATTTGAATTATTTATTATTTGTTATACAAGTAGTTTTTTTTTGGGCAAATCATAGACATTACAAGTAAGGAAAAATAAAATTCTGGATTGTAGTCAAAGTTTTTGAAAGTTTATTACAACTCCAACTAGTTTCGGCCTCACCTAGGTCCTTTTCAGATGAGGCCGAAACTAGTTGGAGTTGTAATAAACTTTCAAAAACTTTGACTACAATCCAGAATTTTATTTTTCCTTCAACCATCTTAGTCAACAAATTTTAAACATCATTATAAGTAAGTATTGTATAAGATACTGAGCGCCTGCAAATCTCGAATTCTGGGTACACTACTGGTACTAGTTGTGGCTGGATGTTTTTCGAGCGGATTTCTTGGGTAATTGTTATAATTTGTGCGGGTTGTTGTGTGTGAGAAGGGTAGGTTGACGAGCATGTTAAACTGCTCATCAGGCTGACAGTATGTGTACACAACTTTCATTTACAAACTTTACCCCAAGCCCGCCTAATCACTTAACTTTCATTCCGTAATCGTCGAGATGATACGAAACGCTGAAATGTGGAAAAACACCCAAATCAGCGCGTCCACAAACATTTGTCACCCATCCCTTAACTGGGAATCCAATTCCTACATTTCTCTATCGTAATCAACAACTTGCTTATTTTAATCACGAATTTTTATTTTAATCAATTTACATGCCGATATCAATGACATTTTTCTTAGATACTATTATCTTTCGGTACAGCAAACATTAAATTAGAAAATAAATAAATCATAACTTACCGCGATTTCTTGATCAATTTTTTGTCTGACGTCTACAAATCATTTTCGAAGAACGTGTATCGTGAAATTCATATTCAACAAATGCATAATAAATAACAAGGAAAAAGAGTGAAATTAAACATCCTGTGATACATATAATTATTCTTGCAATGCTTCGAAACATGTAAAATTTTTCACCATGTTAAACAATTATATACTTAAAGTATTGTTAACGTAATATTTTTAATTTAAAATTCAAAGAAATGGACTTGTCAAGAATTACATAATCGTAATTTCTTTGTTGTAAACAGTAATTTTTATAAATAAATAAATACAATTACTGCAACTGTAAAACATGACAAATTGTTTTCTTTATAATAAGTAGTTGTTAGTAATTTTATTACTACAGTCAATATATTTATGCGTACCTACAACAAAATCTATCAGATAATGATATTCTGGGGCGTTAACAATACCAATACAGTAGGAATTATGCTAAGAAGTAATTCAAAAAGAGACTATTAGATCAGTTGTCTATCTATACTCTAAACATTTAGGTCTTTATGTTAATAGTAGAGATAAACGAGATATGTAGGTACTTTTGACTCACAGTGTGATTTGTGATCGCTACTTTCTAGTATCTGTGTTTTTATAGCGTGCTTGTGATCATTGTTCATTACTTTTTAGGTTAGTGTACGTTTTTTGATAACTTTGCGAGAAATAAATTTGCTACTTTTGAATGAGTGTGATTTGTGATTGTTAGTTTTATATCTGTGATTTTAAACCGTACTTGTGAATATTGTATCGGTGTTTATTGTACTGAGAATTTTCGTTCTTAATCGAAATTGTTACTAAAAAATTACTGTTTTCACGAATCACAGGTTTATAATATAATGTGTAGCAATCAGGCTCATCAGTAGTTTATACATGGTACGAAAATAAATATCCTTGGTTCTAATAAATCTAAATCAGTATTTTCGTTATTGTAATCAGTTGAACTATCTTGATATCATTGCATTTTACCCAATATATCACTTAAAAGCGCAAGAAAACTTGTTGTAATCATTGATTTTTATTGAAGCAATCATATATTTTCTGTTTTGTTTCTGAAATGTTGTGATATAGTATAGGGGTGTATCTGTGTGTGGTGATTAGGAAGCGTTAGTAATAGATTTAAGTGTGGAGCGAATTTCAATTAACGTAACGAAACGGCGAGCCCATGGGACGCCTTGGTCAGCAGTTATAATCACCTCACACCACGGACACACACGGTGCGTGCTCTGTATTTTTTCCCGCTCTCATTTGTTGTAAAAGCCGAGGAAAGTCGGGGTAAAAACTTGGAATAAATCTTCCAGGTCCGAACGCCTTGCTTGCTCTCCCGAAGGACTGCGTTTATCTCGCTAAAAACCGCCAACGGATTTTTTGCCAGGCTTTTTCCGTTTGTTTCTTTTTCTCGCTTTTTGCCTACGAGATAAAAGCCAGCAAGAAATTATTTATACCTTATTGATTGCTTCTTGATGAAAGGTGTATTTATTTCATTCCCAATACAACCGCTTAACCATCATTTATTACGGATAATACAATCCCGAACTACGTTGGTCTTTGACCAAGAATTTTATTTAAGTTGTTAAATTACCTTGCCTAATTTATATTTATGTATTTATAATATCAATATGAAAGTTAAAACAAACCTTTCTTTGATTACAATAGGCTTTTTTCGTTTGTTTTTTTTTTCTCGCTTTTTGCCTACGAGATGAAAGCCAGCAAGAAATTATTTATACCTTATTGATTGCTTCTTGATAAAAGGTGTATTTATTTCATTCTCAATATCACAGCTTAACCATCATTTATTACGGATAACACAATCCCCAACTATGTTGGTCTTTGACCGGAAATTTTATTTAAGTTGTTAAATTACCTTGCCTAATTTATATTTATATATTTATAATATCAGTATGAAAGTTGAAAGAAACCTTTCTTTGATTACAATAAGAATTCTTGATTACAACAGGCTTTTTCCGTTTGTTTTTTTTCTCGCTTTTTGCCTACGAGATAAAAGCCAGCAAGAAATTATTTATACCTTATAGATTGTTTCTTGATGAAAGGTGTATTTATTTCATTCTCAATATCACCGCTTAACCATCAATTATTACGGATAACTCAATTCCGCTCTACGTTGATCATTGGCCGGAAATTTTCATCTAACTTATTAAATTACTTATAGCCTAATTTGCACACTATGTATTCCTACAATATGAAAACTGAAGAAAGCCTTCCTTTGATTACAATAAAAATTCTTGATTACAACAAGCTTTTTCCGTTTGTTTTTTTTTTCTCGCTTTTTGCCTACGAGATATAAAAGCTAGCAAGGAATTATTTATACCTTATTGATTTCTTCTTGATGAAAAGTGTATTTATTTCATTATCAATACCGCCGCTTAACTCATTTATAACGGATAACACAATCCCGCCCTACGTTGATCATTGGCCGCAAATTTTCATCTAAATTATTAAATTACTTATTGCTACGTATTCCTACAATATGAAAACTAAAGCAACCCTTTCTTTGATTACAATAAAAATTCTTGATTACAACAACTTGGCCATTGGCCAGAATTTTTTTCTAAGTTATTAAATTACTTCAAGACTTATTTATGTAATTGTAAATATTTGAAGCATATGAAATCAGAAAGAAACATTTCATTGATTACAATAATAAATCTTGATTACAACAACTTGGTGTTTGGCCAAGATTTTTGTTCTAATTTGATAAATTACTTATTGATTAATTTACGTACATAGTACTTTTTTGAGCATATGAAAGCTGAAAGAAACCTTTCTTTGATTACAATAAAAAAAATTGATTACAACAGCTTATTGATTACGATTAATAAACTCATTCAACATTACAAACTGATGAAGAACAAACTGATTGTTTAATTACAGATTTGTATAGTTTTCATCAATTCTATTGTAGTTTAGTAAAATAGTTTGCATTTATAAGTTGACTGACCGCTCTCATGCTACAGTTTTTTATTCCCAGATACGATCTCTGTGAAATTATTCAAAATTTTCACATTCGTTAGCTCATTTTATCTGGTCGTCATATCGACAACCAAAAACGCCTGTCATACTCGCTTACCGTCATAACGTCATGCGATTCCGCTGTTTGTATCTGATGATTAAAGCTGAATTATTCCTACAATATTCAACGGCTTTTCCATTTTAATTAAATTTCAAATACTTTGTACATCGTGTCGTAGTTTTATTTCCTGCATTAAGGAGCATTTAATTAATTTCTTTTCAATAAAACTCTACCCCGATCATCACAAAATTTCCCATTTAACTTTTACCATTTTTAAGTTTTACACTTATAACTATATATTTTAATAAAATAAATATGAACTTAGTTTTTTTACATTTATTATTTATTACAAAAATATAGTAAAATGTTGTTTCGTTATGTCAGCAGATTAATAATGATGTCTAAAACAACGAAACAATTGTAACAATATTTACACTAAACTGGAAATAAAGTATTGTGTATCGTTTTGTTCAATAATCTGTCCAGTACTAATTCTCTTACTTCTAAATACATATGCAGGACAGGGTGATTCACAACTTTAAGGAAAAAAAATATGGAAATTTATTTAATAAAAGTGTTTTACATATTTTCGGTACCTTTTCTGTTGTTGCCAGCATTAGATTTCAAAAAGTTTTGCTTTCATTGCTGGGTGTAGTGATTCTGTGAGACGTGACGAGACGAGATTTTTCTTTTTCTCGTATCGTCTCATTTTAAATATAAAATATTTTATCTCGTCTCGTTCATTTCTCGTCTAGAATATTATTATCTCGTCTTGGTCTCGAATCTCGCCGAGATTTCTCGAGTTTTCAAGGTCGCCATTTGTGCACAGTATTTCCATACCTAAGGAAATTGAAAGTCTTTTGGAAAATTAAGAATAAAAATCTGGTGGCGTGTGGAATTTGTAGGTTATCAATTTAAATCTGTCAGCTGTTGATGGTTCATTCTTTGGTTATCTAGTTTTATAAAGACATTTAAGTCGATATTACAGGTTTCTATTGTATTAGTTATTTCTTACTCGCTGATTCTACATAGATACGGATACTTATTTATTTTTCTTCTACATCTGCGGCGTAGAACTTTAATTTTTACCTTGCGAATTTTAAAACCTAGAGAAATCTCGGCATAATTATTGAAATTCGAGAATCTCGATTTTATCATCTCGCCTCGAAGTTTTGTTTGTAAAACATTTCTCGTCACGCCCGAAACGAGATATTTCGAGACGAGACGAGCGATATTCGAGATATATTTCATCTCATCCGAATCCCTAGTTTCATTTTCACCATTTATGCGGAATAGGAGAAATGAGCTGCTGTCTGAATTAAAAATATGAAGGGCGAAATGGACTCGTGTCTTAAATGAATTTCCTATGGCGTGCACCCCAGCGAATAGGGCATTGTCTAGAATAGGGAGTCCAGTGCAGCACCCTAGTACCACCTGGCAGTCTGGCCACACAATAGGGAATATGGTGCGACAAATTCCAACGTCACACGCGCCAAGGGACAATTCCAATCAATAACTAAAAAGTCCGCCGAATTGCTCAAACATCTGTACCGTACACAATTCAGCCGGAAGGAAAGAACAGACCAAATAAAAAATAAACTACAATGGGGGACATTATATATTTCCTAAATCACCTGCAGCATAGACAATCAAATGGAGTTTTACAAAAAAAAAATTCTGAACTAAGTTTAGATTTAGATGAACAACAAATGCATATTCGATATTTCAATAGGTGTAGTTATTATTTCGATAATTAGAAATAAGTTATTCATATTTTTGAATTTAGTTAATAATAATTACTTTCTTTTTACTAAAACGACTAGATCTAATATATAGTTGGCAACAACAGAAAAATGTTGATTACAATAAAGAAAATATTGAATCAGTATTTTTCTAATCAATAAATTATAAGTAATTTATTTATGTTACGTAATAGTACGACTTGTACCTTTACTATATTAAATTATAACTCTTTAAAATTTAATGATTATTATTGACTACAATCAAAAGTGATGATTATATTAAAAACATATTGATGATCACTTTGAAAAGTGGCACTTTTCTCACACTATATAAAGCTAAGTTGCGTGTTTTCCACAATCGGAAGTTAGACTGAGACAAAGTATTTGCTAAAATTGTGTGATTCCAGCACTCGACTTCGTCTGGTGCCGAAACTTTCTGCACTTGTTGCACAATATACTATTAAGATTTCTTGTCAACAACTTTAGCATTTGGGAGGATATGTATGTCTCTAAAAATTAAATGAATACTCTTGATTACAAATAAGAGTGTTGATTATATTAAAGAAAATATTAATGACAACGAGAAAAGTGATGAAATGAAACATATTTTAATTAAATTTGTTTGTTCTAGGTATGTCCAAAATTCCAAATGATCTTCAATTTCTCTGGTTATGTAAGTAATGGGTTAATATTTAAAACTAGTATTAACGTATTTAATGATATATTGTTTAATTAATATACATTAATAATTAATATTCATCATTTGTGGGTTGTGGCACATTCTTAGATGGTGGAACAGGGTCTCAAGTACCTTCATGTATTTGTTTAGGACAAGTTTTACTTACATTCTCATTCTACATACAAGGGAATATATTTTTATTTAAATAAATGTCGTGAAATATCTAATATTAATGTTATTGATAACTTGTAAAAGAGTCAATTATAAAAATTGATTGACACATCCCGTAGTATTTAATAATGTTGTTATGTTTATTAAAAAATTTCATCTATATTTTTGGCAGTCTAATTAAGGGTTGTAAAACGAATCCCCTTTTAATAATTATATAAACATTTTGAAATTTTTGATCAATCAGTCTAATTAATACGTGAATCTGGTTTGCGGTAAAATATTTGCGAAACAAAAAACGGACAAAATCAACAAAACGTGTTTCGTTGTGTCGTCCATCATTTGATTACTGATTAAATATTGCAAATTAAAGCAGAATTAGTTGGAATCCGGGTGATAAATATTTACAAAGCGTAATCTAGCCGAGTGGCCAAACATGAAGTCCCGATGGCTAATCGCATAAGCGACAGTTTTTATCCACAATGCGGGCCTAATTGATTTGTTAGGAGTTGGACAGCCTTCGGGATTAAAATATTAGAAGCCCACAGCTGCTTAGGGCCGGGTATTAATAACAACCCTCGTTCCTCCCCACAAGGTATAAATAACGCCCAATTGTTTTTAATTAAATAACGAAATTGCCAACAATGTTTATTATGACAGCTACTAATTTCAAGCATTTGTTTTTGTCAAATATCACCATTCATTGCTGCAATCAACGAAAAGATTTCAACACAGGTGAAGAAGGATTAAAGATCGAGGTTTTTATCTGTTGCTCATTCTTCACATTTTTCTTTCTTCCATAATTACGTATGGAAGGTATCATCCATGGATATAAATATAACAAGATTTCTATATCGAATAATAGCTACAGTAGTTGATAGAATTACTCAGCAATATTTTTATTTGATTATTTGTTGACGACACTGGAATTTGAACCCCAGATCTTACACTCCCCTTAATTCGATTCGAAGAGCTCTAATCATATGAATCACTGTGACAAGTTATCTGTAAACCACGTTAGAATACATTTATAGAAATAATATTGGAGATAATCTCTATGAGTACTATCGGAGATATAATTATAGTCAATCGGAAATAAACAAAAATAACTTTTACAGTAGTTGTTCGATTTTTAAAATTTATACATCACAATAAAGTTTAAACATTTCTCTTTAACATGTGTAAAAACAAAGGTATATTACACAGTGTAATATTTAGTTACACAAATATTCAAAAAGATCAGCATCTTATACAGTTTTTTTCTTAAATGCTTATTAAACTTAATATTACTCTATAAACATGTGGCCAAAAAATTAATTTCTAAATACTTATATTATTCTTAATATAGTATACTTTCAGACAGTATATTTATAATTGTATATTTTATTATAATAATTGTTTATTTGATATAATTATAAATAATGTCTATTCGGGAAACTATACTAAACGGTTTTACTTTAAATTAAAATATGTTATATGAAACATCAAATGTAAAAATATATTATTAATTTCACAAAAGAAAATGAAATAAAAATATTAATAATTTACACAGCCGAAGCGTTTAAAATGTTGCAAAATAATTTTTAAAAATTATACGTGTAAGTTATATATTTTTTCATATTTTTTGTTTAAATATCATTAAAAATATGCATATTAATCAAATATTCATGTTTAAAAGTAATATCACGAACAATAAATGAAATGTTGTCTTTGTTTTTATTATTATACAAACAATACTATGACACTTTTTTATTTTCTGTTTATACATTCCATTTCTAAGAAGATGAATTTATAATATTCTAAAATTTGAAAAAACAACATGTTCAATACTAATTTAAAATTAAACTTCCTCTATTTTTATTTAATTACTATTTAAAATAAATCCGTATTTTCTATATATCAAGGAATAAATTTAAAGTTTCCCGCAATTTTTTATATGGATTATTGTAAAATATACTCACGTTCAAAGTGAACTGTCTGTAATTATTTCTCCGATAGTAATAATCCATGTATTTTTAAATATTAAATAGATGAAATAAATGTGTCACATGAATGATATTTTTCTCGTGTCACCTTTGCTGCGATGAATGATTTGTGCAGTGGTATGAAAGTGCAGCATTTCGTCGCTGTTTGCAGCGATTATACATTTTCGGGAACAATGATAAATCGAAAGGGAAACACAAGATGACGTGGGGTGGCACCCTGTCTTGCCTCGAGCTGACGGAAGCCTGGGATTGTGTTAGCCAGGTACACGTCCTGGGGAAGTTTACCGATACACTTACGTCGTATCCGATTCAGTAAAACGTAAAACTATTTCCCCACATTCAATTCAACATGATTTACGGGATAACTCAATGGAAATCCGCACATATTCTTTTGTATTTTGTCGTAATCAACACAGTTTAATATCTTTTTCAAAGTATTTGCTAAATATAAATTAACAGCATGTATTGTGTTATTCTATCATATAGTTGATAATGTTCGAAAGGATACAACGATCATAACTGTAAATAGTATGTATCCAAATGTGTAATCTTTCGATATTTTTTGTATATTATAGTAATCAACGCAGTTTATCATAATTTCTAAATTTCTTTGCTGAATATAAAAGAACACATTTTAGTTAGGTATTGTTATTCTATCATACAGGAAAATGATGTTCGAAAGAACGAAATAATCGTAACAATAAACAATAAATAGAGTTACTTTATGATTTCATATATTTAATCATGTTCAAGTACTAATTCTATCAATTTCTTTCTTATATTGTACTTGGTTATACTGTTCAAACAATGTAAGTAAATTTATGATAATTTACAAACGAACATAAGTAAAATGTTTGTTGTAATCAATATCACCGTCGTAATCAATAAAATTCATCAATATTTTATATTTCTAAACTAATGTTTAAATGAAAAAGTATTTTACTAGTACTAAATATGCCCAAGTTTTTCGACAAACATTTAAATAGTAAAAAATAACTTAAATGATTATTGTCTGATTATTTTCAATAACTGTCATATTATTATTTTCTTGTAATCAACTAAATTATCAATTTTAATTCTTAATTTCTTAATTTCAAGTTTTGCTGTAAAAAGTAGCGCTACTTCAACATGTGTGAGAATACGGACACTACTTGTGTTTTTCATCATAGTTTTAAGAAGTAAGATAAGTATTGAGTGGTGTGATAGGTAGATGAGAAGATAATAAATATGATCTGGTGTGCATATGTCAGGAATTAAGAAAAGTTTGAACAAAGTGAAGGAACGTCTCCCTTCGTTGGCGCAAAAAACAACCGATAACTCCCGTCTCATTGTTGGCTGAAAAGACGCCATTTGCTTGCAGTCAAAAAATGAATTAGATTTTTGAACGGTAGATTAAGCCTTTTATGCAGATCCCCTGAAACATCAATCAGAATCTTTAAGAAAACACGAATATGCACTCGGCCGAAAATGCCAGAAACTTTAAAAATTCTCAACTTTAAAATCTACGTTCAGAATGAATGAATTCATATAATTTACCTAAACTTTCTGACCCTACATCGTTCACACAAATACCATTCATGAGCATCGAAATTCCACCGAATCGATAATAATTTACAAGCGCCTCCACGAAAATTTCACAGAATACAACATAAATTTTTCTATTATCACATATCAATTCAACAAGGAAAAATGTGACCAGCAATACACGAGTGTGTTTTAATACATGTGGCAACTTTAAGGGAATTTATTTGGTAAATTTGTTTCTTTGAGTATTGGAATTTATTTGTATATTGAATATCCTTTTGAAATGCGTGGTAGGGTCAACAGAGTTTTGAAAATTTAATTGAAAGTTATGAAACCGCACCCCAATACTCTCAGACTTGCCGACTCGGCTGGAATGCTTCATAAACCAAAATATTGAAATACTTGGTTCATTTCCCGCATTCCGCTTCAGCATTGAGATGTTGTCAGACCACAACGCAATCTGCACACCCAACATTTTGGATGGATTATCCACTTATCTAAGATATACACTCTTCCTACCAAAATAAAGTCTCATTCACTGAGTATCATTCACCGCAATGAAAATTATTTGTTATTTAATGTAATCAACGTATATAGTTGTAATCAAGTACTTTATGTAAATTTCTTTACCATTTTACATAATTTTAAAATAAATAGCTGTTGTACTAAGTTGGGTTGTTTTCTTCTCAACAACATTTTAAGGATTAACATCAAATTTGAGGTTCATAATCCAAAAGCACATAAGTAAACTTTATTTGTTGAAACCAGCTATTATTGTACAAGTAATCAAAATAGTACATCATATCTTGATAACAACGTACAATGTTTCTAGATGGAACTGGGCCTCAAGTACTTGTTGTCCAATGTCCAATTTTACTGGCATATTTAATGGTGCATGTTGTCGGCCTACAATCTCTGACAAGGGATCTACAGTTTATAGTGGGTGCTGAACCATTTGGACTAAAAGATTGAACTCTAGATATCACACTCCACTTAATTAGAATCGGAGTGCGCTAACCAAATGAGCTAACGTTGCCCGAAGATTGTTCTGATCTTTTAAAGAGTAAAATAATATTTGAAGCGAAAATGAATAACAATTTCTTCATTAGTTTAGTAATTTTTTATGATACATAAAGAATTATCATTGTTGTGATCATCTTTTCTTTTGTATTCAATATTTTGAAATGAGTAATAATATATTTTGAAGTTTTAAAGAAAGCTTTTATGATGTTAAAAAAGCAAAGATAGATGACAAAGATACTGTAGGTATATTTTAATATAATTTTTTTGAAGCGTTAATGTTAATAAGTCCGTCTGTTTTTTATTTCTTTTGTCAGCAAATATCTTACAAATTTTTTGCGAACTTTTTAAATTTTAAATTTCTTAAGAAAAAGGTTATTAAGTTTGTTCCTCCGGATATCCTGTGTTTAATTAAGAATTTCTACCAGCTGAATACAAATTCATGAGAAACAATGTTCTACAATCGAAATGGACTTGTTAAGATGTTATTACACCCTGAATGGAATAATAATTCGAGGTGAAGAAAAATCAGAAGCAGGCCGGCTGTCTTGTAACTTATAACTGCTCCGTCATAGACCAGTTATTCAAATAGACGAATGCAAATGAGTCAAATATCATTTACTCGGAGATCAATTAGAACGAAAAATAATATTAACATACTGTTCTACATTTCAATATAAAAATATTTTCTATTTATATACATGACGACTTTACTGAGTGTGTTCTATAACTCACATTAGTTGTAGCGTTTTGACAACTTCTATTAAATCCTATTAAGAATTAGCTACAGGTCCGAACGATTTTACAGATAAAATTAGGCACATTAGACATAATCTAGGCGCGACTTAAAATGTAGAACACAGAGATCATGCGATTTAAGTATTCGAAAATTGATGATATTTAGGAATTGATCATTTTCTATGTCTTTGTTTTTTATATTCGGGCATATACTGGAGAGATGAGAAAATGTGTTCTGTTTCTGGATGACGAAATATTAATCAGTTTTGTAGAAAAACAACCAATATTATATGATGAAAAATGCTGATTATAAAAACAAAATAAAATAGTATACTGTAAACCACTAAACATGTAATCAGTCCTTGGAATACATGAGGTTTGTTTTGTATGTCTTGTGTGACAATTATAAAACCCCCAAACAAAATTTTGTTTTTTGTACTGAACTGTCAGTTAAGACCTGGTTCATAGGGGGCGCTAGGGTGCGAGCTTCCCAAGATGCACAGAGTAAAAAATAATAAAAAAAAATATTTTATTTTAGTCTAAACAAACTCTTAATATAGATAGCTATTTTTCTATTTTTTTATATAAAAACAAAAAATGCAGTAATTCAGCTCGTTGTCATTGTAAATTTCCTCAGCTTATGTAGCTTCTCTTACTGAAGTTCGAAAAATTAGCGCCCCAAAACAACGAGATAATCACGTTTGCTTATTCTTAAGATCGTACCACTTCGGTTGTTTTCGTACACTGTACCGAGGCGCTCAAACTGTGAGCCCAAGATCGCTGTTGTGTGTTACAGGTGACAAGCAATTCTGTTTTGATACGTTAGAAAAATATGGCGAAAACAGCGCGCAAACTGCAGATCGTGTCAAAAAGTGATAAAACATTACATTTCACTAAAAAAAAACATAAGTTTAGACTTTTCGTGCAAACATAAAAAATTGATAATAAAATTAGAACTAAAAAATTATAAGATTGTTTATGTTTACCTGTGTGTCTGATTAAAAAACACTTATTTAAAAATTTATGTTTTTATACTAATGTACCACATACCCTTATGTTACACCACACGTTAAGATATATGAATTACAATTATTTAAATAACTTAGATTATGATGATTATGATACCTACTGAAAGTTTTGACATGTAAAGTACATGGAATTACATATTTTTTAAATATAGCTGCATATTATTAGTATTTTTAACAAACCATTACAAATTTACATATGATTTATTATAAAATATAATGACAGTTTAATGATAACTGGCGATACGATTATTACGATTATCAAAATATATTATAACAAAATTAGGTAAACGAAGTGTAAAAATGTATTGTTTTAATAAATGATATTGCCGTAATCAACTTTTTATTGTAGTAATCAAACTTTTCCGCTACAAAAAAGTTGAACGCGTGTTAAACTGAAAATAATTTCCACGTAATTAATCCAAAATTAGCTGAAACATATGTACCGTAATGATATCGCATGCATGGCGAATAAAATGCTCATTAATATCTGTCGTTCTTTCACTGGCATAATAGACAAGTAACTGTCAAAAAGCAACATCGGTAATGCAGAGTACGAGTATACCGGTTGCTGTTGCTGCGCTGTACACAAAGTGCCAGGAGCAGACATGGCACTATAATTTCAGTATTACTTAGACACAACAAACCGTACATTGCGAACTAGGTTGTTGCGAACTTGCAGGATGAGTAGTATCGCATAATCACATAATTTTGTGCATATTTAGTTCACGTAATAGACAATTATTTAATACATTTACAATTGTTTCTCCTATTCCTTAATTCTACATTAACTACGTAGAATGGGATGTACATATCACGATGTTGTAGATATGACCGCAAAGTGGACAACTAATTTAATTCACTGTAAATGTAATTGTGGTAATAATTATGGTTAGTTTGTAAATGAAAGACTTTAATTATTATTAATAGAAATAATAGTACACAAAATATAAAAGAAAGTGGTGGTTCAACTTCTAAAGACATCAACTCTTAAGTAATAAATATATTTGTTTTTTTTTTATTTGCCATTTGCTTAGAATGTGAAGAGGACGAAGACTACAATAATTATGTACTAAAATTGAATTTTTTGTACTACTGGGCAAAAATTCTAATGTGTCCAACACATTACCTCCCGCCATTATATTAATATATTCAATAATGTTTTTTAAGTGCACTGAAATTTGTATATTTTTAAAATTAGTTTGTTATGATAATTGAGAATATTTTTAATTCATTGCATGCCTAAAATTTGTGTAATCGAAAATAATCTATTTTTGGCGTAACTAAAACCGGAACCGAACTTACCTTCTTGATTCGCGCGAGTTTTGAAAATACTTACATTACATTTAATAATAACGTAATTTGCAAAAAAATTACACTTAGAGGTATTTTTTAGAAAAAACTGTTTAAAGCTTCAAGTAAAGTACTACTTCCGGTTAACCAATTATAGTTAAAATCTAATCCGTTCATCTTATTTGAATATAACTCTTTAATACCTATCATATATTATATTTTTTGCATGTATCGGTTTCGAATTATCATGGACAAAAATCGAAAAACACACAGACACACACATACATACATACAGACATCATTGTAAAAATGGAAAAATCTTACTTACCCTAATTCATGCTCATATGTTGAAAAGTCATACTCAAGAATTTCGACCAAAAACAATACTTCCCTTATTTATGTATTGATAGACTTTTAGAATAAAATGTATATGTAATATGTAAAGTGTTGGAAGCAATGTGACGTATTTGACGAATCCCCCAACAAAGTGAAGAACGCAGACTATTAATATCCCAGTGACGAGTCCTGCTCACATGTCATTCCACCGTCCGTAGATTCCGCCCATTCTTTCCAGTCTTTTGTCATTAGCGCCAGTGAACACTAAAGGCACATGTCAACGTGAAATACATTTCATCTGTTTGTAAAACCACTTCCAACTTTAATAGTTTCAAAGAAAATTAATTTAGACAACTGTCCGGCGGACAGGCAAACAGATTACGCCAGATAAACGACCAGAACTTTTTCAAAAACTAAACGAAAAACTAATCCAGATTTGGAAACAATCCAGGGGATATAATTGTTGGGACATCATCAATTATTCCTTTTCTCTTTTCTCGCCCGGAAACACAATTGATTAATTTAAATTTTCCTTTTCTTCTTGTCATCTGCTTTTTTTGTTGTAATCAACTAAATATATATTCAATACATTGCCAAATTCTGTTTATGATCTTCGTAGTTTAAAAGATCAATTATACATTATCATAATCAAAAGTATATAGCAATCAAGAAATTATATATAATTTTATTTTAACATTATTGTTAGATAACAAACATTATGAAATTTCTTGAAGATCTTATATAGAAACATATCTGTTTTAGTTTATTGTAATCAAATTTGTATTGTGAACTATTCATTATTTTTGCTTGTATTTATAATAAAATCATCATTGATTAGTTATTAATTTGTAATTTAATACATAAAATGAAATATAAATTAGTTTTACAGTAAATTAACTTTTAACATATTTAATCATCTACATCTGTAACACATTACTAAATGGAATAGGCCCTAAATACTGGTATTAGTACCTGTTCCATAACAAGTTTTACTTGCAATGTACTGATAAATGTTATGAGCATGTATTTCTACGAGAAACTTACCTAATGGGTTCCGAACTAATCATATATTAGTAGTAAATTAAATATTGCAGAATAAGAAACATTGCGAAATTGAGTTGAAGATTTTCATTGTTTGAAAGAAATATATCAATTTTTCATTATTGTAATCAAAATTATGTATTATTATAATTCGTTCTTATCAATCTGTTTAGTACTATCTGTGATGATTATTAATTTCCCTCCATGAATGTTGGTAAAAGAATGATTTTTATATAAAAAGTGATTGACGTGAAATGGTTAGTTTCTTGATGAATATTTGTAGGAAGAGTTAAGAGGAAAACTATTCCCATTTGAATGGATAATAGTCGGTGGACATCATCAATTATTTCCCGGCGTGGGAAGACAATGTGTGGGTCTGCTAGCGACAGACGAGCTCCAGTTTAAAACGAACTGTTGTGTTTTTGCCGGGAATCGCGTGTAACTACTCCTGACAAGGGTTCCCTAAGAGAATTATGTTTGGATTTTACAAAACGTGCGTTTTGTTTTACACGGAATGAAATTTCACGTCTGTTCAAATTATTTATTGTTTGTTTCCTATGTTTTGCCAACTCAAGAAATTCTATTTCCCTGCAAAAACTCACAGACTATATTTTACCGCGAAAAGATTATCATCTACTCGGGTATCATTTACCCCAAACTTTTTGCACTTTTAAATTATCAAAAACATTTAGAAGTTTCAGCATACTTACAGTCAGATGGTTTATAACTGCAAGAATGCTGAAATCTAAATAGGAAAAATTATAGTTATTAGTTTTTAGCACAATCCTAGAATGATTTAATACGACGTCAAGATAAAACAATGCAAATTTAAGGATAATTTATCTAATTCGATATAGTATATCTGCTTTTAATAATTAATTTCAATTATTGTGTTTTTATGAAAGAATCCGAATCAGTAGCAATAAAATGTATATTTTAAGTAAACCACCCTTCATTTTGAGAATTTTAATAAAATTCTTTTTAATTTAATTTTAATACTCGTTGTTAATTAATCCTATAAGTAAACAACAAAATTACTTCTTTATTTTACATTATATTGTGGCTTACTAAGCGCAAATGCGCTGAGACGTGATACAATCAGTCAAATGATAACTGAATACTTTAGTCGTCCAGCTAAATCCACAACATTGTTTACTAATTATAGTGTTCTGTTACCGTATTTTACGCGATTGATAGGCAATACATAATGTTGAGCTGCAAAAATTGCAATTAAATAGCCAGATCAAAGACAATTAAAAAAAACATATTTAATAAGCAACTGGATTCGTGATTGTAACGAGAAGAATGCTTTCTTTGATTTCCGAGTTTGCTGTTTGCGGACCATCGTGGTGAAAAAATATAAAGTGAAACTAGGGTGAGAAATTTGTTGCATTTGACTGAGAAAATAAAGAAACCCGAAAACTTATTGCCATAAAACTACAGTGACAAATTAATAAATAAGTTTACCGAAAACAAGGAAAGATGTATTACTTTAAAATTTAAATTAAAACTATAAAGAACATTTAATACCTTTGATTAATATTTTATTTCATTTTTTATTTGATTCAGCACATCCACAAATATATACCACGAGCCGTTACTGCTGGGATTTAAGTCGGTACTAAATAAATAATTAAATTTAAAAAAGTACGCGATTAAAGTTTGTCAAACTCTTGTGTTCACTAAAGGAGGACATCACTATTTCTATTTCTCTTTCACTTACTTCCTATTGGGATTTTTACTAAGTAAAAGGCTTCTAATTCTTATTACATTGTCGTTGATTTCTTACACTTTTTGTGGATGTAGAAGAACAAATGAAGAGTTTTAGTACAAAATGTAGTGATGTACGTTGTACGTGTACTTGTTAGTAAGGTGTTCCCCGTTTTCATGGATCCTAAACTATTGATTGTCGAAGTAACAATGTAGTTGAAGTTAGTTGGAATGATGTAGCTAGAAGTGTATGTATGTGTAAGTGCTGGTTTAATATGAATCCGCCGAATAAAACGAGCCCCGTCTTCTATAATCCCATTATCGACATTTTGTGGCGTTTCTATCCCTGCTCTCTGGCGCTTTGAAGCAATAATGACGTGATTAAATGTTCGTAAAACCGCCGTTGCAATTTCAACGCGACTGTTTCTGATTTTCATGCTGCAATTATCTCAGGCGTAATCACGTTACCCGCCACGAAAAATCACAATCAAATCCTCATCCCGAGTTCTGTCTAATTAAAACTCTCACGGATACATTCCTACACAACAAATACAAAAAAACTCACCCTAAATACATCGCGTCTTGTCATCAAACCTAACTTACAATTCATATCGTTGTAATCACAAAATAATATTTCCATCCCAACATCAAACTACTACAAATCATCTTGGAATCATCAAGAAAGAAATAAATCATATACACATTCAAACAAAACAATTAAAAACACAACTACAAACGATTCATGACTCATCAATATATCATCAATGTAAAAGTTACAATTTTTATTATTGTAATCACAAAATAATTGTAACACATTCATAAAGCATTCACCGAGGCATTCACATATTGTCCTGGAAAATATTACAAACTTAAAGTAAATAACACATAATGACTTACTTTACTCACTTATATATAATATTTATTAAATAAATACTAGCACATTTTGCAGTAACTTGCTTCAAATATGTTTCTACTAAACTAGCCAATCAAAATACACTTACACTGAAAACTCTTATCACTTATGTCATGAGGTTGCTTGAAAAGGAGAATTGTTGTCATTTGTCAATGAAAACAATCACAAAAAATTACAGTTATTTCAAAGCAATGTTACTATTTAATTAATGAAATAGAGTTCTTACAGAATTGAGCTGATATCTACTTTATAATGTGGTTTAAAATGTATTTATTTTGAAAAAATTGTTTTAAATGAAGTAAAAAGATATGATTAAAATATTGGTAACACTTGTAACACATATAATAACCATGATTATCTGTGTAAATTTATTACCTGCATGATTAATTGTAGCATGCGTATATAGATTAGTAATTAATATTTACATTTAAATGTCATGTGTAATTAAAACCAATGTAATTATTTTGGCACAGTGAATAGGGATTAAAAATGTAAATAAATTAATAACTAATACATTATCACCCTGGAGACAAATTATTTTTACCTATTATTTATTTCATTACAATAAAAGTGCAACATAAATTTAATTATTTATTACGTGTCGAAAAGTAAGTTGATTACTTTAATCCTAGTTGATTACAATAAGAAACTATTGTACATTTGTATTCTCCACTAAATTTTGTTACATTTTTCTCTTTTGTATGCTTATCTTGCATCTTGCATTATTTTTTAAATGAGCTACAAGGGTTACAATTATGTACCTTAATATTACTATAATATTACATGACAGTGTGAACAAACAAACTGAGAGTTGATTATAGTACTTTCTTGTTGATTACAATAAGAATCAAAATACTCAATGTCTCAACGATTGCCTGGAGATCGTATGCATTATACATTCCAATAATGATGATAAGATATTATTTTACGGTATTTCAATCTGCAACTATTGTTCTTTCCAGAGCGTTAAATTTCGTAGATTTCCCGTTATATTTTTCCCTTTTTATGTCCATGTTGCATTATCTATTAATCTACAAGGGTAACAATTGTGTTAAGTACTTTAATATTAATAAAATGTGACACGCGAGTATGAAGAAACAAGTAGAGAGTTGATTACGGTACTGTGTAGTTGATTACAATAAGAATCAAAATACCCAATGTATCAACGATTTCTTCGGAGATCTTATGTATACGAACAAGGACGATAAGATGTTATTGTACGGGGTTTAAATCTGCAACTGTTGTACTTTCCACAGCGTTAAATTTCCCGTTACATTTTTCTAACTAATATATTACCACCCTGGAGACAAATTATTTTTAACTATTATTTATTTCATTACAATAAAAGTACAAAATAAATTAAATTATATACTTCCATGTGTCGAGAAGTAAGATGAGAGTTGATTACGTTAGCCCTAGTTGATTACAATAAAAAACCATTATACAATTGTATTCTCCACCGCATTACATTTTCTGTTACATTTTTACCTTTTGTATGTTCATCTTGCATCTTGCATTATTTATTAAGTGAGTTTCAAGGGTCACAATTGTGATATGTACCTTAATATTGATACAATAATACATGGCAGTGTGAATAAAGAAGCTGAGTTGATTACGGTACTTTCTAGTTGATTACAATAAGAAACAAAAACTTAATGTGTCAACGATTGCTTCGTAGTTCGTATGCATTCGAATAAGGATGATAAGCTATTATTTTACGTGTTTTGAATCTGCAACTATTGTACTTTCCACAGTGTTTTATTTCCCGTTACACTTTTCCCTTTTTATGTCCGTGTTGCATTATCTATTAAGTGAGCTACAAGGGTAACAATCGTGTTATGTAGTGTTGATACATTAATACATGGCGTCCCTTCCCCCATAAGAACATTAAGATAAAACTACAAGAAACAAAACTATAAGCATTTAAACCTGAGCGCATTCATGCAGGGTCGCCCTACCACGTCCTGTCCAGAGCTCCACATAAAAACCAACCGGCCACTTATCGCGCCCATTAATCACCCCAATCTAGGTCCGGCCCTGCGCGACAGGTCCGTATCGCGGGAATTGTCACACGGAAATTACGGAAAAGATGGACACTGCGTCATACGCACACTTGATAAGCCGCATTATTACCAATTATGAAAGATAGAATTCTGAATGGATTACGCGTCAAATTTGACGGGCTAAATTGGAAATTTTATCTCGTTTAATGTTTTAATTAAAATTTTAACACTCTAATACTCGGCTCATCAACGATTACTTGTTGCGAATTTTGCTCAAAAAATAATCATACTTGCCGGTTGCGTGTTTATGGAAGTCTTTCATTCCGTCGTATCAATTTCATTCAAATGCTTATGATCTTAGTAGTTCAATGGTTGTTAAACATTAGAGGAAAATAAAATAACTACTTTCCAGACCGTTGAGCTAGTGCTTAGCGTTCAGATTTCACAACCCAAGTGCGAATTCGAATCCCGTGTCGTGTAAACATTGAAATGTTTTCTTTTCATTGTAACATTCATTCATCGATTTTTTCTTTGCACATGTAGAAAAAAAATGTTTTTTAAAAATCAAAAGTAATTATCTTTTCAATTTCTTAATACTTGCTCAATCCTATATAAACCAATTATATTGATAATAATAACAAATATTTTCTCGTGAATATATACGTACTTTTTAATATACACAATAAAGAAGTAGGCTGCATTTATTTACATCCGGATATATAGGGATTTAACATGTTAAATAATATTTTCGTAATTTCCTGTTTCCGTAATTATTTTAAGTAAAAAAACTATAAATAACAGTTGTAGAGCATAAAATTCTTCATCTAAATCAATAAAAAATGACGTTTCTTGTAAGCTAAGAAATTATATTATATTAAAATTGAGAATTGAAGCAAAAATAACAAATGTTTAACGGTTTATCTGTCAAGTTAGCTATGTTAGTTTATTTTTATTATTATTTGTAATTATTGTTTTGTCAAGTTACGATAATAACTATAGCATTTTTTTTTATTTCTTAAATTTAAAATTAATTTATGCAATATTGTTCACTTAACAGTCATTTCAAATAATAATAAAAAAAAAACTAATGCAGCTAACTTGACTGATAAACTTTATACATTTGTTAATTTACCGTTACCCCTATCTTTGGGGTGATTTACGTCATTTTCATACCTAATTTCTGAGCTTACAAGACACATAATTTTGCTTATTGGTTCAGATATAGAAAATTATGCTCTAGAATTGTTATTTGAAGCTTTTTTAGTTTTTACCGAAAATAATTAAAGAAGCAGGATATTACGAAAATTTTATTTTACATATTCCCTATATTCGAGTGTTCAAGTCACCACCCTATATATCTAACATTTCAGTTTTGTAATAATATCTATATTCGAAGACTTCAGTTTCTTTAAAAAGTGACAATTTGCCTTATTGATCAAGGTCAATAATAATTTATTAGATATTGGCCTAAGTTACCATGGTTACGAAATAAACAGGAGGTAGTGAAAAACAATTTCTCATGTTAAACAAAATAGAGTTTAATATGAAAATTTAATCAAAAAAGATTTCTGTTTTCTCGAAGTGTCAAGATCGGTTTGATTACAATACTTTCCTTATTATTTGTATTGGGCATTTAGATTATGCCAATTTTAAAGTCTATTCACGTTTGCAATTTCTAAAATAAAAAGTTGTTGTAGTGGAGTATTTATTTGGGCGCCTTCATGCGGATTTGTGCGTGAGAAGGATTATCTGTAGATCCATGTGATTAGTGTCTGCTGAGACTGGCACGCTCTAAGTCGTCGTTTCCCTTGATTACGAGCCCTTCGCTTCCAACGAATATACTCCCTAAACTACATACCCCTTATATCCCAAAAAAGAAATAAAGTTGACAAACACTTATTGATTATAACAACCAAAATTTTACATCCCCTAATCAAGAACACGAGTCAATCAGATAATGATTGAGGTTTCAAGAATTGATTATATTGAAAATCTAACGAATATACTCCCTTGTGCACTCACTAAACTACGTACATACTTCCCCTTATATCCCAAATTGAAAACTAAATTATCATTAAGCATCAAACAAAATGAGGAGATGAGAATTTTGCATTGTGTTGTTATATTTCAATCTTCTAGAAATTTAAAGCGTAATACACAAGATCTAGTTTTACAATCATTCGTACGCCCAGCGCAGTGCCGATTACAAAATGCAGAGGCAAGAATTCTCCTGCCTCAAACTTCATTAATGTGTCGTCGGCTGGATGGCTGAGCGAGCTACCGTACATCTCTAGCTCGCTGTGACGTCATACGAACCTGAGATCCTCAGTTCAAGTCCCAGCGACCGACAACGTGTGATTTGTCGTAAAATAAAAAACACAGCTACTTGTGTATCACACTCGGATGCTATAGACTTGCCATCTATACATCTTAAATAGAAGTAGCACTGGCAAATGAAACAACCGACAGTACGGCAGTTAGAACTGCGGCTCGGTGTGTTCGGTTGCCCTATGCTCCGTCTGGGAGATTCAGGAACACATTATATTATTAGGACTGTGATGTTCTTACAATGCCACAATCTCAAAGCGTTTATCGATTATTTTTCTCTCGCAGTCTCGCTGCACTATCTGCTTCAGAAAAGGGAATCTTGACATCTTGAGGCATGCCTCAAGTACTTTTTGATTGGTCTGTTTGCACGCGATCGAAGCGAACATGCATAAGCGGGTAGACGTGGACACCGAAAATCTTTGGATATTAAATTAAAGTTTACTTTAAAAAAAATTGCAACAGGTTCTTGTTTTATGCAAATAATAAAGGACGTTCGGAGCACTGATGATATTGCTAATTTTCAGATAATGTTTTTGTTCAGCTCCTATCGCCTGCCTTACCAAAATTTTAGTTCTCGATTAAATTTTATATTTTCCAATTTATTTCTGTTGCTAAAAACGTAGTTCTTGAAGTATATGACTTGTATGTGTCAATGAATGGAAATATAATTTTAATTAACATAAAAGTTGATATAGAGGTAATAATAAAAAATACTGTGATTTCGATAATTGAAAAATTGGAAGTGAAAATTCCTTGTGTATTTCTGCGGCTATTGATTGGCAAAATGAATCAATCACAAAGTATAAAACACTTTTTAAACTCTTTGATATCCCCCTCGGTCAGCATTTGTTAGTGGATAAAAAGCAGTGTGTGTAACCGCGTCCATCATTGGGCAATCTGTCAGTGACGTCACAGTGTCCCAATGCTTGTGTCAGCGTCGCTCCGTGATAGATGCACTCCTGTGGGAAGATAATGTCACTGATTGTTTTTAAAACGGGATAAATGAACACTCGTTTATAATATTCACAAAAACACACCGAAAAAAAGTCTCTATACAGATCTTGCGAATTGGAAGCAAATTTATAAACCAATATTTCATTTCACAATAATTTAAATAATAGTTATAAATCTTACTAAAAAAATTATTTATTTATGATATTGTATTAGTGTTGTTTATAATATCCTCTAGGAAATAAAATAATAATGAAATGATTAGTAATTTGTGATATTTATTGAATGTGGGGCAAACTATTGTAAAGCGTAAAAGTTTCTGAAATGTCATCAATCGAATTTAATTATAAAAGGAGTACTTTATCACAAAGTAAAAATATTAATTACCTACCTTTGAAGTGCAATTTAAAAACTCTTAATTAGGTAACAGAACCGTTCGTTAAGTATACAATTTCTTAATTAAACTGGTATAATTAACATGTTTAGTGTCTCAACACAACACAAATAGAAATAACTGTCTCAAATACCATGAACAAAAACGTCACATGTTAACAAATATCCTTTGACTCATACACGCCTAGTTTCCAGAAAGATGAGACACTGGTATTTATAAGTTGTTACTATTTTCTTTAGTCAGTGCCAATAAAAAAATGTTTTATTTTACACATAACTAGTGCTATGGTTATTCCAACTAGAAAATTTAAGAAAAAACTATGATTTATTGTCAAAATGTTGATTACGATAAAGAAAATCATGATTTCAATTAAGAAATTATTCTTAACAATACGAAAACTAATTATTACATCGAAAAATTACGTTTTGGATATTGTAGACAATAATTATCTTTTTAGGCTTTTTATATATGAAACTATCTTAAGACAAGTATTTCTGATGACAAAAAGGAAATATTTAAATATTTGAAATATGAAAAATAAATATAGATACGTATTTATTTTAAGCTGAGAAATCGAATGGAAATAAAATTATAATTCTAGTTTACTTACATTTTTTGGGGATGTATTTTATCACCTAAAACTAAAACTAGGTAGGCAGTTTTTCTAATATCTCTAACTCCAACTAACTGTATGTATTCTTGTCTATCAATTTTTTCAATTTTTACTGATTTAATTTCTACGAATGTATATGTTAAACAATTTACATCAATTATGACTTTACATACAACATCCATCTCATATTTTTATTTTACTTTGATAATCTAGAGAATTTTTTATGAGAATTAATACATCTTCTCAGGGATTGGTATTTACTTAAATGCAGATACAAATTGATTACATTAAGCAATTCTTTTTATACTTATACATATATTAAAGTTTTTATAGTATTTATTTAAGTGTTACTGTTTGTACATTGTACGTGCAATATAATTGATTACGATCACAATAAAGAAGTAATTGATGGCAATATGGAAATGGTGATTGCAACAATGATAGAGTTGTGGTAATTTTGGGTGAAGCTGTACGTAATATGAGGATATTTAGGCTTCCCCAAACAACAAATAAAAATAATTCTGGTAAAATATGATCGATTACGGGTGATATTATTGGAATCGTCCCCGCGGAATATGAAACAGAAACAGCAGTGAGCAGGGGTAGTTAAAAAACCGAATCGATTGCTGCAGCGATGGTTTTTATGTCCCTCGCCCTTCTATAATAAAATTTCCCTATAGAGGGCGAACGCTCTCTTATTAATCTGCTGGTCCAAGTGTCATATTTTACACTCCACCTTCGGTAAATCCGAACCAGGCTTATAACAGCCTCTTCAGTCCAGATGTTCCGAAGAACTTTATTATTGGCAAAAACAACTACCCAATCATAGAAATTGCACATGCATTTCACATTCACATTCAAATGCAACGATAAATTATGTAAGATCGTTGATTGAAAAATATATAGATAGCTTATGAGAAAATTTGTTTCACATACATAACTGTGTGTCTGGTTGCATTTGGGTTAATATCAGACGTTGCTGTCAAATATTATAAAAAAGAGCAAACGTCAAATAATTAATAATACAAATTAGTTCTATTTTAAAATATACTAATGAATTATTGGAAGAACCATTTTAATAGATACCAAAAAATTCAGTAAATATGTAAAACATCTTTATTTATCTGATATTTTTGTCTGTTTAATTCCGTAAAGTAGTTCATGGAATTATGAACGAGATGGCTCTGTCGAATCTGATTCCAAAGCAGCAGTACGTGAAAACATACAGGCTTGCCTGTCTATATATTTTTCAATCAACGGTAAGATCTTAGTTTTTCTTTAGAATTAAAATATATTTTAGCTCAAATCTTGCAAAATTAGTAAATTGGTAAAGTCAGTTTAATTTTAAAGGTGACATTTAGACAAAAGTGGATTGAAATTGTAATAAATAAAATTTTATTTATTTATCTATCAAGATAAAAACTTAAATATATTACTGACGGCTTATATGACTAGATACAGACTTGCCTATATTGTACGTGTTAAATTTTTGGCCAAACCTAAAGAAGGATGGATATACTGTTTCCATCCTTTTTTTAGAGGCGGAAGTATGAATTAAACGTCAAATTTAAAACCCGTCATGACATATCAGACATTGTACACAATGGGGTATTCCAAGTTTTTTTCATTTTTTAATATGTTATTCTATGCATAAAAATATTACACCCGTATTTTTTCTTTTCGCCGAAAGGTTTCAAACACTCCAGAAATAAATTTTTAAAGTTTCAATAAATTACACCCTAGAAAATCGGCCGTGCGTGTGACGTCACAGGCACTGAGAATCAGCTGAGAACATCATTCGTAGGTCTGAGTCAGAGGCGTGGCGCGTTCGAACAAGAGCCAATAGGCTGCCGCGAGTGCCTTCTTCGTCAAAACAAGGCTGATACTGAATTTTACGTACTCGATTCAAATGCATTACAATTTCATTTTGATATTATGGTATTAAAAGTCAGAAAAATAATGATTATATTCACTTTAATATTACTTATATATGGTAAACAATGATATCCAATAAGAATTTCTTTAAAATCCGTAGGCTTGGAATACCCCATTGTCAATATGCTTTGAACATAAATTGGAAGAATAATTATGAATTACGATCATATAAAAAAATATGTGACTTGTATTGTCACTAACACTTGCAATAATAGATATTTGAATTGGTAATGCAAGCAAGGGGAATATGTTTTGTCCTTCTATGTTTGACCAAAATATGCCCTGTCTTACTTATCTAGTGATGATCAAATCTTATTGTGGATTACTGATTGGCACAATCAAATATATCATTGTTGTTATTTACAATAAAGTAGGCACTACTTTATTGTAAATAACAACAATGTTATATTTGCATCGTAGATGGAAAAGAATTTGACTATAAGATTCGAACTAGATTAAAAATATTTAATATTTGAAAGATTAGTATATCGATCTATTACAACTTGTAGCGTATATGACTATTAACTGTTATTAAGATTATTTATAATCTGTTAAATATAATCAGAGAACTAGTAAATCTCTATAAATCTTCGAAAAGAAAACACTTCTGAAACGTTTTTTGCTTCGTTGACAAGTTTTCCTGTTGTAATCAACATCTAAAAGTGAAAAAATGCTAACCAATATCGAATTTCGTTGAAGAGAAATTCTTATCGGCTGTCTAGTTTGAGGGAAGAGCAGTTAAAATTAGAAGCACGTGTCCACGGGCTTTAAAACTAGATGTAGCGTAAAGACGCCAGCGATGACGGCTGGTAATCCACCCGAAGATTCCTAGACGATGTTCGCTTGTTTACGCTGGTAATTGTTCGAGAAGATGTTTCCTATATCCAGGAAGTATGACAAGAATTCAAAATGGCGCACGATTTGTCAAAGAGCACATATTAGGATTATTGAAAATAAAATTAAATTGCCCATTTCCTACCCTTTGAAATTCATTCTTCTTTGTGAATAAATTGGAAAATATTTTAATGGGTTTTATTGGTTTCAGGTACGTTCCAATTTCCGCCTTCGTCAGTAAGTAAATATAAATTCATTTCACCCAAATCCACATTAATCTCTTATTGAATAATTATTTTCAATAATTATTAACGTAAATTAATTAATATCTATAAATCTCAATTTGTTTCAACGGATTTTCAATACGTCAACGTAATTAATAATTTAGAGTAAAATAATTCAAAATTTATATAAATTCATCATTAACACATCAAACACCGTCAAATTTCTCTTAATTTTGTGGTGAAATTCGTTTTAAATGAATACATGTACTTTAATCAAAGTGCGTTGTAGTAATCAACAAAAAATTGGACTAGTTTTAACTGACAATGTTTAAGACTTGGATTTCTATTCGCCGAGTTAAATTCTGTAGTAAGTTCATAATTTCTCCTATTTTCCAACCGTCAAATTCTCTTTTTAGTTCGTAGTTTAATCCGTTGTATCACCCAATTTTTCTTTTACTACTGTACTGAAAGAGGAATAAACGCGTATCATATAATTTAATCAAGTGAAAGAGCTTTTAGAAAACTATTTCCCATGTTGAAACGCATAGCACAAAAATGATTACAAGCGAATGAATGTGTTGCCGCGTGCCAAAACATATTTTATACCCAACAAAAGTGTAAAATATATAGTGAAGGAAAGCATACAAGGAACATAATTTTAATTTAGTTTTCGTGCTGGTGCTTTTTGGCTTGGTGCCACAGGGATTTTGGCAGTACCAACCCACCTCCATGAATATATCATTGTTGAACAGTTGAATTTATTGCAAAAAGACAATTTTGACAAATAATTTCCCTGATTGCAATCAATGAAAAGGATTTATGATTGTTAGATGTAATTTACAGAGATGGAAGATACGGACTTTAAACTTACAAACTCAAAGCCGATTACCTCGCTCTATGTCTGTCTATTAAGAAGAATTACTGGAAAGGATTATTAAACGACTGTCTATCAATACTTTTCGATCAAATCGTTGTTGGAATCAACATCATTTTACCGATTACGATATATGTAATCGGAGATTCATTCAATTTACAGTTCTTTGTTGTAATCAACGTATTTCTTAATAGACATTTTCTTGTTACCTTCCGCTTATCAATATATAGATAAGGGAGCTATTGTTTTTGGCCAAATTTCTCGAGAATGGGTTTTCAACATATGAGCACGAATTAGAGTCTCTAGAATACGATTTTACAATTGTTTCCGTGATGTCTGTATGTGCCTGTGTGTGTCTGTGACTGTGTTTCTGTGTGTGTGTGAATTATATTCAAATATGATGAACTGACTAGATTTTGATTACAATTGGTTAATCGGAAGTAGTACTTTACTTGAAGCTTTAAACAGTTTTTCCTAAAAAATACCTCTAAATACAATTTATTACAAATTACGTTATTATTAAATATAAAGATTTTTTAATTTTCTACCTGTGTGCATAATTACATTTATATAAACAGAAAAAATATATAAATTATAATAATTTTATTCATATGGTCACAAAATTTGACATATGATGTCAAAAGATAAAATAAGTAAATAGTAGTAGTAATCTTATTGTAAAACTAAAGAGATGGAAGAAATATATAAGGAAAATATTTGCATGCGTGAATCAAGGTAAGTTCGGTTCCAGTTTTAGTAACGCCAAAAAACAACTGTTTTTTTTTGGTCATACGAATTTTATGAAGGATACAAACTTATATTAAAACTACAAATTAAAAGTACTAAAAATCTTATATAGGATATATTACTACAGTGTCGGGAGGTAATGTGTTGGACATCAAATTTTTTAATTTTGGTTGATTACATCAATATTTTCTAAATCTTATCTGGTAGGAAGTCAATGTCTTATCTGTGGTGATTCGGTTTAAAACAAACCAATTTGAAGGGCGCCATGAATAAAAAGCAAGTAAATAAATCTGTTATCGGCGGAATCAGGGATGTAGGGAATGCGTCTCATAACGCGAGACGTTCCGGCAGTGTTATCGGCTTGAAGCACGCGTCGCATAGCGTCGAACTGCGGCACGACGAACAGGGTACAGTCGGGGAAAGATTCCACCCTGCTTACAACATTCACTGCATCACAGAATCCAACACACTAGCTGAACAAACGGTACATTACTAACATCTACTTAACGTCATCAAAGTGAAAAAAAACGAAGCAAATTAATTTCATTTTGATTACAACAATGAAATGTTGTTTGTGATTGCTATTTTCCAATATCTGTGATTTTAAAGTGTGATTGTGATTAGACTACAATGTATTGTAGATAATTTTTGTATTATTTACTACTGCTACACGAACAGGGTACAGTTGGGTAGATTCCACTCTGCTTACAACATTCACTGCATCACAGAATCCATCACATTGGCCTTCCAAAGGGTACATTACTACTCACATTGCCTTAACTTCATCAAAGTGAAGTAGGCGAAGGAAATGAATTTCATTTTGATTACAACACCAACTTCGTAGTGTTATTTGTCATTGCTACTTTCCAATATCTGTGATTTTAAAGTGTGATTGTGATTAGACTACAATGTATTGTAGATAGTTTTAGTATTACTTACTACTGCTACTACCTAGCTTTCATATACATCGCAAGTTCTAAATTCTACCATCAAGAGACAAATGACAAGACAAATTTCCTAATGAGCAAGTTGCGAATAGTTTGTTTGAGAATTTTCGTTACTAATCAGAATAGTTACTTCGTGAAACATTTAACAGCGTTTAGTGACTCTGATTACGAATCACAGCTTTATAAAATATTGGATAACAAAACGACCTGTTATTTTTACCTCTCACCATTCAGCAAGAGAGGTATTGGAACATGCTAAAAATCGGATAGTGAGTTTTCAATGGATAATCATGTGTTGAAGTCCCTAGAACACTATTTTATTATTTTTACGATGATGTCTGTCCGTGTATGTATATGGATAGATTACTCAAATACTAGCGAATAAAGAAAGTTGAATTTTTGTACATACTATTTTGACATTCTAGATTAGATCTGATTAGATTTTTGTGTTAATCATGCAGCCGGAAATGAAGTTTCCATGAAGATCTAAAGTGTTTTTCTGAAATATGTTAATTAATTATGAAAATATGAGAATTTTTGTAAATAATTTAATATTATGTAATTAGCTAAAATTTTATAGTTTAAATTTGTTTCTACTTAGTCCCATGTAAATATTATTAAATAAATGTTTCATATTTGACAGTGACAGTTATTATAGTTAACAATGAACATATTATAAAAATAATTATTGAATACTCTAAAAAGAATTGTACCAATACTGTAAGTACTAATTATTTTAATAATTCAGATTACCGTGTCAACAGTCAATAAGTAATATTAAAAATAAAACTAGAACAACAATATTACTTACAGCCGAATTCAGAATTTTGATTCCATCCTGTATATACATGAATATTAATAAAAAGTGTGTAGAGGACATGTGAGAGGTTATGCGCTGGCTACATCAGATTTTTTAATATGAGTGACTAAATTATAGTTAATGAAATACCGTTAATCACTTGATAAACATTCTTATCTAAAATTATTTATTACTAAAATAATAAATAGTATTCTTTTGGGATTAAAGCTCAAAATGCTGCTAAAAAATACTTTAATTTTAAAATGATTGATAAGTACGATAAATAAGTAAGCAAAATTCTAGATAACTTTTGATGTTACTTACGTTACAATATGAGTCACTTCAGTATTATTTTTTTTTTTATTATAGTAAAGAAATTGATATTTTATTTTAAATTATAGAGATATAATCTTGATAACAACAACTAAATTAAAATTTAAGAAATTTTATTAAGTTGATTACAACAAGTAAATTTAAGATTCTATCACATTGAATGAATTTTTGAGATTCTAGAAGATTCCGAAGAAATATAATGTTGGTTATAAGAATAGAATGTAATTTTGGGGATTGGGAGTTGAGCAAATATTCCTGTGCGAGCCCTCAGAACAAAGTCAGCGACCCTTGTTATCAGCGTAGCATTACCCTACGTAGACGTAGCTTCCGTGTCACGATAACCAACTTACACGGTGCTATCTCTCGAATATGATGACATATGAGCAGCTAAACTGATTAGCACGCAAGTGTCTCATGGAAATGTTTTTTTCCTAGTACAGAAACCGCCATTAGACTTGTAGATTATTTATGATGGAAGATGCTGTCGTTAAATATGTAGATTTTATCTTAACTTGCTCTTTGATGTCGGAATTAAATCATATACAAGGTAATGTAAAATTTGTAAGTGGATGCGTGGTTTATAATCGCTTAGACAACTCACACTACAGCCAAATTTATGCTTATTTGACGCACTACCTTCGGAAATAACGAAATATATTCTCAATTAATGTTGCCGCGAAAATTAAATAATTTTGTGTAATGCGATAAGGAATAGTAAATAAAATTTTCAAAAGATGATATATTTCGAAAGGAAGATCGCATATATGAAACGAGTGGAAGTTGAGGAATGATTATCTGTAGAATGATCTTACTTTCAAGTTGAATTAGTTTAAATGAAATGCAGCAAAAAATGTGTATAATATAACATACAAGGAAGCCATGCAGTGTCCACATCTGATTTTTTAAAAATAAAGTCATATATTTTTTATCCAATCGTTGTTTAATAAATGATAAATGATATAAAGAATCTATAAAATGCAATTACTTACAGGACATTACAATACCTATAGATAGAAAATTAATAGTTATTTGTGTATCAAGAGCGTAAAGTGAATATTTATTATTCGTGTTCGTAAATTGAATCGAGCTAGAGCAACAAAGATACTTTACGCTAGAGATGCACACATAATTTTTTCTACGACTTTAGTAACGAAATAAAAAAATAATAATACCTATTTAGTAAGTTCAATTCAATCTTAACCAATTTCCTACCAATAATCTAAGCGAGCAAATTAAGTACTTTACCGCTCGTTGCTATGGAGACACGCCGTAAAGTATTATTTTGCTCGTTCCTCAGTAATCATTAACTTTACGATGACAAAAGAGAGCATAAATATCAACCTTTCATGGTGGTCGTAGAAAAAAATAATTATTTTACATATTTTTTCCAAAAGACAGTAATTACTTCTATGCTTATCAATCTTTCCAGAGTATCATACAATATCAGCTTCTTAAATATCTATATTTATAGTTATTTAGTTATATTACACATTATACGTGCGGTAGGTTGCATTTTACAAGGCGAGGTTCTATATTGAAGCACAATTCGAAGTGTATAGTGTTTTAATAAAACCGAGCGATGTACAAACACTTTTTTTTGCCAACAAAGACGCCTTGGAAAAAACAAAATGTCAAATAAAAAATGTATTTCTTCAAGATTTTATTAAACGATAAATAGCGATAGAGAGCATTTTTGTAAGCGCCTTTATTATTACAGTAAATATTTTTTCAATAAACTCTAAAAACCAAAAAATTATCGAATTGCGTAAAATCGCTACTACCGGACATGTTACAGATATGTGATTTTTATGTTACACTTCAGGAGATCAAAAATATACTTCTAAATAATAACAACTTTACAATACTGTGTAAATAATAAAGTTATAACACATTAATAAATAATTTATTATAATAATATCACATACTGAGGCGATATTAAGATGAGACCAGACTGAAGTCTCATCTCGCGGCAACAGTATTCTCAACGAAATAATGAAATGTTTGTGGCGCAACAAACGATTTGAGCAAAATGAACAGAGTCATTGTTGCGGTATGCAATTCATTACAGCAATCAAAGCAGCGTTTCCAACAGTTTATAATGCAAGTGTAAGCGAAAGTGATCATTATTTGAATGAAACTGGCCACCCCTACATACGTATCGTTCTCATAATGACCAGCACACATATCGATCCCGGCTCCCCTCGTAATCTCCACATTCTGAAAACATTTCAATGATCGCGTAATCCGCCCTAATCCGTGCACGGCGCTCAAATTGAGAAAACAAGTCTTCGCTGCTTCTTTTCACACATGCAGGCCATGTTGACAAACATTGCTGACTACCTTATTACTTACAAGTATTATGAATGTCTACTCGTCTGTACGTACAAGCATAACTGGGGCTAGCTAATCCTAGTACGAACATTCAATCACGTACACATACTTCAACTAATCTTCTTCAAGAGTGACTATTTTTGCCAGATCTTAAAACAGATTCATTTTTTCTATGCTCTAGCGAAAACTGTTGATTATAACATCATTTGCTTTCGTTACAGTTGATTACTGTAATCAACTATTTTTGCGAGTCGAGATAAATACAGATCTTATTTTTATGTAGACAACTCTCACTCATTGATTACTATGAAGTTTTAACATACTTAAACTAATCCTCTTCAATGGTAACTATTTCCTTCAATATCTTAAAACTTCATTTTTTTATGCTCTAGCGAAATCTATTGATTACAACATCATTTGCTTTCGTTTCAATAGATTACTGTAATAAACTATTTTTGCGAGTTGAGATAAATACAGATCTGATTTTTATGTAGACAAATCTCACTCATTGATTACTAAGAAATTTTAACATACTTAAACTAATCATCTTCAAGGGTAACTATTTCTTTCATATTTTAAAACGGATTCATTATTTTTATGCTCTAGCGAAATCTGTTGATTACAACATCATTTGCTTTCATTTCAATTGATTACTGTAATCAGCTATTTTTGTAAGTTCTTATTTTTATGTAGGTAAACCTTTGTCATTGATCTCAGTATGAAATTTTATGGAAAGACACAAAATTTTAATATTGAAGAACACATAAATAATGACTTACCATTCTTGTAGGATGAGGTGATGAAATTAAGACAGGGTGAAGAAATCTGGAAATCCCTGTGAGGTGTGTAAAGGGTAATGGTCCGTAGGTTTACTGGACGATAATGGCACTACTAAACTAGGGGAATACTGCCATCTGTGATCCCTATCGTTGAATTATTTGTCTGCCAAAGGTGCACAATCTACCGTAGATTACATCCAAAAAAGAAAGTCGAGAAAAGAACTGTAGATTTGCAATTTTATTATACAAAACGTTCTAATTTTTATTTATTGTTACTTGTAAAACATGCAACATAGGTAAAAATAATTGAGCGTGAGATCTGAAGTTCAAATCCAAATAAAAATATCGTTGCCGTGGTACGGAACTTAAATATAAGCTGTAGGTTTCTTGCCAGCTGATAATACAACTACAACATACAAGTAAAATTTGTCATATCAAAGTTTACCCTTGTTATCATGAATTTTCTAACTAACTACAATCGCATTCACAAAAATTAAGAAGTATATTATTTAGTTCCCACGACAACTCCATTAGTTTGGTGGAATTAGCAATATTTGTTGTTGATGACAACCTAGAAGTAAAATACTTTGATTATACGCATGTGCACAATATTCATTCAAGTATGGTTACTACATACTACAACATACAAGTAAAATTTGTCATATCAAAGTTTACCCTTGTTATCATGAATTTTCTAACTAACTACAATCGCATTCACAAAAATTAAGAAGTACATTATTTAGTTCCCACGACAACTCCATTAGTTTGGTGGAATTAGCAATATTTGTTGTTGATGACAACCTAGAAGTAAAATACTTTGATTATACGCATGTGCACAATATTCATTCAAGTATGGTTATAATCATTTTTTTATTAAATTCGTTGTACGTGGAACAGAAATTATTTTATAATTAGTAGTAATTAATTTTTGTTCTGATTTTTAACGTTCATCTCGATCTTCCACTGAAATAAAGAATACATATATTTAATCATGAAATCATATCCACACTTACTTTTTTAAGTTGTGTCCATTTGATTTTGAAATGTGACGGGTCTGACAAGTATTCCCTAAGTTGACTCATAAAATAAACGCTTCAATACATAGCTGTCAGAAAGTCAGAATAGGTAGTTGTGGCGTAGAAACAGTCAAAAATGACATGTAGATCATGACAGCAAAGTTGTGGTGACTTAATAATCATTTTTACCCCGCAAGAATTATGACTAAATTTTATCGATTAAAGTCATAATTAGAATTATATCCATTAATTTATTATTGATTATTTCTTGAATGATAACAAATCAAGCAAAAAATTTTTCACATCAACAAAATGTAACCGTGACGATGGTGACGATGATACTGTGGTTTTATCAAATGAAGTATTCTGATTGTGTGAGAATGACATGTATGGAATAATCAAATAAAAATATTATACGTATGTAGGTAGGTATTTGTTTTTGATTTTGGAAAAATCCCGATAGAAAACGACTAATAGTTTATAAGATAAAATAAAAACAAAAGTGTGATGTGCTCTTTTAATGATGTAAGTGTGTAACAAACTGTTGTTCAATCGAAGATTCTACGTCACAGGACACTTTTAAAAAATTTTAAATACATATTTACAAATATTTTATAACAACTTTTACATATTTATGCTGTACATAACCTAAATATTAACATTAAATTATAAATTTCTTTAAAAAAAAAGTCGATGAGTTGTTAATTTGAGTGATTGTATGGTTTGGGCGGGGATAGTAAGGTGAAATTATAAGTTGTTTTGATAAAAAGGTCGGAAGGCAGAATCCATTAGAGAGCGATTTGGCGCCAATAGTGTTCGGGGGTATAAATTCCGGGCATTTGTACGTGTTGTGGCCGGTCCGGAGCCTGCAGTTGTTATAAGTTAGAAAAGTGTTTACCTCGGCCACCTATGTTTCACAGTAATCCGGTGAAGTTTATTTAACTGGTCTCCACCGGGGATTTATCGCTTGCAGCCCGCCGTTTTCGACTCGCATGAAATATGATTGGCTTTTAATGTTGGTCTTTTTTCCAGCCAGCGTGCGCCTATAAATCGCTGCTTTGATTTGTTCGAGTTGTTTTTGTCTCCGCGAAATGGGCCAAGTCAACTGTGTAAGATTATTTGCTCGTGGAAGTCATCATGTGATATATAGAAATTGAAAGCAAACGCTTCGGTGAATTATCCGTTAATGACATTTCCAAACACAAATCATTTTCTCTTTATTTATTTTCCATTTTCTCCCGGGCCTATGTTCACGCTTTTTTCCCTTTCCTTCCTTCTTATCATATTCCTTTATCATTTTTAATCAAATTTCTATTCTTTGTATCACCATTCAATAATATTCAATACCAAGTTTTCTTATAATCAATAAAATCTTCTTTCTACCATTATCTTTTTGATACACAGTTGTGACATCAATTATTGTTTATTATCATCCCTGCATTCTTTCTTTATCTATTAATAATAGTCACATTATTTTCGATTATTGCTATACTATTATTTTCCTAGTACAAATGCTATAATATTTAGTTCCGCGTTGATTATTTTATCAACTGCTTATTAATAATATTAATAATATATTTAACAAAGAATTGGATATATATGAAGAGTAGAAGAAAAGGATAAAATAAGATCAATAGTGACAGAGACGCACCCAGATATTTTGTTTTTTGGAGGGGATTTTCAAATCTAATTTATTCATTTTATGTTGCACAGTATTGCTATCTCGTAGTACTTTATAAAACAATAAATAAAAAAAAACTTATCGCAGGACAAAGGGCTACTGTATTCTACCTACAGTCTCGGGTTTTTTATCATAATATTTTCTCTTATTTTTTCGACAGTTTACAGGCTAATACTCTTTTTTGAGTAATATTTCCATACTTTCCTCTTCTTAGGTAAGTATTGAAATTTCGTATATTTTTAATAAACTTGAGAACTCATCATAAAGATCAATAACTTCAACAAAGCCCATATCGATTTACTGTAGTTTTTTCTTGATAATGGAACCCCGAAAATAAGAATTTCCATATTATTTTCATGATCAAAGTTACTATACATTCCATTTTACTCTAAATTAATTTTTTAGATGTGTCATTTTCAATCTTCTATAATGATACATAAGGTTTTGCTTGGTTGTTTTAATGGTATCTTAAAATCTTATGTTATGAATCTATGTATTTAGACCGTACATTGTTTCTCTTTGTAGTAGTATAACATATTAAACAAATTTAAAATCGTCCAATCAATTGTTCTCTATTTAAAAAAAAAACAATTCGGAATAAGGAGAACAAACAATGAATTCATTTCATAGAAATAATATATTAACGATTACATAAAATTGACATGCATTATGTAATCAGTACATATTTTTTTATTTTAATAAAGTACCTAATTAATTTCGGGGGGTGTTTGAACTCCGAAAACCTCCCTTTGGGTGCGCCACTGAATAGTTGAGTGGAGTCTAGGCGGAAGAAGAAGATGAGATAGACCCAGTTCAACATGGCTAAGAGAAGTGGAAGAAGACCTAAAAGCAACAGGAATTAACAATTGGAAGAGCAAAACAAAAGACAGGACATTGTGGAAGAAGATCATAAAAACATCTACGGAATAGTAATGGAGATTGATCCACTCCAATAAACGTAGGATCTAGAAAGCTTCAGAGGAAGCGGCGCAACCCCATGGGGGTGTTAAGCCATTCTATATTATAATATATGTTAGTCTTGATACTTCTTTCTAAAACTTTATTTTTAGTTCGTTATTATCGTTTTTTAGTTCTAATTCTTGATTACAGCAGAGAAACAGCTGATTACAGTAATGTAAAAAGATTTTAAATTGTACATTTTAGCAGAATATGAAGCTTGAAGAGACTGTATTTCATTATTTATTAAAAGAGCAAAAAGAAAATGATAAAATTTTATATACATTTAAAATTCATTTCAACTGGTGAGTAATGAAAAATACAAGTCATATTACATTTGGAATTTAGAGTTGGCAAACATCTGAATACATCGTCGTGCAGTGTTTTATTTTGTCCGTATTTTTACGTCGCTGTGGAAATGTAAATATTCATTATATTAAGGAAGAGAAATGCAATTTATGTGAAAAAGTTATTTCATTTTTGTATTCGTTTTTACAAAGGAAAGTTGTGAAGCACTTGGGTTAATCTTTGCCGAATTTCGCACGGACAATAAAGCAGCTAAGGGTTAAACACTTGGCTCACAATATAACGTGTTGGTAATTTAGTGAGTGCTGTTTGTTTGCGACTTCCAAACTTCGCCACTGCGTTTTTCTCGCCGTGATCAATGTGTTTGTCAACGTGTTTTCAATAATCCCCCCACACGTGCATAAATTTCAATTATGTTTTCACTCATGACAAACCAAAATACCAAGGATGATTGATATCAGTGATAATTTCCGCAAATAAATATTCCTTTTCACAAACATCAACTTTAAATCATCGCTTTACTCGCGGGTCAAAGTTCCGATTGATTACAACAATGCGCATTATGCATTGTAGCAGTTTACAACATTTATTACATCACACCATTGTTCTCTGTCAAATTGGTTACAATTAGTGAAACAAAATTACCAAAATTTTAATCAAATTCAGTTCAAATCAGATAAAAAAGTAACTATAGATGTTGAAACGAGGTGACATGACTTTTTCATAACGCTCAATTCAATTAGTGAAATTTCGTATTCAGGCTCTCACTGAAAGTTTTTTTCTATCCATTTTTTAAGAAGGTCAAAAGCTAAAGAAATAGTAGCGAAACTAGTACTGCTAGAATATAACATATACTACAAGTATATCAGAGCATGTCTGTACAGATTATGTCTATGAAATTGCTACAACAAATAAATTCCATGGATATGAGGTATTATTTTGTAAATATTTCCACATAAATTTTCTTCAAAGGTAGTATTACAATCACATCATTGGTTATAATAATCAAAAAACATCCATAAAACATCAAATTTGCATTATTTTAGTAAATTCTGAAATCCATTTCTTCAAAATTTTCCAGTCTTATACCATAATTATTAGATCATTTTCTTATTTATTCTCATAACTTCCATTCTCATTTTCACAAATACTATAAAATTGATTACTAGAATACAACGAAAAAAATATATATTTTAATTTTTAATAAATTGTTTAATAACAATACTTTCATTTCCATTCATACATACTTAGAATTGATTGTAACAATGGAGCAAAAAAACATCTTCTTCTATTAGGATTCTTATATTACGGCTTACTAGATTCTCTTCAATCAATTTCTTTCAAACTTTTTTGTTCTCTGCCATTGTTTTCAGATTATTCTATATTTTTCTTTCTATTTCTATTTTATCAATCAAGTTCTTGATTCTTTTTCTTTTTTCTTGTTTGTTCATTATTTTGATGTATTTAAACCACTAAGGTTTATCATTTTATTTCTACACTTTATTCTTCTTATAATTTCATCCCTACTGATTATCTTTTAGTTACGTTGTGTCATATTTCACTAACTTACAATATCGATGGCTGTGCAATGATATTATAAATTAATTAATTTCATTTGTATTTAATTTATCTACATTTATCTACAATCATATCATAACACTATATAATTTATAAATTAGTCACGATGGTTATTATATTTTTATAAAAATTTGAATATACAAAGTGGAAATTTTATTATTATTATGTTTATTAGATTCTTTTTGATTCACAATAATAAATTTGATTACTACAATATTGAAAGCTAAATTGATTACATCAATGAATAGTATGTAATCTGGTATGTTGTAGACAAAATATGTGGAGTTTTGTGTTAAAACTGCGTGATTAGTGCACGGAATGCAGTAATTTTGTTTATAAAGCAGGGAGATTGTTATAATGATGTTACAGTTCGCAACAAATCCGCAAACATCACCCCGCATGTCGAGCAAAGCACAGCAGAATGTTGCAGATGTAAATACTGCCCGGAATACACAGTTCATTTGCAGCGCAATAATACCTGCACTACCAGCAAACAGACGCTCCATTTATATTTGATATTAATTACTGCTCACAAAGAATACATCACCAACAAAATATTACATTATTCTAAGCGCCAATATTTATTTTATACCAGCTAGTTTATTAAACTCTATTGTGTCTTTGTTTATCAAAAAAATTTAATCGCTCAGTGATTTTCGAGCAAAAAAATTGTTTGTTAAAATGCATAATGTAACGTCCGATATTTTTAAATGTACGTGTAATTTTATTTTTAACTTCAAAAAGAGATGAAAGTAATTTAAAGTATGTAAAGGACAAAGTGTTTGTGCCAAATTGTTCCATATTACATATTCTGTACTACAAAAATAATGCGACAATAAGATTACATAAATGAACTATTTGTCATACTGCTATACATATTATAGTAATCAAGGATTAGAAGTAATTTTTTCTGATATGTTTTATTATTTTTAACATTTATTTTAAATTTTATTGTAATCACCATTTTTAGTGTAGTAATCAAGGATTAAAAGTAAAATTCTCTGCAATATAGTTAATGAATGAGTCATTTTGGTAATCATTCGCTATACATATTATAGTAATCAAGGATTAGAAGTAATTTTTTTCTTGATATATACTTTTATTTTAAATTTTATTGTAATCACAAGTTTCAGTGTATTAATCAAGGATTAAAAGTAAAATTCTGTGTAGTATAGTTAATGAATTTAATAAATTTTATAATTTTGGTAATTTTTGTAGGGGTCGTGATGTTTTGCAAGTTTTAAAGTATTGAAATAAAAATTCGTGGTGTAATGTAGGAGATTAGAGTAAATGATTCGTCCCCAGCGAGTATCATATGAAAAATCCGGGCAAACAGGCGTTTTTCCCCCGGTAATAAAGTCGTCCTGTCGCTGTCCTACAGGACATTAGCCAGCCTCATGTCGGGATGAAATTAATGAGTTTTTACACGACGCGCCGCAAGTGGCTTTTGATGGCGCCACCGTACTCATCTTTCTTCGCCCGTCTTTTTGTTGCCTCACCTGCTTTTAACTTGCCTCATTTACATCGCTTCTAATTGCCACTATTTGTCAATATAATACACGCTCTCATTCATTTCACGCCTTTTGCTAAAAATAATTCAAATCAAATTGCCAGGAAACAAGTACACTATATTTAAATCACAAAACAATTTCAGTATTGCTTTAATATATCTATGCTAGTGTTTACTCTAGTTCTTGCTCTGTTAAAACCGGAGCACACTCACTAAGAATCTAGAGCAACAATATATGCTCTGGTTTGGTACTATGGACTAATTTTTGCATATACCGGAGCATAAAATCTACTCTAATTTATTTGCACACTGTTCTTTAATGTTTACTCTAATTCTTACCTTTAGTGAAACGGCAGCACATTCTGGAGCTTCAATATTTGCTTTGGATTATGCTTTATTTTCAAAAGATGAAGAATTAAAGTAAACACTTCAGAATGATCTGATTCCTTACCCACAGAAACAAATAATAAAGAGAAAATATCTGCCTTAGATTGCCTTCTAGTTTAAGAGGGTCAATAGTTAGAACTCTAATTCTTAACTTAGTGACACCAGATCATAATCCAAAGCAGTTATTTGAATTAAATGTGCTTTATCTTTAGCAGATGAATAGAGTTAAGTAGTATATCCGTACGCATCTCTCTGTTTTACCTGGAAGACTGATGTTTAATTAATTGATATTCAATCTTTGAATGTAGATTATTAATAGGATTCTTTAAACGACAATTTCACTCATAATTTGTCATCCAATTAAATCACAATATGTAGTTGAATTGAACCAATCAGATTCAAATCTAACTGATAATTATCAGTTACTGGCAATTGCCGTGAAATTTACACGACTAAATAGACGTTGCGTAGATACAACGTCCGTCAAAATCGTGACAAGTAATTAATTGAAAAAATGTACATATATATTTCGAGGAATTTTCAAGCCGAATATCATTCATAACTAGAATTTTACTTGTAATTTTTGCGTATCTTACTCCTGCTTGTTGCTTTGAAAATCAGACCATAACGAGAAAAATTTCAAGTAAATTTGTTGTTACTAATGGTATTACATATGAAAATTTCTTTGTATAAATAATATGATATGAGGAATGGTGATTAAATCACACCCATTATTAGATATGGCACAAATACTCAAAACTAGATGGAAATATAAAAATTCTTATTCACCAATTGATTCTACAGTTATTCTTGTGTACATATACTAATTTTTACATTTTTTTTAGTTCCTGTAGTGCCAATATACTTCATTGTGAACTTAAAAATCATTTTGTTAACAATTTAATTAGTGTTTTTATCACAAAGCATAAGTTTGTGAAAGCAGCCTTGAAGATTGGCTATATGTATATTCATGGTATGTTAATGTATATTTCTTCTATTGTGCTGTATACAAGTATACATCATATTGTGATCTTCACACTCAATATATTACGAGAGGAGTGTTTTATTGCCTATACGCATATTCAATTACCAGGGCAGTTGCATGGATTGTTCCTGGTCGTTTGCACAAACCACATTATATATTATTACACTCCTCTGCACTCTATTACGTTTATACACACGTAAATTATTTTGAAATCGTTTCACACGTAATAGACATTTAGTTTCAAAGCCTGAAAATGCTCCATTTTAATAATACACTAAATGGCTTGCTGGAGTATGATCCTTTTAATTTGCCACTAATGAAAATACATATTCCTACTCATTTCATCAACGTAGTCAGCAACAGTCTGCTCAAATAACACTAATACTAAGTTAAAGATAAACATTATGTAGGTACCAATACTACGTCTTTATGTTACACATATTTTGAAATTTTCATAAAGTTTTAGAGAAAAATACGTGTCGTTCCCGATCTTAACACAGTTGGATCTTATAGATTACAAAAAAAGTTTTAGACGTAAAATTTTGTTTCATAACTGAAATATACCAAAAATACGTAGATTACTATCGAAAATTCTCATATTAGAACTGTATTGGTAGATTTCGATGAGTTAAATTAAATTTTCAAATAGAACTGTATTATCTACAATAATTGAATAAAACAACCTTTTTATTTTTAGTCCTATAAATTTTATTTAACCCAACGTTATCCCAAGAACATCAATCTCAAACTCAACGATGGTTTAGAAATTAGTAAAGCATGGCTTCGTATATTAAATATGTTATAATTCGTTTCTTAGTTACATGTTTACTTGATTATTGTATTTGTCATTTCCCTGAAGAAAGCAGCAGTCTATGCTGCCGACATGTTGGGTTAAATTAAATTTACTTAAGAAGAACTAAATATTCCATTTTTGTAGCTGTTAACATTTCTATATACGCCTACTATCCATTTTGATTTTGCGTTAAATAATGATCTCATTATTTCACTAGTGAAGTAGTGGAATCAATAACCTTACTAATTAGAGAAATAAAGAGTCTCTTATTTAACGAAAGTAGAAAATTTATTTTACCATTTGATTTTACGGGAAAAGTTACACTAGTATAGCAACTATTCTATCTCTTGGTTTATATTTTTGAAAATTATCATACTATATATTTGTTTGCATAGATTCGAACGGTAAAGTCGCCAAAGATAACGAAATAATCTAAATATGGCATTTTGAAAGTAAAACAGTAAAATAATTAATGTTTGACAGGTGTCAACAATTGTTATTTACATAACAACATCATGACATAAGTGATAAGTACCTAGTTATCAGTAGGGTGTATTGATTGGCTACTTCCGCACACGTGATCAAAAATACAAGAATTCGATTTGATATTTTTTTAAGTTAAAAATTATCTTCATGTTTTTATAATTTAATTTAATAATAATCATTCAACAAAACAATAATGCAATGGATGTTTGTACATTGAATTGAATACATTTTTGCATTGTTTATTTTGGTATTGTTTTATAAAATAGTTGACAGGATGTGCATGTCGTGGATAAAAGCAACATGATTGTAATGAGTGAAAAAGGCAGGTCCATAATGAGAGTTTGATCGCGAAGTTTCCATCTGGTTCGTCACGTATTCGTGTATGAAAACTCTTCAAAGCTGCGTCGCTCACTTCGTCTCCAATTACCCGCCGTCCACTAATGTACGAGAAAATCACATTTGCGCCATTTGCAAATTGCACTGTTTCCAAAACGAAAACCCTGCTTTTGTTAGCGAATATTACAAAGCGATTATTTCGCAGCTAGTTAAAAGTGCTACAACTTTATTGTTGACTTATTTGCCTTTTTCTACACAATTATCACCGAGAAAATTCTGCCCCAGTATGAAATCATCTCGTTTGGAATTATCCAGGGAGATTATCCATAAATTTAGCTTCGTATGCATTTTTGAATTTTTAATTGTAACAATAAAATGTGTGCATGCGTTTAATTCACTTATTTCATCATTTTGTATTTTACAATATAACATTTATTTTGAATAACTCTATCTTTTTATATAACGTATATGGCAACCTATGGACAATGCATTCTAATAATATTTTTACTTTAACGGTTCATAACAACAAGGAATAAGTAAGGGCTTTGATTAAAAAAAATATATCTCCAATGTACCTATAACATTCCAAAAGAAAATCCAGGTTTGTTCGAACCATCAGTTTGGAACTATTTCAGAATTAGGAGTTCTTAAGAGAGCGAATTCAGAACTCTAATTTGGACAGGTTCGAACGCTCACTTTGGTTTAAATTTTGCGCTACTCTTGTTACGTGCATTTATTTTGAATAATTTTTTTTTTTCATATACTTATAACAGTTCAATAGAGAATACATAGTAGAGTTCTATGTAATAATTATCAAATAAATAGCAATATAATTTAGTTATAACACTTTTTGATATTATCTTAAAATAGAGTATTATTATTTTATTAATAAAACTGGTATACACTGCACGTGATCAGAATTTGAAATATTTGATCCCTAGCAAGAACTGTCAGAACTGTTCTGTTAGAATTTAAATTGACAATTCTGATCGGTCCGAACGCCGAACTGGTAATTCTCAGAATTAAAAATTCCAAAACTACAGGGTTCGAACATTTTTTAGTAAAATGCGCGTGCCCACTACTTCAAAAACTCCTTAGAACTGTAGATTCGAACTAACCTATATGTGTGTATAGTTAGTTTAGCTCATTTTCGAAACTTTTCCAAAACTATACCAGATCTCAAAAATCAGTCTTGGTGTTCTTACGTAGAAATGTCTGGAGAATTCAAAACTGGCTACAAAAAAAGTCTGCAAGTCTCATGCAATATTCCATATTTACGAAAATTGGGGGAAAAGCATGCGGTTAATGTTACCATGTGGTAATACTTTCAACAACTACTAAATCTGTTTAACTTTGTCGGTAAAACAACTTTACTGGTATATGGCAGATTTTTTTTAACTTACTTTGAAATATGTTGCAGTAAAATCCGTTTTTAACGACATCAAAAGGATACCAATAATTTCATCGCTATAGCCGGGAGTTGTTACAATCGATAAAAGTAAAATAACGGTAGCGTATGTGGGCTTTCAAACAAATGGTCATAATCATAATTTCGACTCTATAATCAGTTTGCCACTGTAAGCAGTATCGTTATATACAGATTTTATTGTAGTTTTTTATTGATTCTTTAAATTTTTACTTATATTCTTTACAATACGTTTTTTTTTTATAAAAAATGCTATTTTGTGAAACAGGTTTTCGAAATAATGCTACACCTTTTAAAAAAAAAAACGGATTTTTATGCAACTCTGATTTCTTTGCATAAATTATAATCAGGCTGTTGAAACAAATTTAAAATTGACATGTCTTTGAAAAAATGTTTAGAAAATTCCAAAATGAAATCGAAAATAATGTATATTGTCTAATATTCGAAATACAATCCCTTGAATATTAAAGTAAACTACGTCTGCGAAAGCAGCATGCTGAGCAATGAATAATATATTTATTTATATCTACAAGAAAATAAATATTTAGAAAACAAATTTACCATCTTGTACTGATTACAACAATACAAATTGCAAGTTAAAACAACTACAATTGTATTTTACGCGAAGAATAAATATTTAAAAGAGATCTCTTGCGTTTGTTGTTATTTAAATTGGACCGTTCGTAAACAATTGTGTGGAAATAAAATATAAATCTTGGTTTTGGGGCTGGGTTTTCCTGGCCGGCGTGCTTGCTAATGTTCTAATCGGGCTGAATTATGCACGCGGTACATGTGTACGATACAAGGGTTACAGACCCATGTTATGAAATCTTATATCTGTTTGCACAACCCAACTTAGCATAGCGTACCTACCCTAGCCTACAGGGAATGACAACTTGCTTTATTTATCCACCAACATTACTCTACGGTTACGCACATTCCAACTTTCATATTTAACAGCTAATATGGAACGTTATTTAAAAACCGACTACTTATATAAGATGTAAAGGGGTATCCTTTAGATAATTTTAAGAAGGAAATACCTTGCATGTAATAATTACAAGAATTATGGGTAATATTATATTTAATAGAAATGGTCATGATTACTCTAATGAGTTTTATTAATTTTATTTTTACTTACTTGTAAACTATTTATTTAAACTGTTCATCAGGGAACTAACCATGCTATTAACCTGAAGGGTCTCCGTCTACGAATATGCAGATTATTTCCCGCACGAAGGGGCACCATGTCACTACGATAATAGGATATTTCAGTAATTTTTTATTTTTTTATGTGATATTCCTAAAAAAAATATATAGGTACGAATTTTTTTGTTTACACATGGATTTTTAAAGTTTTGTCCAATCTTATTATTTTATTCATTTAAAATTTGCTTATTTTAGGCAAATTGTACCACATTTCAAAAATATATTATTAGAGAGGCAAAGTTTCATAATTTTCCTTTAAGATTATGTCAATTTTGTATCAATTATTATAAAAATTATTACATTTTTAACATTATTACGAAACATCATTTCTCGTAAAATCTTGCTGATACATGGTTGTAGAATTACTGCCATCTACACCAAACTATTAAGCTCCATCCCTGTACAATAACACACAAAAGTTCATTATTTCGTTCGAACATAATTTTAGGATATTTGATGTTAATCTGTCTCAGATTAGGCCTCTGTACTAGCTACTATTAATTCTGGAAATAAGAAAAAAATTAGATCCTAACGATGCCCTGGACAGCCTAACCTAGTCTATTATGAACATACTCTTGTTTACCAGTTTTCGAGCATTTGGTCAATTCAAAAATTTGTTGTAATTAATATAACCAAAAATGTATATTTTTATTTAGTAAAATACCCTAATAATATTTTTTGTAATTTTTATGCATTGAAGCCAAGGTGTTGTAATTTTTACAAAGACAATCGATAAAACACATCAGTTCCTAAATAATGTGCATTTATTGGAATAGGGCTCTAAAATTTAACTCATGCGGCAGTTCTACTAACCTGTAAAACTTCTCGAAGTTAACTGTAAGTTTTGTTGCATTGTTTACATAATTGAAAATTGTGTTCTGTTATTGTTTGAGACAACATTAGTAACTAACCTGATTTGGATATAGTTTTAATTTTATTTACAAGTGAATAACAAATAAATTATTGTACAATAAACGTTTTTACAGCTCATAAAAATGTTTTATTTCGCTAATACTGCGTAAAATACTTTAATTGTGTTTAACATGAAGTGAATTATTAAAGTAATTGTTTAAAATGTCCTTCCACATTTTCTTCTATTATTGAAGAAGTAGCTTTCTGAATAGTATCAGGTTCGGCTCGCGTGGATGTAGCTGTAGCCATAATATTATGAATTAATTCATCCCTAGAGGAGGATTTTTCTGCATAAACTAAACTCTTCATGTGTCCCCAAAGATTAAAAAAAGAGACCTGGCGACCTCGGTAGCCAGAAAACTGGACCTCCTTTTCCAATCCAATAATTGGTTATTTAGATTCTACGGTTCTACCAAAATGAGCGAGTTCGCCATCTTGTTGAAATAAAAAGAATATTGGCGTACTCGCGATATGAAAATGTAGCCGTAGCAAAATATTGTTAATATAACACAAATACGAAATGACAAAGAAAAACAATTGCTACAATGCTACAATTAATCAACAAAACAGTAAAATCATGGCCTGCTCTATTAAATTTTTAGCGCACATACTGAGCTTCGGATATGAGTTTATAAAGTATTTTTTTATAATAATTTTTATAATAATATATTCTTTATTTACTACTTTTTAACAACAACTTCGTAATAATCGTATATGAATAAAAATTTTAACAAAATAAATTAATAAAACTGTGTAATTTTCAAGGCTTCGTTTACAAATTTTATTTCTGGAATAGGTGTAGGTACTTTATAAAACGTCGTAGCCATAAAAAATAAGCAAAAAATACTGCTACCCTCGATGCAGTGAAATATGGCTGGAATTTAATTTTTTTGAAGCATTAAAATAATTAATGATAACTCCGATGTTTGTGACGTGAATGTCAAATAACTGTTGGTGTGTATTTTCGTATAAAATTATTTTGACAAATTGTGCCATCAAACATAATATTTGCAGTTAGAAAATCAACAGTGTATAATAAACAAAAAACAAAAGTCGTGTGGTTTGAACAAACGCTTGTGGAGTAAAATATTAGTGGTTGGGATGTGATTTATAAACGTGTTGTTTATTGTGAATGAAGTCGCCGTTATGGAAACGAGTTTATTTTTTATTGAGGGTTTTTGTAATGGAACCAAACTCGCGATCTCAGTAACGCTAGTCGAGCAGCAGTGCACAGGACTACCATGTCGGATTTATTAGCACTGTCGGTTTTTAATATATGCTACACATCGTAAAATAGTACTTCAATTAGTTACTTTATTATAATCAGTGCATAAAAATGCTTCTTGTAATCAAATGCTACTTCTCCTTGTTGTAATCAAAATCAAATAATAATCATTAGCTTTACAAGATTACAACATAATTTATATAATGGATATTTAAATACAAGTTTAAAATAGCAAGTATTCACAATACTCTAAATCTTGTTCTGCTTAAACCAAAACGCATTCTAGAGCACTGTTAAATTAGAACAATACTTCAGAATGTTCTGATTCTTAAACCATTGAAACTAAAGCAAATTCTAAATCAATGAATTGTTTTAATTTCCTCAAGATTGTTATCAATTGTGGATGCTATTTCCTATCATGTTGTATAATGCGAATAAAGTTATGGAATGTATTTTATTTTTTATCGGAAAGTATTGAGACTGTTATTTCTTTTGCAGTATTCCGTGGTCATTTATCACGTCCGGTAGATCGGTTTAGCGTTTCCATAGTCTAAGCCAATTGTCATTGAACGCTGCTAATCGTTTTTACATCCCGAGCAACTAATTTATGCACTGCAATTGGCTGCATATTGCATGTATTTACGTTATAATCCTGAGATTACTAAGGGCCTGATTTAAATGCAGACTAATGCTACTAATCGTCCGATTTCACTTCCTCGCCGAATTCATTCTCTCGGATAATTTTTAAGCGACCCTTCACTACTCCATGTATTTTAATGCACCAACTTTTCGTTAGCGCTTCAAACTTTTATACTAACTAGTTGCTAAAATCATCTTTTATTCACAACTCATCAAATATTTCGCACACAAATTCACTTACACTAAATGCATCATCACATCTTTTCAGAAAAATTACGAATAGAAACTATATTGTCTTCAATATTTTTTAAAATTAATGTCATTATTGATTTGATTATTTTTTATGAATGAAGCGAATTCGCTGTTTTCTTGGAACGACTGTATGAATCATTGGCTTTACTAGAAAAGGAAGAAGTTAAAAATTCTGCCATTTGAGGTCAGTAGTCCATCAGAACCCCAAACCTTTCCGTTTCCGTATATCAGCAAATGCGTCCATATTTCTCTTGAAGTATGAGCGATTTGTTTGACGGATAATTCAAGTGAAAGCCCTACGCCCTGAGTAATGATTTGGCCACATCGATCTGTTCTGCAGACGACTTCATATTAATACTTTACACACTGATGCTGCCACTCTTGCTTTATGACCGGAGAAATTTTTACAACACCGCGTGACTAGAATTAAAATCGTAGGATGGAGATAAGGTGTGTTTTCATTTGCATTCTATATGTAAACTTCATTATTATACTGTTATTCTAATGCACAATAAGTCATTGTAATATATTGTTTGATTACTACCATATACGCTGATTACCACAATCAAAGAAGACCTTCAACTTAAATTATTACTAAAATTATGCAAGTAACCTGGTTTCTCTACTGCTCGACCTTAGATAATTTGAGAATAGTAAATATTCATTTTAGTTCAATAGATTTAATTGTAATATATTATTTGATTACTACCACACACATCCAGGAAATATACAAACCATTTCTCTACTGCTCAATCGTAGATATTTTGAAAATAGTAAAGATTCACTTTAGTTCAAAAGATTTTATTGTAATATATTACTTCGTTACCATCATGTACTTATTACCACAATCAAATTTCTGTTTAAAAAATTACTAGAAATAAATAAGCACCCTTATTTTATCTAATACTCAACAATAGATATTTAAGAATAATAAAAATTTATTTAGTTCAATAGAAATTATTGAAATAATCCTACTTGACTTGATTACTTTCACATGGGTTGATTACCATAATCAATCAAGACCTACAACTTGAAAAATACTAGAAATTTATAAACAATGTAGTTGGACGACAGTAAAGATCTGTTCAGTTCAATAAATTTCATTGTAATATGACTTGATTTCTACCATACGAACTGATTACTGTAATCAAAGAAGACAAAAAACTTAAAAAAATTACAAGAATTATACGATTACAAGCAAGCTGAATGTCTCTAATGTTACATCCGTAGATAGTTCGACAACAAGATTCACTTGAATTCAATAGATTTTAAATAATAAATTTAGTTGATTGCTTCAATGAACATGGAATGGATTACCAGTAAAAAAGCGTCCGTCTATGTGTGTGAATTGGTGTGGAGTTAGTAATAGGGCCCCAATCTGTTGGAAAATAGTCGGCGATTACTTTAAAGTGAAACTGGCTGGCTATTTACTTCAATTACACCTTCAATTTGACGGAGAAATCTGGGGTTATTCGTCGGGGCTTTGTCCGGCTGCCGATGAATCAAGGAGCGGGAAATAGTCCGCCCGGACCGCTCCTTTGTGTTTCCCCGCAGATAATGTCAAACATTAAGACGGAGATTTATTCCGTAAATTTCATTCAATAGTCAAATCATCATTACAACTCAAAAGGAAAGCTAAAAAGTGGTGCTAGTATCCACAGATCATCCGTAATGCCAATAAATTGACCAAGTATGTCTGCTTCAATTTATCTGTACAGAACATTCCTGAAATTTTCCACAATTAATTGGCTAACAAATTTGAATTTTCACCAATTCTCTGTAGAATCTTTGATTAGGTACCTATTTTATGAGTATATTCAGATTTTTTTATTGTAATCAAAATAATGAGACACGAAAGCACACTATAAAGTAGTATTATTAAATGTATTGGAACAATATTTTTATTATATGAAGATAAAATGTTTATTTGTGTTTGAGTTATTTGTGCTAGTATCCACAGATCTTCAGTAATGCCAATAAATTGGCCAAGTATGTCTGCTTCAATTTATCGGTAAAGAGCGTTTCTGAAATTTTCCACAATTTATTGGCTAAATAAATTTAATTTTTACCAATTCTCTGTAGAATATTTGATTAGGTACTTATTTTATGGGTAGGTTCAGATTTTTTATTATAATCAAAATCAAGAAACACGAAAACACACTATAAAGTAGTATTATTGAATGTATTGGAACAATATTTTTATTATTTGAAGATAAAATGTTTTTTTGTATTTGAGTTATTAGTATCCACAGATCATTCGTAATGCCAATAAATTAACCAAGTATGCCTGCTTCAATTTATCGGTAAAGGCTTTCCTGAAATTTTCCACAATTAATTGGCTAAAAAATTTCAATTTTCACCAATTCTCTGTAGAATATTTGATTAAGTGTCTATTTTATTGGCTAAAATATTTCAATTTTCAACAATTCTCTGTAGAATATTTGATTAGGTACCTATTTTATGATTATTTAGATTTTTTATTATAATCAAAATCAAGAGAAACGAAAACACACTATAAAGTAGTATTATTGGGACAATATTTTTGTTATTTGAAGATAAAATGTTTATTTATGTTTGAGTTATTGGATTTTATTTTGAGTTCTTGCAATTAAATAGTATAATGGTGAAGGATAGGGGCAATTCCTTTCTATTTGTGGGGATATTAAAGTGGTTTGCATGGCAGTGAAATAAATATAAGATGGTGAATGGCGGTCGTTGATCTACAATTCCCTGCAGATTTCAATAGTCTCGGTTAAATTCCAGTATGTCGCAAATCCTCTCTTTGTTCCGGGGTCAGCTCCGTCCGTTCCGTCAAGTAGACAATAAGTAACATGAGGACGACTTTAACTTTTAACGACCCTCTCTACTGCACTCCAATCAACTTTGTTTGCGTTTATTGTTAATAAAAATACCTTCATTGCACTCTGCCGCACCGTTATCGCTTAAACACTTTGTAAAATTAACACACTGTTGATTATATTGCTATGTCTAACAAGTCTTTATTATAATCAAGGCTTACAAATAGGAAGATATTTATTTTTTATTTATTTGAAAACAAATAATGTGGTTTGAAGTAAACGCGTCCCACTGTTGATTATATGGTTATTCCTAGCGAATATTTGTTGTAATCAAAGCTTTTGCCATTCAAAATAACATTTATTGGAACGTATTTGTTTTTGGTATGTTTGGAAAGAAGTAATGTGGTTTGAAGTAAATAAACGTATTCCACTGTTGATTATACAGCTATTCCTAACGAATACTTGTTGTAATCAAAGCCTTTGCCATAACTTATATTGGAACGTATTTGTTTTTGGTATGTTTGGAAAGAAGTAATGTGGTTTGAAATAAGTAGGAGCTTTGCAAAGTATCTCTCACAACAGGTGTGAAATATAAGGCGAGCAAATGTGTAGAATATCAGTGTAGGTAGGTGCTGGGAGTAAATAAGTTCGGTACACGTTCCGAGCTTGTCCCCAGACCCGACTGAATCTGAAATTTAATAAAACTTCGTTTTATTCGACGGCAAACGAAAATGAATAAAGGAATCTTGTTCCCTTTGCGTGAATGGGTGTTTGCTTTGCGGGTTTATTTTTAATATCGCGTATTTTTACAAAGTGTAAATGTAATCATCAGGTTTTTGCATTAACGACGAGAAAGCCTTCTTAGCTTTTTCTTTTCTTTCGCTCCATATTCCAAACATAAATATTTTATGAGTCAACGCGAAATTCCGCCGGGAAAAATATTTTTCTTTTCCCATCATTTCAATTACTTCTTGATTATTACAATCGCATTACCAAAAATTTCATCTCTCAATTTTTATACTACTATTTTTCATTCTTACATAAAACAGCAACTTTAATAAACGTAATCATTATTAATATAAATCAACTCTTACTATGAATAAACTTAGGTTTCACGAGTTTAAATACTAAGCGAAAATGTATTTGTATTATGTTATGAAACTATTTCAACATCATTTCATAGAAGTGGGTTTATGAGCTGCAAACTTTACATGTTCTAGTATATTTCTGATTTCTGAGATCCTTAAAACTATTTTAGGCTTTATATTACAGTAAAAATAAAATTGAAAATATTAATCATATTGATACAAAGTATTACAAAGTTAGTTTACTACAAAGAAGCAATTGTAATTGCCATAAATTTGATATCCTCCGGTACATAAATTTTTAATATTTGCGAACGTTGAAAAACAAGCAAAACTTCCAGTGCGTCATGTTTGTCAGAAGTTGTCTCTCCAACTTCACTCGAATCGAAATATGAAGCTGGAGCTACATTCGCGGTATTCACGGGAGAGTGCATCTAACTTCATTTATTTGATGGGAACTAGGATACTACTTCATATGTTCATCACGAGTACCTTCTAATCACGTAAGTTTTTTCATGTCATTTGTATTCCACGGCGGTAGGAATTTACTGTCTTTATTTACTCCGGGATACAATCCTTGATTTCAGACGAATATTGCCGTGAAGACGAACCGGACATCCCTTGTCGTAATCAGAAAATTCTATGTAATCAAATCAATATCTTTTCATATGCATTTTACATAATATTTAACTAAATAAATATATCTTTATAAATTTTAATCAGTTTGGTGTCTCTGTTTACCTTTCATCGATTTCTGTAATGATGATTCTCCTAAAAACGAAAAACGGGCATCTTTTGAAACTAAATCCATTTTATTATGTTGTACACGTTTTACTGGATATTTAAATATAAAAATTAATATAATAGTACACGTTTTACTGGATATTTAAATATAAAAATTAATATAATACAATTTACCTACTATAATATTTCTTGATTAAATCAGTTTTCTTTGTCACTGATTACTATAATATTTCTATTAGAAAAGGAATTTATCAAACTTAATGTTTGGTGATGCTTTGAGAAATAGAGGAATTTATTTAATTTGTGAGATTTTATTTTGGTGTTGTGAATTTTGTTGTGCACGACAGATTATGAAATGCATCTGACATTTATTACACAAAGTTTAAGTCGTCTAGGAACTGGGTCACTTTGTAAGAGAATTCAGCTATTGTTCGAAAGGTTACATTAAATATTTTCCTTCCCTGAATTTTTATTTATCCAAAGTTCCAAATCTGCATATTTTAGCATAAAATACAACAATGAACGCTGATGATCAATTGAAATAACAAATCTAAATTGAATTTTTAATGGAGTCGTTTGACAAAATGGCAAAGTATCCTTCGGGAGTTCCAACAGAGTTTTGGGAAGTCAAAGAGAATTTAGTAATGTGCATTGTTCTTTGTGCTATTTGCTTACGAGAGTAGCAAAATATTGAAGCAATAGTTAATCCCAATGGGTCATGTTTTCTCAGACAACAGAACCTCTAGTAAATAGCAGACTTAAATTCTTAATTTGGCAATAATACTAATTTGTTTTATTACAGATATCACTAATGATAGCTCCGTAAAGGGTGTGGTGCAGTAAAATGTTCTTTTTCTACTTCCGTTTAATAAGAGACTCTTTATTTTACTAATTTTATTTATTTTTTTAACTCCATTATTTCACTAGAAATCAAAATGGATAACATTGACAGTTACAGACACAGAAAATTTAGTTCTTATTCTTTTTACAAATATTAATAATACAGTTATTACATTTATCAGATTCATATTTCACAATTCAAGTAGCTCGAATTACAACTTTATTTATATTGATTTATATCGTTTTTCTGTTAATAAACCACAATTTTGTTATAGTAACTTAGTAACACACAAAATTAAGGAGTTTAGTATTGTCTTTTTTGTTTATTATATAAATGTCATTAAAAAGTCAGAAATACATTATTTGAAATACATTTTTGTATTTATTCAAACAGAAGTAGAAAAAAGTATTATATAAAACATATATACGGAAACTGGATGCTTATTTAATTTTTATTACACAAATATACTCAACATTTTTAAGGAGTGAAGAGACGCTATCAATATTTGTAACTAGATTATGACGTCACAAAGTACAACGTTTATATGTGTATTAATTTATTTCAAATCTACTGCTCTCTATAAATGCAAATTTAATTTAAATTTTAATAATTAAAAATAAAAAATATAACATACCTCTTAAACTGCTTTTAACGTGGAAACGAACACTAGCAACAACAACAACCACAACAAAGATTATATAGATATAGATGATTTCCGTCACCTAAGCTACATTTGGAATCTGAACTTCCCATGTTTTCCCCAGATTAGCGTGCGGGAAATTTTGAAAAAAAACACTCCTGTTTCTAAAGTACTTAATAAATAACTATGTTTGCAATAAAAAAGTATAGTGTCTCAAACATTTTTTTGCCTCATAATAATAAAAGAAACTAACGGGATATTGAATGAAATTTAATTTAGTAAAAAAATTTAGGGCAGGTTAGTAGTGTGCGTATATAATAAATAAAAATATTTATACAAAAATAAAAACTAATTATTGATTTACGTTTTTGGTACAGAAATATTGTACAAATTCTTACGTGAATTTTTTCCCGGATTCGTTCCATTGCTCATTCGAGAAAATGGCGTTCCCACACCTGACATGTAAATAACTAGATATTGCAAACATATTCAAGTCGAGTCGTAGGCAACTTGTGTTTAAAAATGCACTGCAATTATTTTAAATAAATTCACATTTCATTACCATATTTTTCAATTTTAAAAATGGAATTATCCATATAGGATGTAGGTACCTTTTTTAAAGTAACATTTTTTCTTCTCGCTTTTCTAAATATTAATATCACTCGGTTGTTTTTACAAATTTTATTTCATTTCGTAATGTTTTTTACGTCTATGACGTCTCTTCCCTTCTTAAAGTTTTTTACAGCTATTTGATATAGTTGGTATTTTATAATTTGGGAGTTTTTGAAACGAAGGGCGAATTGGAGGCCCTGTAGCCGTCAGCATTTTGTTAATAATGGCAGCGGGCAACTCGTCGCTGAATAAGTTCATTTCAATTAATTCTATTTGTTATTGCAGCTGACAATATTCCCCGATGAGTCGGCGCCGCGACGCTCAATTGTCTGCCGAGTGACGTCCGCGTTGTTCAGCTGTTCGCTTAATGAATTGGCCCGCAAAAATTACACAAAAATACAACACAAGAACTTGCTGGATAATTAAATTCAGAAACGGGGACAAGCGAAAAACTCTTCTTGAGATTTCCCGACTTATTTATACTTACTTATTTTTAATTAAAATGCAAGTTAAAGTTTAAGTGAGTCCGTGATACAGTGCGTATAAGAAACGTTCTCTTTTAATAAAATTCATTGTCTTTCATGAAAATTATGTTACCAAACACACACACACACACACACACATACACATTGGGTGGTTACCAAGCAACGTGCTTTTGGCAACTGTCGTAAAATTATTTCGTAATTATCCTAGGAATATTACAGCTGACAATTACACTGGTTTGACATTGACATCTAAAATTCCAAACAGTCGAAAATTTAGATGTAAATATTTTACTAACTTTTTTTAGTAATTAAAGCAGTTCCAAGAAATGAAAAATACTGAATTAAGTACTTTTTAATACTAACTTCTATAAAATTATATTTTTTATATAAAAATAGAATTTGGCACAAGAAAGTTTACAATATTTTTTTTTATTAAAAAGTATGATTACTTTATGTCGCTAAGTGTTTGTATTTTTGTAATACCTACACATTTATAAACAATACTGATTTGAAAGATTTTTTAAAATAATGAGAAAAAAAGAAGATTAAATTTCGATGACTTAAATTAAATTAAAAGTTCAAATTTCTGACTACGCTGCTGCTCTAGGCAATCTTCTGTCAAAGTTCCTGTTAACTACCAAACATATTTCAATATGAATTTATCTGGCTAATAAGTGACAGTCATATTTAATTATCAACTCTCAATGTTGCATAGTATAATTAATACAGAAAATAAAGATATATTTACCCCTAAAATTTTATTGTAATCAATGATTTGTTTGAATTATCTTTTGTAATCACCTGCTTTCGTTAATTTTTTAAGATAATCAACCAGAAATTAATAAAAATAAATTTGCTAAAGTCTGAAGTGTTATTTAAAAGATACGTTTTACATTTTACTTATTTAAATTGATTTCTTTAGTTTTTTAAATGCTTACTACTATTATAATCAACTATTACTACAACTTCGAATAAGCTGTAAGCAATATATTGATGTAAAAATGTGGTTTCTTAAAAAAGATTATTTTAATGCGTCTGTTTCTAAGTCATAAAACATGAAGTTACAGGCCACCCCCAGAGTTAAGTGCAAGATATACGAGTAGTTGGAAGCAGCGTATAAAACTGACAATGCGTCTCTGTTGTATTCTGCTTATACCGTGGTCTGTTTCCATCTGCCATTTTTAATTGTCACCGTAGCGTATCGTCTTGTATGAATGTTTTACACAGCACCGTTTGTGTGAAAGTTTAAGCAGACATTTTTCAAGCACCCCCGTAATAAATTTCTCGCATACAACAGTGAATTTTGTGTTTCGCGTCATTATTCAGTGCTAAGGATCTATAAAGTTTTAGCTGCTGAAGAATGCCTCGTAAAGATAATAATGTGGAGTATATGTCAGCAATATGTAGGCGATTATTTGAATTTTAGATGTCGATGGGACAAGTTTCAAAGACAAACTTTTATATGCTGACCGTTCCAGATTATTACTCACTTGTAAAATTTTATTCCTTCCACAGTTCTTCACAACACGCTTTTTATATTGTTTGATCTTTCCACATAACACAAACATCAAATTCTTTATTATACAAGGCATATACGAACAAATATTACCACCCGTTCTTCATTATTGGAATCAGCATATAACTTTCTCAATGTGGTAGTTAATAGATATTTAAATATTAAGGGCAATAAATGCTTCATACTGGTTAATTTTCTAATTAGGTACTCCGAAATCAGTAGTACCCTTTCTGCCCGTAATGTGTATAATATTTCTACAACTGTCAAAAACTGTTAACATTTTTATTCGAATAACAGTGCATAAAGTAGGTCATTTTTTCAGTTATGTTACCTTGAAACCGTGGGCGAAGAACCTGCGAAAACATTTTTTCACGCTTTTAGAAAACGGAATACTAAAAACAAAAACTTCGCGCACTTAATACAAAAATAACTATTTGCATAATCAACACAATCACGAGATTCGAGACCAAGACGAGATAAAATATTTTACATTTAAAATGTGACGCTGTGAAAAAAAATCTGATTTCATGATTAAAAATTATAGGCTGTAGATAAAAGAAAGAAGTATTAAATTAAATAAGTAAAGTGTTGACTAAAAATAATAAAAGAAATAGAAAACGTGACAAAAAATGTAACTTTATTACACCACAAATTGTATGTAAAAAGTTTAAATGCAGACACTCGTCACTAGTGATAATAAATTAAGAATTTGTAAAATAATGTTATTTAGAGATATTTCTCCAGGAAAAGCGTAAAGTACCCATTCCGGTTGACCTATTGTGCCCAAAATTTAATCAACTCTTCCGATTTTAATATTAGTAATATTTTACTTCTTAGACATAGTTATCATAAAAATATTATAGAGGGCTTGTGAAGGGGGTTTATTCGTAAATAACTCGATTGGCGATTTTTAGCTGATCTCCAAAATAAAATTGATTACTACAATTAAAATTTGATTTGATTACAACAGCACTACTGGCGATGTCCTCATTATTTATTTGCTAGATATACAATTTAGATTATACAGAAAGACCTTTTGATTTACTTATCTAATTTTGATTACCTTAATATAATTTCGTAACTTAATACCTTGGAATTTGACAATTTGAATAAAATGTAATGATGACAAAATAAATGATAATGATTATGTGTTAAATATATTTTGATAAAAACTCTTTCCGGCACGTGGCAAACGTCCCCATCCCACTTCCGGTTCGGTGTGTGCGCACAGGAAATGAGACGTGTAATTCCGCCACCTTCAATTACCGCCCTAAACAGTTGTGTATACGCACGTATTGTAACTGTAAGCGTACAGCTGTTTGCAAAGGGTTAAGACCTCCTGGTGGAATTATACCGTAAATGTGATTGGGACAGCTGGGGACTTTCGTTTTTAAGTTGGCCACACTGCGGTGGCTATTAGTAGCATATGACTAGTGATAGATTGACTCGATATGCTTTAATTAATAAAAAGTGTATACCCATAATTATATTTTCAGATGTAGTAGGGCTGGCAGACTTTTAAAACTGAAAGTCGATTTTCACCTTTTTTTAAATAGATTTTTATCGACTAATTGAAAATCGTCAACTATTTAAAAAAAAGTCGAAAGTCGAAAAAATTGAGAAGTCGAAAAAATTGCAAAAATTAAGAGTAAAAATACCAGAAAAGTCGAAAAAGTCGAAATATTAAAAAAGTTAAAATATCATAAAAGTCTGAAAAATATAAATACAAAGTTTTATAGAACAAAGTCCAATTAATCGAAAAAAATTGACGATAAAAAAATTGATATTACCGAAAGTTAATTTAATTAATCGATACTATACTTTTCAAAAATCGAACGATCTAATTTTTTAAAAAGTCGATTTAAATTGATATATCGATTTTTTGCCAGCCGTAATATGTAGTATAATAAGAGCTATGAATTTAATAGCATTCCGTAGAAACAGGCAAATGAGTGTTAAAAATGATATAAAGATCGCTGTCGTGATTTAAGAATAATTTTTAAACTTACTTTGCAGGTATTATGAGTAAATTTTACCGATTAAATTTATATCTCGAATTCTATTGACTTGATTATTTTCACGAATGACAATAGTTTTCCATATCAAGAAAGTAACCTTTACGATGCTACTGTGGTTTTATAAATTTTTCTCACTAAAAATACCGTGTTCCAAATATAAAAAAATCTGATTGGGCGAAAATGATATGTGTGGAATAATTATTGAGATAATTATAAATAGCGTAGTTAAAAATTTGTTTTTTGAGGATAAATTATTTGACATAATTATTTTTATTTGTAATTGATATTCGTTTTATTTTAATTGCTTTACATTTTTAATTAAATTTGCCCAATTTATATTTCACAGTAATTATTTCAAACATCACACGAGTTTTCAATATTTTTCATCATTTATAATAACTGAATTTCTGTTTCAGGTACGTCAATTTCTGTGGGATGGTATGGTAAAATATTTTCTTAAATTTCTTTTAAAAATATTTTTATAAAAAACAAGGGTTGTCGAAAATATCATATTACCTTCGAAAAACGAATTCAGAATTCAATAGACAGATGTTTGAATAGTGTTTTTTAAGGTGTAATTTGATATATTTGGATGTAATAGGGTTGAAACTACCCTTTAAAGACATCACATTTTAATTATACAATCGTTTAAACTTTGTTGTTGTCATTTCTTTGTCACAATCAATATTTCAATAATTTTCTAAATCCATCATGTCTTTCAATTTATGGGTTTAGATACGGAATGACATGTCTTATCGTTTGAAACAAGACGGAATTGAGAAATAATAAAGGATATATTTCAAAGTCATTTTATGATGAATCATCTGTCTTCAGGCTGTTATGATTATGTTTTAAAAGAATTCTTTCAATTTAAAATTTGTTAAGTATTGATAACAACAAACACAGATGTACTTTATTACTTAAATTATAATAAATATTTGAAATATTAATTTTAATTTGATTACAACAAGAAAATTATCTCTCTCCGTAATCAAAATGGTTCAACAAATATCAATTAAACTTGTGTATATATAAAAATATAACCACGTTTTAACATTTGAGGAAGTTATAATAGGTCCTAGTATTTTACAGGGAAGTACATTTTGTGTTACTTTTTATATTTTTTGCGTTACTGTCAAATTTTTTTTAAACATTCACTTAATTATTCGATTACTATTTTATTACAATTTTAAATAACTGATCGTGTTGCTTACTGAAAAATTAAATTAAATACTAAATTATCTACTAGTGTCAGAATATGAATAGCTTATAACTATTTTTACACAGTATAGTTTAGTATATTGTGCAACAAGTTTAGAATGGTACTCATTCCGTACGAGTATTAAGAAGAGCTTATTATTTCTTCGTTACAATGAATATTGATAAGATTACAACAATGGAAGTTTGATTATAAGAAAGGAATGTTCTTTTCTTTGTAATAAAATGGCCACCGATATATCGTTGTAGCTGAATGGTTTTATATTTGATGTTGATGTGATGAAGGACCTTAAAATATATCTTTAATTCAATTGGAGGAAAGGATTCTTTCGATGATGTGAACATATTTGGGAGAACAAGAAAATCTCAAACAGAATTACGTCCCATCTGGAAATGTCGCTTATTGGATTTATGAAATCGAATGGGATTGAATTTGGCCCTTCGGTGCAAAATAGAAAACAACTTCGCCAGGTCGCATACACGCAACTTGTGATTCGCTGATGCTGATTTGTGTACGCTATTGTGCCAAGCATTTCCTGATTAATATTTTCTTCCTGTCTACTGACTCTACAATTTTTCATTCGGATTTTAACGGTTCGAGGGGTTCTTTCGGTTTACTTCACCCACATACATTACAAAGAAATAAATACTCCCGCTCAGCAATTTTCTAATAACACAAATTTGCCACAATTATCAAAATTACAATAGTAGGTCTTCTAAAAATATATATTCTTTTATATTTGTAATTCACTTTTAATATTTAATAATACCTTATGATCTTAAGTGTATGAGTATAATTAGGAAATTAACTTTTATTGTATCACACAATTTTATTATTTTTTAAAAGCTTATGGTAGAAGACATTATTGATTGTCTCTTTTTACTATCGTTATACTATCTGTTATTTCAACCGTATCGATACTTGTAAATAGATAAATATGAAACAAACATACATATTTTGTTTCAAATGTATTAGGTAAACAGTTCATAGTTTTGTACTTTTTTATTAATAACACCAATTTATTTATTGTGGAACGACTTTTCCATGAACTATTATTGTAATCATCATTACCGGCCGTCGTATATACCTAATAGGGGAAAAGAAATCAAACATATTTTGACATTTTTAAATTTGGCCACGAATTTTCGAAATATAAATATATCATACGAAGATTGTTCTATCCGAGTTGGAACAGTGAATGTAAAGTAGAAAAAAAATTATATATCCTTGTCTAAAGCGTATGCGCAGGTTAATGTAGAGTCTTGAAACAATCTAGAGTCTATCTAGGCAAGACTTTTTAATCTAGACTTAGATTTAGTCAAGTCTTAGTCTTGTAGCAATACTGCGGAATCGTCAGTCCAGATGTATGTATGTATTCATGAGTAGAGCAAATTCGGCTAAATAAATTTAGCTTCTGACAAACTGATTAACTTCTTATAAAAATTGGTTCACCGAAAGTGGCAGAACAGATAAATATTTCAAAAAAAAAATTTGCCATTACTGTAGAATATGCAAGTAGGTATGTAGAATATGCAAGTAACAAAATTTGTTGGAAAAAAATAAATATGATGACATTTTTATCGTACATTATCGTTTTTCTTTGTAATCAAGAATTTCCTTTTTATTACCATTATTTTCATTATTACAATCATTTTTTATGTTATTATCACTTTATTTCTTGATGTAATCTATTATTTCTTTATTAAATTGCTAAAGTAATCATTAATGATTTTATCAATATCTTTCAAATATCAAGTACCTACTTATTAAGTTATTAATTCAAGTAGTATAGTTGTTTACTTTGCCAACTTGTTCTACTTCTATAAGTTAGGAAGTAGTGTCTTCAATTGTAAAGTTCTTAATTATCTAATTAAATTCTATTGTATTATTATATGTAACAGAGATAATAATTGACTGTAGAACTTTATCATAATCAACCAAATCATCTAGAAAAAATATTGTCTCTTGTAAAAATATATCAACATTATCAAATTTATTTTAATAAGTACTCCTGGATATGTGTAACCACCAGCACCACGGTTAATCTTTAAAAATTCATCAAAGAGAAAATACGAGGCATATTTTACTATATTAGCGTTAAAGGGAGTATTTTTTGCGTAGCTCATTCCCAAAGTAAGAAGTGGCTGAGTCGGACGCGGCAACAAGCAGACTATTGATCAGAGTGCAGGGCTGGTAGTCTCGTACCGATTCGTTATCCGTATCCCGATCCAGCCCTGTAAAACCGGAGGCAGGCATTCGCTTTGATTAGTCGTGCTGCACTTACACCAGCTCTTCAGGCGACGCAGGGTATAAGGCGATGACGCCAGCAAGGAAATCAACTGGGGATGGCAAATCAGAGAAATGATGCTGCGAATTGGAGATGCAATAGTAGATGCAAGAATAAAGAAACAAAGAAAAAAGTTTAAGATAAAACCGTAGAATAGGAAACAATTCTTTAATAATAGTGGAGAAAATCAACAATAAAGAGTAATCGAAAGAATCAGAGTCTAGAGAAATAAATTTCCTGTGTTGCAATCTAGATGAATATAAACACCAAACAATCACTTATTTCAACTAAAAACTTTTACAGAAAAAATAATAGTTATTATAGTAATCAAATACTACAAAATATTCATTTGGTTAAAAATTATATTTGATCCATTTCGGCGATGAATCCGAGACAGGAAATATCAACTGTGGAAGACAAAGTAATAGAAATGATCTTGTATGCTGAAAATTCTACAGTAGATGAATCGGAGGACTGAGGTGGAATTGGAATCGATCAGAAATTTGTAGGAACAGTTGATTAATGTTTAGAGTTTGAGTTTGAAGTTAGTTTTAAACCTAATGTAAATCAACAATAAAGAATAACCGTAGGAAGTCATTTACTAAACATTCTTTGATATAAAATTATATGTGGTCCAATTTAAAATCAATAATATGTAAATAAACAACAACTAGACAAATTCTAAAATCATTCACTGGAAAATACATTTGTAATACAGTCTTTCGATCAAATGACGTGGCAAGACTACACAGAACATGGAAGAACACTTACCTAAAACAGTTAAAAAAAAAACAAATAAAATCTCATTTTTCGTTGTAGATACAAACGACTTTATTCATATTTCGCGCCAATTGGACTAGATTCAGACCTCAGGAAAATGGCCGCCACAGGCTTTACTTTTTCATGTTTTGCCATATCCAGATATTATATAGAGAATTCGACAGAGCCATCTAGTTTGTAGTTCCATGATCTAATTTGCGAAAAACAATTTACATATTTACTGAACTTTTTGTATCTACTAAATAGTTCCTTCAATAATTCATTGGTATATTTTATAGCAGAAATAATTTGTATTATTAAGTATTTGACATTTGCTCTTTTCCATACTTATATTTACCCAGATGCAACCAGACTCACAGTTATAGGTGAAACGAATTTTCTCATAACCTTGCGTAAATCTATATATTTTTCAATCAACGATTATACTTACGTATGAAATGATAATTTGATTCTTTCGTACTTACATCTATTCGAACATTCTTGAAATTAATACAAGTAATTGTACGCGCCTCTATTTATTACAATTTAAAAAAATTTATTTTGATTCAAAGCTAAAATATTTTCAATATTTTCGGAGCTTTTTAAAATTCTGATAAAAAACTTGTAAGCAACGTTGTCATCCAATTGGATGAATTACCTACCATACCATAGTGTGGTATGCATTTATATTGCAGAGGTTTTATTTTTATTATTTGGCCTCAAGAAAGAAGAAATTTTAAAGAGATAAATATCTAAGCAATTATAAAGAATTTTTCATTCATAATTCCAATAAAGATAGCATGTATATATTTGTATGATGGATAGTGACTATCTCGTTTCTGGATCTATCCATGATCTTTTATGATTATTTCCTGCGTGTCTATCATTCCGTTATCTTTATCTACCGCTATGTAAAGATTTCCTCCAACGTCATTTTCTTATACGCGTAGGTTCCGCCGTCGACCGGCTCTGCGTCCCTTCTGACGTTGATGGCTGCACAATAAATTAGATCTGAGTTCAGGAACAACTCTACATACCACACGCATTTCCTTCAATTTATAAAGTTTGCCTAGGCCGAACCACCGGCTAGCAACGTGCGAAGAATTACAACTTCCACACCCTTTGTTTACCGGACGAATAGAAAATTGTTCACCAAACAAATAAAAAGACAATAGATTATTACAATAACATTTGTTCTTAATAAGTTTGATAGTATTATTTGTAATAATGACGTCTATAATTGCCAAATAAATGTTGATTGCAATAAAAAATTTTGATTATCACCAAAAAAAATGTTGATTACAACAATGAAATATCTGCGAATAACTTTTAGATATTTTAGGTTACTTTATCAAGTAAATATTAAGTTGACGTCATAAAAATAATAGAAGATCGTCAATGTTGCCAACACAAGTGGTAAAAGTTTTGGAAAATATAATAAAAATAATGATATTTTCTCGAATAAATAAATTTTGTGTCTTGGAATTTTTAAAAATAAGTACATCAATAGAAAACTATTCGCCAAAGAAAATGAAAAGACAATAAGTAATTCCAATAACATTTGTTCTTAAAAAATAATATTAGATTGATAGTGAAATTGTATTGTTTTTCAATATAAATAATATTCATTGTATCAACAAAGGCCCATGTTACAATGCACTTTTATAACAAAAGTGCATTTAAGAAGCAAGCTTTTACATTACAAACTTATGATTCTATACATCACTTTTAGTAAAAGCGTTTTATAAAAGTGAGCTAGTAAGACGGATCAACGACTTTGATTACCCAAAAAAAATGATTACAACAAGAAAATTTTGATCAAATAGATAAATTTTGTGTCCTGGAAAATTTTAAAGTAAGTACACCAATAGAAAATTATTCGCCAAAGAAAACGAAAAAACAATAAGAAATTCCAATAACATTTGTTCTTAAATGTCATATTACATTGATGGTGAAATTGTTGTTTCTCAATAAGAAAAATATTGATTGTATCAACAAAGGCCTATATTACGAAAGCACTTTTATAACAAAAGCCTTTTTAAGAAGCGTGATTTTACATTAGAATTTTGTGATGCTAGATATCACTTTTAATATACGCGCTTTATAAAAGTGAGCTAGGAATACAAGCCAAAGACTTTGATTACCCAAAAAAAATTGATTACAAGAACAAAATTTGATTCATCCAAAGGTTTGAAAGATAAAAAAATAATATAACAATAAGTAGTATCGTTAGACTGTTTTTTTTTTATGAAAATTGTAAAACTGTGATGAAAATTGAAAAAGGAAAACTGTTTATTGATCACAGTAATGAAATTAATTCATATATAAATTTGTCATTTTCTCGAATACATATTTTGTTGTCATGGAAATTATGAAAGAGCACCAATAGATCAACATTATTGGCAAGACAAGTGGTAAAAGTTTCCCTTTGCTGTAAACTGTTGTAGATCCAGAACAATCAATTTCCAAAGTGCTAATCATGGGAAAAGACGTTAAACAAAGGCGCAGTCCTCAACTTCTTTAATTAGTGTCGATTTATAATCCTGAACAAATACAAGGACGCTTGTCTTGTGTCAACACCAAGGCAATAGGGATTGAAAAGAATTTCTACACACCATATACTTACACCATAAGGAAATATCTTTTATGGAACATAAAAGAGAACAATATTTGTTAATATATAAATATTTAAAAAATTGTTAATGTATTGGTGGAAAATTATTGAAATATACGTTTTTCTCTGTTCTGTTTTTGTTTATTAACTATTTGAAGCATGAGAGAATAATATGCTTCAATTAACAATATATTAACGTAATTATAGTTTCCAAAGTCCAGCTGTTCACAACAAATTGGAACACGAAATATTGTAGCTACAATCGCATTAAAACAATATTACAAGAGACAAATGCTTGGAATTTTAATGATGTTCTTATTTCGTCTTTATTTTGAAAAGTTAAAAGCAGAGAACAACATTCTAATTATATGACAGGAATTTTATATGAAATTTCAAAATTAAATTACAGATTATGGCAAGATTTTTTTTTAGTTTTTTCTCATATTAATTAAACCATTGTTGCAATTATAATTATTATTAGTTGTAAAAACTTTGTTAACACTTAATTAAAGTATGACCATAAATGTTGAATTATCTTTTGTTCTCACGGAAATATTTCTTACACATGTAGTTAAAATATTTAAACAATTAAAATTGTATTGCTTCATATTACAAATACCTTTATTTCTTTTACCCTAAACAGAGATTTTATTTAATTTACTTCTTAATGTAAATGGCATATTCATCATTAACTTTTATTTTAATCAACCTTTAACTAGTATTGTTAAATTAATTTCTTCAAAATTTTAATAAAAAATTGTAATCAAATAAAGGATTTTACATATAAATCCCTAATTTTAAAAATGAAAAAAATGAAAAAATAATTCTGTATAAAAATATATTGCCTTAACAACAATGTATCCCCATCGTCCCTATATTTTTTCGTAAAAATCATTGGTAAGCCTGAAAAAATGCATTGGTAACACCTGTATTTAGGGAAGGGTTTATTATAATCATCCAGTACTATTGAACTTTTAATACAAATATGGTTAACAAACTGTATATTTGTAAATAACCATGAAATACCTTGGATAGCAACAACTTTTTGTTGGGTGATAATAATCATGTAGAAACTAATAGAAATAAATTTGGCGAAATAACATTTAAATGTAAAGTTTATGTTTACGGTCTACACCTAAACTTTTTTGTAATCAACGTAACGTGTTGACTAAGTAGTCGACGTAGTACTTATTGTAATCAAGTCTTTCTGCTAATCAAATAAAAGTCAATATAAACATCATTGATAAAGTGTTCATATTTAAATTAACTATTTTATTGCTTACAGTTCACGAATTACTTATTTTAATGAACTATTCCCAAGTGTAATAAACTGTTTTCGTAGAATTAGAAAGAAAACTGTATAGAAATGAATAAAAATAAGTTTTGAGAAGTGTTTATTCAGAAGAAGTCTTCATATTTACCCTTAAACTTTTTTATAACCACCGTTTTGATCTCTACAGTTCACGAATTACTTATAATAATCAACTATTACCAAGTGTAATCAAGTATTTCCGCTGACTTTGACAGAAAACCGTTTAGAAATTAATAGAAATAAGTTTGGTGAAATGTTTATTTGAAGATAAAGTTTACATTTGTCAGTAAACGATATAGATAGTAGTGAAACGTTAGAGCAAGTGCGCATTACCATCAGAAAGCGCCCGAGACTTCTCTATTGGCTATGAAGTGAGTTTTCTTTTGGTCGGAGATGTGTGACAGTGCGTTACAGGAAGCCTGCAAGGCGAGGAAAGGACGAAATCATTCCCTGGAATAAAATATGTTTCTCTGTCGATTAAACTTGCGACTTTGAGGCGAACTTTATCCACTAAAGGATGTTTTCCCACACAAGGAATTTTTGAATTTATATTCGATATTTATAGTTTGTTTTTTATTTTCTTTGTGGGGTTTTTAATATAGAATGCCTTTTTATTTACAAAAGGAACATTCCGTAATAAAAATTGGTTTTTTATTACACATATATTGTAATTTCCATAAAAATCCCATACGTATAACACATTATCTCCTGCTGTTATAAATGGAAATTTAATATATTTTTATACAACTCATATAAATAAATATACGACTATATATACATATATTACTCACGGCTGATTATCCATTATTGGGTGTAACATTGACTGTTATTGCAGATACATACATATAACATATGTAATAATACCATAGTGCATTTATCTCCCAGATTTTTTCTAGCTGATGGAGAGAGTGCACCACAATGGAAATTTCAATATGAAAAAGAACAAATATGTTTTGTTAAATAATAAAAGGAATTTAAAATTGTTTATAAAATATTAATAGTGAATTTTAACACAATATCTAAAATATTTTTTATAAACGTATAATTTTTGTCTGTAAGATGTCTGGTAGCAACGTTCACTTGTTATTAACAAATGACAAATGCAAATGGCGACTTATTGCTCATGAGTTATTTTTCATTTATTTAAAGTGAAAACTATTAGAAAATAGTACTGTTCATAAATAACTTCACAAACAATTATTACATTCTATCTGCAAGGTAAACAAACATAGATTTAATAAAATATTCATTATGTTTAATATATTTCTACATCAAAATAAATGTATATGTGTGTTTTATATGATGTTTGGAAAGTCGTATAATAATTCACAAATATTTGATGATGTATAAATGCAGTTAAATAACGAATCGATATGTCAATACTTTATAACCATCTTAACTAGGTATATATTATTCAAACCCTTGTAAAAATGTCAAACTTAGTCTGTAATTTGAGTAAAATGTGCCTAATTTATAGTTTAGTGTAACGAACGATGAAAAGGTTCGGTTCTCAACATGCAATAGGGTGATAGCTCATTGTCAAGTTTATAAATGATCATTTCTAGATTTTAAATGTACTTTTCAATAACTTTAATAATCAGTCTTATTCTTAAGCTCCATTATTTATTTAGTTCGCATGTAGCTCAAATCTAAAAGTAATGTTGCTGGTTTTCGAAAATTTACAGCAGGATGTGGTCTGTTTATAATTTGAAACTATATGAATTTCATTGCATTAATAAATTAAATGGTAAAATTGACGAATTTTATGTACGATTTATGTCGTACTAATTTGATATAGCTATTTACAAGACACACAATTCAGTTCAAATAATCTGTACAGTTTAGGAATTGACCACTGTTCATTTTCTATGTTTGTGTTTTCTATGTTCGTGAATATTCGGCGCGATTCGGAATACTTCGTAGAAGTACAAATTAATTCTACTAGAGGGTTGGGAAAAACATGTTTCTGTTTATTGCATGAGCATGACGCCGTATTTTAACCCTTCGGAAGTGGCGCCCTTTTCTATGACACGAGAGGTGACGCTGGTTCTAAGAAACCCATGTCAATAATAGTAGATACCACCGGGATATTTTGTTTAAAAATAATAGTATTGTTTGATGAATTCAACCTTTTATTCTATAAAAAAGAATATTTTACATAAAAAAAATAAACAAACAAAACTTTTACTCTTAAAGTGTAAAACAACGAAGAAATTTTCAGTATTCTATAAAACATATTAAAAATATATGTATGAACTTATAATTTTGTCTTCACATATCTTTATAAAAGTAGGCAAATATTGTATTTTATTATTCTTACAAAGAATCTACGCATATGGGGCATAACGGTTTGACGTGGGAAAGACATATATTTTTTTGCATTTTTCATAATGGAATATAGTCTTCCTCTCACAAAAAAAATCGATATCGATGTAACAAATATAAAATCAGCCTCATTATATACCACAAAACCACTTAAAAACATAACAATTTGAAAGACCTTATTGAGAAAGATTCGGGATATAATTTTGAAAATTTCAAATGAAGCTCATATTGTGGCAGAAGACGTCATATCTCAAGTTTGTTAGAAGTTGTGCTAGTAATAAAACATATTTTCTGAAACAAAAATATTTGAATACGGATGAATAAATTAAAAGACCAAAATAGGAATAATTAAGCGTACGTGTAATTATATAGTTATTCAACTTGAAATAATAAAAATGTAATTTTTATCAGTTCATGTAATGTACATTTTGTAACAACATAAAACGTTCTGGTTATTATTGTAAAAATATAGTAATCAGATTACAGAAACATGGAAACAAGCTTATTTATCACAAACTGAATAGATGATTTTTAATAAAGCCAGCTGGAGATAAATTGACAATTATTTTGACATATTTTTGTCAATGGTTATATGTATCTCCATGTAATTTTTAATCAGTAGGTTCTAAAATACTTCATTTACCAATTTGTAGTATTGATTACAAATGTTTTTAATCAAAATGTGTAAATTACTTGAATTGTTAAACAAAACAAAACCCTTCATGTTTAATATTAATGACAATAATGTCGATTACAACGATTACATTTTACATGTAATCATCTCACTGTCAGAAGCAAGATCCTGTGTTTACATCTGTTTCGTCTCCTAGCGACCCAACCTGACCCTATCCGTATCCAAGCGATTTGTCGTTGTTTATAAACAATGAGCTACTAGCTAGATCCTACACTGTCTGTGCCCTAACCACAAGTGTAAGATTCTTCGTCATTATATATTAATATCCCTTTAATGCGCTTTGCTGAACAACTGGGGAGGGACAGAAACTCTACATGATATTACCATCAGTGGATAAATGAAAAACATTTCATTGGGAATAAAACATTTAAATTGTTAATTCATTAAAACCAAATTTAGAAGGAGAAATTTGATACTAATTTTATTGCAACCAAAATTATGTTGCCATTTATAATTCCGAACTTCTATTTAAAAAAAAATAAAGTATCTATTTTCTAGTTTTCAAATTTTTATAATAAATTAACTTAACCTTTTTCAGGATATTAAGTCTTTGTTTACGTATTTATACAAAAGTAAGCTGGTAACTAAGTAAAACCTCGATCTGTACGGTAATGATTACCATACTGATTTGTCAAAATAACTGTAATCAAGGCATCATATCAAGCCATACGGCTTTTTATAAAATAATATCTATAAATAACGACATCATTTTCTGAAAATGATGAACTGTTGTACAAACCACGGAAGTTATGAATCATACCAGGTCTCAGATTAAAATGTTATATATATATATATATATATATATATATATATATATATATACATATATAAAAGTGTTAAAATCCTCGAACTACGAGCTCGGATTACTAACCGACATGTGCGGCAGTTATGATACTCATAACAATCCTAGGGATAGAGATATTAATTTATAAAAATATAACGATTCTGGTTGATTATATTAATAAAAATTTGATTACTACAGTATTTTTTTTATTACAATGGAAACTTTCAGTGAGCGCTAGTGTTCCAGACCCAAAACATTTTTTTACCCCTTCCATATGTTTAACTTTTAAATGTTGGAAACAAATTGGCAGTTCAAATTAAGCTACATAAACTTTAAAAATGAAGTACAAACGTGACATAAGTTTTCTGCAAATGAACATACTTGACTAACAAAACAATTCTAAAAATGTATTGTATTAGATCTCACGTCTCAAATAACACAATAAGCATGTGCACAGCAGAAAGAACTTTTTTTTCATAATGGTGTTACACTGTTAACTTATAAATAATAAAATATTTTGGGACTGGAACAATACTGCCATCTACAATAGTTTTTCGAGAAAGCTCCCATTATTAAAAATTAGTGCGTAACAGTAGCGTGTTCATACAACATGCAGCAAAGTATTTCAAGAAGGAACAGAACATATTTTATCAAATATAGATATGCAATTTAAAAAAAATATTTCTAAATGTGTCAATCTGTTTTCTCGCAGGTATTGGTAATTCTACTATAAAGGAGGAAAATTTTAGCTGGGATGGAGAAAGCACTCGAAGAGCTATTTTTTCGAGCTCAGGTCCTATACCCTTGTGTATTTTCTATTATATCACAAGAAAGACGAAGTCATAAGAGCATATTTTTTCTGTTCGTTTCGTCCTGGTGTTTACCTTTGGTCTTTAACGATATGCACACAACTGTCACAATGTTTGACGTGTATTCTAATTGGGAGTTATCTCGGCTTAGAAGAGAAAACCTGCACAACTTATAATTAAGTTGCAGACTGTGAAAAAACTCGTTTCGGCTGAAGTATGCTTTGCCTCTATTTAGCTATTCATTGGATTTTTTGTTCGGATATTTTATTACTTCGGCAAATATTTTTTGCATTTTATAAATATTAATAGACTATCACATCGTTGAATAATTCTATTATATAAAATAAATATAATTTTACCACGAACCCAAGATTCGCTTACGTAGCTTGAAGAAATATGAATTTACGGTTATATGGCTGTGTTTTAAGGTTAATATGACATAATATCAAATAATGACAGAAAAACGTAGCAGAACTCCTAATTTTTCAGATGACAAATGCATTATTGTAGTCAATTTCATAACAACATAATAAAATTATTGACTGCAAAAACAGAAGCACTAATCAATGATTGAAAAACACTTGTAGAAGACTTTTAAGAAAGTACAAAGAGACATTTTATGTAGAAAATAAATTATAAATAGTTTGATTCCGGTAAAACTGCAGTTATTAAAATTAGAACCCACTAAACAATACTCATATCACACTGTTATAATCTTCATTTACAAAAATATGTAATGATGAAGGACCGTTGGTATTTAAGCATTTTCGATCCAGTTTTTCCCAAAAGTGTTCTACATGTCACTTTAATTTATTTATTCCGAAAAGTTTCGTACGTATTTCACATTTTAATGAAAACATTCACAACTCTAGCAAAGCAAACTTTCCTACAAAACAAACAAAAAATTCATTGTTGTACTTTGTTTGGAATTACACATAATAGTATGCAAATATACACTAATTCGTATGCATAATAGCAATGTTTTATTTATTGTGTTCGGGGAGGCAGTACGTCAGATTGTACCAACCGTACTAGTGAGGTAAGAATACTAACTAGATTCCCCGGCGCCACAAAAGTGCTTGCACGCATAAATTCCAACACAAAACGCCTTTTTACCAACCGAAGATCACGGAAAACACAGATCCTGAATGCAGAGAATTCATCCAACAAAAAAAATATTACCTAATTCCGCATTTAATACTTTTTTCACTACTACCCTAGACACGCACTTTTATTAACCTATATTAACATGAGGAATTGTTTTCACTTCCGCTTGCTTGGTCACCTAAGGAAATAATAAATTATTATTAACCAGTCGACAACTGTCACTTTTTAAAGAAATTCAAGTCTAAAAATACAAATGTATAGTAAAAATATTAGTTCTAATAAACAAATTTAATTCATTTTTGGTTATATCATTGAAATTAGTATTGCCTTCTCGATCTGACTTTCTAGACTCTTGCATCCTCTTGTCTAGATTGTCGAGACAAGACTGGCAAAAGTCTTGTCTTGAAATGTCAAGAAAAAATAAGCAAAAGATTTTCTTATTTTAAAGCTTGTTCCATCCGAGCTGAAACAATCATTGTAAAATAGAAAAAAAAAAAAACGGTGCCGAAGAATTATCTTGTCTAACACGTATGCACAGATTAATGTAGAGTCTTGAAACAATCTAGACATTACTTTTTAATCTAGTCTTAGACTTCGTCAAGTCTTGTCTTGTCTAGACGGCAAAACTTATTTAAAATTCATTGTAAATTATTACCACATATTACTATAATCATATGTTTAATTTACTTAAACAGTTATTTTCCAACAAAAAACTTCATTAATTTTTACAAATACGAACAGTCTGTATCCTTAAAATTGTAGAGGCTGAATATATAAATTTTGTAAAATACATTTAAAAATATTAAAACCTTTTTAAAGAAAAATAAGTACCTAAACATAAATTTTAAAATAATTTGTAGGAACTTCGTATATTTGTAATAAAATTGTAATTTTTTTCTGTAAAGTGTCTTTAATAGTAACACTCAGTTATAAATAACAGACAAATGCAAATGGCGTGTATTAGTAAATAGTGTTGTAGTACAAAATAACTTTATAAACAATTATTGTATATTGTGATGGAAGTTTTACCGAATTTCTGGATCCAAATTCCATCTACACGTGAAAAGGCAAACAAATATGTGTTTAGTAAAATAACCATTATGTTTTAACATAATTCTATATGAAAATAAATGTTTGCATAAATTTTGTATGACGTTTCTAAAGCCATGGAGCAATACACAAACATATTATAATATATAAAATTAAAAAATATATATTACAACAATGTAGGCATATTGATTGCGGCAAAATGTTTATTGATTATAAAGTTGTATATGTTTGACTTATATATCGCGGGAAGTATCTGGAAAAAACGTAGTAAATCCCTCCCTTATCTTATGACCATCAGGGTATCACTCCCTCTATAAAAAAGGTCCCATTCCATTCTTTGTATCGCGCCAATCTACTTTGAAAAATAGGCCACACATAGGGTCACACATTATCATAATCCCAAATAATATCCTTCCGTCATAGGCGTGCCTACGGGGCACGAGCTTACCCGACACAAAGACACAATTTCTCTCCAAAATAAATTCCCATTTCTATTGCCGTAATCAAGAGAGGAAAAAAAAAACGATGATATTATCTTTGAATCTACAGATAAAAAGATACTATTTTTAGTCAAATTTCTCGATAGTTTTCGGTAAATACTTTTATGATTTAAGTAAGTCAATTTTATTTCATCTGTGGATCAACATTTCTAAATAGAATAGGACGTCAACCAGAAATAAATGTTTCGTGACATATTTTACATTTCGAATTTGAATTAGCGATTTTCGAATTTGAAACACAGATCTCACCTTCTTCTCAATACGAGTTTAACATGCTAAACTAAGTGAGCCATCGCTGCCCGCGAAGTCCATATCCAGTTTTTATTATTTTTTTATGGTAGTTATTATCTGCATTACATAATTATGTTTAAAATCAAATGCTAGTTTAAATTTAACAATATGAATTTTATTTTTATTGTTTATATCTATATTATAGAAGTTTTTTTTCAAGGCACTTAACCTATTTTATGGAATATACTACCAAATAAATTCAATATTTTTTATTTGATCATTTAAAACTCTCAATTGTTTCGAAACATTCGGCTCCTCTTCAAGTTTCGATCGAAAACGTAACCGAAACCGAAACTTATGTATTAAGTTAACTGTAGCGTTTTTCTTATCTTTTAAAGTATTACTTGATTATTATAAATTAAATAAAAGACTTCAGTTTATTAGAAAATCACTTTTTATAGAAATAATGACCCATATTACGAACGCACTTTTATAATAAAAGTACCTTTAGGAAGCGTGCTTTTACAGTACTATATTATTAGGCTAGAGGTCACTTTTAACAAAAGCGCTCTATAAAAGTGAGTTTGCAATACTAAAGAAGAACATAGGTACCTTAATTATCTATCACCACCTCACAAATATCATAAATAATCACAATCAATAAGTAGTACTTTCAAGAAGTATTTGCGAAAGGAAGAAAATTTCGGCCGAAATCAGCATTTTTGGCTGAAACTGGCCGAAATCGAAACCGAAATTTCGGTTGGACACCAATAATTATTTTATAATTATGTTATGTGGTCTGAAAACTCGAAGTTTTTTTATTTAAAGGATTTTGCCTCAATCATTTTGTTATGTCGAATCAAATTTTTTACCAGCATAAAAATTTGTAATACACTCTCCACATCAGATATCCTTTTAGTAATATCCCTCTACGGTACAAACAAATCACTACCAATATCTGCTATAAAGCAGTTAAAATACATTAAACAAAATTTTAATAAGACACAGATTGCAACATTTTTAACTAATTTATTAATTTGTAGACGTTTAGCTGTATCAGATTTTTATCTGAAAGTCGGTATTAGTAAAAGATAATTGTTAATTATTATTTTATCTGGGATTGGATTCGTCAATTAAATTGTGCAAAATGGGTGAAAATAAGAAAAAAGATTGGTGGATAAAATGGCGTTGAAAGAAACAATCTGTCGATAATTCCTTCTCTCGTCGTTCCGTACGATTGATACTTCATTTCCGGTGCACCGTCACTTCCCCTGGCACGACACTGCGATATTAATAAAAGCGGGAATCATTTATTAGAGTAATCCGATTTCTAGATTGTTTACTTTTAGTATTGATCCGTACGGATGGAGGATGGTGGATGTTGGACGGTCATTAGCAGTTTATCATTCGAGGAAAAAATCCAAGGAAAGAAAGGCGATTTATTCTCTACATTTAAATATTTTGATAGTGCATGTGAACCATTTACCATCAGGATATAGGGGAATCTTTGACGTTATCGAGATATTCAGCAGAACATTAAGTTGAATTATTCAGAATTGCCCAAATCCCACAAAGACATCATTATAATACTCTTCACCCCATCAACTATTGATTACAACAATCCACGTCTTTTCACATTTTATCACATCTGGTTTTCTCTTACAAGTTCTGTTATTATTATTGAATATTATCACTTCGTTATATATGACATCAATTTCAAATTGTTTACATTTTATAATATTAGAGAACAAAACAATCTACAAGAAGTATAAATAATAATAAGGTTGGATCAACAATACATCAATTTTCACATTCCGATAACTGTTTTCTTAACCTAATCAATACAAAACCTGACTTTAAAATTAATAGTAAATGAAACTAGAACTACAATTTAAATCTATTATTAACATTGATTATAAAAAAGAAAATTGATTACAGAATTATTAAAATGCTAGATTAGATTCCAGTAAAATCAATAAAATATAAAATTATTTTATGCATTCGATATTTTAATTTCAAAATAAATTTATATACTCATATTTCACAAATTTATGTATATTTATAAATGATTTATCATACTCGTTTAAGAGTAGAATATGAAATCTACAATAAAATAATCAAAACATTGCTTTAAAGAAATCATGCAATTTTTCAAGAATATAATTGTAGTAATCAATATATTAGATAAAGTATGATACACATTATTAATGAACCTTTTTCTTTTTAATTTTTTTTATAATTTCGAAATTGGTTTCATACTTTTTGTATTTATATAATCAAAACTAACTTTACTGTAATTAACATAAAAACTTATATCAAAGTTTACATTGTTGGTTTTAAGTAATATTTTGTATAAGTTACACATTAATCAGATTCATTGTTCTTATCAAACTTATACAATTTGTGTGCATAATTAATTCGTTATTGATGTAATCAAATAGTTTTATTGTAATCAACAAAAATGTCCGTATTTAAAGGATTCATTGAAAGATAGTGATTGTTGCAATCGATATTTTAGACAAAGTAAGTTGCACTGAGTATTTTCCGTCCCTGTTGGGTTTTCTTGACGTGGAGATCTCGTGTTTGTTTACCAGCGTCACGTAAACAGCGATGCTTCTGTCGGCCTCCCTTTCGTATGGACTACGCGTGGCCCGAGGTTTTATCACCAATCTGCCCTGTTGGTTTTATGTGCGAAGTTCTGCTAGACGAGAGCAGTCAACTCTACGCATGAGATATCCAGGATGCGTTTATAAAGTTATCAGCCTGAATTCTATCAAACGATGATGGAGACTGACTCGCACTAACCGTTCAAATCGGATGGTATTATATCACTCCATTCGGGGACGTTGATGGACGAATGGCTATCAAAAATTTGACAGTTCAACAGAATGCATCAATGTTGGGTTTATTAATACTGTTAAGGTTACTAATAGTGTTACATAATAATCTGTGATATGGACACCTCTGTCCATTATTTAATCAGCACGCTCAAATGCACGGAGCAGTGTTTGAAATCTGGAATCCTTAAGCAAAAACAAATACCGTTAAGTGCATATAGGAATGTTGTGTCATAGAAAGAAGAAGAATCATTTGTGATACAACCAAGGAGTTGTATTGTTAGTACAGACGAGTATTGATTATTTGATTACAAGACTGTTTTGGAATGAAAGGACTATTACTGATTATTGAACTAACCAGATATTTACGAAATAATAACTGGATTGACAAGATTTATTCGTACTGACTATAAGACTGATTCGGACTTTAAACCGTACCGATATTTGACTTTTCATGAAACTGTAACCTAAAACCGAGACCTATATTTTATTTATCAAATATGGAAACGAAAATGAAATTTATTTGATTATTTTAACCCACACGAAAACCAGTATAATATAATATAATAATAACCGAAACCGAACTTTTATTAAAGTAAAAACCGTTAGCCGTAACCGAAGACCAAATTTTTTCAGTTCCCTGATTACAATGCCAAATTTAGATTTGTTTCCGAACATTCCGGCGGCATTTTGTGCTACCAACTACATTTGTATTTTATTTCTCATAATTCCTAAGAAATTTACACTCTATATAAATGTAAGATAATAAGAAAAATATATCTAGGTACATATAATAATTGAATTATACAAAACTTATTCCTACATCCACTTTTCTTTCCGAAATTGACTATCAGACGGACCAGGATTCAGATTGATAATTGAATTGACAAAAATGATTACTAACTGACCACTTGTTTTATAAGGTTATAGCGAACTTGCCTGACAATTTACAAAGTATGTAGGACAACAAATGAAACGGACTGAGTAGTACTGATGAAGAACTGACAGACTGATTGAACGCTTTACTTGGTGTACTTACATAAAACTGGAGCAATACCGAAATCTAGCAAATCTAACAATGTGTAAACAGTCGTGAATGATGTACTCGTATTTGTGTATTTATTGTGTTGATATTCGAGCTGTCTTTTCGAAGGCAGAATATTTCCAGTCACGTCTGTAGAAGTATAGTTGTGTTGTTCATTAAAACATTACACTAATTAATTCGTTTGGTCCTCAAAGCAATTTCCCGTTGCGTAGGCCCATGAAATATTCGCAAAAACGGCTCTGGTCGGCCCTTTGTCATTACGCTGGCAAGATTCCGACTTTACCGACCGAGACCCTCAAATTACACGCCGGACACCGGATGTGAGACGGCCGGAAGCCGCTCGACACTAGCGCCAACTCACATACTCCGCCTCACAATTATACAGAATGCTCAAACTCAAACGGCTTCTTAAAAGAAAACCAAGAATCTCTCCTTTATCAACTTTTACTATTTTTACGGAACTTCAGAATTTATGTGGCCACATGCAAAAGGACACACATGTGAAATGCAGCTCACATTCTTTATTTGACTTTAAATTTCTTTAAAATAAGTTACCTTTTTAAATTTTTTAATTACTCTAACAAAACGATTACATACATTGATTACAATAATTATGTGAAATTTGTTTAATTTCTAAACGCAAATTAAATATCGAACAACTAAATAAAATAAAATAACTATTTGAAGGATTTTTATGCACTTAAAGATGTTTTGCAACTAAGAAAAACTGTTGATCACTAATAAAATATTTATCTCACAGTTTATTACCCATTGTTGGGAGTGTCAATCGCCTTTATAGCAATAAATAAGTTTATGTTATTACTTTTCAAGTATGTTGATTACAATAATGAAAAATATAAAATACATTAATTAAAACAATCATCAAGATATCATGAAGATTTTATTTTATTACCAAAATATAAGTAAGTATTTGAATGATTTGTTGTATTTTAAAAGATAATTGCAGCAAAGAATGTCGTTGAGTACGTGAAAAAAATTTCACGTAGCTCTTATTACCCATTGATTACAATACCGACAAATATAAATTGATTGATTACAACAATCATTATGTAGGTATAACTTATTTTAGTTTGGGGACCTATTTTAAACTATACTTGTAAATGCAAATAAAATAAGTTTTTTGAGACTTCTAGCTGGTGTGGAGAGTGCATTCTATAAATTACATCCAAATCTTTTGTTAATTTTCAATTTTCGTTAATTTTGTCATTTAATTGTTGATTACAATATACAAAACACTTATTATTATTCTTAACGATGATGATTGACAATTAAATAAAAAAGTCAAGCTTGAGCGAGTGTAGTTAATGTGTGGAACGGTGTCCATAAAGTGTCCCAATTCTTGTTTTTTAATTAAAAGGGTTATTAGTAAAGTGTGTCCTGATGAACGGTGGCCTAATTCTTCGTGCAAACAAACTATGCAAATGAAAAATGAAGTTAATTGTGATTGTCGTGCAGTCCGGCCCTGGCGTCTCATTAGTACACAAATCGGAAGATCCGGGTGTAGTGACGTCATGGCCCCTCCCGCCGTTAATTCAATGATTAAAACAAACCTTTGATGTCGTTTGTCGCCGATCTTCAACTCTTGCTTCGCTTGTTATCAGCGTTTGTTTTAAACAAGCTGTCACTGCTCTCAACTACTAATTGTCATTACTTCATTACCTAAATGCCACAATTAACAACGGGTATATTAGATAAATAACTGGGTTGGGTCTAACAAAAATCATAAATCATTACAAAAAGTCTTAATAATGTACTCATTATTTACAAAAACTCTGTTATTTCAAATATCACCACATATATCTTATTTTTATTAATACATCAATCACATGAATATTCTAAATTTAAATCCATATTCACTTGTATGGTGTATAACACACTTATTTTATCTATTTTTAAAAGAACTACTTTACACATTAACATGCATTTTTCTGATTTTTTTTTATCTAATTCACAATAAAATAAATAATAAAGTTGGTTTCCCTATATACAGAACCATTACGATTGAAAAAAAAAAAAATTGGTTATGAAATAATCTTGTAATATAGAAATTGTTTACTAATTTAATGGACTTAGCATCCCTTATAATTCTCAAGATAGCAGTAATGTACCACTTAAAATGAACACACTGTAGAGAACAGTATATCGTTCTCCAAAATATATGTATATGAACAGAAGCTTTGCAATTTGTTCTAAAAATTTTGGTTCCATAAACAAATTTACTTAATAGTTATTTAAACTGCAATGAATGTAAGTACTTTATAACCATCAAGAAGATATGAACTAAGGTGGAGCCTGCGAAACCAAAGTTCAAGTTACCGTACGAGAATAGTTGTTAAAGGTACTTACATTCCGAGTCGCTTATTATATTTTTATTCCACCTGCAGCATTTATTTTCAAATAATGTTAAAGTAATTGTAAAATGTCGGCCAATTGAGTGTTCAAATTTATTTATTTTAATTTTTTATAGTTAATTTTTCCCGTTGCTAGACTACTAAATTTATGCATGTAAATGAAATGGGTGTGATTCTCATAATTCCTTTGCTTAGGACAGTTATTTTCTACAATACTGTTGACAACGATAACCAAATAATAAATGTTATCAAAAACTTACGACTTATGTTGCTATGGATAAGTCAACGGTAGCACAAAAATATAATTTTACAACCAGCCTATAACGTTTCGTCGGTAGTGTACATTTAAATTTTAGATTTTCAAGTCCATATTATTTCTGTTTTATAAATTGTAGCCACAATGTAATGAACACATCCCAGCTTTACAAAGCGTTTAAATTTCCATAATATCGTGTTATTTTTTGGGAATGATTTTGCGCGAAGTGAATTTGATCCGTCCGAGATTTAATTGTCCTTTCTTGGCGCTGGGGTGGGGGCCTAACAATAGGCTCGCACGTGTGTATAAAACCCTGGGATGAACATTAGAGGATCAATCGCCTATAGTGCCAAATGGAATATCAGTGTTCCTGCGATGCAATATGTGCAGCAATTAACACTACACGTGGCTAGACTCACAACGCTGCAGGGAGGAGAAAAATGCAATATCATACGCACTGCAGCACAAATCCACGGTGAAACAATGCCCATTGTCCATACAATGATTGATTCTTCCATTTCCAAGATATATTCATCGTATTGTTTCATTACCGCAAAAATCAAAGCCGATATTTTAGTCGATTTCTTATTCAGTTTACCGCGTCCACGTGTCATGAGGAAGGTATTGTAAACATGCGAGATTCTCTTCCATTTCCAAAAAATATTCATCATCAACTGGATAGGGGAACATGAAAGATACCGACACGGAGTGTCGCTTCTGTATGTAGCTATTCTGTGGTATTGTTTCATTACTGCAAAAATCAAAGCCGATATTTTATTCGGTTCCTTATTCTCTTTACCGATCGCCACGTGGCATAAGAAAGTTATTTTAAACATGCGAGATTCTCTTCAATTTCCAAGAAATATTCATCGTATTGTTTCATTACCGCAAAAATCAAAGCACATATTTTAGTCGGTTTCTTATTCTCTTTACCGATCGTCACGTGGCATAAGAAAGGTATTGTAATCCTGCGAGATTTTCACGAATGACTATGAATTAAACTTTTCACAACATATTTTGATTATAGTAAACGTGATGTCTATCGGTTGAATGGATTTTAATGAAACTTCATATTAAACTTCTGACATGAATGGTACGAATTGATTAACTATTGGAAAAAATCGGTCAGCCGGAAGTGACAGTTTACTGTTGTTATTTTTAGGTTTTTGCGAATAATAATGGTGTAAGAGCGCCGGATTTTTTTTTGTTAAAGATATGATTTATTCGAAAATTGACAACATATTTATATCATTGTAAAGTACAAATGTTGCGTTTATACAGGCTGGAAATGAACTTAATGTCATAAATTTAAGAGTGAGTAGTGTGACATCTGTAGATTATGAAAATGAAAGATTAAAAAAAAAAACCGCACCAAACAGTGCGTAGTGGATGCATTGGCTTCTTTTGAATCACTCTTTGATTCTCTGTACACCAAATAAAATAATTTTTCTTATTTACGTTATCATTGAGTTAAAAATGACAATTTTCTTAGAAAAAAATGTCATTCAGTTACTAATATATATTAGAAAACGAAAAACGAAATAAAAATAACGTAATAGAACGTTATTTTGTTGTTTTTTTTTTAAGTTACCTAACGGTATATAATATATATCCCTAATTTTAACAGAGAAAACTTTAATTAATCTATTACATTTTGATTCTTCTTCACATGCCTTAATGACATGCGCAAAATACGTATAAGCAACTAACGTTTATTACCACTTAAATTTAATTTGTTGAATAATACAATTAGCCAGTTATGTGATTCTCATAACAAAGCAATAAAATCGCAATATTTAGACAACTATATATATTTCAACTTCGCGAAAGCAGTAAAGCGTTCAGGTTAATTATTAGTTTTGGTTAAACAGAATTGTCAAGCATTTCATACAAATAGTTACCAAAGTTACATTCTTTTGGTAGCATTTTACTTGTTTCCATAATACTATACTTTGCAGGGCTCTATAAACCTATGGCAAATTAATTCAAAATAAGTAGATACATATGGTAGATTACATTATTATTAAATACACTCTTAGCTAAGAATATGATCTACCTATAATCATACTTAATTAAAAAAATTGCAATAAAATTGTCACATTGCTGTAGATACATATATAACATAAAAGAAAGATTATTGATTACAACAGTAAAAGAAATATATATTTTTTGCAAGTGCACTGATCATTCAGATATCACTATTTGCGATGAAGATACAATCTTTAATATTTCTTTTCATATTAGCATACACATTGATATATTTCCCCCCAATTTTCTGCTGATTATGTCTATAATTCGTATCGCTTTCCTTCTGACAGTGATATACTCGGTGCACATGTGTATAACTCGATAGCGATCAGAGCTTTCATAGATTCGTCTCGCAGTTACTGAACGTGTGTCATTCGTAGGGGTGTATGGGAAATGTTGCTATGGCAGCAAGGTCAGGACAGAACAATGGAAGGAATGGAACAGAAATGCATTCGGTAGTGAGTAGTGGGAAGTTGGGTAGATAAATAGGGAACTAATCACCGGAAATGAACAATATTAATAATGGAAATCATCAAGATTACCAATAACTGTTCCTGAAATCCAAATTAAAATTATTATTTTAATTTCGTAACCTTGTACCACCAGCGCTTGTGTTTTAAATAAGTTGATTACAAAAATTACTAAATGGGAAAAGTGCTAATTATACTCGATTATTATCAAAAATAACATTGAAATTGTTAAATACGTAGTGTGATACTTGGATAGTACGCTTCAACTCGAATTGAACGGAGTGTGACATCTGGGGTACAAATCTCAACGTTGCCAAACTTTATGCAAATAAAAATAACGTTGTGTCCGACTTGTTTGGTACATTGGAACCCATTATAAACTATAGGTTTCTTATAGAATATGTAAACCAACTACACCTAAACCAGTGATGCAAATAAAACAAATTAGGGTTTCACAACTTGACTTGATATTCACGCTACGATACTTAACTTGACTTGAAATCAAGTCAATCTCAAGTAGTTCTCCAGGACTACTTGATTTTTCATAAATTTTATAATGTAGGTAGTTTAAAGAAATCAGAATGAGATTATCAATAAAGACTTTTATTTACAAAACCAAATAATTCTAATCTGTGACTTGTTAACAAAAAATAATATAAAGGACAGAAAATAAAAATGAAGATGTAGCTTCTAATAAAGTTATTATGTAAACTATTACGGGTTTTTGTAGTAGTTAGAGCAGAATGTTATATCCAAAATTTCGACTTTTTTTATTCACTAGTATTTGAGTAATTGTTACGACAACATTTATCCATCTATCATTTATCCACACACACGGACATATAATCATCAAGCTACTTGACTTGATGAAACCCTACTTGTTATGAAACATGTACTTTAGGTACTTGAAATCCTGTTCGATCTAGTAATGCTGTACCACAGATGATGTAAAGATATAATAATACCTACCTAATAACCCTGTACTACGAAGTGTGAAGATTAAAATAATATTGTAATATTGTAGTTGAGAGTTAAGGATATGTTAAGGTTACTAATAATACTATATAATCATTTTTGTAACGGGCAGAGGTGGCTCACCTGGTTTGCGCGCTCCGGCTCGAAATTAAAAAAGACCGCTGTGTCCGAATGGTTCGAAACGTATACGCTGTAAGTTTCTTGTAATCAATGCAAAATCATAGTAATTTCTAATATTAAGAAATTCAGTAAAAATTAAAAAACAGTGTGTATAGTCGCCGCCAGCCCATATAGGAGTGACGTCACTCGATCGTCATGTCAATGTTCGTATGAATAAAGATTTCGTTTTAGTTAATATTAAGCTTCAAAGATGGCACTACGATTATTAAGTATAATTATATTTTATTCCAAATATTTAAATTTTAATAATTATTAGTAGTAAGAAGTAACAGAAATATAATTTCATTTAAAAATCAATAAAATAGAATATTAAAAAATATAGAATCTAAAACAAAATAAATAACCGAACTGTCACATTGATATAAATAGTTTAAAATATTTCTCAGCATTTTTACTAAAATAAATAAAAAGTAGTATATTTTAGGTATAAATATTGTTATTATTAATTAAAAGAAATAGACATAACCTTAAAAACAAATAAGCCCCGCCGGTTAGACAAACTTCAAGTCATAGACTTATACGACTGTAATGATTAAGACAAAGACAAATAATTCTTTTAATGTGCATGATAAAAATCTTCGAAGTGACGTCACTCCTATATGGGCTGGCGGCGACTATTGTATGAGACAGTGACCAGCAAAACATATAAGTATTGGGGTACGTATATTATACGTAAAGAGTAAAAATCTGGTAATTTGCGTACATATGAAGTTGGTGACGTATGTGGAGGAAGGGCGTAATGAGCTTGGAGTTTGGTAGTGAAATGAATTGGCGAATGCAGCTCGCATACAAATCCGCGGATCAATAGAGTGGTCGCGATTACTCACGCCATAGCCACCTGCTAATTCTCTGCCTCTTAGCGACACTGCACCTGTATTGTGTGCAACGCATAAACTTCTACTTTCCACTTCTACTTCATAAACTCAAATGGCGCTAATAGTTTTAGCGTGGACACGGACAAAAGCCTTCACTAAACATTCAAAAAGTAATAAAACTTTATATTCATTTTTGTAATCATTGTTTTCTTAACATCTAAAATTTATTTATTGTAATCACCATAAAAAATTAATATAATGTAATCAACTTCTCAACTCTTCTTAGTTGTTGCTTTCATTACCCCCTTTTCATACACTCATATTCAAAGTGTTTCATCTATACTTAAATACTTTCTAAACATGTTAATTATTTATCGGTAAATGATTTTGAAGATTATATACCAAATAGACAATTTGACCAAAGTTTAATGTAAAAATAATAATACTTGTAAAATAGATACCTATTAGTTTTAATTTTGTTATTATTACGATCGTGCAAGAAACAAGAAACAATAGGTAAGATCTGCGGGCAGTAAGTGCGTTCTACCGGTTTGGAATTATTGAATTCAAAATCATACTCAACCGATAATCGGTAGTGTGCGTTTAATGCCCTTAATAAATTTTCAATAATATAGTAGCAGCTATTTTTGCAAACAGATTTTCTAAAAATTAAACTAACCTAATCTAAGCTAAAAATTTTATAAAATAATCCGTTGAGAACAAGAGCTTCAAGAAGTTCGAAAATTAATTTTGATTTAGATACTCTGATATACTCAGATACATTAAAGCCCAAATAATTATATTGAATTGCACAAAGTAGAGAATACAATATTCTGAAAACGAGTAAAAAAAATAAAACATCTTACAATGTAAAATTAGCTCAGTAACGTACTTACAGTAAAAAATATTTATATATTTTATTTATTTCTTATTCCATTGAGATTATTAGAGAATAATTTTGCCTCTACTAGCGTTAACGGCAGTAAATTATAAAGAAGCCACATAGCCCATACACGGTTTAGAGTTTAGACAAAGATTCCCGAATCCGTGCAATAGACCTTGGAAGAAGCCAAAGCACCAAGTCGCTGGCGAAAGCTATTGAGAGGCATTTACCCCGCTGTCCCCTTTATGGTTACGCCACTGATTATAACAAGTATAAAAATCAAGGACACATCTCGTAATATCTTTAAAAATTAGTAGAACTTAAGCTATTACAATTTTCTAAAATTTTAAAACATAGGTACTTACATACCTTATAACTAAAATACCTTAATACAATCTATAAATTCTTTGACAGTTTCATAATTTTGACTTTTTACAAAAAAAAAATCACTTTTCACATTACTTTTAAAATTAACATACTTACATATAGTCGAGCATAAAGATATGGGAAAGAAAGATTATTACTTATTTTAAATTAAAACTTTCATATAACACATTCAGAAATTTAATAATTTCTTTATGGTATTTAAAATTTTTCTTATTGCCACAATTAAAAAATATAACGTTAATGGAGTCTGTATTTCTGTTGGACTATTGTGCTAAGATCAGATTTTGTTAAATAATAACACAATCCGACAATAATGTCGTTTACAATTTCTGTCGTAATGGTAGCGTCTTGCTTATTAGCGCCCAAATTACACAAGTTGCATACAGAGTTCTGTTTCGGATTGCACACCTGCTAAGTTCAGCGTGTACTAGCCTGGCCAATTATCAAGCTAATGTCTCAACTTGGACAATGACAAGACGGTGGCTCTGTCAATAATCGACGGGAGACGCGAGAACGGCTGGGAAAAGGCCGGAAGCTGCTCATAGACTCATTGAGAACAGTTGAAAAGCGTGTGAAACAATCAACGACACTTTGCTATGAATTATTTTTGGTACACGGATGTAGTTCATATCATACAAATCGCTAAATATCAACAATGAGGAAACAAAATATAAAAAAACTCTACCATAAAATAAATATTTAAGACGACAATAATAAAAACTGATTGTAACTACAATATTTCTGATGGCAATAATAAAAAAATGTTTACAAAAAAAGAATTGATTTTAACAAAGAATTGTAACTAAAAATCATAAAAATCTAAAGCAAATCTTGTTTCTTTTTCAGTTTTTTAGATATTATTTAAACTATATTAATAATTTTATGCTAAAAATTTATATAAATACGTTTTGAAGTAAAGTATTTAAAAATTTCTGATAATAATAAGAAAAACTAGAAACCTTAAACGAATATTCGGCTCCTATTCTAGTTTCGGCCGAGAATGTAACTGAAACCGAAACTTACGTAGTTAATTTATTATTAAACAAGAAATTCTACTAATTTTCTCACCTTTTAAGTTATTGTTCATTATTAAATTAAATAAAAGACTTGTAATGTAAAGTACGCTTCCTAAAAGTGTTTTTATTTTAAAACGTATATTCGTAATATTGACCAATATCACAGATAATCACGTCAAATAAATAGTCTTTTCAAGAAGTATTTGTTACTAACTGACAGGTTTTTTAATAATATATGCTATTCCCTTAAAATAATGTTACCTTACTTGTTTTTCTTAATTCTACAATAAGTCTTCGTCTAAATTCTACAAACTAAATTCATGGGATCTCATCTTGCATTTGACACCGTTGTACTAAGGGTCTTAGACTAACGATAATAAAATAAGAATTATTTTCGAAAGGAAGAAAATTGTAATATCGTGTAAAACAAAATTATTCATTAACAAACAAAAAAAATAGACGAATAAAACTATTCCTAACAAACCCGAAAGCTATAGTCACGACAAGAACACTAGTTTCGGCCAATTTTTGATTAAAATAATAATATTTTTGAAGTAATAGGGAAAAGGATTAATTGTAAAAAACAAATAAAAAGAACTCTGAAAGTGAATAAAAATAATAAAAATCTAATAAAGTCTCGAGTGCTATTTTGTTTTGGACATTTTAAGAAATAATTAATATATGTAATGAAATTAAAAATTTATGTATGTAGTTTTAAATTTAATGGTGAAATATGGTTCGAGTAGGATGCATTAACCAAATGAGTCACCGCTGTTTGTATTTAAAAGAACACAGGATCAAATAAATATGAAAAGATTGAATAAAGAAAATTAATATATTTAGCAACGTGCAATGCATCAAGTTGATGTATTTATTTTGAAAAAGCAAATGAATAATTATGTTGGAATGTCTACCTGAATTATTTGAAACACGGATGTATTCTAATTTTATTTGATCATTAGAGCGTCCAGTCTCCTAGGCGCCAGTAGCAACGTTGAACCAGTGCCAAAAATCACACATACTCTGTCGCATATTTATAGCGTGTACCGCGGGTTTATGCAGAAAGCAGAAGAATAAGATTCCTACCATTTATATTCCACCCTCCGCTCAATGCGTTTTTAATTAGCCGTAGGTTCTTTAATAATTACTTTTTAATTGCCTGGAACCGATAAAGGATGATAATTGCTCTGATGGATAGCACTTGCTGAATTTTGATTTGATGAACAGTAACGAAAAATCAATTCTCAAACTCTACCTCTTAATCCTTCGGCAATTCTCACTCCATAGTTTCTTTGGATTAAATTTTAAAGCTGGGTTGACCTGATTTAAAAGGCGATTTAAATCAAATATTTCAAAATAAATTTGATATGGATCACATGACTTTCTCGTAGCCATTTATTGTTGTAGTTCTTTTAAAATCATTTAATTTGAAACGATATTCCAATTCCAATCAGTCTTTAAATTCAAAATTTCAACATTCTATGGTTAATTGTTTTTGAGTTGTGCAAAAATAAAAATCCCTTCGAGCAAAATGCCCCTTTGGCACTGCCGGTTTCAATAAATGTTCGAATGTATAGACGTCATGCCGAAATCAGTCAAAGTGGATTCAGTGAAATCTGAAAACCGATTTTTTGCGATTACAATATTTTCTTTACTTCGTATAAGGAAGTAAAAACATTTTAATATAAATAAAATTTAAAAAAATAATACATTTTTTCTTCAAACGTCATAAAAGTGACATCTTCTGTGACGTGATTGACAAGGTTGAAGTTTAATTTCTATGCCAACGTAATATAATTTTTTATTCTAGCCGCCGTATAATATTGTCGCCGCCGTATAATATTGTCGCCGCCGTATAGCCAATAAGAAGCGCCGTATAATATTGTCGCCGCCGTATAGCCAATAAGAAGTAACTTGTACAATAGAAATCTGTAATATCGCCCTAAATGTCACTATAAAAACTAGATAACCTAAGAATAAAGTTACTAAAAATTATGAATAACTGACAGGTAACCTACATATTAAACGTCAAATAGTAATTTATTTTTTAAAATTTCTAAGTTTGAAGAAAAAATAGCATGTGTTATTCAGAGTAAAAGTGTCTTTGTGTGCCTCGCATGCAATTGTCCGACTCGCTTCGCTCGTCGTGCAAACTTCCATGCTCGCCACACAAAGTATCACTTTTACTCTTAATAACACAATATACTATTTTCTTCAAACGTCATAAAAGTGACATCTTCTGTGTCTTGATTGACAAGGTTGAAGTTTAATTTCTATGCCTCCGTAATATAATTTTTTACTCTAGCCGCCGTATAATTTTTTCGTCGCCGTATGTAGAATCAGCCAATAAGAAGTAACTTGTACAATAGAAATCTGTAATATCGCCCTAAATGTCACTATAAAAACTAGATAACCTAAGATTAAAGTTACTAAAAATTATGAATAACTGAGAGGTAACCTACATATTAAACGTCAAATAGTAGTTTATTTTTTAAAATTTCTAAGTTTGAAGAAAAAATAGCATGTGTTATTCAGAGTAAAAGTGTCTTTGTTTGCCTCGCATGCAATTGTCCGACTCGCTTCGCTCGTCGTGCAAACTTTCATACTCACCACACAAACTATCACTTTTACTCATAATAACACAATATACTATTGTCCAAAATTCTATTTTTACTTCCTTAGATAAATTATGTTACTTACAAACTTGGTTCTCGTCTGAACCAAACAAAGAAGTAGAATCGCAAGCACTATCACACCCAACGCTTTATAGTAAAAACAGATACTACTTTTAATATCGTGTTTCTAGTGGTGATACGGTTTAGAAACAATGTTTGCGATGATTGATAAAAGTGTAATGAAAAGCAATATTGGCTGTGTGGATTTGAACAGGATGATTCTCACATAAATATGAGGCTGATGCATTACTGTGGAATCAATACAGCAGCAGGAAATGCAGGACTAACGGCACGTAGGAACAATTATGTTCCCTAGGGCTGTGAGGGAAACTGCACGTGCTACGCATATGCAACGGGAGAGCCAGAACCTAAAAGGGGGTAAATTGGGAACGGATGAATCGGGAACACAATTCACTATGTGCTTTTCCATGGTTTTAGTTTTGTTTTTATATTGATACCTACTTATAATAATATGTATTGTATATATAAACTTATTCATTATTACAATTTGGGTGATAGTTATGGGGATAAAATCAACATATAGCAAAAGTAAAACTTTACAGACTCTTATGTCAAAATTTAACTTTACGTACTTATCTGTCAAACTGAATTAACCTATATTTTAATATTAGTATATTTTTGCAGTTTATTATTATTATTAGCAGTACCTACCTAAAATAACAAACATCATTCTATAATATTATTGGTGAATTTATTTATTATTTAACTTAGATTATAATTTATCTGATTTCATGCAGACGATGTCTAAGCATGAAAATTATAAAAAAATATTTGGCACTTTGTATACGTTTGTTATCACAGCCATTCCCGTTGCCATTTTTTACGTATTTTACATTATTAGCAAGTTACCTTCACGCAGTAAAACTTTTACCTTGTTTATATTGTATAATAGTTTATTTGTTATTCACTTGTAATAGCTATTAACATACCTAGGATAGTTATGAGTATCATAATGTCAATTGAATTCCGAGCTCGGAGAGCAAGGATTTTAAGACATCTAAGGCCTGGTATGATACATAACATCCATGGTTTGTTCAATATGTTCAATAATTTACCGGTTTCACATTATTAATAAATATTATTTAATAAATTCCTCCTGTGAGTAACGTTTTCGTGATCAAGTCTGTATGGGTTGATATGACAACTGTATTATCTAATTGTCCCACGTTATTTTGAAAAATCATTACCATACTGACTTGTCAAAATTACATGGGATGTAATTATGACTTAGTTACCCTGCTTACTTTTGTCTATGTTAACAAAGGCTTAATATACTGAAACTGAAATTATAACTACAACCTGACAGATTTTTACAGATGAGTAGTTTGTAAAGGTTACAAGTGAGTTAGGTACAAATAAATTTCTCGGAAAACCTTATGATCACTATTAAAGATACCTACTAGTATTCGCTTATTAAATATATTGAATGTTCAATGTAGGTAAATAGTCAGTTAGAGAATACAAATAAAAATGATTACTGCTCATCAATATTATTTTATTACCATCAATTTTTTTATGATGTAATTTTTTTCTTACTATCGTCTAAAATCTGTTTGTTGCAATCTATTTTTCTTTGTTACAAATATCCTTTGCAATATTTATTTCCCTTGCTAACTTGTATTGAAGCATACGGAGTGGAAGTAATATTTTATAACTGAAATGTCAAATATACAATTTCATTAGCAATTTAATTCGCACTGAAAATAATACACTACGACTGATTTTTAAATTCTGCGAATTTTTCAAATAAATTGCATGGCATAAAATTCAATCAAGTTGTTAAATTGAAAAATTAATTGAGTAGCAAAATAAAATATGCGTGGTTAGTGTTAGTGTGGGTGGCAGTGGGGGCGAACAGCTCAGGTGCGCTGTAATTCCGGGCCCATTTATCCGCCCTGGGAATAATTCGTCTTGTTTATGTGCACCCCCAACCCCATACATCCACTACACAAATTTTATTATTTTAAACAAATAAATGTAATAAAGACTTTAATGATTTTAATTCAGATAGATGTGTTTATCATTCCATTGATAAACCACTGAATTAATTTGTCACACCTTTTGCATAATTTTAAAAATTTTAGTTGCCACCACCATAGAGATAACCACTACTACCAAATGTACTTCTTTTTTCAAATAGTTGTATAGGTACTATTTCACGAGTTTTATATGACGATCATAGGCGTAGTTACCTTCAAATTTTGAATTAGCATCCGCAAACAAAATTTCTGTAAATTTTAATAGAAGTTTTCTTCATCTTAATAGGAAGCACCAATCTAGAACGATAAAATACGTCTATACTTATAGAATCACAAGGAAATACTGTTTCCTATAAACTGAAAATTGATTTATAATGCCATATTTATTTTGCATTGTATTAAGGATTATTTCTTAATTAGTATTTACTACCTTTTAATTAATACAATTAACAATGTACGTCTAAAAACTGATTTTCCTTAGAAAATTTTGATAAAAGTTCCAAATTTATAGATAATTATACCTCTTTTGAAGTAAGAGAAAAAATTACTTAGCAGATGATAATATCAAAAAAAAAAAAATAGTTTTGTTTAATTGTTTTCATTTAAAAATGGGGTCTATTACTAATTCGATTTCGATATAATAATGGAGCAATTGTTAACGCAAAGAAAAAGTTTGTTACTTGCATATTTAATAACTTTTTTCGAACATTTTTTACGAAATAATTATCTGTTACGAGGTAAAAATGCACTTCCGATCAACTCGTGCCAATAATGTCGAAAGTTTAAATAAGAATTTTTATTAAAATTCGTTCAGCTGAATTTGCTTTAATACACCTATACCCGTATATCTGAACACTGTCAAAATAGTCAAATGTATTGGGAAGTCTTTATTTCGTGCATGGACATATCTCAAAATATTGAGACCTCAAAATCACTTATTATACCTATGAGGCAGTCGGTAAAAAGTTGATTACAATAATGGAAACTTTGATTACAATCCGAATGGTATTGATTACAACAACAATTTCGAAGGAATATTTTATTAAAGAGATCGGTATTCCTTATCGTTCATGATGCTTATACGATTATTTGCACAATCAAAATTAAATTTCAATGATTGGTAAAACTTGTAATAAAAAATATTTAGAGTTATTGTACGAATTAGGAACTATGTTGATGAAAAGATGAAATTTTTAAAAATTAACTGATTTCCAAAATTTTCGTTATACCTTTAATCAATCTAACAATACATATTAATTTACAATTTTCATTTTTGTAAATATATTATTATATTTTAAGATAACTGACAATCCTTAAATATCAATAATGTCAAATTATGTATAATTTATTTTTTTCAAACACTGCGATCATAAAAGAAATATTATGCATATTGGCAAATTGTAGACTAATGATGACAATAATAAAAACATTTATTACAATGAAATTTCTGACGGCGTTACTGAAATTCATTGAATCGAAGATAATTATTGCAATAAAAATTATATTAATTGTAGAAAATGTTGATGACAATAAGAAAAACATTGATTTCAATTACACTGATTATTACAATAAGGAAATCATCGAAAATACTTGATTATTTTTAAATATAAAGATATTAATTGAGAAAGAGTAGTACAAATATTTACAGAACAAGTACTTATTTATTTATTTCAAAGCCTGTTATACAAATGATATATTTATGAAGTGTATATTTTAACGTTTGTTTATTTGCTTGCAGGTATGTGATCTCCATGTCGAGCCCGAAGCCGTAGTGTAAGCAGTAAGTAGACGAATTGGTACAGCAACAAAGCCCGTGATACTTTCGCTCCATTTTGGCGTAATTACGTAGCACTCCTTGAAAGAGTAAAGACGAAATATGAAGACGCACATCACATACATTATACGCGATGATCAAAGTTATCTTTGTGAATGCGGAATACAGACTCGCGAAACGGTTTTCCAAAACAGTTGCTTTCACTGAGTTCAAAGTCGCATTGGCATTGGGGCTTACTGAATAAAGCCAGAAAGATACAAATAATACGAGAACGTCAAATAGTTTTGTTTAATACGTTCACGCTGGTTCGCGAAATTCAATCTCGAATATGAAATGGGTTTTGTGACCTTACTGGGATTTATGATTACTAAATAAAATCAATAAAATATACTACCCATAGCTTAGTACCCACCACTGGGTATGCCAATCTGCTTTATCGCAAATATTTAGACGGCGAATTAAAATTAAAAAGAATATATTACGATTTTTTATCATATATGTACTCGTATAGTTTAACAAATTTAAATTATAGCGCCGCTAGGAAATGTAAAACGTTAATTAAAACAACTATTTTTCATTTATTATTTATATTATACTCGTCTTGTATTATTACGATTACGTTAATTGTTGAAAAATATCAATTCACATCCGTTTTATCCTTTAGGTTAGAACAAATAATACTAAATTTTTGTATGAAACAAATGAGTTGTTTATATATCCATGTGAACTGAAAATATTTCTGACATAAAAACCTTATAGTGTATAACATTTTAAGTAATAATAATATTTATTTAATAAAATAAAAGTGTGATCGGCGCAAAAAATCTTGTGTATCACACTCCCAGAAACTCTTTTCCGAGATCTCGCATTATTTTCAGGACTCGCTTTCAGCTCGGCTTGTCAAAATCAGTTTGCTCTCGTAAAAGTTTAGATTCTGGATTAGTGATACAAATAGCAACTATTGTCGTTCAGTTCTGTAAATGTTTTGCATTTAGATATGGATGTGTTACTATTTCACGGCATTAGGAAAATTATTGATTACAATCAAAATATTGTTTTAATTTATAAATTCATTATTTTATATAAACATAGAAAAGTTAACTTTTTCGAGTTGTAGGTTTGTATGAAATAGTTGACACAATTTAGATTACGAAATCGTTGATTACGACAAAGAACTTTTAAGTAGAATTTGGTCCCATTATTATTATAATATGCGTGTGGTTATGAAGGAATAAATGTTGCATTTGATATGAGTATTTGGTTGTCATTGTGTGATTAGCAATGTGAAACTTTTAATTACGTGCCGTATGGCTGTGTAATAATTAATACGGCTTCCACCCTCGCGTCGATTGCCACGTACTGTACGCACACACTCTTCGGCAGACGCGTCAATAATTGAGACGTTAGCTCCAATACCCACCTCACACATACCTCCATGTGTTTTTAATACAATTACTTATACTTGTGGACATTGCTTACGAATTAACTACTGTTTCCGTGAGGTAAATTAACACTAAAGATTAATTCATTCTGGGATTGTTTGTTTTAGAAAAGGTGTTCATTTCGAGGTTGATTTGTATTAATAATTGTTAATGGATACGATAGTTTAAGCAAACAACATTAAATATTTAAATAATGTATGAAGAAAAAATATCAAAGAATATAAAGAAATGTTTTACTTTTGAAAGGAGTAATGGAATACTTCGTATACTGTTTATACTAATAGAATAAAACATTACCTAACTACATTGTTTTGTGAACATCACAGAACTTCGCCTATTATTTTATACACATTTTTTGCTGCACTTCATTTAAACTTATTTTATGTAAAAGAGATAAGCTCCTCCAATCTGTCCCACAAATTCAAAATGGACCTTCTGTTTTGGTTCTAATTCGTCTTTTCAAAGGGCACTTTACTTTTGGCAGAAACTTAATAAAAATAATAATTTAATTGGCTTTTAATTTTTAATTAATGGAACATTTGATTTTTTAATAATAAATTGACGTTGAAATAACATTTCACTAAAATTTTTAATAGATGATCCATTACGAATAGAAGTTGAAGAGTGATTAGCCGTAGTATAATCTCACTTTCAAATGAAATAAGTTTAAATGAAGTGCAGCAAAAAATATGTGGGTATAAGTTTAAAAAGAAGTCAAGTGGTGTCCACATCACATTTTTTCAAATAAAATATTTTAATTTCATATTTTACAGTATTTTTTTTTCTTATAATGTTTTTCGAAATATTTATGTTATGAAATATTCGCAATAAACCTAAAAATAACAAGAGTAAACTGTATCTTTCGGTTGACCGATTTACATTAAAAAATGATCAACTTGAAGTTTAATTAAAATCCGTTCAACCGAATTTACTTACGCGTAAACACATCTCTCCGGATAGATAATCAAACTGTTAAAATCGGTATTATTACAATACCTCTCTTATTACGAGTATACATAAATGGCGGTCGATAAAAAGTTGGTTACAACAATGAAAACTTTGAGTACAACCAAAAATTGTTGATTATATCCTGTCAATGTATGAAATACAAAATAATAAAATAAAAACAGACTGATAGAAATCATACTAAAAATAGTCAAAATGTATAAACGTCAAAATCTTCTTGATTTTAACATTGATCTTATATATGTGACATCAATAGAAATAAAAAGAATATAACATTTTCGAAGAAATATGTATCTAGAAAAATGGTAACAACAAATCTAGTAACAGTAGTAAAGTTAATATTTAGAAATTCATGTTTTTGATTAAAATAAATAAAAGTTGTTGATTACAATATAGAAAATTAGAACGAAATTATGTAGTTTTGGAACTTACAGGACTATTTAAAATAGTTCAAATTACAATAACATTTCTGCAAAACGTTTTATGATTTCTTCTTGTGGAAATGTAACCGATCTGTGGATTTTTCCTTTCGTCATTACGTTATCTGTTGGCTTTTGACTTTGACTTTGGTGTACCCTCATTCTCCCCTGTCCCGCGTAGTAAAGAGTATCGCACGTGGTAATTGGATGGAGAAAAACTCCAGTTTTATTTTTTGTTGTGCTCGGCCTCTGAAGACGAACAAAGGTCGGATTACACAGACTTGAGGGTGTGGATCGCCCCTATTGTGTCAGCCTGATTCCACGATCTCGCCCTTGGAACTAACATCATTCTCAGATTATAATTGCTTCCTTAATATCCTACAAAGTAGGATAAGGAGCGATTCTTTTTAACTGTTTCCATATCTACTTACAAATTCATACTCAAATTATCACTGCATTGTAATTTCTAAATAAAAACTTTCTTAATAAAATTATAAATACGGTTTTTCATACAAAACAACAGTTTTTACCGCCTGCTGATTATTAATAAAGACAGTTAGATACCAATATGCAATATAAGTCTTATAAGACGTAATGTTTCCAACATATATAACATACATTTTCTGCTATCTCTTTCTACAGTATTTATATTAGTATCTTGTTGTTTCTATTACTATCATTAGTGTTTAACCAATCAATTACTGTTCCGAGTTTTGTCTGAATTGATGCATTATAATAATTAGAGTCAATGGTTAGAAAATGGATAATACGCAAAACATCACAAGTGAAGGATTCACTGCTTTTATTTTCCAGCTAAATTATAAAATATGTTACAGAATGTGTTTATTGTATATATATCCGTAAGGGGCCCGTAAGATAATGGAAATTTTGAGAGCACAAGTGTAACGTACAACCAGAGAACATATGTCCCACAGGGCTCCATATTAAGTCCAGGGTTTTGGAACAAATATTATGATGGACTGGTGTATACTTCCGACAATATGGTATTTACAGACGACGTCGCTGTCAATACTAAATTTATGGGTTATTATAATGGCAAACTTTTAAATTTAACGCATTTTTTTGGGATTATGTCAAAAGTGATTGTAAATGAAATAACACTGTAGATAGATGTACCTACACCCAGAGAAAGACAATGCATCAGAGACTGTCTATTTTGTCATTCTTTTTCGAGGTTAAGTGATAGCAAGTGAGATAACATCATTGTTATTTCTATACTCCAGACAAAGACAATTCATCAAAGTATGTCGTTGTTATGATGACAACAAACATTTTAGTAGTGTTGGTATCTAGATCAAAATCACTGGATATGGAAAAGGAAGGTATTGTTTTTGGCCAGAATTTTCAATATATGAGCACGAATTAGGGTCCTTTCAGTATGATTTTACTATTTGTACTGTGACGCCTGTATGTGTCTAACAATTTTTCGTCCACAATAACTCCAGTACAAAAATATAATACTTGGTGTTTAAAAGTTATATTGAAAAATGATGAACTGATTACATTTTGACAATTAGTTAACCGGAAAAAGTACTTCTCTAGAAGTTTTAAACTGGTTTTCCTAAAACACTATCTCTAAATTACATTATTATTAATCATAAAGATTTTTAATTTTTTTATCGGTCTGCATAATTACATTTTAAGTGTATCTTCTGGCTAAGCAGAAAAAAAATTGTGTGAATTTTACACATCGTTGAAGGTGAGAAATTTCTATAAGGTAAATAAATTTAAAACATAAAATAAGTAAATATGAAGAAGTTTTATTGTATTGTCAAGGTACGTTCGGTTCCGGTTTTGAATTATGCCAAATATAACTGATTTTTATTTTGGTTTCTGATAAAGTATTACAAATTGTGGAATTTAAAATATGAAACAAATAAATGGAATGTGGCAATGTGGGCTGGGAACCAATGTTGGCTGAAAAGTTTGCGATTTAATTTTTCCGAATAAAGCGATAATAAATTCAAACGTGATTGTGCCCTAATATTTGTTGAGCAAACAGTTGCTATGGTTTCAATTAAAAAAAGAAACACTCGCACATATTTGCTTTTGATTAATATGTATTTAGTCCGAACTCATTTCCAGAACCATATTTAATGAATTTCCAATATTTCCACTCTGTCATATTTGGCCACACTCTCAAGTACAGCTCTGCCAAAATTTGTCATTACTCTTTATTGCTTACAGTTCTAAAAAAAAATTGAGGAACAGTATGTATTTCACATTATAGCAATGTTCAATCTTCAAGTACTGAAGTTAGGATGACCAGACGTCCCTAATTTTCAGGATTCATATCTTTTTTGAGACGTTTGACCCGGTGTCCTGTATAAACTTTTTGAAACAATTATGTTGTCCTACGTAATATTTATTTTATTTCAAATTTTTTAACATTCATACCAAAAATTATCAGTACAGTACATATAAAAGTTCCCTATTTAAACTGTAAATAAGGTTATGTATTCTTTATAAAAAAATGCTTCATTTGACTACACTTATTATAAATATTACTGTATTTTGTCTTCTCGGACATCAATGTAATTTTTTGAATCTTTACTGAACTCTACACTTAAACATACATATTAATTGTTTACTAAAAAAGGTGACAATGTCAATATATTGGTACCATAAATAAAAGTAATGTTTCTTGATTGGTTAAAGTAAAGTTGTTGATTACGACAACGAAAAGAAAGACCTTTTCGCTTTCTCGATTTTTATTGTAGATTGAAACAACAAAGTGTTGAATGGAGACAAATGGCGTGTAAAGTGTAAGAAAACAAGAATGGTTTACAAATTTCAAGAGTGTGCGATTGTTAGCAGATGATAATTCAATAGCATTTGTCGTGCGGCGACTACATGCGCCCTGGCGGTGATTTAAAAGTTTTAAGCTGCTAAGTTTGCCTCTTAACCATCCTGGCCTGTAAATTATTAACTCGGTGTAATTATTTTTCTCAAGTGAGTTGCAGTTTTCTAGTTGCACTTTAAACGAGTTTTACCACTTTATTCTTGGAAATTATCTACTGGAACTTTTCTCCAAGTGAATTTTCATGTTGTAAGAGGAGAATTAAAACATTTCCTACAGCACTTACTCTTTCTGCTTCGCGGGGTGTACTTTTAACGACCTCAGTTCGAATCCGGCTCGCACATTCATAAAATCAAGCTCCTACCTCTTCAGAAGAACTTTCTATTGTTTCTGTACATCAATACCACTACACGATCAATAATGTAAAAATATTTCTAGAGAGTTCTGCATTATGTTAAAGACTGAATTGAATGTTGCTATATGATTCGAAATACATTCATGTATTGCTGGTCAAGAAATCGCTTATGATCTTAGTTTTAACTAAACATGTTGTAAATATATAAATAAATGTACATATATCACTCGTTTCATGTTATATATTTTATTAAATGTGTACCGGACGTAGGAGATCGCTAATCAAGCAAACCAATATAAAAAATTAAATATTCAAAAACAAAACTGTTGTTTATTTGAACTATATTCGCCAGGGAAACTAACCTTTTCAAGCTCGTCAATAATTTTCTCCTCTCAGCAAGTAATAGTAAAATACTATTACATTGAGAAATAATATTATAGATTTAAATAAAGTACATTAATAAAAAAATTAAAGTAAAATGTTTATACTTAATAAATAAATAATAAATTTTTAAAAAAATGAGCATGTTGTCATATATTTAACATCATCGAAACCGTAACCGAATATTCGGCTCCTCTTCTAGTTTCGGCCGAAAACGTAAACGAAACAAAAAGTTATGAAGTGAAGTTAAACTTCAGTTAAATTTTTATTAAACACGGAAATCTAGTGTTTTTCTTACCTTTTAAGGTATTATTCCATTTTTAAATTAAATAAAATATTTGAATTTATTAGAAAATCAGTTGTTTAGTAGAGATACTCTCTTCCCTAAAGTAGTAAGGACTTTAGTTATCTATCACCACCTCACAAATATCACAAATAATCACAATCATACAAGTAGTCTTTTCAATTTTTCGTACAATAACGTTACTTTTTTTTCTAAACTCTATAATAATTCTACATTTTGCACCTGACATCTTTGTAACAACAGCGTCAGAGTGTTAATAATAAAATAATAATTATATTTCCGAAAGAAAGATAAATGAAATAACGTAAAAAACAAACCTATTAACTAACAAAAAAAGAGGAGTGAAACTAACACGAAAATTAGTTTTGGTTGGGTAAAATTTTGGCCGAAACCGAAACTGTTGTCGATACCAGCATTTTTGGCCGAAGTCGAAACTTCGGTCGGACATTGTTATCACATCAGTACTCTCTGTCACGACAAATTTATTTATATATTTCTCGTTTAGTAATGAATATTTTTATACAAAATAAAAGAATATGAGTATTATATTTCATTTTATATTGTATCTCTCGACCTGTTGTATCACTGGTTAATAAGTCTTTATTTCTGTTACACCTTGTATAGAAAAATAAAATAAAGAAACAAGGAAAACTTTGAATAAAACAACTTTTTTTTTATTTTTTTAGTTTTAGTTTATTTCTGTAATTTTTTATTTATTTAAGGAAAACTTTCTTCATTATATTTAATAAACTTGAAGCTGCATCATCCATGCATCCATTTTCGTGTCTCTTAAGGTATTTCTTGATCATATGGAATAATTTTAAATATATAGGTAATTGTATTCATATATTCATTATTGCAGTCAGTAACTTTTATAAAAGAAAACACACCTCATTTATTTTTAGATGATTTTCCACATTTTGTAATTCACAATATCCAAAAAAAAACATGGAAAACCTTTTTGATTTTGTTCTTAGTTCTGCGTATACTATAACACAAAAATATTTTCTTTATTTCATTGTTGCAGTTCCTCTTTTTTCCATCTCCCTACTATTTTTAATGATTTACCCGTTTTGTAAATCACAAATCACTTTTAGCGAATGTTGAATGCGATGCGTGTAGGAACGGATTCCACTTTAATGACGTATGTCTCGTTGCCGCCATGTTGAGCTTAATGAAAAGCTCAAGTCTTAGAGCCGGCCGTCTCATTAGAAACGACAAGGACGCGTCGGTTGAGGCCGCCGTCTCCAGCGGCGAGACAAGGACGCCTGCTCCCAGGGATTGCACGGCGGTCTCACGGACATTGTCGTAAATAACCTTACGGAGAAATTACGGCCAGATTGAGGGCAGGAATACATACATACATAAGCATAAATATAATGGGTCATGGTGATGACTTCAATATTTGTCATCTCTTCTTTTCTGTCATGTATGTATTATCTAAATAATTGAAAGAAATTTGTTACTACACAAGAAAATTTCTGATTACAACAATCAATCTATACGTGTTATGTATTAAACAAAGTAGTTAAAGAATTCAAAGTTCTATATTGGATCAAGACATACTCTAACAAGAGAATATGAATCTGGAATAATTTTTTTCCGACTTATTTTGGTACCATATTAAATGTCCCAAAGCCAAAAGGTCTCCATCTTTTTTTTCTCAAGATATATTAAATTTTTCAATTTGTCTGTATTTTGGATGTTTCACCCAGCGACATATTTTAATGGTTTGGAAGAATTATCTGAAAGTAGGTTCTCATATGTTTTTTGGGTCGCTGAATACAAATCTGATACCAAATTACCAAAATTTCAAATAGCGGATCCAATAAAATACCTACATTGTTGGGTGACATATACAAAATATAGACAAATTGAAAATTTCAAAATCACGTATCATGAGAAAAAAAAAGATCGAGTGTTTTTGGCATTAAGACTTTTCATTTAATTTGAGTCGAAAAAAAATATTTCAAATTAATATAGAATGGGCAATTAGTGAATTTCCTTTGTAGGAGACATGAATGATGTTTTACAGCTTTAAGACATTTTTCAAAATTGATAATTTGTGTTTATAGTTAAGATAAATCAAAAACATTTATTTGGTATAAAATAGTACTTAATTGCAATTTCGTCATCAGAAAAGACAGAGGTACAAATTACTATAGCTAAAGAACAGAGTAGAAACAAAAAATGTAGCATGTAAAAAATTCTACAACACATATTTAGCGGAAAGCAAAGCCCTAAAGTACTTTCATATAAAATAAATAAAAAAATAATATAATATAAATAAAAAGTAATATAATACAAATTACAAAGTTGATAGTTTAATTTTGAATATAGCGTTGGAATTTTCTACAATTGTTTCAGTTATATTTTAAAAAGCGTTATTTGTATTTGAGATTAATCAATAGTTATTGTAAAAGCACCAATTGCAATTTATATGGGTCACTTGTAATTCAGATATCATAAAATGTAATTCTAATTTGTTAATTGTATGTCAGATATCAAATGTAATTTAGAATTGTCTAAAATTACATTCGTTATTTTCTAGATTATTTTCTATTCAGAATTACATATTAATATAATATTAACAAATTTATTGTTAACTTTGTAGACACCATTAAGAAACTTATTAAACTAAAAAAATACGTCATTACATCATCTATGACAGGCTGGTCCACCCAGCACTGGGTAGTAATAATCCGGCATATTATTTCTTTAGTATGTGAAATATGCAGAGTGTGTTCAGGTCAAGAAGCGTCTAAAGTTCCTTTCTGCATCATTTTGCATGAATTTCCCGCAGGCGAAATATCATACGCAGGCTCCTTTGAACTCAGATCAACTGTGCATTTAACTTTTCACTTGAGCCGGCGTTGCCATCGCTCACGACTTGAAATATAAATGAAGACTCAGCAAAAAGAAACATTCATACCGTGGGGCAATTACTTCAATGCCATTTCCACTATTTTAATCTCGTCGACTTAAATATTTATTTCAGCACATCAGTCTAACAAGCTCATCATACAAACATACATTTCAGATTAATTTCTAAGCTAGTATCGTATTTGCAGAAACATCTAAATATAATAAGTTGAAATCGTATATTGTTACTAATTTTAATAGTAATATCGCTTTGTTCGAGTAATTTAGGAAAAGGTTGTAAAGCTACCAATATATATCACTAAAATGCATTTAAAATTTCCGCAAAACATTTACTTCAAGTTCAGGTTTTATCTAGGAATGTTGTGTGTCAGATAACGATGAATTTTCTCATTTCTTAATTTTTAATTTTGATAATTCTGCTGACATCATCAAATTTTTCTCTTTATAATTAATTCCTTTCATCGTATTATTATCATTTAAACGGTAAAAATATTATAGAAATTCTAGTAATTGTTGCAATTAATAACAAAATAACTCTAATGTTGTAGATCAATGCAATCGATTTGTTTGAAGTAATAGAAAATTTGACTTTTATCAACAGTAAAATAAATATGCTACTTTGTTGATTACAACAAATGTTCTTTTTTTTTTGAAATAATAGAAATATGACATAGTAATTGTTATAAGCCACGCGTATACTGTGAAAATAGTAACATTTTCATTATTGTAATCAACGTCAAAATAAAAACATTTTCTTGTTGATTATAGCAATCTTTTTATTTGAAGCAATAGGAAATTATGTTTTTATTTCTTACTGTCTCTTACTCTCTATTGAGAAAATGCAAATAATTTCTCAACAAACAGCAAAATAAATATATTAGCTTGATGATTATAGCAATCAATTAATGAACTTTTTATTTGAAGTAATAGAAAATATTACTTATAATAATAGTTATAATCAACTTGCACTATAAAAATACTAACATTTTCATTAGTGTAATCATCAGCAAAACAAATATTTTGGATTGTTGATTTTGTAGCAATCAATTAATGAACTTTTTTCTTTGAAGTAATGAAAAATGTTTTGAAGACAGTTCACTGGCAAGTTAGGGAGTAATACTCTGGAAAAGAGTTAAAATTTCGGTAAAAATTGCGAAGTATTTCCAATATTGCGTCCATCAAAGGTTGTATTTTAATAGAGTCGAAATGAGCGCAAAGTATTTGCCACAAAGTCGGCATTCGGCATTCCTTCTTTATCCAATTTCTTCCTTAATCTCGTTCTTTCTAGCGAGGGCGCAACATTGATCCTGCTTGGCCCTCCGGGCAGCCCTTACCGGCTTAAAATAAAGGGTTACGTTAGGGTACTTGGGAAATGGACAGATTTGGAAAAGTGCGCGTCATCATATTTCCAACCCTTTACCCAAAAAACACTACCATCATAAAAATAAAAACAAATACTAAATCTTATATTAAAGTACACTCTGCTAAATAGCTTTGAGTGATCATAATGGTTTATGTTACCACATACCATATTAGGTGCTTTCTTTTTGTCATCCGGTTCCCTTTACTCTTCACTTCAAGTAAAATGAATGACAAATATGGTCAATTTCATAACTATCTCTGAAAATCTACACTATCCTTCGAACTAAATAAAAATAAAAAAAAAATAATGATATCATCATCATTTAATAAAGAATAAATTTAAAATGTTGTTACAAATTTTAACGTGTCGTTTTTTCACCATGTGTTTCTTAATAACATAATTTCTTTAATATTTATTAGCAATTTTGTTATTATAACTAATAAAATAACAGTATTTTATAATCAAAATTAAACAACTTGTTGAATGACAGCAAAACATAACCCAATTCTTCATGTGACATAAAAAACTCAGCACGCATAACTTCACGAGATGTCATCTTTTCATTACAGTTGATTTGCGACAAAAAGAACGGTCACAATAAATGAATTAACTGATGTAATGTGATACTTTTTGTAAAAAAAATGCACCAATTGTTGGCTCAGTAATTAGTGCTGTTTCTAGTTCGAATTCGTCTTATCACCCTTCGACTTGAACTGCACATGACTAGTTTATTTTTGCAATCATTATTATTAAAAAATATATTTTGTCTTTGATTCAGCGTTTGACTTTGTGTCAGAGAAATAGTTATAAAAATCCATTTATAAAATGAGAATGATTGTGCGATATTGTCTTTGATTCACCGTTTGTAAAATTCTTGTTGAAATATCGGAACGTCGCAGAGCCCCAACGTCTTTGATCCGTAGTCTCCGATATCTTTCCCTTGCTAAACACCCTTTCCCCTCGACCACAAGTCACGAGATAAACTCAAACAAGAACTGGGCTTTTATTATGAGGAGATAACATCCAACTAGATAACAACATGCCTACAACTTTCGCAAATTATTGAAATAGACTAAAAGGAGTTTTTGAGCAGGGCTTATTCTAGATAAATTAACTTCACTAAAAGTAAAAAAAAAATGTGCAAATAATTACACCAGAGGTTGAGGTATTTTTAAGGTCAAGTATAAGTATTTCGGAACTTCGAATTAGATAATTATGAAGAAAAGAACGATTGATTACAATACTGAATAATTGAAACATTTTTAAGGTTAAGTATAGGTTGGGTTTACTAAGTATTTCTGGTCATCGAATTTGATAATAATATATGAAAAGTACTGTAAATGATTACAACAAATAAATTGTATAAATGGTTAGCTACAAAATAATCGAGTTACTAGATAATAATGTATTAAAAGTTGGATATGATTACAACAGGGTCATATTTAAGATTAGGTTTAAATTGGGTTTACTAAGTATTTCGAAATGCGAAATTAAACTGTATGTTATATGAAACTTTTACAAGTTATTACAACTGAGGAAATAGAGATTTTTAAGTCAAGGGTAGTTTAGAGAGTTGAAATGCAATGTACGTCCCGCGGAATTATTTATTCATGGCAGCTTTTGTATCCGTTTGTGTTAGACTAAACAAATATCGAACTTTGTGTATTGTTAACTGCACGCATACCCACTGGTCAGTGCACCGAATAACCGATGTAATTAAATCATTCTTTCACTCCAACGATTTCCTTTGACCAAGATGCAACATTTTGGTCCAAACTTCGTTGATGTTTATACTTGACCTGCGAAAATTACTAACCATTTGGTTAATTCTGCATCATTAGTCTGAAAATCAAATATTATTATTCAAACGAAATGACAAAAAATTATTGTTGTAATCAATATACTTGTAATAAATTGTAAGGTATACGTTATACGTTTGATTTATTTATAAAGGTACATACATACAATAAAAAGTGTATGAAGTAAGTGTATGAAAAATAACAATGCAAATATATTAGGCGGGAATTTATTTTAAAGCTGTTTTCGTTTAAGTTTTAAGACATAACAGGAAATGGGCTTTCAAGAAGCCGGAACGAGACTAGCCGGAAACGGAAAAAACGCGGTTTGTTTTTGCTCGCTCTCGAGTTTATTCAGATGACCTGAAATATTTTTACAAGTTTTTGCAGCAAAGGCATTACCATTTACTTCGTTATTTAATAACGGGAAGAAAACGACAGACATTTATTTCCAAAAAGCTTCCGGAGCTTTACGAAAATACTAAAAAAATACTGATTATCACAATGAAACCGCTGATTGCAACAATAAATATCTTGATTATAACCCCCAAAATGTTGATTACGACTATATATTTGAAGTTTGTCAGTTTAATCATTGCAGAAGAGTAGTTTGTGTATGTATCTTAATTTCAATTCTAATTTAAGTAATTTTGTCTGTCTGTGTTTGTAATGAGTGATCAATGGCAATGGTGATGCCAATGCGCAGTGATTGACTTCGTTATTTTATAACGGGAAGAAAACGACAGATATTTATTTCCAAAAACCTTCCGGAGCTTTACGAAAATACTAAAAAAATACTGATTATCACAATGAAACCGTAACCGTGACAATAAATATCTAGATTACACCCAAAATGTTGATTACAATCATATATTTGAAGTTTGTCAGCTTAATCATTGCAGAAGGGTAGTTTGTGATGTATGTTCAATTTCAATTTCCGAAAACCTTCCGGGAGGTTTACGAAAATACTAAAAAATAATGATTATCACAATGAAACCGTAACCGTGACATTAAATATCTTGATTACACCTAAAATGTTGATTACGACCATATATTTGAAGTTTGTCGCTTAATCATTACAGAAGGGTAGTTTGTGTATGTATGTTAATTTCAATTCTAATTTAAGTAATTTTGTCTGTCTGTGTTTGTAATGAGTGATCAATGGTGATGCCGATGCGCAGTGATTGACGCGCCTGAAATCAGATACGGTTGAAGGGTCGATTCCTGTGTTGGAATCCAGTTTCAGGACTAGGCTACCCAGGTGTCACATTATTTATTAACTACTCGTCTGCTACGTTTCCCGTCATTACGATACTTGTTACCGAGTCGGTTGTCGCCTAGATATAAATAGACAGAATCAAACGGTTGAGCGACATTTTTAAAAATAAATAAAAAATAGTAATTATTTATTTATAAGGATAAATTGACGTATTTATTTTTGTCTAGGGATAGTAATTGAATTACTATAAGTTAAATGTCGATCAAACTTTAATATGAATTCTAGTCAGTAAACCGTAAACTGAAATGCTATATTATTTTTTTGTTGTTTACAACAATATTTACTTTAAGTTTTTGATAGAAACTTCGTTTTTATTTTATCAACTACCACTTTATAATCATATCGATTTTAACGAATATTCAGGAATTAAGATCTTTTTTCTAAAATCGTCAATAATCTGTCACATTCCTTGGAAATTCAATTTTGTCTATATAGTCAGTGGTAAAAGGCAATACGGAATAGATATACGATTATTTAAATATGTGATCAGTAGATAATTTTGAAACTTTATTAACATGAAGTATTTATATTAAGTTAGTGATTCTGGGAGACGAGACGAGACTAGTACCTATATTCTTTTTTTCGTATCGTCTCATTTTAAATATAAAATATTTTCTCCAGTCTCGTTTATTATTATTATTTATTTAAAATAGGTACATATTTTGTTATTGTTCTTAAATTCTTATATAGGTACGATTTCAGAAAAAATAATACTTATAGTTAGAGAGGTTTCTTTTCCTGGACTCATTTATGGTTATAAAAAGATTAACCTCCTTGCCATGTTAGTGTTAATTAATTAAGTATATATTAAATATCACACTATTATGAATCTGATGTCTATCGATTCTGTGTCTGTCTTTTCGTCCGGATGTACCGATGAGTGAACGAGTAGAACAAATTGCAGTAAATAGATTTAATGAAACTTTTTATTAAAATCGGTCAATCGGAAGTAACAGTTTACGCTTTTATAGTATATACAATTAATAACTTTTATATGACGATTTTCTTTGTTGTAATCAGAAACCGTGTAGTTTTAACTGCTAATTAGTTAATATATTATAACAATACATAAATGAAGTATAATATGAAAAAGAAAAATTAATTTGCCACACCCTGTAAAGGGTGAAATGATATATTTTGTGTTATTTTGTGTTATTTCGTAATGCAATTCCCGGGTATCATTAGAGTGTTATCTAGGCCAGAGGAAATCTGAACATATTTTTCAAATGATACATTAACGAAGGAGTTACCGACAGTGACAACTCGGAATAAATTTTGCTAGCAATTTACTTCTTACATCTTAATTTGAATGTGAAATTCGTGTAATGAAGTGCATTTTGCAATGCAAACGACCACATTGTATTCTAATACTTGCACTCTGTCCACGTCGCGTATTTTTCAACAAGATAAACATTTCTAGATGATGTACTTATACTTCACTTCAAATCATACCAGGATTCTTTCCAAAAAAACAGACCCTTAAATATGTTTATTAAAGCCTGCCATCTCTTCATTTGCTTTCATCTCTATTAAAATTTTAATATTATACGTAAAACTCAATAAATTATTTTACTCTTGAATACGTATAAACATACACAAAATATAATCGTTAATATTTTGATTACAACAATAAACCATATTTGGCTAGTAGGTTCATACTCTTCCGCTTTAAAATATATTTATACATAGTTAATATACAATTAAAAAAGATAAAGTATGAAAAGCATAGAAATGTGCACATTACTTATCTAGTACTGAAATAAATATTACTTCAAATTGCAGTTTTGTACATTACACTTTTGTAAAAATATTGTTAATTTCCTCCTTTAGTCAATAAAATACTTACTAACACTAAGAATCTAGTATTCACTACATTTTTGTTTAGGCCTTATTATGTACAGTTACATTTAATTTTTAAGAGTTTAATTTTTATGTTTTATAATTTATTTATATTGAACTTATTTTTGTTTAAACACATGTTTTTAAAATTTATTTTTCTTAAATATCAATTTTTCAGTTTCGATATATCTCAAATAGATTTTTTTTTCGATAGGTACGTCATTTGATGTAAATTTTAATTTTTAAATTTTTCTGGCTATCCTTCATATGCCTTTGGTATGTACGAGTAAGTATTATATTTTTGACCGACAAATAATACCTACTTGTTAAGATAAAATCATAGATTCCAAAGTTGCTTTAAAAATACTATGGTAAGATTGGTAACAAGACGTTTTGAAAAACAAAGAAACGTCGAGAAATCAGTCAAAATAATAAAAATTCGTATTTCTCCACGACTTTACTGAACGATAAATTGTGGTAAGAGCGATTTTGTAAGCAATCTTATATTATATTATAATTATTTTAATAACACTTATATGATAAAAATCATCGAGTTACTTTATTGCACTGTTGTGTACATAAAAAATTGAATAAACTTAACTTACGTTGTTCAGTTTCATGATCAGAGTTTAAGTGATGTTCATTCAAATCGGTTATTCAAATACTGGATGAAGTATTTAGAGAAAAATAAAAGTTTAGGATTTTAATTTGTGCGTTGAGTTTGATGATTGTAGAGTGAATTTAAGAATAATAATGGTGGGTGATTGGGCGGGAATTAGTGGTGATTGTGTCTGGTCGCTTCCCTCGTCAATACGGGCTGTCCACCCTTCTCATGTCGCGGGGAAGTGTCCTGCGCTGTCTCTGTCTGCGAGGGTAGGTGTCGTTCGGCTCACCCTTCATTAATCCTGACATCAGACTGCTTTCAGCCAAGATGTACCCGGCCTTGTAAGAATTAAGACTCCACATTACACACAAATACCAATGCACATCAAATTCTACCAAGTCAATCACCATCATATAAACACAAAAATAAACAAGTTTCTAGTATGTGACACAAAGTTTCGAATAAAATTCAAAGTTGACATGTTTTGTTGACCTGTACATATATTATAAATATTTTTCTACACACTGCCAAAAGTAACCTTTTTACCTTACCTTTTATGAATAAGGAAGAGGCCGAAATCATGCTAAAAATCACATATCGATTTATTAATGAGCAAGTTTGTTTCAGGGTCTAGAATCTGATATTTACGATGATGTCTGTACGTGAGTGTGTTCTTGTGTGATTGTAAGGATCAGGCAGGAAATTATGAAAACATGAGTTATGTTGCTTTGTTGTATTTAGAAGAATTGATTAGATTTTAGCTACAATTTGTAAACCGGAAGTAGTAGGTACTTTATTTTAAACTTTAAACTGTATTTCCTTGAAAAATCGCTCTTTAGAGATACTTATATACCAATTTTCATAAATTAGGTTATTATCAAACATTAAGGGCCGGTTTTTCCACCTCTGGTTAAAGTACCGGTTACCTTAACCTTTGGTTAATAGAAAAATATCGCATCGAACTAGTAAATAACGTGTATTTTTGACAACTTACTTTAGTTTTTCGATGCGATATTTTTCTATTAACCAATGTTAAGATAACCGGCACTTTAACCAGAGATGGAAACACCGGCCCTAAGATTATTTATTTTTCTATGATCCTGTATATATAAGCAGTTACACATCTTCAGGAAAAAATGGCAGATTGGTACTGTATTATGTATTGATAAAAAATTAAAAAGAATTTTATTAAAATTCGCTAAATTAAGAGTTGTTTACTTGAAATAAACAATTTTAGTGCTACTGGTTTGAAAGATGGGATTTGCCGAATTGGAGTTCTTTATTTGTTTACACTTTTTACATTTTTATATTTTTTTGGAACAAATAATGGAGATGCATAACTAGATGTCATTGTAATTACGTAAATAAAATATTAATTGTACGACTAATAGTATGATAAAAATTAAAAAGATACCTACGAGCAAAGTGCCCTTTTGGCACTGCCGATTGCAATAGATACGTACGCACAGACATCAATCCGAAACTATTAAAAATGGATTCAGGGATGATCAGCATTGATATTTTCGTTGAAAACTGATTTTTTTCGCGATGACAATGCTTCTATTACTTTGTACAAGGAAGTAAAAAATGTAAAAGAAATACATATATGAGAAACAGTTCACTGACCTGCTATTAGCGATAGGTGTCTAATGTGTTGTTTACAATTTTTTCCATAATCAACTTTCTTTGTTATAATCAAAAAATGAGTCTAGGTTTAAGAAAGTGGTAGCCATTAGCAGCATATTTTTCGCTAGTAAATCTGTCGTATAATTAATATAAACGATGCAATGATCATTAACATCTTAAGGGTCGGTGCAAGTAAGGGTTGGTGATGATTTTTGCATGCACATGTGCGATGCCATTACGGCGCTATTGTTTGCAGGGAACATTAGGACCCCAATATAGCGAATGAGTGTTCGACAAATATATCATGCTAATAGAGGCCGGGATTTGAATAACGCCATAACTTAATAGTCCAACTTGAATCGGATAATTACTCCCCTGATGCCCTTTTGTCAACGGCGGAGGGACTAAGAATAAGGCACTTCTACTACAATACATTCTTCAACCTTAAACGTTGTTGCAATCACTATTTCATACTTTCATATTATACCGTTAAATGGAACAAAACATTAGGCGTATAAAGAATCAGCTGTTACAGTCACAGAACTATAATGCCTGTCACTACCAAATATGTTTTTGCTTATTTTATACCAACTTTCTTCAAATATTTTTTATAAAATAGTATATAAGTACTGAGAACGATAAAACTAGGGTTGCCTGTAAATCCGATTTAAAGAATAAAATTTTAAAAATCAGATTAATTTCAAAAACGTTCTTTCACAATATAGCATTTATTATAAGAAAAAATATAGTAAAAATTAATAAAAATTTTACAAAACAATAAAAAGCTAAAGTAAAATCCGTTTATAACGATACAATTTATAGCGACAAACTGATTATAATGTCAAAAGTGTGACCACTTGTTTGAAAGCCCACATACGCTAACGTTATTTTCCTTTTATCGGGTATAGCGATTTCCTATTGTAGCGACAAAGTATTTGGGATTCCTTTGATACCGTTATAACCGGATTTTATTGTAATACATTTCGTAGTAAATTTAACAAAAAAATACACATTAACTTAAAAAAAAAAATGCGTTATAAATTCAAAATAATATATCAGTCGTGTTATCAACGAAGTTAAACAGATTTAGTAGTTCTTGAAAGTATTGCCACATGGTAACATTACCCACACATTTTCCCCCCAATTTTCGTAAATCCTGAATATTAAATTGCAATTGCAAAACAAGTGTTTTAAATCAATGATTTTTTTAACAAATCATTGTGATTTAGATCTAATTTAAATAAGTGAAAACACCACATCCGATTGCACGTTTAGCACCAAAATTTAATCAGATCTAATCTAGGGTGTTGTGTTATATCCAAAATTTCAACTTTTTTTATTCACTAGTATTTGAGTAATCGTTACATCCATCCTTCCATATATACACACGGACAGATATCATCGTAAAAATATTAACATCGTGTTGTAGGGACTTCAAAACAAGCTTATCTATTAAAAACTCTCTATCCGATTTTTAGCATGATTCCAATACCTCTCATACTGAGTGGCGAGAAGTACAAAATATCTAAAATAAGATGTATTAAAATCATTGCTATGGAAAACAAAAATACTTGGTATCATTCGTTCCTTATTGTAATTTTTCAAAGTTTTGTCATTTATCGTTGTGTTTTGTATAAAAAATAACTTTTAATTTTAATAACAATAGATGAATTTACAAAATCATGTTTTTGCATTTGTACTAAATATGAATTAACTGACCTTTTTGTTAGACCTAGCAACCAGTAAAAGTAACGTTTGCCATTGTAACAGACACAGTAAATAGGAAACAAAGATTGATCGTGCAAAAGTAAGTAAAACCTATGTTAGATATTATGATATTTTGCAAAATTCAGCAAAGTCCTGGATTGAATAAAATAAATTATAATGTATAGAACGTGTAAAATGCAATTTATTTTTTTTAAATATTATTGAAATTACTTTACACCTTTCAAGCTTATAGATACCTAATATAATCTGAATTAAATTTTTGTAATTTTATACAACATTTTTTTGATAAAAATAACAATTCTACAGAATACCGGAATTGTATAATTTAACAATAACAGTCATTGAGGATATGAAATGGTTTAATGTATTATTTCTTCGGAAAAAGTTTGTGAACACGGACCAATATTTTTAAAAGCTGCGAATTTCAAGAATGCTGTTCACTTTAAAATTTATTGACATTTATTCCGGCTTTGTAACATAAATTCCTGTGAAATTTATGTTGTCCCATTTAAAACGGGGCGGAGTACCTGTTAGTGTGAAATCCTACTCTACGTAAACATTCTGCCCGCACATGTGCGAGAAACCTGATACTTTTGCACTACTTGTCAGATCTTAATAGAAACATCCTTTAAAGAAATATTCTCACAAATGATGGTGAAAGCGATGAAACATACAAATCGATGCATAACTCTTATTTTTGCATCTGACATATAATCGGTCGAGCCGTTTGTGTTTTATGGGTGATTATGACCTCACATTATTTATTACTCGGAAAAATATTCTCGGATGTGACCCCTCCCAAACGCTGCCCTATGCACGCCACTGAGTTATAGCGGGATAAACAGGGTGCTGTAATGAAAGTGATATATCTTGCTAAATTAAATCACAACACAGATTTATTAATTCTCAAATTTATATCAATTTGCTTTGCGTTTTTTACACAAATTAAAAATTATACCAATGTTTTTACTTCGCGTCACCTTAGAAGGGAGGTATTGGGATCATTACATATCGAGTTTTTGATGAATAATTATGTTTCAAAAAGGGTCTCTATTTACAATCCAAAAATAACATTTTTACGATGTCTGTAGGTGTATGTGTATGTGTGAGTTATGTGAACCAATCTTGTTTAAATGATTAGGTACTACATTTCTATCAAGCAGAAAATTATTAAAATTTGAATTTAGATGTTTTGTTACACTAAAATGAGATAATTATAGATTTTGTTTGCAATTGGTCAACCGACAATGTCAAAATGCCATGTGAAGCATAAAACTATTTTCTGGAAAAATATCTCTAAATAGGTACAATTTTTCGCAAATTATATTATTATGGATAAGTAAACAAATAATTACATTTGGGCGATTAAAATGATTGGATTTTTATTTTATAATTCAATATTTTAAATTTGTATGATTTTTTCATTATTTTTTATTATTAATTGTAAAAAATTTAAATAATTGATCTGTAGTTCTTCGGCAATACAAATATATTTAAGTGTTTACGATTGATTCAATTATTTAAATTTCTTTCTTTTACCATTTCTTCAAAAAATGTCCCATTAGCACACTTAACACCCCAATTGTACTTTATAATCAATATATAAAACACTTCTTCGGAGGATTTATCTTTATAATACGCGATTAACTCATATTGGTCCGTATTCAGCTCTTGTCTTTAACCCCTTCTTTAAGCCTTCTTTAGCTAGAGACGATCTCTATATATTTAATGAAATTGTTAATTATTCAGCAACCTTCTCTAAGCTTTCTTTGACAAAGGATAGTCTTTTTCTAATTTACATGTGACAACATATATTTCTCATCTTTAAGTAACTAACCTAAAAAAAATGTTTCATTATCGCTAATCATGAGATAAATAAGAAATCTTAGTGAAGCGTCTTTAAGTTACTTAATGAAGCTTCTTTAACGTTAGGGACGGGAGAAGAATACGGGCCATTGTCTTTTACTCGAAATTTTAATAGGATTTTTTAGAGTTTTCTTAGGTACTTAGTCCCCTTTCCATCTAGTAATGTTGTGCTATATGATGGTGATCAGACTACATTAATATTTTTACATTTAACTTCTAATTTAGTAGATAAAATTTTATGAAACATATTGGTTATCATCTATGCGATTTCAATAAATCAGATGAATTATTCATATGTTTACAAAATTACACAAATGTAGTTGATGTCGTTGAAGTACAAATGACATTTCGACGTTAAAATGTTGAAATATAAACTGCTTTTATTGTAATAGTATGTCCTTATAAGATTTTCTTGACTAGTTGATGATAGGGCAACCAATATCTAGAATTCAGTTAATTTTGAGAAGCTTTTCGTTTACTCCGACCTGTTTCAACTTCACATGGAATCTTATTCAGGGAGTGAAAGTCAAATATAGAATTTTTTATTGCAATTTAGAATCTTTTCGGGTACTTGCCCATAAGTACATAAATTCAATGCTTAATATAAGAATATAAAGAACAAATAATTAAACGATTAAAGTGTAAGGGAATGTATTGGACACACCTGATTTTTCTACCTTGTAATTTAAAGATTTTGTGATGATTACAATAATGGAAACTTCCTGAGGGAATGAGCACCGTTATTGTAAATGTACAGTATGCGTAAAGCGTATGTAACAAGCAATATATTTTATCAATATTTAATAAAGCGGCTACATGACAGAGAAACGGATGAATTGTTTGAAATGATTCGGACTGCAAGTCATAGATCATGTATCGCTTGTCATACTCATTTCATCTGTTTTCCATTAGTGGCTACCACGGATTACATCGTTTATACAAAATAAATATATTATGCATTAAAAACATTACAAATCAATTCATATGTGCTTTCAATATGCTTTATTGCATTCAATATATTTCTATTTGGATTATTTTCGTTTACATTGTATTCATGTGTTTTAATTAACATTTGTTTCTGTTTCAAATAGCATTCAACAAAATATCTCCATTTTATTCTCAAGTATTTCTCCATAGCACCATAAACATTATATAAATGGATTCAAAACTACATACCTATATTTAGTTAAGAAATAAAATTATTTACCCAGTTTCATGTTTATAGTAAACAGCTATGAAATAGGTATTTCATTAAAATCACTGATTGTAATCTACGTAATCATATGTTCCGGATTTCCATTTCGTCGGTGTTTTGTGTTTTGAATCGTTTTTCGCAGTGTTCTGGAGATTTTTTTCAAAACAAGTATTTGTTTCGGTTTAAATAATAAAAAAAATTAAATAAATTGGCAAATTGACTGCATGTTATTTTCCTACAAGTTCCTCCTATTTCAAACTAACTATTTAAAATGTTTATGTATATATTTGAGATTTTACTAATGAAAAGAGTGAAAATTTAAAACTGTTTTGTGTTTTATAAATCTTATATTATAGTAATATAATTCAAATAATTTTATTTTAGTTCCTATTAATCATATCGTTTTGTAAATGATATAAAATAGAGTTGATTGCAAGCAAAGTTTTTGATTACAACAATGTAAAGAAATCTTTTCTATTACAAGTTAGGTTTATGCTGGGCATTTGTTAAAGTAAATAATATTTCATTGGGAGAGATTTAGCAAAATAACAACATAATTTAAAATAAAAGTAGCAAGGCTTTATAGCGGTATGCAAAATCCTTTTACATGTAAGAGATATGCGGTGTTGTGCACACCAGTTCTCGTGTTTACTGTGCAAATAAATTCTCTACCTAAACCTCAATTCGCGTACACTCGTACGTCGTATGTCTACACTCATTGTTCCGCAAAGAAAGATAACCAGCGTAAATATGAGCACGTCGAACGCGACTAACTTTTATTTTCTCTAAATACACTAAATATTGAGTTAGTGTTGTGTGCCTTACAGTAGGCAAACATATCTCACGAGCAATTCGATTTGATACCTAATACTCGAATATACTTAAACATCCGTGAAATTTTTATTATTCCGATTACAACAATATTGTATTATTATTATTTATTTATCGCGCCAGCGTTGACTGAAGTATAACTTACTTTCATATTAACATAAATCGTAAGTTTCTGATAACATTTATTATTTGATTACCATTGTAAACACAGTGTTATAGAAAATAACCTATGCAATAACTGTCCCACTGTAAATGTGGTTATTTTCATATACATTCGTTATCGGTGGCGCGAAAAATATAATATGCAATTCGAAATGTAAGTACCTAATACAAGTAATACAACTATTCTAGTACGGTAACATGAAATCGGCTCCGATAGCTACGTCTCAGTTCTTACTTCCTCGAAGGTGATAATAGGTGTTTCCTTTTCTCCCAATTCATCAGATCACTCTATCATAACAGATTCAAAAATTGAGTAAAATGTTAGTTACATTGAAAGTAGGTAACCAAAAAAACATGTTAAAAAAGGAAAAACAGAAAAAAAATATGTGAAATAGAATACCTATATACGGTTCTGACAAACACCAGGAAAAGCAAGAATTCTATTTGGAATCCATTTACAGATTTTTATATTTTATTTAAATTCTGCATAATCGGTTCAAATGCAATTTAATCGTGGAATTATCTTGACTAATACAAATACCTCGATGTTTGATTCTAATTTTTAAATATTCACACTTGATTTCTTGATGGCAAATTGTTTCCAAGATTTGTCCTGTGAAAATATTTTCATTAAATTTCCAAGCAAGTAAGTGCTCATATAAATAAAAAAAAAACTTGTATGTTATAAATAACATTTTATTCTTACAAATATTTGAAATGTTTTATTTCGTGTTGTTGTTTTGAAGTATGTTTCCCTAAGTATTATTAATTACACTTAGGATTTTGAAAGATTTGTAAAGATAAATGAGCTGATTAACTAATGGTTTAAAAATAGCCATTGATGTTTCCAACCGTCATATTTAAATAGAAAGATAATTCCATCTGGAGATTACGGCGAAATCCAGTGAAATTTTTAATTCCAAAGTTTGGTAGTAATGAAGTAATTGGATGAATATCTCGGGCGTCATCGCAAAACGAATTATCAGTTGTGTTGCTACACTTGGCTGCTTGCTAACTTTTTAATTAACGCCGTAAACAAGATGAAGTCTAACAATAGCTGTGTCGTGTGTCGATTTAGTAATTAATACCCATGTGCGAAAGTTCAAAGACTTCCTAAGACGAGAAGACACACTGATCGTGTTTGCAAGGAACAGACACTGTTACAAATACATTTCCTTACTTGTAATCATGCATTTCACTGCTGGAATCACATCATTCCCTATCGTAATCAACAACTTCCAAACTGGAAACAATGAAAAACATAAAGAAAATTAAATAGTTACATGTTTCAAAATGTTTTAATTGTATTTTAGTAAGGTTGTGTTAATACAAGAGTATTATATCTTTATACAAAAATATAAAATTACAAACATAATTTTTATGGCAGATTGTAAATATGTACTTTGAATAAAAAAGTTAAAGATTAACATTTGAGCTAGACTAAAACAGATTTTTTTGGAGAAAGATGTAGTGGAGTTAAATCAGTTACTGTTTGGTGATGATTCCATTTAGAAAAATTTTAAATTCCATATAAAAAGTTATATTGTTGTTCAACATACATATATTTAAGTTCATAATCTCAACCTCCGTGGATTGTTGACTCAAAAATATAAGCAATTAGTAGATGTTTATTAATAATTACTAATCAAATAAAATTAAGTGATAATTACAGTTAATTCAAATCATTCAAAAAATAAATTTCTCTTTTAGTTTCACTTACTATTCTCTCTACAATTAGTTCGATTTCTTCTTCTCTGCCACATAATTTTCGTCTTTCTTGCACTGATATCCAGTACATTTTCTTCTTCGTTTCCACAACGAAATCTCGTGATTATCTTCACATCTTCTTATTATGTTTGTATATATGTTTTTGTCTTTTATTTTATTTTGTTACCAATCTCGGTGGAGTATCGTTTTTATCATATCATCTCCATTGATATGAATTATACGTAACATCTACAAAACGTGGATAATTTGTTTATTTAATATAATATTATTATTGTAGTTTGTTTCTTGCATTGGTCTTTTGTCTTGTTTTGGTTGTCTCTTTTCATCAGTATTTCTATTACTGTGCATACATTCGATATAGATTAAGTAGAGCAAAAAAATTAAACCCCCAAAAAATTATAGTCTCGTGATTGTAAACACATTCATGTATTGCTGGTCACCTGTCTATCATTTATTAATAGGGTCCTCTAGCCTCTACTACTATTTTACATTACAAATCAATTCATCTTCGTCAATTCGTCTTGATCTAGAATGAGAAAGTCTTGTCTTGTCTTGAAATTTCAAGAAAAATCTTTTGCCAATCTTGTCTTGATAATCTAGACAAGACAACAGTCTAGAAAGTCTAAATCTAGACGGAAACACTGTATGGCAGCACAATAATGTAACATTACTATAAAATCGATTGTTTACTTTTTATTGATTTATTTAAGAAAATGTCTTTTTCTTTTTCTTATTTATTTCCAACATAGGTATCTTGTTCAACATTACTATCTTGGAATTCTAAAGAAGCGATATAATCAAATTTTTATTTGTGTTGTAATCAATATTTGAAGATATTCTCGTCGTGATCGTTAGGAGTAAAAACAATTCTCTCGTCGCACTATTAAAGTGTTATTCCCCCAGCGATAGAAAACAGCTAAAGTCCTGTATTACGGGCGGTGCTTGGGCTAAGCTGCTGGTGATTGATGAAGCACGGGATTCCTCCCAGAGACAATGAAACCGTTCAAATTTAAATACGGATCACCCCCAAACGAATGTAAATATGGAAACGTGATGTTGCTTCCCCAGACAAAAACAGAAATGCTTTAAAATGCAAATAAATAACTTGCGATATTTATACTCTCCCTCCAAGGTAGCAATTCGCATGACAATTATTTCTACTGTTTTTTAACATTTAACTACTCCATATTATTATACATATCTTTATTACAAACGAATAGCTGACATAGAGAGAACATTTTTATATTTACAGTACATTTAAATTCAAAATAACATCATTATCTGAGGCACTACATTCCTAGAAGGAACAGGGCCTCAAATAGGTAGCTAAGGTACATACTTGTTTTCTTGACAAATTTAATTTACATTTTGGTGTTGTCGATTGTCATTGTTGGCCTGTATTTCTATTCAGATAAAGATTGACGAAACTGAGTTTTAAACTTCAGATTCAGTACTCCTCTCATTTTGAGTAGGAGCACACTAACATAGGATGCATACCACTATCCTTAATTTGATATTCTATAAAAATTAATTTGTCGTCGTACTGCGGTATCATGTAAAAAGCTAGTCATATTTTACCCATTGATAACATTTTCAAGTTACCATATAGCCTGTATGTAATGAGAAGTAAGATGTTACTTGAACGAGAAGAAGAAATACCAATATGTTGATACCTACATTCAAAAAATTTATTTAAACAAAAAAAAAACATATCTTTCTGATCTATTACTAAGTTTCACTACGTGCTGTGAATTTAATTTATATTAACTTGAGTGATAGTAGAGTAATTGAGGTTCAAGGGAAAATAATCGGACAAGCAGTCTTCAATTGGAAATATTTATTTCCTCGGTTATGAAATATTTATTTCAAGACTGCTTGTCCGATTATATTCCCTTACATTCTTGCTTCACGAATCAGCGATTCTGGATTCGAATCCCGGATAAGGTATTGTTATAAGAGTATAATAAGTGAAAATTGTCATTTTAATTAAAATTTGCCGCTTTCTATATATTGTACATTTATGTATGTATTAAGAATATATATTATTTATATTACTTTGAACTACATAGGTATTTCATTTTATTTCTTGGAACGACTTTTGTTTGATAATTTTTAATAAAAAAATAATGACTTTATGATTGTTACCTACTTCTCCATAACGATTAAAAGTAATATAATTAATAATACAAAATAAAAGGTTCTTAAAATAAATAGTGGCAACTAGAAGAAAAATCAATTTTGAAGAAGAAATACCCCTAGCTAAATAATTGTGAAGATAGAAGAGAACCTTAAAACAAAAATGAAAAGTTGTAGGACGTTTTGAATAGATTAAAGACGTGGAGTGTGAGCAAAGTCATTGTTTTCGTCACGACACTTGGATCTGGCTGTTGAGATGTGTCTAACTAATCACTGGTGCGCGTGTGTTTGAGTGGCGGGGGTGCGTGGAGTGCTGGTGAGACAAAAAGCACCCCTCGCGGATTTATGGGGTGTAAAATGCAAAGACAAAGCCATATTTCGCACATGTGCGTTAATTAGTCTGCAACACTGCCGGCGAACTCTACTAGCGATGATTCAACCTTCGGCCCAACTCTCAACAAATGAATTATCTTTCAGATTTGCCACTCCCACAAATAACATCTTCCCAAAGTAAAACACATTTCGTCTGAAGAAAATAACACAGCATTGTTTCTCTATAAATAATAATAAAAATAATATCTGATCGGTTCATTGCGGAACAGACAATTGTTCTTACATTTTAATGGTGCAGCTTTTCAGCCTATAGCCTCTGCAAGGTGCTATATCTTGAAGTGTGTTCTGAACCATTCGAACACAGCTGTATTTTTATTTCGTTAAACATTGGAGAACCAAAGATCACAAATTCTGCTCAGTAAAGTATGAATTTGTTAAATAATTGAGATACCCTTGCTTGTTTTTGACCCTGTATCTTGATTTGTAACTGTACAGCTACACTGTCTTCATTGAATTATATTTTGAAATCTAACAATATTATCTAGTATCTGGCAACTTTTCTACTCAGGTACATACATATGTATTAAAATGTGTTAAGCTTATCACATCTCCTAGAATGTATATGTTATTGAAATAAAAATTTAACTTAAAAAATTAAAGTTTGCCACATACAGGGTTATATAAATAAATTATTATGTACTCACCAATAGGTCCAAAATACAATAATTTTGAACCTTAAAAGCAAGTTGTAATTTTATCCAGCCCAAAAATAAATCAATGGGTTGTTTTGGAAATACCCACTCAAAAAATCCAACAAAACCCACTTGAAAAACCCATATGTGAGATAAATGTAGTTACAAATATAAATAAAATATATTTTCTTTAAAATTTATCCAAATTACAGACACAGACTATAAAAGATAACTATAGGAGTAAATACAAAAAAATATACGTGCATATACACGTACGTTATTTAGACTGTATACATTTAACTAAAACTGTTTCAATAATTCATTCTATATAAAAACAAGTTATTAAACATTAATCCATTCAAATTTTTAATAGTAAGTCTATTTTTGGTCAAAGACTTGAAACACAAAAAATTAATATAAAGCACCCAAATATCCAATTTTACAAAACTAAAAACCAAAAAATCCTAGTGAGTCTTTTATGTAAAACCCGGGTTTTTATCAACTCTGCTTAATATATATTAGATTTAAAAATTGTAATAAAAATAATAATGATCGACACAAGGCGACAAAGCTTGATTATAATTAATTGATGATAATTTTTAAAAACTTGTTCCCGGAATATATGTTGCCACTTGATTTCACACACTTGTGTTTTGTTGGTCACCAGTATTTTAATTTTAATATATTTTATCATCTATAGCTCTATGGGGTATTCCCTAAATCAGCCTTTAATGTGTAATTTACGTATGAAATTACTGGCATAAGAGTATTGAAAAATTAATGATGGAAATAGCAGAAATGTTGGCGCCAGCAATACGAATCGATATTCAAATCAATGTTGATGTAACTAATAAAAATACGTGAAATATTCATCGCTTTATAATCGTATTGATACTGTAGCCCTTTCACAGCAGATGTTAATAAAAATCCATTTGCATTTTAATGAATCAACAAACATAGACACAGCTCCCAATTATTCCGGCCTGAAATTAATTATTTTTTCATGACCAAATGTAAAATTAAATCAGGAACATGTGTAACTATTCGGCGCACAAAATATTAATAAAATATTTCCAATGCTGGATTAATTAAAGTCCTAAACAAAAGGCCTAGCTGCCCACAGCGCTGTCCCTGGGCACCCTTTCGGTTTCGCCCGAATTATGTTCCAACCCCAGGGAATAAGGGGGTACAAATTGTTAAATTTTACAAAATTTACAATGTGATATAGTACAGTTTATCAATCGTGAAACAATTCTTGATTACTGATATTATAAACATTCTTCAACCTGTCACTTTTAATTTATATTTTATAGTAATCAACACTTCTTTTACTTATAGTAATCATATTGATTCATAAAAAAATATTTGAAAAAATAACCAGCGTTACACTACAGCTATTTATATAATAAGGTAATTAACGTAGTTTTGTAAGAGCAAAAGTTAAATAACTACCCAATTTGCTTACGTGTTTCATACAATATTTTTTCACTCTAGCCTAGACTCCCACTATTATTAACCTGTATTAGACAAGAGAACTGTTACTTACTTTGTAAACACGGTAACCTAGGTCAATAATAAATTATTATTAACCATGGTCGATAATTAAACTGTCACTTTTTAAGGAAACTCAATTCTCCAAATCCAAATATTGTTTGAATCATTTAATTAAAGAAAAATGTAAAGAATGGATTCACAATTTATATACAAGGTGGCCCAATGAAAATTAACAGTGCACTTTTTGACCACTTAACATCAATTTTGCAAAAAACGCACGAACACGTCAATTTTAGTATAAAGGGGGACACCTGAATGAATGAATACCAATGACATAACTTCAACCCTAAAATGGGGGTGGACTGCACCTCAAAAAATTTAAATGGAAGAGGGTGTCAAACAAGACACAGTTCAAAAGATCTTTTAATTCTCTTTTCAACAGTTTTTTTATTTTTCAAATTCGATCATTAGTTCCAGAGAAATATCCTTTACATCAGAAACTCAAGTATTAGTTTATTAGGTGTTCAAAATGACTTTTTATTGTTAATAATCAAATACTCATAACAGAGTTTCCAACTTAAAATCATAAATAAATAATGGCGTTGTATGTTAGCTACGTGTTGTTGATTTTAATATTACTGGAGTCCGAGATTTGAAGATTGAAAATTTGGCAATGAATTTCTGTGAGCGTGTTAGAATAAAGTAAAAGACGCGTTGTATTTTGAAAACAGAAGGCAGAATTGTGATTGTGTAAAGTGGATGCATTTGAGAGCTGTGTATAAATATTCCAAGAAGTAAGTGTGGCAGTGTCAAATTTAGTATTCACTTTATTGCAGATTGCTTGACGGCGTCTGAAAGTTTACAAAGTATATAAGTACATACTTGCGAAACATTTCGTCCCGAGAATATTTGCCCGGAATTTTACAAAGAGATTATAACATCAAAGTTACACCAACTATAATAAAACAAACTTTAGTTATGTACCGCATCACAAAAACACATTCAAGACATATTGCCCATCCAAATTCTTCAATTCCAAATTCCAAATTTAAATCAACTACAAGTCTTTCTTACCTCGCAATTTGACAAGAAAACTGTTTTCATAAAATTACTCCATCTACTGTGTCGTGATTTTATTTTTGAAACAGTTTTCGAGTCAAGTTAGAAGGTCGAGTAGTAAAATGAAATTTATCCGAAGAAAATAAAATGCTAGAGTGTAATTCAGCGAGATAATTTTACGACAAATAATGCAAATGACATTAATGTACTTAGTGTTTTGATCTGGATGTTAGGAGAAAACTAAATAATGTTTTATCACTTGCAAAAGTTTCCATACACTCTATTTTCTCATCAGATAACTATGAATTGTTATAATTATTCCATTTTATCGAATTTATTTATTGCTCCACGTTTTACTTTACTAGGTATTTTATTCCCATAGAAATTGCTCTAATTATTTGCTCAAAAATGTTTTACAATTAATTTATTTGTCCCAGTTTATCAAATTCCTAATCCTATTTTATTGTCTTACATTTTAGTCCCAGTGTCTATAGTAAATTGCTTTAATTATTTGTCCTAGTTTATTAACTACCTAATCTATTTCATGCCCTACGTTGTAACTATAGTTCTTGCCACAGTTGATATAGTTACTCTACAATACGGTCTAATTTTCTGGCAGTTGATCTATTTTTGTATATTTTGGAAGAAATTTGATGATCGACTGTTGTGGGATGGAATATGGAGAATAAGCAGACAGGCAGTCAGTTGATACAGTTTATTTCTAAGTCGACATTTCGATTCCACATAAATCTTCTTTAGGGCGAGAAATGGTCTTCAAAAAACATATGCAGCATTCATACGGTATTTATGTAAATGAACATCGTCAAGATATAAAACAATAAATAAATAAATAAATAATATTAAGTAGTTAAGGTAGTCAATATATAAAATAATCTAAATTATCCATCAATGTCAATCTAAATTACGTCCATCAATGTTATTTAAAGACTATTTTTCGCCCTGATGATGATTTCTGTGAAATCGAAACGTCAGCTTAGAAATAAACTGTATCAAGTAACTGCCTGTCTGATTATTCTCCATATTCCATTTATCTATTTTATTTGTTCTATTTCTGATCCATTTTTACCAATTATTTTTGCTCTACTTGTCTATTTTATTTGTTCCATTTATGAACAAAAAAAATTTTTGCTCTACTAATCACAATTCCTATAGTATTAATTAATCTTACTTAATACAGCACGCTTAAAGATTATTATACATTTAATTTTTATTTTGTCAGTCGCTTCTCATCTCGCTAGAACCGAAGCAATGAAGATCTTAGTTAATTATATTGTACTTCTATAGTTTGTGATTTATATAAAAATATAAACTGTATATAATTTTACAAAAACTCTGAAAATATAATTTTAATAATTGTTTTAACTGTATACATCTCTCTCAATAATCATTGAATACAGCACATGAACGAATTATTAAAAAAAACAAAATCAAAAATAACATTGTTGTAATCAACAATTTTTGTTTTATAAACCAATTTAAAAATAAGGTTAGGGTAACACTTTATTGATTTTAAGCTTAGTGGTTTAGTGAGTGCATCCCCATTTCAATTAAAAATTCATGAGAAAATAAAATAAATCCGGGTGTATGAGTCAAGCGATAATTTAGACAAAGAAAATAATTTGTCGTGCAATGAATGTTGTATTAGTGCGGCCCGGGGGCTTAGCAGGCCAGTGTGTGGGGCTGCAGGGCTGCATATTTTATCAAGCACGCCGTGGAAGTTAGAGACGGCTGGGAACTATTTTGATTTTGCCAACTTTCCTCAAAGAACATTATTAAAGTTGAGTTCGTCATGTTATTAAACGGAGGGGAGCCGAATTCGAGATGACATTTTTCTGACATTTTTATGCACGAACAGATTGGAATTACAATTAAGAAAATGTCAGGAATGACAGGGATATATGGCATACGGCAACAATGCAACATCTATAATAAATGTGTCATCTTCGTATTAGCTTTCTAATGGCTTCTTCCAAGCATCAAAGACATGTATCAATATGTTACTATCATTAAATCCTATACCTATATTTGATTACTACTTCAATTTATGAAATATAGTGTATAAAACTATTTTTCAGTACTAGCCTAGCAATATACCATTATTGATCTTTTTTTTCACTTAGTAACAATTATGTTTCTCAACCGTTTCCTTAGCAAAACCTAAAAATTAATTATTATTAACCCAGACGTTAATTTTGTAGCACTTTTTAATCAAGCTTCTGAATTTATTTAATTCATCAATCGCAGAGAAAGCATTAATTATGAATTAAAAATTTCGTTATCACTATCTTTAAATAATTTTAATATTTGCTCTTAGATTTTATAGATTATTTAATTTAATTACAAAGCAATACATTTGTCAAATTTTGTTTTAATAAACAATTTTACAAAGTCAACTGTAGTATCACATGAATAAAGAAAATTACACTATTTTAATGGGATTAATTTTATAAATAATTATTATAATTACGTGCTAGCAATGAAAAAATGAAATAGCCTACGATTATGAAGAGTATTATTATACCTCGTAAATTTCATCCTTCAGTTCACTCGGTATTGTAATCTTTTCGCTCGGTCAATAACGATGGTCTTTATAACCTTCATGCATTACTATTATTTTAATCAAACACTTTACATTATTGTAATTGTATTAGTTGCTGTAATCAATTTGAAAATGAAATATCTACTACTACCAAATTTGCACTCTGTTTCAAACGAAAAGTAAGACAATATTTCTATCCATATTCCGATGAAATTTGTGCATAAAAATGATTATTATAATAAAAAAAATCCAACAGTTCCCCTCTACTATCAAATGTGTACACTAAAACAAAAATGTGTCAAACAATTAATTAATTATACCTAACAAGAGCATCGAATTTATTAGAAAAATTACGAATAGTTGCATAGAAACAGACAAACGAGTGTCAAAAATTATGTTTAGATCACGAAAGCGAAGCTAGAATAATTTAAGAATCATGTTTGACCCGAGTTGTTTTTTATTTCGCAGGAATTATGAGTAAATTTTACCAATAAGATGCATTGCGAATTATATTCGCTTGATTATTTCATGAATGACAAATTGACAACAGTTCAAACATAAAATTTACATATTTTTTTCGCTAAAAAACTGGGAACTGTCAACAAATTACACCACCTGATTGCATGAATATGACGTTTGTGAAATAACCAATATAATTAAAAATTGCAATACCAAATATGTATTACAACAGTCGATAATTGTTAAAAGCAAACATACAATCATCTTAGCCCAGACACAAAGTCAGGTGAGGGACTCGAGGAACGAATCTAATGAATTTAGTTTAAATTTATACAAATGTATCTAAATATCTGAAAGTTTACTAAACGATCTGAAGATTGCTACATGCATTACAAAATTTGACTTATTGTTAAATAGAATTCTAAATTAGGTACATTTTTTTGTATTTTTATTTATTCCGGACCCCTTTTCCAAGAAATAGTTACCTACAGGAAAATTATAATATGCCACTCCACTCTATTTCCCAAAATTTCTTGTTTCTCCCCCCGAAAAAATTCCTGGCTATAGGCTTGTTTTGGCCCCCAACTTTTCAGTGACTTCCAAGAACCAAATATACTTTTTCATGACTTTAAACTATCACAGTCTTGCAAAACTCTCTGATTACTACGTTGAATTGCTTCATTTGTTTTTTTTCTTGTAATCAGCGCTTAAAAATGATTTATGTCATGTATTGCATTTTTTTTTGTTGTAATCAATATGAAATAATCTATAACAGTTTTAGTAGCCTTTCTATGTGTTAAAATGAAATGCCCGTACGTTGTACGAGTAGAATATTAATGATAAATAATTATTATAAGTTTTAATGAGATATGAACAAGGAATTAGAGAAGTAGTTTGTGTGATTGCCGTTGTAATGTAGAGAAGTGCAAGAATATAAACGCAACTAAAGCAACATCCAGTGGTGCGATTGTTGGTGTGTAATGAAAGATAAACACCGTAAGTTCCATACTCTGATTTCACACTAAATTTGAAATAATATCCAGGAACAATAGCTAGCGCGCGGTTCCACTGCGCATAGGATTATAAACCAACGCATCCAGATTCCATTTCAAAACTAATTATTATATTCCCGGGGCTTCCCTATTTATAAATATTTCACAAATGCAATCAGCACGGCCGTATCTTAAATTAAAACGTGAATTACGCCCCTCTCACAAAAGGGGAATGTTATCTTATTTACATACATTTTTATTGTGTACCTATCTCGAATTATCAAATTTCTTTTTACCTACACCCACATACAAATGAAATACATACATCATTATAATCATGATTGCATCCATGGTCTAGTGAGTACAATTCGTAGTAGCCTAGTTCGAGCCCCACCTTCAAATTCATTACTAATGCTTGCATAAAAATAGAAATAATATACATTGTTTTAAAAAACATTTAAATATATTTGAGATTATCAATTTTACATTTAAAGTGGGGTGCAGTTACTAGAAGTACCAATTTTACAACAACAAAAATACCAAAAACAGTTTAACAATATTTTATATTATTAAACTGTTTTCGATAAAATAACAGGACAATTGTTAACGCAAAGTATAAAAAGTATATTTTGCAAACCCAGCAATATAATTATTTATTTAAATAATCAAGATATACTTCCATTTTAAATAAGAAAGGTATAGGGATGTATAGCACATCGAAATTTTAATTAATAAGCACTTTACACCGTACCTTCAATTAACATTTTTAAGATCATTTTTATTTGATTACAACAATGAGAATAATCTTAATATATTGCTTTCAAATTTTAAAAATAAAATACATATTTCTTTTTAAAGTCTGTAGGTTAGTAGTAATAATTTAAAATTTAATTCTTCAATTTGTTTAACTACAATATTTATGTATTATTTATCATATGAAGTAAATTATTAAATAAAAGTATATGTGTTAACTAATCCATTTTTAATGTAATTACATTACAAAATAAAACTTTAATGCCAACAATGAAACAATGAGAATTTCATTTGCAATGGTACCAACTTTGTGCAAGCCACCCATATCTCTTTTCAAAATGAAAATGAATGCGTGGTTGCATTGTTTAGGAATTTATGTTGTTAGTTGGTTGGTAACCTGATTTATTCCGTTTATTTTTACCGCGGTACGCAAACTATTCTACTATGATTGATAACTATCGTAGTTCAGAACTAGTGTTTATTACATTTGTTTTGAGTTATCGTTTTGCATTCAACCAGAAATGAGATTTAAAATTAGCTGGTTAGCTTAGCCGTTATTTGAATGTATAACTCGTACGATAGTGGCTCACATTTCTCAAATTCTGAAACAAGTTATTTTTTTATTTTACTAGAAAATGAAAACTATGTATTTTATAAACAATAATTCTATGTTGTAAGCAGCAGGATTTATTTTTAATTATAGTAATGAAACAATTTGAATGTACTCAATTGAAATCATAATATTTTTATTATTTAAACCGGTAGATTTGTGTGTGACAAACAAAATTTAAATAAATAATTATATATTTAACTAAATAATGTTCTAAAAATATATTTTATTACTAAATTCAACTAAATTTATGTTACCACATGATTTTAACTACCTATGTGTTAGCTGGTAGCCTTTGAGTTTTAATGAAAAAGCTATTTAAGTTACAAGTAATGTAAGTAGGTTTTTCTTTTCGAGGAGTATCTTTAGGTCCTAATAACTTTCAAGAATGTTAAAATTACTAAACAATTCCGTTTAGTAACGAAAATTCTCGAAATTAACCGTACAGTAAACTGTGATTGCAATCACGCTTTAAATTTTTAGATATGAAAGTAGCAATTACAAATCATTGTGAAACTTTAATTCAGAGTAGCAGTTTCGGCCCTTACTAAACAATTCAGATTAGTAACGAAGATTCTAACTTTAACCATAATGAACTGTGATCACAGTCACAATTTAAAATCACAGGTACACTGTGGATGAAATAAATAGTTATAATACAAGTTAAATTAAATATTTAATGTTGTTAACAATAAAAAAATGTTTTTGTTTATTGGGACATATTTAAATATAAATTTATTCTCATTTATTATAATCCAGGAATATTATGTTTATTAACATATTTATCAAAATGTATATCCTCACATGATTTTACAATATATAGAGCAATGTTTTATGGACCACGAATTATTAAATTTTTCGAAAAAAACAAATTGTAGCCAATGCAGCCATTATAGTAATCAAAATTTCATTATTGTAATCAACTATATTTATAATATTTTCATTATTTAATCATAGATTTATGTATGAATTTATTTAGATTAATTGTAATTCCCGAATTTATTGAATTTTATTATTAAATTTTTATGTACATATATATGTTAACGATAATTTTAAATACATGTGTGTTTTGCTGGTCACAGAGTCGTATTTGAGTAATAATTTAATGCCAATTGTGTTTTAATTTAAAGGAAAACAAATTGTGAAATTTAAAAGGAAATGTTGTATCTTTGTTATGTGATACTTTTTGAAACTGTAAGATCTTCCCCTGCTGTACAGGTTCGGTATTTGAATGTGCTGGCATTCCTAGCATATCTGACGATATAAATTTCCTATCTAATGAAAACATACTTCTTTAAATTGAAATTGAAAGTAGCTATGCAAGATATTGCCTCTTATTTATACGTTTTATTTATATAGAGTTCAATTTAGATTCAAATAAAGCTGCTACTTTATGTCGAATTTTTCTTATTTTTCGTTGATGGAAATTTTTGGTAGTTATAGTAATTAGAATTTGCAGTATTTGTATGAAACTAATATGTAGATTGATTGAGATAGGTTATATTTGCTAATTCTAATTGGTGGTCCTCTTTTGTTTCAGGTATGTGAACGTGATATTCCAATTAGAACAACAAAGCGTGAACGTGAGCGTGACTGTACGTATTCATTAAATATTGTTATTGAGAATAATAATATTTGCTCGTAATTAACTCACGGTACCATGCGATTTAATTACTGTTATGCTAACTCACACCACAAAGCTAAAGGTTTTTTGCTTTCCTCAAAAATGGGACACTTTTTCTTCACATTTTTTAATGCCATGTTCATTATAATATTCTAATTTATTTAATGCTTACTTTTTATGTAGTTTCACATACCACATATTTTACGATAAATTCATATTTCTTCAGCCACTTTTTAACTTATTTTTGTTACGAAAGTAATAGTTTATAGTTTATGCACTAGTGCAGAAATAGTATATTACCATGGAAGACAATACATTATTGTCTGATTTCGGTATTCCTTACCATTCGTAATTCTTAAACTACTTATTTTTTGTACAATCAAAATTAAATTCCCTCAGTAAAAAAAGTTTCCAAAATGAGATATACTGACATTTGTGGTTGTGTGTTTTTGTGTAACAAATAACCTCAAAAATATTTTATTATATTATTATTTATTAGGAATTGTAGTATTAGAGATTGCTTATTTAATTTTAACAACAATTAATTAAAATACTAAATAATTTCTGTGCATTTGTATTAAATATGAATTTATTTACTGTTCAATAAAATTTGTCTTCAAATAAATAAAAATTTGATTTCATCTGCTCTATGTTCCTTACTGCAATGATGATGGTATGTGATTGATATTACTATTAACGTATTAACGAAGTATATTAGTATAATCGCTTATATTGAGTGTAAATTTATTAAATTCTGTACAAAAATTAGTGTAAGTATGTGATGGAAAAATGAAAATACCGCAATGTTTTTTTTTCTACGACTATTAAGATATTTGCTTGTTGTATTTTTATTGTTACTACGGATAAATAGTATATTGTAAATACATTTTCGTATCTCACGGTAATCATAGACATAAGATAAAAATTCATACCTAACAGCTATGTCAAAAACAGTATTGTTTAATTTTTGTTTTGTAGCTAATTGCTAGGAAGTAGTGAAAGTAGTATTATTTAAATACAAATAATATCGTGGTCTTAGAAAAAGTATAGTGTACATCTCTCGTGGAATAGACCATTTCATAAATCATATTCGTATAATTCGTAGCATTCCCTTCAGCTCTTACTCATATGAATTGGGTGCTATTCGATGTTTGTTGTTCAATATACAATTTTCATTGTTGTAATAAATATTTTATTATGATTTAATGTAAATTTTCTTAGATTTTACGATTTTTCACTCAAAAATATATTATTATCTTGAACATACTTGTCGTTTTATAGAACAGTTAAAGCCGTAAATATGTAATATTGGGGATGTTTATGGTCTGTTTTTTACCTAGACGACCCGAGACGTACAAAAAGTTTGTAGCGCGATGTCTGTATGCTAATCACATAGTCGGAAACTCGGAATATTTTACGAATTCATTATTCGTCTAAGTCGGGGTGTCACCCTGTGTCTCAGGCCGTAGTAATCGCTGGATTTAAATCTGTAGATAGTTTTTACATGCAATAAAACCAAAACTATTGCATTCTCATGCATAAGAAACAGAAACGACAGCGCAGAGTGCAACAAACATGAAATACAAATTAAAATCATTTGATTACAACGATTTAAAAAAAATCACATACAGTTTTACTCATTTCCTGGTTTGTTAAACTACTTTGTTACAAATATGTAATGCAGTAAAATAGAGGGAGCTTCCAAGACTCTTGCTGGTGTGGAGAGTTCACCACAGAGGCTGTGGAAAATAAATGGTACATAAGAGCCAAAACTTTATCAGAAGTAATATCACAAGACAAACGCGAAATCAAAATACATGTTAGATCTTGATTCCCAAGGAAGAAGAAGAGGTTTTACCTAATGTTAGTATTCTTGAGTGATTTTGATAAAAAAAAAAATCAAAAAAAATTAGTTCTTAAAAATAAGAATTTATCTGGGAAAACCAGATATGTCGTGTGGTATACGGTGAAACAATATACTATTATTTTGAAATTAATTAACTGTCACACTAACAGTTATAAACAATAACAACTGTTTATTTACGTGGCAACGGAAATTTATTGGGGTAACGGAATTTTATCTTTGCTATACTCTTCCCATTGGTTGAATTTTCAAATGTTTTGCATCATGACTGATTAAAAACTAGTCGTTGGAATTTATCAGTAAATTTTAAAAATAATTATTGCGTAGTATAATAGATAAACGAGTGTCAAAATTGACATTTAAATTATTTTTTGGCCCGAGTTGTCGTCACTTTGCAGGAATTTTACTAGTTTAATTTCATAGTTCGAATTATATTTGCTTGATTTATTCATGAATGAGAACATTTAAAACATAAAATATTTCATTTCAACAAAATACATGGTGATGCTACTGTGGTTTAATAACTACTTCCAATTAAGAAAGTATTTCGATTAGGTGATCATAATAAAAAGTAAATAAAAAACATAATGATGTCTTTCTTTAGTGACCACAAGTGCACAAACTTTAAATTAATTTTCAATTTAAATTTCATTAATAACTATTGTTCTCTCGGAAATATCATTAGAAATTAATTTAAAGAATGATTATTATTTATTATCTTGGCGGCATTGTACTGTGTAGAACAGTAGAACAATAGCGAAATCGGCAATTGAATAGATATTTAATAGAGCCTTTACACCTGTCACAAATGTACAATTCAAACGCATCTGATGATGGCTGGATATCCGAATAAACATATCTGATTCGCAAAACTGTTAATTAATAATAAACACTATATTAGCGCTCTAGTTTTATTCAGATTAATGATAGCACTTTATTGAATGCGGATGCTCATAATCGCTCGCCATTATATTCGCTGCAATAAACACGTATTTATAACAATCAATACTTGATGGCGACAATTATATTCATTGTTGTTTCATTTATCTGTCTCCATATAAACACATTTCCATTCAAGATATACGAATATTCATTATACAAAGTTTATCTTTCAACCAACCAAGGGAAGTAATTTTCAGCAAACTAGCAATATTTATCCCTACTGTTTTTAATTTTTGCATAGCATGCAATTTTTTTACACAATTTACAAAAAATTGTAAAATTCTATAAAAACGAGTAAATCAAAATAATTTATATATTATTTATTCTGATATGCAATAGGGTTGGCAAAAATCTTTTAAAAAAATCATAGAAATCATGATTTTATTGCTTGTTACAAATTGCACCAGATTTTTATGGAAACAAATTTCCAGTAAGTATCATCAATGGCTTTTCTTCTTACATCGAGTGCCTCGTAATATTTTACTGTCATTCATTTTTACCACAAAACAACAATTGTTTTTACTTAGAATTGACATTTAAGTCTGTATGACATTTTTTTTTTTAGAGGATCAACTGTGATTCTAATCATGGAAACATTTGTATATAAATTTTTAAGAAAAATAAAAATCACGTCTACTGTCAAATAGCTTTAATAAAGAAATTAATAATAAATCCGTTATAAAAAATAATTTATGGTAGTACTATTATAAGAAACTTACGATTTATGTTTTTCTGAGCTAAAGGCAGTAAGGTTATCTCTATATGTAAAAAAATATGGTGCAAAAAATTTAAAATTTAATACTTACGTTAAAAATCAGACTGCGGTGAAAATAAACGAGTATAAGTTTTAGTTAATAGGTCCTTGTTAATTAATATGCTTCGAGCTTTTTTATTGAGTAATAAAAGAAAAAATAATTTGGAATATTCGTGAAACTGCAGGTCGGGTCGTATCAGATTTTTTTTATACAGTAATAATTTTTTAGTGACATTTTTGTTTGCTAACTAATTTTGTGATTCCCCTAAAGTTAGGGGGAATTTTAATAAGGAATATACCTTCCCCTGTTAATTTAAAGTCACTGATGTGCAAAATTCAATCAAAGAAGTATCTTTACCTTCTCTGCACTGAAGGTATATCGTGAATTTAAATGAACATTGAAAATTTCTTGAAAAGTGACCAACGTTACATACTTGTATACAAATGTAACATAACGTTTAGGCGTAACGCTCTTAATAATTAGTGTTACATATATGTTTTGTGAAAGTAGTATTTGTGTTTTTTATTTGGAAGATTTGCGCAATTAGCAAAGCGGTGTTATCGCATTTTGATAGCAACATATTCCCATTTGCAGTCGTTACGCTAACCACGTGAACATCGTCCGCTCTGGTTGAGCACCGGTGCGAAGTTAGCGTCTTATTAGCATGCCGGTGCTGCTCTCTATCGAGCACTTACATAACTTGCAATTAATACAGGGAAGAAAGGCAGTTTATTTAATTTATACTTTATACATGGCGAAGAAGAGCTCTTGATTATTATTTAAACTGCTGTCTTACGCAGAATTAACACGTTTTCGTTCATGCATTTTAATTAACGGAAATTTAAGGCTTGTTAAATGAGAGAACAACCTGTAACTTCATTAAGATGGCAGCCGCATAGGAAAAAGACCACAACCCATGAAAATTGCTTCCAATTTCATTTCTTTACACTTGTACAAATTTTTATTCTTGTAATCAAAAGAAAATTGTTATTCTTTTTTTATAAAATTGACAATTAAAATTACATTTTTAAGTAAGATGACCAGATATTTAGAATTTTCGGAATTCGCCTGTGTTTTATTTGTCCCGGTGTCCAGGAGAACTTTTTTGGGACTACATAATTGGGGTTTATAATAATTAATTTTATTACTTTCATATTCGTTTGTTGAAAGTAACAAATATAGTAATATAAACAAACTTCTGAATTAAATCATAGGTACCTAAATCACTACACTAATAATTTTTTCAAATCAAGTCAGAGGAATTCCCAGACCGAAGAACAAGTTGTTAGTAGCAAAGAAAAGATGATTACTAAATTGATATGTTTTATTGATCCCTACCTTGCATCAAAAATTTTTGTAAAATAATAACAGATTCAATAATAAAGACAGGGTTGTAAGCTGAAATTTTATAAATTTATTATTAATTAACAAAAAATAAATATATTTTGTTGGTTCATAAAACATGTTGTACTAAAAGATTAAAATAGTAGTAGTCGTTGCTTCTTTTGCTCACTATTTTTTTTCAAAATTAAGACTAGACTTTTTGTACGATTTTAGTCGAATGCAACAAGGATCAAATTGGACATTAATTGACGGCACACATTGAGTTGCTTTTGGTGGTTAATCCTTGTCAAAATAGAAAAAGCGGACTCGGAAATAGATTTGCTGCAGTCAAAAGTCCTAGCTGTTGCCAATCAATGATAAATTTGTCTGAAGGCTGCTTTCTGTTTGTAAATTTTATCATAACAGTCAAAGGATTATAGTTCTTTGATTTTCTATGAATCTGTTAACTACTGTTATTTCTTCCGATGAAGTTTAATAGACCAAAATTTTGCAAATATTCGACTTTTCGACTTTTTCTAAATGAATATTTTCGTCTTCGACACTGGAAATTGCAATTAAAAGTTTATTATTTTGTAAGAATCTCCTCTTCATTTCACTCAATATCAGATCAAGAATTTTATAAATGTGAGTCGTTTTGGTCTAAAACAACTGATCTTTCTCCAATTTAATCAAATATTAAATATTCTATAATATTTTTGTTCTAAAACCGGAGCACATTCTGAAGCTGATTTGGCTGCCCTGGATTGTAGTCTGGTATCAGTCGGTCAGGTATTAGAGTACTTACAATTGTTTGCTCTAATTCTAGGTTTACTAAAACCAGAGTACATTTTGGAGCAGATTTGACTGTTCTGGATTGCGCTTTGGTTTGCTGAAACCTGAGCACAAAATAAAATTAATTAAATATATCTAATTGAAAATAAGGTTGATTTTTAATTGCCATTAAACGATTAAACTGATTATCTAGGTTAAGATATCTAACTGTTAAAAATATAATTAATGTAAATATTTTTAAGAAATAAATAAGCTCAAAACCTGAAATTATCCTATATTTATTTTAATTTGCATAAAGGTTGCCTTATAAACTGTTTTCCACAGAAAGGCGTGTAACATTCAAAATTAATGATTATTCAACATTTAACAATGGAGAATTAATATTTTAAATTCTAATTATTTATTGCAGAGATGTTTTTGTATTTGAGTCTTATGTAAAATGGTCATCAACGGATTGATAATAATTAATTTATAGTTCATAATAAGAATTATTTGATTAATAAACATGTAAGTCTTGTTGCATGAGAGAACAACAAACAACAACAACTACAAGACATTTTTAAATGTTTTTATTGTTGCAATCACACACATCTATCACAGCTCCTTATTTTTTTCAGTTCGTCTTGGTGTTATGTTTGATGTAAGGCTGCGAATCTTTACGATGAGTCCCCAGGCAGCTAAGTGGCTTTATTTCAGTGTTTAGCCGCGCAGAGATCGCTGTACGAGTGCTGAATTCTAACGTCACCCATACATACATGCTAGTTTTTCCTCTAAATCTCGCCGTATTTATTCCAGTGACAAATGGGAGATATGTTTCCGGAGCGTTTCGGTATTTGAATCGGGATTTGACACCTTATTTTTATCCTATTTTTGTCGCGACATAAAAATATATCGCTGGGATATAACTTATTCTATAGTAAAAAATATTTGAATTCATTGTACAATGAAATATCGCTAACAAATTAAACGTTTGGTAAATAAATCCTATTGTACGATATACTAACTCGAAAAAGATACTCAGTGTATTTTATTTTAAAATGATAAATGTCTTTCATACATCGTGAACACATGAAACAAAAATATATATTGCATTACAAGTAAAAAATAAGTATTTAGTAAATTTCCTTTATAGTTTTAATTTAAATTTTGAAGTAATACGTCTTTCCTTTTTTCGGTAAACTTATTTGTTAATTTTTCGTTGTAGTTATGTTGCAATAAATTTTCGAGTTTCTTTATTTTCTCAGTCACATGCAACAAATCTCTCACTCTAGTTTCAGTTCATATTTTTTCGCCACGATCGTCCGTAAGCAGTAAACACGGATAACAAAACGAAGCATTCTTGTTGTTACAACCACAAATCCCGTTTTTTCTTAAATATATGTCTTTGTTAAATTGTCTTTTATACGATTTACCGATACTTTTATCCAAAATTCCTATGTTTTGTTCAGGTTTTGGATGATCTTGCTCTTTGCTGGGCGACTGAACTATTCAGTGATAGTTTGACAGTTTGTATCTCGTCTCAAAAGTAACTAATATATTTCATAAATGAGCTTATGAGGGATATATACAAATGCTTGGACTTATTTTAAATCAATTCTTGTACGAGTATTGTGAGTATCAGAATCGATTTGTAGTTAGGTTTCAATTCCAGATCTGAGGACCGGCAGATTCAATTCTATATACGAGATCCGGTTAATTTCGAGTCTAGAACTGAATCAGATTAGTTTTAAACACCAAACCGAAAACCGTGTGCTTGTACATTCAATTAACCGAGTATCTGGATATTATTAGAACCGGAATCGAATCTAACTGAAACCGATTTCCTCCACAACTATGTATCACTATTATTAATTCTTAAATAATAGCAAATTTATGTATTAAGAGCATAATCAAAAGATTATAAGCACAAGGGAATATTTAAAGCTCGACGCGGAATGGAAAGCTTTAAATTTCTTGAGGGCTGTAATCTTCATTATGTCCGTGGTACACACAACGTTTTATTTCATTTTGGTACTTCGATAAATCAATAGGGCAATTGTTAACGCAAAATATAAAAATTAGTTCATGATTCCAAAACGAAATAAATAATATTATGCACCCAATAAAATTTCTCAAGTATTTATTATTTTCATTGTGCATTTGAATTATATTTGTGCACAAAAGAGATTTTAATTTGTAATGAATGATTAGTATGCACATGATATAATTACGGTGAGTCAAATACACGTGTGTGTGTGGTGTGATTCAGAGTGCATTACGAGGGTTGGGAGTAAATATGCAGTGTCGAGACGTGACTAGCAAGTGCACCGCACCCAGTAAATAATAACCTCATTTACATAATTAATATGCAGGAGTAATGCACTCTAGAAAAACTGCACCAATGATATATACACCACCGCCACTAGAATTATAATTGTTGCATTATACACCCCATCGAACCAAACAAATCAAAGCATAAATCTGCTTCTTTTTTCTTTTTTGCCTACCCTAGAATAAAGGAGGTATTGTTTGTGTGCTAAAAATTATATATCGAATTGTGATGAATAAGAATCCGAATTTATTATTTTTACAATGAAATGCAGGATTGAAAAATTGCTTAATAGGGTAATTTCGGAAGAGATATACATGTTTTTATTTTAAGACACTATTTCCATCTCGAGAACTCCTACAGAGCTTCGAAGTTAGTTGTTAAAATTTTTTATTTTTATTTCAAAAGACATTTTCAATGAGTATAAAATAATTTATTTCAACCATGGTTCTGAAACTAGACGACACAATTATGTTATTTTAAATGGGACAAAATATTCAATCGATAATTTTATTCTGAATTCAGTATCCAATATTTGTATACCAATAGATATTTCTTTTTGAGATCCGAATAGAAAGAAAAAACAATTGATTGTAATTGTTTACTATAACATTTTCAAATGTTGCAGATTTATCTAAATTAAAATATTTATAGCTATTAACATACCTAGGATTGTTATGAGGATCATAACGGCCGCAGATGTCAATTGAATTCTGAGCTCGGAGAGCGAGGATTTTAAGACATCTAAAGCCTGGTATGATTCATAACATCCGTGCTTTGTTCAATAGTTTACCGGTTTCACAATAAAAATTTATAAAATTCTCTTGTGAGTAATATTTTCGTGATCAACTCGGTATGGTTTGACATATGACAATTACCCCATATTATTTTGACAATTCTGTACGATAATATTATAACCATGCTAACTTGTCAAAATTACATGGTATACACTTATGATATGACTTAGTTACCCTGCTTACTTTTGTCTATGTAAAGAAAAACTTAATATCCTGAAACCAGTGACATATTTTAACTGAATGTATTTTATAGATACCTATAGTTAAAATAATGTAAAGACCGAAAATTATGAACTGTCATTTTACGTTTACTTCGTTAATTCAGTCATGCTGTAATTAAATAATCAAATATTTACGAATAGTAGTGGCAATTTTATTCTCTATAATAAACAATATATTATTTAAATGAAGCCTATCATTATGAAATACAAATATTGTTTATATTTTAGAAAAGTAACAGATTCGGTCGTCTTCGAGAGTCTGACATTCGATAATATTTATAATACAATTATAAATAAATCTCATAATATAATAAATAATAATTGAATACGTGCGGCTATGAAATACCTATAAAAGTACAATGAATATACAATCTAAGAAAGGAGGGATTAAAAAATTGAAAGTGCAATTTGGAGAAGTTGTGGATTTTTATTGAAAGTTTGTTGATATGCGCTTGGGAATATTTGCGGAATTCTATTAAGGTGGCAAGCCTGGTCGGTAAATCATGTAAAAAACAAGCAAGTTGAACGTTCGCTGAAATAAAATTAAAATTCATTGAGTCCATTCAGCAGTGAAAGACCTGAACACGTTCCACTCTCAGGCATCGTCGATGTTTGGATCTGCATCCAATTTCACTCCGTACGTACGTGAAAGCCGCCCAAACAGACCAAAAAACCCCACCGGCGAACAGAGATTGTGCCGCTAACTTCATACCTATTCCCCGCACCGGCTCAATGTTGTAGAAACCGTTGCCAAGTCGTCAACGAATTACCCATTAGCTTCTTCAGATAAAACGGTTTGTTATGCGCTATTAACCAAGTTATTAATTTATAAACACCAAACTCGATTACAACAAACATTGCTGCTTTTTATTATTCTTTAAATTCAATCATAGATTTATAGTGCACTCTATACTTCAGCTTGAGTACCCCATAAATAACGTAGTAAAAGCAAGGTAAATTCTGCTTCCCTATGAATCCTAGCAAATACTATTTTAATATCATTTTTTTTAATAAAAGCTAATAAATATAAATATTATTTTTTGCAGAATCAAATTTCTTTAACTTCTAATTTGTAATAAAGTAATTGTTACGTTTAGGTGACTAGAATAAAAACACCAGTCTACTTTTGATCTTTTTCTTTTCAAAAAAATAAAAAAAATTAATAAGATTCAAATGTCCGATTTTGATATGTTGTGACAATTTTTCTATGAATATAAATGTCAAAAGTTTACTTATGTTGTATACTTATTGATATAAATTAGAACCTGGACTCTTCTTTACTGAACGCAACAGTAATAATAATTGTAAATTTGATCATCGCATAACAGCAAGCCAAGGACAGAACTAACTAGCTATAAGCAGAAAAATCTCTGCTTGTGTAGGGCAAACGCAACTGTAACGAAAGGCGTAAACTGTCAAACTTATATTATTCGAACAGGAACAATAAAACATTTACATATTTGTTTTCACCTTTTTAAACAGGTTATTTTAATGATAAAAAAATAAATTATGTCTTAAAGGAAGACTTCTTCATTTTAATTTTGAATCAAGTAACGACATTTAAAAGTAAGCAAACAACAAATCATAAAAACATAAAAATTTATCTTATTTTCAAATAATTGAATATTTGTTTCTTTTTGTTCATTTTCATTCGAATTTGGAACCGATCGTACGCCACTGAAAATGCTCTGTTTGGCACACACACATGTAATGCTGGTCACATTTCGTACTATTTTACAAAGTCATATATAAAATTCAATTATATGTAGTGGAAGTATTGAAAGGAAGTTCATTTAGCAACAGTGGTGCCGTACTCGTACATCGACTTTAAAAGTCTTTCAGTGGATGTCCAAGCAAGTAATACGTTCGTTGACAACTAGTTTAAGGGATTTACTGTTCTTTATACCTAAACCTAGTGTCACTCTGCTACAAGTCATCCAGAAGCTTTTAGTATTAGGGGAGTCTTCTTCTATGTGCAGGATGTGTAAATTGATATTGGCAGTACAAATTGACTGAAATAAATAGTTATCTTCTAATATATCAAATAGAAATGCAGTAATCATTAATTTTACTTCTTGTAATCAACTTACAAAACTTCAATCTTTGATTGAAAATAAGTCTGTTCTGATAGTGGTAATCAACTATAGAATTAAATAATTTTAACACTATACAAATCAAATAGTAGTCAACGAAAATGTATCTCCATACTGATGGAAATAAAAAAATATCTATTCTAATAAACGTATCACAAAGAAAAAAAAACTGTAATTATTAATTTTCTTTGTGGTAATCAATCAATGAAGTTTAAATATAGAATTCAAAGTACATTTCCAATGATGTAATCATGTACAGAATGAAATACACTAATTATTAGTCAAATTGGTAAAGTTGGTACAAATAGAAACAAATGCTGAGACCCCGGAAAATGTTTGTACCTATTTTTGATATACTGATTTTGACAAATTTATAGTTTTAAATTATAAAGGCAATGAATTCAATACCGGAAATAGAGTTTCTTATTGTAATCAATTAATAAAACTTTAATCTGTTATTGAAAGTTTCACATATCTTAACAAATAAAATATCGTTGTGTGCAAGTAATTCAGTAGGTATCCAATATAAGTTGAAAGTTCCTTGCAGAGCCTATAATCTTATAACCTACTTCACTAAAATATAAATAAAATTGTATAGAAACAGACGGATTTTTCATTCTAGATTTCATTTCCCTCACGTTCCTTACTAAAAAAAAATTGGATACTGTTATTGTAAATGAAAGTAAATATACATTGTTGTAATCAGGAATAGAATAATCAGATATTGATGGACGGTTGCACCAACATTACTTAACTGGACAATATCACATTGAAGTAAAATGTTGCTTAAAATTTAACCCTTGTTGAGGTAACTGGGCCTAAATAAATTAGGTAAAAAGAAACGTTGTGGTCGCCGAAAATGTATCTAGTTTTGACCTAGCACTATGAAAAGAAATATTTCAACTTGGTTGAAAATTTGAAAGCAACGAGTTGAGAAGAAAATATAGTTTTTCGTTGTTGCAATCAATTAAAAAAATCGGTGATGTATGATTGAGTGTTGTAATGAATGGCTCGGCAGAGGCAGAGAATCGCGTGCGTCGGGGGTATCTCTCCATCGATGCGGTTTCGTTTATTTACGACGCGTTCATTTAATCATTTCCACATCAACAGTTTTGTCAGATCCGGCGAGTGTTACATCTAATTCTTTCTTTTGTTGGCGGCGGCCCAACCCCTTCTCATGCACCGAATTGCGTAGGATTTATCACGGCACATGAAAGAACAATTTTCTTTTGTATTTTCCAGCGAGGAAGAAAGTTCCGCTTTGAATTCTTGTATCGTCGGGGCGGAGTTTATGAGAACTCGTGAGGCCACATTAAATTTTGGTTTTATGCATTGATAAAAGTATTTCGCCCGCGGAAATGTCACGTTTAGCAAGTGTTTACCCAAGGTGCGAATTTGAGTTTTGAATTTCCTTAATCAACCATTCAATTTATCCAAAAAAAATCAACACGAAACTTTTCTTTTGTAAAATAATAAATTGATTACAACAAGAACTCATCACCGCAATCAAATCCTTTATTGAAATTTAGAAGAGACATTCGTTTTGGTTCACAGAATTATAAATCAATTTTGACTGCAGTTTCGAATATTAGTCCATTATTAGAAGAGCACTGTAAAACTATTATAATTTTTATCACCATGTATTGCCAATTAATTTTTCATAAATTTAATTACTTTTATGTTTCTAAATTTAATATATTCAAGACAAACACTAGCGGAAGAATGATAGTTAAGTATTTTGACAGGTTTGCATAAAAATCCGATTTAAAAAACTCAAAAAATCTGTTTTTCTGATTTAAATCAGATTTTTTTTTTAAGTATATTATAATTTCAAAAACGTGTTTCAGAAAATAACATTTATTATGAAAAAAACCTAATGTAAAGAATAAGTAAAAATTTAAAGAAACAATAAAAAAATACAGCAAACCCGTTAATAACGATAGTGTTGCGACAAACTGGTTATAACGTTGAACGTTAACTTTATTTTACTTCTAGTTACGTAAATGTAACAAAATTTAATTTAACAAAAAAATCACACATTAGTACAAACATTTTATGCGTTATAAATTCAAAATAATATACCAGTAAAGTCCTTTTTACGACGAAGTTAAACAGATTTAGTAGTTCTTGAAATTATTGCCACATGGTAACAGTACCCATAGGATTTGCCCCTAATTTTCATAAATCTGGAATATTAAATAACAATTGTAGAATAAGTGATTTAAATCAATGATTTAAAAAAAATGGATATGATTAAGGGGCGGTGCAACAATTTTAAACTACACTTAGAGTAAAACCTGGTTTAAATATTTTATTTGTTACTCACTTGTAAACTTCAATTTATCAAGGCACTCTAGTAAGTAGTTAAGTTTGATTTAACAAGTTACTAACTTGTTAAAATTTAACAAGTTAGTAGATTAGCTGTCACTGAAATAGGTTAGGATTTATTTATATTAACCTCATTTTTTTTCTGCCAATCTTTGAAATCTTTATATTCTCGTTCGTATCTTGACGATGATAAATTTGTAAGTACGCTGTTTGCTTCACTAATTATTGCTTCGGGCACATTCATTTTCCTGATTTGCACCAAAAGTAAATAAAATAACAAAACCACAACAATCAAAGCCATTGTGACAAATGTAGTTCACAGTATCCGTAAGAGATGGCAGCACGCAGCACTCGTGTCAATATAAATTTGAGTAATGTGTTTTTAACTTATTTTAATTTATTTACAAGTGAAAAACAAATAAAATATTGAACAATACACGCGAGGTAACGGGTTTAACTGGCTTCAGAAGGATAACAGGCTCGTCTTCGACTCGCCAGTTCAATTCTTCTGTCCGCCAGTTAAACCCTACTTACCTCGCTAGTAATGTTAAATACTATAAGCGAAGGCGGACCAACCGGGAATAAATCACCTTGTAACAAAATTTTTTAATTTTAGAACAATGAAAACTGAACTGCGAATTTAAACTGTTACTAATCTTGATTAAAGTAAAAAATATTATTCTTAGTTTTTCTAATAATTGCTATAATCAACAAAAGTCATAGCAGCAGTACATGTTCTATGATAGTAATCAAAGTTAAAATTATGCTGATGATAACAAAGGAAAGTTGTTAATAAAAATACGTGTGCTCATTTTCTTATATTAATTATTTTAATCAACAAAAAACAAAGCAGTTGCTGTAATCAATTAAACATATAAATGCGTTGATGACCACAAAGAAAAGATGTTGATTACAGCGAAGAAAGGGAATGTAGTAGAGTGCTGTGTATATTTCTCCGGGTTGTGAATTTGCTGGAGATGGTTTATAGTGGAGAGAAGCAGTGAAAATACAGCGATTTAAGAAACGTCACATTACATTCTAGTTACAAGGCGTATTACAAGGGGAACATGACTTGCGACGATATTTTTTGCTGACAAGAAATATGAGCGAAAAAATGGGGACACTTTTCACATTATTATATCTCCGCTGCCGGTTTTTACCCAATGATTTTTAAAGAGAATAATTTAAAGAATCACCGAAATATTTGTTAACAAAACCAAGCATATACATACATAAATAAGTTAGTCACAAAAAATGACAGAAATGTATGAACAGATATTCATAGCAAATAGTTTAATGGATTAATTTTTACTTAATAACAAAAAATGGAATAAGAATATGCTTGATTAATTCGTACCCACAAAAACATAAAGAAAACTTTAATTACAATAATGAATTTTTACGACAAGGTACAAAAATATTAAAATATGGGCACTGGTGGCGCACTTCGATTCGAATTAACTGGAGGGTGAGATCTGCGGTTCAAATACCAGAGGCACTAATATTTATTCAAATGAAAATAAATACGCTGTGTTCGAGTGGTTTGGTACCAAGTATAAGTCGTTGATCCCTTAAAGAGTCTTTTAGTTATCATTCCACTAAAATGCAAGTAAAAATGTCTAGAGAATTTACTCATTCTTAACAGCAAAATAAATAATTGAAAAAGAAAGATAGAATATTTGATTAATTCATAGCCATAAATATATAAAGAAAACTTTTATCCCAATAATGTACATTTCTAATAAAATACTTTGCTATTGGCCTTAATTATAGGTTGTAAATGAATGTTAAAGGAAACTATTAAAATTAAATAATAGAAAGCACCATATATTTTTATTAGTACATTTAAATTCAAATGCACAAATATATGTTTATATTGTAATAATATTTAGATTTTTCACAAATCAGCAAGAAAATAGTGGGTACTTGATTAATCATCATAAAAATAAATGTAACGTATTTAGTTATCCACTTATATATAGTTGTTGTTTTATGATGTTTTTTTTACACAGAAATATGAAATAAAATATAATTCAGATCTTCGAGTCATCGAAAATCTAGAAAATTAATATATAGTAAAAATAATATTTATTTTGTTTTATAGCAATAAAAATTGATAAAATTTGAAAAATGACAAATAAAATAGATTCTGATTAACATTTTGTTTTTTCGTTATAAACATCTACGCGCATCTACGTTAGAAAAAAAATTAATTTACGCGGATGTTTAATGACATATGTAATAAAATATCTTTAGCAGTTTGCAGTTATAACAATATCTTTATGAATATTTAGTAGAGCCAGTCCGTTTAGGAGATCATACTTCGGTATTCCTAAAATTATTTCAATTGACTATGTCTTAAGTTTAGATTAAAAAGTCTTGTCTAGATATCAAGACTCTAGATTGTTTCAAGATTATACATTAATCTGCGCATACGCTTTAGACAATTTTACAATATTTCGAAAATTTAAATCTTTTTAGTAATCTAGAGCAGTTGTTCTCAAACTTTTTGATGTAAAGGCACCCCAAATCTATAATATAAAATTTCCGGCACCTCTAACATTTGATACATGAGGTGGATGTAAATATAATTCCTTCATCGTTCTTTTTTTTTAGTTGTGATGATAACAAACGTAGAGGTCACAAAACTCGAAATACTCTGGCTCCTACATTACGACAGTACTTCTGAATAAATATCCAAGAGGATTCTAATGAAAACTCAGAATATTTCATTCGCAACGTATCAAGTCAAAACTATCAATAACAGTTCTGTATTTTTAACAAGTGTTTTAGGTGTTCTTGTAAACATTTCTCTGCACCTATGAATAACCATGTACGAGTATGTTACTGTATTTTCATAGTGATTTTTAGCAGTGTTGCAGTGGAACATATTGGTAGGAAAGTTAATGAGTAGCGCGTTGTTTTTTGGCGAGATGACACCCAATTAGCCGTTAGATGAGGGGATGAATGAGGCTAACGACGTAAACGAATCAAGAAGGGAGTCGTCTTCTGTGTTATGCAATTATATCGTATACATCAAGTTTATTTGCTCCACATTTCCAGAATTTCATCAGCGTTTAATTAGCATCTGAATTTCATAATTTGTTTGTTCTTGGCGAAATTACTTCTCAACAATTATATATCTTTCCATTTCTCTTTTACACAAAAATCAATCTTTCATTATTCACTCTTAAAATATCACATACAAATTGAAATGAACATTGAAAATTAATTATGTAATATTGTAATTTTTAAAAAATTGATTATAAATTGTTGTGGCAGTAATTTGGTAAAAGTGCATTGTATGAATGAATTCTGTTGTTAAATTTTAAAACAGGTTAATAATTAACTAGTAATACAATGTGATACATGAGAGAATTCATTATGAGTCCAAAATATTTACAATAATTTATACATAATTCAATGAACATGTATAAATATTAATCATAATAACATATTTGGTATTAAAGTTTCATGTCATATTTAAAATTGCATTCATTAGGGAGTTGATAAATGCACCTACACTTACCAGTACGCACAATAAACAGCATTGTGCAAAATAATGTGAACAACGAAGAATTTCTCGATTTAAGTAAATTTATTACCTATGAATATTTACAGTAATTTTCAAAAATGTTGAACCTACCTACACATTTCGGTTAAGTTAAAAACAAATTCAAACACTCTGTTAGTATTTTATATTTCTTATTAACTTTTTGTCTATGTAGATATTCTGCTTTATTATTTTTTAATTATGATCCAGAATTTTTTTTAATTGAATGGGGGTTGGTGGACCAAAATATTCTTGAAGTATATGCTGTTTCTACATTATATTTATAAAAAATAAATTAATATTCCAATACAATATAAGTCTACATACTTAAAAATTGCACGTATATTTAAATTATATAAGTTTTAAAAATGATATTTATAAATATTCAAATAATAATAATAATAATAATAATATTACTTTATTGAGATAAACACTCAAAGGCGAGGTTCAGATCTTCCACCTAACCAATCTAGTGATGCAAACTTTTAACAAGTCACACATAAACAGGTAATTCATACACTATTCTCGTAAATAATATTGGTATAGATATAAAAGAAATAATAAATTTAATATTCAAGTCACAAATTCATCTAATAATATTTTGAAAGTACACAACTGAAGTTTACTGTGACGCAAGGTCACGCCCGTTGAGTTCTTTCATAAGACTTGATGGCAGGACTTTTTACTTACCAATCAAAACATTCGTGGTCTTTTAAAGACTCCAATCAAAATATTCATGCAATTCATATAGGTGAACTACAAAAAGCTCCCGTATTTCGGAAGTATTTAGGTTTCTTTGTGAAATCATCAATGACTTCTCGTGAAACAAACTATATCTAAGTACACATTAATTTATACATATGTAATCCGTGAACAACAATACATAGATGTATTTCAGGTCATCATAATAAGATACCTAATTTAATAGTTTCTAGTCGTGAGTGAAACCACTCAAATCCAACTTTTTTTTTGATTAATAGTTGTTGGTAGTAAAAAACACCCCTCTGAAAACCTAAGCGTAGGGGGGTTCTTTAAATTTTAAGCTGATATTAGGATTTATATATCTATAAGGGGTGTGCAGGTTAATTTTTCTCTATTAGCAACCATACAAGGAACATCAGTCTTCATAATAACCCCTTCACGTAGGGTGAATATTATTTTTCACCCTTAAAAGACTGGCCAGATTTAAAACAAAAGTTTTCATAAATTTGACAATACATGGAATTTCAATTTGCTAATGAAAACACAATATGAAAAATAACTAATTTAATGTTTGCATTTAATTCGAGCATATTAAACTGCATAATTAATGTAAATTCATAAAACTGCCATCTATGAATTGTTAAATTCAATTATGGACTTTTCACGGCACAAAATAAACATGATTATTTTATAATTTAGAGTAATTTTATTAAATACTCTATCGCGTGATGTTAAATACCTAGTCACTTATTCTTTCTAGGAACCGCTTATTTGATACACATCTAATTGACCAGGTATTATTACCTTACAAATTGGACACGTAGACTAAAGTTAATTTGATTCTAACACATTAAATTAATGGATGAATTCCTACATTTTATTTTAAAATGGCAATACTACCACTCTGATTATATCCATATGTTTGATTATGTTTTTTTGGGGGAACTGTGTTGATTATTACAAACGTTTTGGTACAAATTAATCAATTCTATTTTTGAAGAGTAAGACTGTTAGGTTTATGATGTTTATTTATCCATTGCAGAAGTAAATTTTGTTCAGAAAATATTATCCATCGGGAAGAACCAATTTTCCTTTAAAAGTTGCTATAATTTATTTAAAACGAAGCTTGTTCTTTTTTTTGAGCTACTCAGTAATGTAGAAGTAAATTTGCTACAAAGAATGTTAATTACATTATATTTTTAATTGCAGCAATGTTTATGGAAGAAATGCAGTGCTTATTAGCTTATTACAGTAATCAAAATCTGTAGTAAAAAGTAGCCGTTCAATTTTTGCTGAGCCATTGTGTAATAATTTCGGTGTCTATTTATGCATTGTAGAAGTAAATTTGATAGATTGGCAGCACTGACAAGATCCATATATTTTTATAGATCAGAAGTTGTACATTTATCTGGTATTAATTACGTAAGACAGTTGATTACGTTAATATGATTGATTACAACAGGTTTTTGATGGGAAATTTGTGTTTATTGCAGTAATCAGAAACAGTTGATTATTAAAATCGTTTTGGGGAAAAGTAGTCAGTCTTATTTATGTTGACATTTTGTGTTGTGATATTGTGCTATCGTAATTAAACAGTGACCAGCTATAATTCATCACATGAAAAAAATATTTTATTATTAAAAGCGTTTTGAGGCAAAATAGTCAGTCCTATTTTTGCTGAGCCATTCTGGAGTATTTTCGACGTTTATTATGCATTGCAGAAGTAAATTTTCTAAATTTCCAACACTGGAAATGGCAAGGTTGAGAAGTGGTAAAGTTGTTTCTATATTACCCAGCAATTCTAAAAACGCAATCAGTTATGCTTTATCATATAAAATAGTAATGCAACTAACGTTTTTATTTATTAAAATCATGTTTTTTATAAAATTGGGATTTTCTTGTTTATTGTAGTAGGTAATCACCAATTACATATTTCTGGAAACTGTTTTATGATAAAGTAGGCATTTGTATTGTCGTTTTTTGCCGAGAGAAGCTGTGATGTTTGTGATGTTTATTATGCATTACAGAAGTAAATTTTCTAGATTGCCAATACTGTCAATGGCAAGGTTGGGAAGTGGTAAAGTTGTTTCCATATTATCCAGCAAATTTAAAAACGCATTCAGTTATGGTTCGTCTTATAATGTAGTAATATAACCAACGTTTTTAATTATTCAAATAATGTTTTCTGTAAAGCAAGGATTTTTTTTATTGTAGTAATCACCAATTACATATTTCTGTACACGATTTTGCGACAAAGTAGGCATTTGTATTTCAGTTTTTTGCTAAGAGAAGCTGTGATGTTTGTGATGTTTATTATGCATTGCAGAAGTAAATTTTCTAGATTACTAACACTGGCAATGGTAAGGTTAGGAAGTGTGGTGAAAATAGTAATGCAACTAACGTTTTTATTTATTAAAATAATGTTTTCTGTAAAGCTTGGATTTACTGTTTATTGTAATCACCAATTACATATTTTTGGAAACAGTTTTGTAACAAAGTAGGCATTTGTATTTCTGCTTTTTGCTGAGAGAAGCTGTGATGTTTGCGATGTTTATTTATGCATTGCAGAAGTAAATGCGCTAGATTGGCAGTGGTGGCTCGGTCCATAAAACCCGGGGCTGGGCTATCTGTTGGTATTAGTGATTCCGCGCACGATGCCGGTCTCCGATCGTATGAATACAATTAACATAACTCTTAAGACTGTAATTATGTGGCTGCGTGATTGAGTCTGAGTCTGAGGACCCTCTTGCAGCCTAATTTCATGCTTGGCTACGCAGTCTTTTTCGCGGGATTTGGGAAATTGTTCTACGAGGGAAAACACCCTTGCTTGCTACTTGCTCTAGTCCACAAGTACAGTTCCTTGACAAATTCTACAAAAACTATACCTACACTAATGTTTAAATACATATATCACTTATAAATTATTAATAGTTGCAGCGTGTGCCAAACTGCTGACATATTTATTCCATAGAGGAGGTTTAATAGAGTCTAGCTGACGTGGAGAGTGCACCATAGGGGCCATTTTTATGCAAAACATAGAAGATAATAACTTAAACTCAGATTCTTAAAACCAAAACCTTCTTGAGTATCAAATAGAATCATAGTAAAGTTTTTTTTTGTAATCAAAATTTTATTAGCAAAATTTGATGAGTAAAAATGTAAGAAACTATATCCATAAACTAAGAAACTAGAGAATTTGTTGATTTTATTCATTTTCGGTCAAGTGTGTTTTGGAAACAAAATCAAAAATCTTTGACAACAAAAGCTGTCATATTAACAGATTGATAACACTGTGGATAATATTTGTTTGTGTTGAAATACATAACCACAAAAAATAATCAAAAATAAAAGGTAATTATTGATTTGATGGTTTTCGTACAAAAAATCATGTGTGAAACTCTTGCGTGAACTTTTTTCCCAGATTCGTTCTATTGCAGCGCTCGAAAGCTCGCGCCACAAAATACTCATCCGGGAAAATGGCGTTCCCATATTTGATATGTAAATAATTATTTCATCATCTAAATATAAAAATACCTGTTTAATATCCGGATGGAGTTTTCTTACAAAAGGGTTAAAATGAATATTTATAAATAAATAAATAAAATAGTTATTTATGCTGTTAGGATCCGAAGGAAATGTATACTACCATGTAATACATACTATTTTTTTATCCTACACAAGAAAACAACGTAATAAAATAATATAAACACCTTACGAACACTGAATAATTTGACATTTAACTTATCCTCAATGAAATATGTGAAATTGATTACTAACATTAGAAATAGAATAAGAAAAACCATTTTATTTTGACTTATTAGTTTAACAATTCTGTTGTATTATTTACAGAATATATAATAAAAATGTACCTAGAATCTAATTAAGTACCAAATTATCTAAAGTTACAATATTTTAAAAGCATGTTCATGTATTTTATTCTGGTTATTAATTGTAACGCATTAAACACCATCTGTTAGTCCGCACACGAACTGTTTCTTTCTTCTCTAGGGAATAGTATACGTCTGGACCGGCAAATATATACTTTCTTGTGCACGCACACGCAGGAAAATCTTATTTTCAATATGTGTATGAAAAAATATGTTATTATTTGAAAATTAAAATTTAAATGCGAATGGCATATAAGAATTTTACATATATTAAACATTTGGTGGTAAATGGTGGGTGGAAATCAGTGTGGGTGCGGGGTGTGGGCGGCAAACAGTGGTGTGATTAGTGTTGGTAAGGCCAGCATGTTCGGCAGTCCATAACCACGTTATCTCCATTCGCGATAACGGGTAATGAGGGGCGGTTGGTCAATGCGAATGAATATTGAATTAGATGTGCATCACGTATGAATTATAGATTTCCTATCCGCTTCGGTTTGTGAGTGTTTCATTAAACATAAGCATGGAAATGAAGACACACAAGCAAATGCGATTGCGGCCATTGTCAGCCATCAATTATTCCAAGCCTGCTGCATCTTCTAACCAACAACCACACTTCATTGCAACTATCAAAATAGGTAATCATTAAATATCTGTTTCACCAACGATATTTCTTTGCGTTTTCAAAATTAATACACTTACTTAACTTTTTCGGTAGAACTGAAGCTGTAAAGACTGATATCCCGAGAACGAAAATAGATTATTGAATTTTTTTGAAAATTTTAAATCAGCTTAAGTTTTAGAGAAAAAAGTTCTCCTGCGAAAAATAGAAATTTAGGTTTTCCTTATTGTTAACTTAATAATTTCAAGGAATACATAATTCAATATTTGAAATGCCGTATCGTATGTTTGAATGCATTTTTCTATGCAATTTCATTTCAATAAACTATACAGGTGACTAATGAAACTTTTTAAGCATAGGGATCTAGAGAACTATAAAAGATATAAAGCCGGTTAAAGACAAAAGTTGCTTCATGTGGGGGTCATTTTATACATGTTCTTGTTTTTCCTAAAAATGCTTAGGTGATTAGAAATTAAAAAGAATGTAAAATTTTCAATTTGTTTTTTTTTTGCATATAACATTTTTATTTCAATACAAAAAAATTTCAACGATGAATTTACTGCAATACTCAAAATTTTTGTTTCCCATACCGTTTTCGAGAACCAACATCATGGTTATCGCTATTATTAAGAAATTGAAGAAATATAAAAATTAATTAACTATTAATATACAACATAATGAACATAGTATTTAGTGTCATTTTATGCAGAATTTTTATTTTATTTTTCTATTAATACAACCAAGTGTCAGTTGAAACGGGGAACAACTGCATGCAAAAAACTATGTGCACCTCGAAAAAAAAACACCCGGTATGAATAATTTCTTCATCAACATAATAATTTAGATATGTTTTTGTTTATATTTATTGATAATGTGAACAAGTTTATGAACAAGCCTGTATAGTCCTATATGTATGAAATGACATTGACAGTTGGATTTGTTGTACATAAGAATATTTTTCAATGCGTGTGCATATTTTTGCTGGTGCTGTATTTGATGGTTGTCGCGCGCAAGCTATTTTTCGGTTGCTAACTCTTCCCCTACGCCCGGGGCGTAGACAATGCTAACGCTTTGTCTATATGAAATTCACATTTGACGGAGCCTGGCCTCAGAATAAAAAGCCAAGTTGCGAGTCGTCGCCTTCGGCTCTGCCATTGTTCAGGCCCTCATAACTACAATGTACACGGAAATCGATAGACAAGAAGGGAACAAGTAATCGCTTAAACACTTCACCGACATGCTCCTTAAAAACCAACATCATCAATTCAATTCTCTTTTGCAACAAATACTTACAAGCATTTTAAACTATATTTTATTGTACCAGTATTTTTACTTCCTTGTACAAAAGTAAGGATGTATTGTCATCGCGAAAAATTTCGGTTTTCTAATTCCAATGGTAATATCCATTTTGACTACTTTGACCGTGACGTCTGTATGTACGTATCTCGCATAATTCAAAAATGGCTAGTCGTAGAATATTGAAATTTTGTTCATAAAATTACTACATTTAGTTATACACCTCCAATCGGCCTTTTCAAAACGGCAGTTACTTTTAGCAAAAACTTAATAAAATAATAATTTAGTTGGCTTTTATTTTTTTTATGAAATATTTGATTTGTATTTGAATATATGATCAGGGAAATATATTGACAATTGTCAGAATATTTTTCGTGAGAAATATTTACGAAATAAATGAAGACATAGCTCTTTCTTTGAAAATATTTTGAACGATTAAAATATTTTTTGTCGTATAAAAAGGAATAGTAATAAACATTTTAATAAAATTTTCAAAAGATGATCCATTTCGAATGGAATTTGAAGATATGAAACAAATGGAAGTTGAAGAATGATCTCAATTTTAAATGAAATAAGTTTAAATAAAATGCAGCAAAAAATATGTATAATTTAGCGTAGGGACAAGAAAGTCATATGTTGTCCACATCAGATTTTTTTTTAAATTGCAGAAAATGAATGATATAGCGACACGCCTTCTTCCTTCTAGCTATTTCTACATATTTTTTTTTTTTTTAATTATGAATAATCTATTACGTTTATAAAAAAATAAATCCTGGAGTTGCTTAAAATATATTTCTATATAGATTTTAGATCTAATATCTTTAAAATTTAAGAAGATTTTCATTAGTTGTAATCAAGTAATCAAATAAAAAATGTATTGTAGGGTCCTTTATTTATTGATTTTTATTGCTATCTCTAAACTTTCCTTACCTAGAAGATAAAAAGAAATAATCTAAATAAATAAGTATGACTCATAACTTATTAACCATAGTTGAGGGCGCAATCTGTTTTATTGCAGATATCAGTAATGATATATTTATACCTAAAAATGCTTGTATCAGATGTACTCTCCCGAGAACTCTAAATGGTTTTGAAAATGCATCATATGAGGTCATTTCATGTAGTAAATAGATGATAAAACGAATGTCCCCGGGATTAAAGTTTGTCATTTTTAAAAATTCTGTATTGTAATCAAAATTTCTTTGACAAAAATCTAACCTTTATAACTACAAATATAAAAACGCAAGATCCATTTGTAAATGAGAGTGTTTTATCAATGCATACCCCTTCACATTTTAATTAAAAGGTGTCGATTCAATGTGTGTATGCTTGACACACAAAGAACAAGCAAACAAAGACAAGCATGTGCTATTTGTTGAAAAGAAATGGTGTAGTATTTAAATGAAAATAAAGTCTGTGAAAATACAATTAGTTGTTAAATTAATTAAAGGACAGATAACTAGTGTCCACAGTAAAGCCGCAAACCGCAACAGTTGATAGGCGGGCGCTGTGGACACCTCTAGTGGTCACTACGTCAACTATTGCTAAGGGATACTATTCTACTCCATATTTTACATTTTACAAACGAGTACGAGTTTACGACATGATATTAATTAACATAAATATAAACCGTAAACATTAAAGAAAGACACAAGCGTTACATATAAGTGTTTATGTAAATATTCATGTTGATAATGATGTGATATTGTTTAAATAATGAATAATAGTTTAAGTTAAAGGTAGATAGATGTTTAAGAAAAATATGGAAAAAAATAATATTTGCATTTGTATTTACTTATTTTCCAAAGAAAATACAATGGCCACCGTTATTGTTAGACCAAGGATTATCCTTTAATAATTTTTGAGTGAATTGAACTTCTTTTATTCGCTATTTTTAAAAATGGGATTTCATAGCTAGTATATTTATATTTTTTTTTATAGTAGTTATTATATTATTCTTATTTTTTAGATTTATTCTTTAAAAAAATTATTGCCTCTAAATTTTCGGCAGGGTTGCATAAAAATCCTATTTTTAAAAAAATTAAAAAATCTGATTTTTAAATAATAAAAAACTGCAGTAAAATCTGTTTATTATTTTAATTGTTTGAAAGCTCTTATAAGCTACCGTTTTACTTTTTCGATATTAATAGCAACATTTGATTACAGCGACTAAATTTTTGAGATTCTTTCAATATCGATATAATCGGTTTTTACTGTATCGCATTCCAAAGTTAATTTTTCATTTTCATTATCTGTGGTTTTTTCTTCCAAAAAATTACAAAATTATTATTGCTTTGACATTTAGTTCGGAGGAGGACCGGATATCTCTGTCTCCACTCTCTAAATCCGCCACTGCCTGTCTTAACGATATGTGTTCAATTCGTAATTAAATTCCATTGTCCATTGTCTTAGTAACACCTTTACATTTTAAATTTAACCAATAGACATGCAGACGACAGACCTGTTATCTTAATTAATACGTTTTGTCTGCTTTTGACGTAATTGATTAGTAATCTACTTTTAAATACAGTAAATTATATAAATGTGACATGCCAATTATTAAATTCAAGAGGACAGTGCACGTATTATTGTACAAATGTTAAACATCAGAGACCTAAAAACATGCAAAATCATCAAAAACTCTATTCGTAATTTTTAGCACGAGTACAATATCTCCATTAACTTTAGTAATGATAGATTAAAAATCAAAGAAAAACTTATATTTATTTGATTTGTTTTGATTACAGTGATTTCGTTGATTAATAGAATAAAACCCGTTTGCAGTTTATCTTTTAAAATCTGTAGATCGTTGGTGTTTACAAATCGAAGCGGTAAACAAAATAATAAAAAGGTTTTGGGAAGGAACGTATGTGATCGTGATAAATGGCCGTGGGTCCGGTGATCGTGTGGCCGAAATAATGGAGTAATCAGTGTGCGTGGGCTACTCCGCTACACTCGTTAATCCTGAGTGTCGACACGGCGTCTGCAAGACGACTTCACTAACACACGCACACACGCCCAAACCAAATTCAAAACACGAATCCACCACTACTCCAATCAATAGCAAATAACTTACATATTACTACAGTCAAGTTCCATACAAGGGGTGCGTTCTGTAATTTTATCCATTCATGCATGTAATCGGTACTCATTTCATATTCTTCAATTGTCTATTCAAACGGATGCGTTTCTATTGTAGACTATGATGTGATCTTCGTCGAATTTAAACTTAAATGTTTATACTTACAATAATAATATTTTACAGGCATTATTTTCTGTAGCTTAATTTAACTCTAATAATATTTCTTAATATATGCATCCAAATATTTGTATTACATATTCGTAATTATATTGTAGATTACTTTTTTTTGCTTAATTGTTGTAAGCAATTAATAGAACAACTTAAGATAGAGATTTCATACTACACGAAACCAGTTTATATAGTTATAATTATAAATTATGGGTACATGATATAAAAAAATAGATTTTGATTTTGAGTTTTCAAATTGGAATCAGAGTCAAATTTTTTATCATCGTAAATAAAAATAGCTTTTGTGTGTAGTGCCCTCTCCTCCCCAGCTAGGCCTTTAGTAAACATCTTCTACGGTAAAAATATTACTAATACCTACAGATTGACACCTTAGCTGTGGATAAAAAAATCCGAATGATATATGTATTTGTCGTATATAGATATCATCAAATTAGTTTGTACAATTTATAATATTTCTGTCACGAAGCGTACAATAAAAAATTCTAATGTGGCCAGCACATAACCTCTCGCCTGTCCTCTTTAAACTTTTTATTAATATTTATATTTTATATATGAGTATCCGTGCGTTAACTGCTGACACAAAAAAAATGCTTTATTAAAATAATTAGTACTTACAATATAATACAATCCCTTTTAGAGTATTCGATAATTATTTTTATATTATTTTCACATTCAATTATAATAATTGTCATTGTCAAATATAAAATAGTTATGTCCATAGGTAAACAGATTAACCGCAATTGTTAGCAAATTTACCGAATCATTAATTACATGATATAGTTAAATGGGGTTAGATAGAAATAAATAGGAACTGTAAAATTTTAGCTAATGGCATAATATTAAATTATTATTTACTAAAATAATCATATATTCATAATTAATTAAGCTAGTTCAGAGAAACACTTCAGATCTTCTTGAAAACACCACCATGATTAACACCAAAATCTAATCCAAAATTTTTACTTGTTTTTATCCACTTGTAATGAGAAATCCTTACGATAATATCTATCCAACTATACACACAGACAAACATTATCGTAGAAATTTTAAAATCGTGTTCAAGGGACTTCAAAACGTGCTTATCCATTGAAAAATCACGACACATGATTCCAATACCTCTTTTGCTGATTGGAGAGAGGAGAGAGATAAAAAATAATGAATACTGTTTTAAAAACTATATATAACTTTGTATTAACAGCAAATGTTTTATTTTGTTTGATTACATTGATGACAACAATGTTTTGAAGTTGAATAGTTAATTGTTTGGGAAAGTGAAATATAGGTGCGTATAGGTGGTAAAATGTTGTAATGCGAAGCAATAATAATAGTGAGCGGTAATAGAGCTTGAAATTGAACTCATTTGAGTGCAGATGTGCCTCTAGGGTGCTGCCCTGTAACCACATTTCTCTTATCGCGCATTCGCAAACATCATTTATATTTCAGCCTAAGAGAAAAGAAAAATATGCGCCTGTGGTTTCCCGGAATAAATTGTAAAACTTCAACAATCGAGCACTCGGCGCAACTTCGGGCTTAAATCTTGACCGATTGCGACAAAGTGTTGAAATTTTACACGGAGATAAGACTGAATAATGGCGCAGATAACGGAACTCGCACTTACATAATCACGTGGGGGACCGACATCCGTCTAATCAACCAGCGAACAAACGCCTGCATTTGTCAATCAAAACTTCTTATTTTCTCTTACTTTTGCTCCACCACTTATAACACGTGAAGAAAATTCTCAAAATTTATATATGTAACCAGGGCCGTAGCTAGGTTATGTTTCTAGGAAGGGCCAAGACTTTATTGAAAGGACAAACAATTTTTTTATAAATATAGAAAAATTCGAATAGATACGTACAAAAATATAATTTATATACATGAGAATAGTGCAATAAACACACTTAAATTGTTACAACTTTCTATTACGCTTGCTGTTAAATTTTCTTAAAAATGAGCCAAAATCATTAGCTTCCACTTTTTTTTCAACTGCAATAAATACTGCCATCCCCTTCATCCGTTGGAGTTTTCAAATTTTTTTAATTGGAAAATGATGGAAGTAGGTAGGAATCAATTTTCCCTCCAGGAAGGACCAAAGCTCTTACAGGTTGGGCTGTGGCCACTCCCCCCCTGGCTACGGCTCTGTAATAACAAGAAATATACGAGAAACCAATAGAAAATGTTTTCATAGTTATACTACACCTAATTTTGGATTTATATATGTGGATTACAAAAAAGAACTAGTAGGTATACCATACCAAACATTATTTCATTATTTCTCTTATATTATAAATATATCACTGGCGTCAACATATTAAAAATTTAGATATTTAAATAAAAATGTACGTAGACTTAAATAATAATATATAGACGGTGGTGACTGTAACACCCGAACATATGGATTTAAAATGTAAAATCATATTTTCGTAATTATTTTAATTAAAAAAGCTTCAAATAACAGTTGTAGAGGATAAAATATGAATCTAAATCAATGAGCAAAAATAATTTATCGTGTCTTGTAAATTCACAAATTAGGTATGAAAATGACATAAATAACCTCAAAAATCATGATATAAATTCTTTTATAGGTACTTAATTATTAAACCGGAAATGCTAGAATTATGAAAATGAGTACATCAAGAGAATCAACGAATAGAATCAATTGGTAAAGTATTTACAGTTGCATATCTATACCCAGTTTTGGATTTTAAACATATACCCAAAAGTTGGTACAAGATAAGGATTTTATTTTATCATTTATCGATTCTTTGAGTTCCAAATATGTATAAATATTTACACATGTTTATCATGTATCATCTCCCAATTTTGGGTTGTAAACATCTACCCATAAATGGGTTGAAAATAAATAGTTATTTGTATATTAAGGTACTAAAGTATAATTTTGTTTTATTAAGTACGAATATGGAATTTATTCTAGGAGTCGATAGACGAGGAGAATAAACCATATGAGGAATAAAAAAATATTTTAGTTCTGAGCATTATTATACAGTACATTACTTATATTTTTTCAGAAACGGGTAATTTATTAATTAAAAACATAAATAAATCGCATTCTGTATTTGTAAAATGTCAAATATTTCTTTATAATTTTCATTTATGTTTACTCGTGCTTAGGCTTCGACTGCATTAAATTCGTTAAATTATTATGAAAGAATAAAATATTTGTAATTTTTGGTAGTGAAAAAACTGAAAAAAATAATACAATTAAAATATAGACCAAATCAAGTTTGACAGATGAGTCCATAAAGTCAAATTTTGATATAAGACTCTCTAAAATTGTACTTTAGTTACTATTTTGGCTAACTTCGCGGAGTGATATCGTTTACTTTAGTATCGATTTCGAAAAAAGATATTTTATTAACATTCGATTTCTTGGACCGATCCACATACTATGTGTACACATATTTACAAAAACATTCCCTCCCAGACAAACTATATTTGCCTTAATTTTTTGGCACCTCCCCCAACCATTTACTTAGAATTTTTTGTTGGTTTCCCGAAATCGAAATATGATTAAGAATATTTGCGGAATAGATAAGTTTGTGTGTGGGATAAGAATGCTAACCTTATCGATAGCGGGATTGGGTGATCCCTGTGAGAACCGGCGTGTGTGGGTGGGAGTCCCGGGAAGTTGCGACGCTGGGAACGCGCTGACGGATCGCACCTGCGGCTCGCACGATAGCGTGCGTGCCGAAGAAAGCAGATTTCTCACACAAATGCACCATGACAAATGCATACAACTTTTCTAATGCATACACTTCACACAAAGAATGGAATGGTTAAGTTTGCAAAAAGAATTCCCCAATTTACTTCCGGATAGAAACGGGAATAGAAATAAAAACTGACACACATATCCCATATTTCACACACATAAAATGTAAAGCACATTTTTACTGTTGCAATCAACAAAAACAGGCATATCATTCTTGTAATCACCGAAATAAAATATGCTTTGGATTATTGTCATACAGGGGCTTTAGTTATAAATTTTAACTACAGACATTTGAGTAAAGAAGATGTACCGATTTTCCTAAAAATCGCATATAAAGATTTTGAATACGGGCGTTTCAATGTTCGTACCTACAACCTGATTTTAACATTAACAATTTTTCATATTTAGCTTTAATCAAAAGAATAATGAAAAATATTGGACCCGCATTTTTTATTTTTCTTCAAATTGACTTTTAATAATGAAAAAATTGCAATTAATACTTATATTCTTCAAAACGCGGCTGAATTACCTCACTTCCCCCCTTGTCCAGTAACTTCGTTTCAAACGTCACATATATTGTGTTAATTTCTGAACTGACAAACTGAATAATTTTCTGCAAATATAGTGGCACACAAAAGCCTTACAATGTTTTAAATCATAGATTGTCCACTTTACAAACTTTTAAACGCGCCGAACCACAATATTTGGAATCTGGCATCCACACGTGGATAACTTCACATCAGAACCTATGGACATTATAATTTTTGCAACTTTTTTAGTATGATACTTTAAAACAATATTATATATAACATAAAATGTAAATAAAAAAGAATTACATCATATAGAACAACAAATTAGGCAGTAAGTTCGATTTAAAAAGAAAAAAAAAGGTTCACTTATTTTTTTTTTGCAAGACCTCATTGTGAGTGTGACAACTCATTTGCTATTAAACAATGCTTTACTTGAAACTCTAAATTATATTTCTTGAAAATATACTTTTAATATAATTTTTCGTAAATTCTGTTATTATCAAAATAATATTTCTGTAACTACAATAAAATAGATAATTTCCTCACAATCAAGTGGCGGAAATAATATTGTATACAAGTTTTATAATATATTTTCTCTAACACTATTTATGTGAAAATATATTTTACAATTTGGTAACTGAGATAACAAATTTTTATATGGGTGAATTGAAAAACTAGTGGGCTTTGACTGCCTGTAACTGAATACGTTCAGTTTGTAAGAGTTTTCAATTACAGAATATGTGAATATACCATAATAGAAATAGTTTTTAACTTTTTGTACGGATCTGCGTTAGGTAATATTTTCTACGAATTATGTTGGTTTTACGTTTAATTCATTCAAATTTAAATCAAAATTCAATTATTTATTAACGGAAGAATTGTTTCAACTATAATACTTCAATTATTGTTAGTTTACAAACTGACAAAAATGTTACCGGTTTTTAAAATAGAAAAAAAGTCGAAATGTTAACTTGTCAACTAACATTTATTTACTACAATTACATTATTATAATTAAAACTTTTCTCCTATTAATAGAAACTTGAATTAATAGGTATTTAAACTTTAATTTAAACATACTCTAGACTTGAACAATTTCCTTTATTTTGGAGGATTCTAAAAAAACATAGTTTTAATCATCAAGATAAAGTATATTTTGATTATAAAGAAACATTTCGTGTTGCTATATAATTTTATTTCAGTTGAAAACAAGTAGGTTGGTAACAGGTGGATTTGGGAATTTCCAGATTTATTAAGTTTGTATATGTCGTGAATTGGGGTGTTAAATTATAGCATTTAAAATAATGACAGCGATTTAATCGAAACGTGAAGTAGTAAATAATTTCTCAGGGTGAAGTGAACTAATTACAAACGTCTTGGGAATGGGTGCGTTCTGCCTGAAGAATTAATTAAATCATGTAAAATCCGTGGCTCCACGCACGTATTTAATTGACACGCCTGCCGCATTGCGTGTGGCGCTGCATGTACCCCGTAATTAATAACCCCTTTCGCCGCCAGGGCGCAGTTAATATTCCGCAAACACCGCCAGCTGAAACGGAAAGTTACCGGCAAATAAAAAGTGACTGAACTTCGGTCTCAACTTTCCACCACTCAACTTTTCCATTTCAAGTGAAGCGGGAGGTTTTATGAGAAATAAAGAAAAGTGCAAGATGCGAAACACTAGTACTTTATTAGCTCCACAGATAATGAATCTGCTGTTGTAAAAATGTTACTACATTGAATAAAATCATTTTGAGTTTAATAACAAAGTGGATGGCTTATTTTTATGTTTTTATCCACTGATATTGCTTGGCTTCAGCCGTTTTCTTCTTATTGCATCTATAACAATTTCATCTAACGACATATCGTTTGCTGCCTATTGTTACACACACATTGTTGTTAATCTAACGAAATTTAGTTTTTCTACGCAACGTGGTACTTCTGCACTAAATTACAAACAAAAAACTTGATCCATATCTATGTATTGTTAAGATTACAATACGATTTAACGATCGTCAATATCATCAAAATAATTTTGAAGTAAGTTCGCCTGATTGAATGTAGTCACAAGCCACATTCATGTATTGCTGGCTAAGGAATAGGCTTACGTTACCGAATTAACGATATAAATATTTTTTCAAGAAAAATTAGTATCACTTAGATTATACAAATTAGGTCCCCTGCCCTAATAGTTATTTTTGTCAAAAGTACAAAGATGCTTCCGAACGAAGCGACGAAGGAGCCGAGTCAAGAATTTCGAAATGAGTACCGTGAAAATCATGTAACGAACGTATGACGTACAATGTTTTATTTCATACTAAATCTCACTTTTCAATTAATGTCGAAGGTTCAATTATGTTGCTTTAAAAATTATGAATAAAGTCTAAAATCTTAGTTTTCATTGGAAAATGTACGAAGAAATAATAGTCCGGTAGGTCTCATTTACCGGACTGACATCAGTAAATATGGAAATGTAATACAGTATGAAATAAATTATATTATATAAATATCATTGGGTACTACGCTATTATACAACTCAGATAATATCACCTTAGTGCTCTAAATGAAAATACATGAAACAAACATAAGACGCCTTATATAATAGTCAACTCACATGACATCAAAGTACCTAATACACTGATAGTCAAATCACGCCAGGAATATGTTCCTATAACAGAGCTCACACATAACAGTAAAATTAAAGCATATCTAGAAACATTCATGACAAAAAGTCTAAATATTATTAAAGAAACATAAAATATTCCGATTAAAATTGATTACATCAATGAAAGAAGACACTATGTTTTTTCTTGATTACAGCAATTATTTGAAGTAATATACTGAAAGCACAACAACAGCAGTTTTTGGGGTAACTTTTTTGTATCGCGTTTTCTATTTGTCAAAGATGACACCCAATTCTGAACGCATCCACCTGCGTCTCCCTCGTAAATAAATCAGAACTACGGCACTGGAATTTTGACAGCGCAGTATTATCACGCAATATAAAAATATCTCTCATAAATTACATTTTATATCGTTTAAGAATCTGTGCATTTCGCGGTTTTCCTTTTGTGAAATTCTCATGTTCTACATATTGATTATTAGATTTTCACTTGCTGTCATCTTACACGAGCAGAATTGTGTAGAGTTGTAATAAATGTCATACTCATCGGCACTACATCGATTTTATATTCGATTATGTTAACATATGAACGCCAACTACTTTTATATGTAACAAGATTTTTATTCAATCTTCGTACACATAAAAGACTATTTTATTTCGCATAAAATTTACACAAAACTTTGATTAGAATAGACACAACGAAAAATAGATTACTTGATTACAACATCTAAAGTTGATTACAGTAATGAAAGGAATTTAAGTAAATTTTCGTAGTGTATATTTGCGAATGATATTAGGAGAAGTGTATAGATGTAGGTAATCTTCTTGTATCGTTCACATCAGGCATAAATCTACTCCGAATTGCTATCAAAACAGTCTTGAGTTATCGCAGCAATCTGTCCAGAACTCTGGAGCGCCTTACGTACCCATGAATCAAACCCGATCAATTATTTATCATAAAACTCAAAAAATGTGACAGATTTATGATTATGGATAAGAAATTTTGTTATTAAATTCTTCAGATTAAATTATACCACAGGAAATTTATTCCACAAACATAAACATATATTTGAATACTATCTGTTAAACATTAGTAAAGTATTTATATGATAGGGAGCCTTTATGCGACGACTAGCTGATGTGAAGAATGCATTACTAGGTCTAATATTTGTTATTTGAAATAGATGATAAAAATTTACACATCTAACTATCACTACATGGTAGACCAAGGATCTCATATGTTTAAATTTGTAAAATTGAAACGTTCAAAGATCAATTTAATGTGAGTATGTTATTGTGTAAGGAAAAGAGATATGAAGGCGAATGCATTGTGAGTCTGATGCATTGTTGCACTTTGCGTCTATCACACCAACGAAGATAGATGGCGCGCAAGATTGGGAAACATACCTTCACATGTGATGAATATTCCACATTTATTCACACTTCTGTGACCTTCTTTTCCAACATATTAATTATGTTCTAAAAAAATTCACAAGCTTGAAGGTAAAATGTAAATGGTATGCACACATAGTATGTATCGGTAAAAAAATTTTTCCGTAGAAGGCGTTTTTTAAAAATCATCTACCTTTTAGTTTAATGTATTGTAACACTAATAAATTCCAATAAAGTTTCTGTTTCGTGATATTGTTATGAGTTTACAACGGTGCAATGATTTTTATACTTTGACGTGCTGAATGTACGAGTGCGACGACTGCTAGCTACGTCTCTCCGCTTTCTTTCATTTCAGACTGATTATAAAACTAAGTGAAAGAAAAGAAACAAATATTTCACTGATTAACATACATCATTTTCATCTAATTAGAATGCTTCATTTGAGTCTTCAATCAGTATTTTAGTGAATTTTTTTATAAAACCATTGTAGCATCGTTATATGGTCATATTTTATTGATATGAAAAATTTTATATTGGAACTGTTCTCATTCGTAATATATCAAGCAAATATAATTCGAGCTCAATGCAAAAGTGACATTTCGCAATGTAGAATCAACAATTTATTTAAAATAATTGTAGTATTTTTTTAACACACTTTGGGTACAACTCGAAATTGAAACTTTGTTTCACGCTTTGCAATACTGTTTCAACCCCCTGATTAAAATTAAACCAATTTTAATGTTACGCTTATAACGACGACAATGACTGTGATTATAAAACAGTTGCATAAACGCGGCTATTAGTTAAACATGATTTAATTTTTACGACTTTGACTGTGATTAGAACAATGACTATGACAACGCTGCATAAACCAGGCTTTAATCACAGTTTATTCTTGTCATTTTTAAGTAACAAAAATATATTTCCAAAGAAATTATTTGAATTTAGTGTGCAAGTAAAACCTTAATTTGAAAAAAAATAATTTAGTATAACGTTCGGTACTGTGATGGCCATGACCATAGCAAATTTTTTGTAATCAAGTGGTATTTGATTTAAGCATTTTTTTTTCTTATTGAAGCCTGGGTTGAAAGACATTGTTGGTGGTAAAATATGTGTGTTGGTATTAATGGGAAGGTGAATTCCTTGGTCGTGGTCCAATATTAATTATTTAGGCCGGGGCTAAGTGCAGGGTCTGAAAGGCTGTGTAAATCGCAGTCCAGAGTCCACTTCCAGCCCAGGTCCAGCGCTGGCGGAAGCGGAAATGTGCGAACTGCGAATGAAAAATGGCGTCTCGCGCCCCCAGATAAATTGCCGCCACCGGCTCCGGCCCTGCGAGCCATTGTTTCCACAAAAAATCTCCTCATAAACTTATTTTGAATGTCGTTATTCATTTTTATACAAGCCAACTCACGCCCACTCTAACCAAACCTGTCCCAATCTTCTTTCATTCACTATTCATTTTCTTACATTTTCATTCATTTAAAAAATTGTAATTCTTTATATATTTTATAAATATAATAATAATTTACTACCTGTAATAAATTTTATGCTGCAGCAGTAAGTTCTGTCCAAAAGTTGTAGGTTGAGTACTTCTCCACTAAAATGCAAGTAAAATTTGTCACGTAACCAATACCTTACATACTTGAGACCCTGTATCATCTAGGAATGTTATGCCACAAATGATGATAAATAATTGTTGCAATCAGCAAACCTTGCAGTAATTCCATTTGTTAGTTATTTATTGTAATCAAATATTATCGTTATATTTTTGCTCATTTATAAAACATTTATATGTGATATATAAATATTTAAAATATTAGTACAATTTAATATTTTGCTGAGTAAACGGTAAAAATATTATTATTAAAAAATCTGTTTGAATTTATTCTTTTAAATGATAATAAATAAGTACATTTGTGTATTACTTGGTCAAGAAATCACGTCTGAGATGCTAAATTCTAAAAGTTACACAAGAACTCTTGCAGCTATTATCATTAATAATCTGGAAAATGAGATAAAAGTTTGTAAAAATTAAAGTACAAACGATAATCCATTATCGTAATCAAGCAATGTTGTAAATAGTTAGTGTAAAATATTACTATTAGGAAAAATATTGCAGGAATATTTGTTGCCACCAGGTTTTACATGTGTTTCTATATGGTATATTGAGGTGACTTCCGCGTTGAAAATATATTCTCAATCAACTACTATAATAACTTCTTTTTAAGTTTTAAATACCTAAAATTATATCAATTATCCGTTAATCACAAATGCAAAAATAAACTGCAAGAGTAAATGATGAAAATTGAGATATTAATTTATACATTTTTTTTTGATATAGTAGGTACATTCTAACATGTAAAATTTTTCACCATGAATATTTTCTTGGATAAATTATTTTCTGGTCGAAGCGTAAGTATTGTCAAAAAAATTAAATCTACAAAACAATGTACACAAGTGGCATGAAATAGTAAATTACGTTACTTGTGTGAGAATTTGGCCATGAGCAAAGCGAGTACTGCCAATTCACACGAGGGGGAGAAGCCCCTACGTCTCCCAAGAGCAAATACGATATTTTTTCTTGCAAGTATGAAAGCTGTGCTGGAATATAATTATGCTAGGAATTAATTAGTTTATTTGAATTAAATGTTTTTTTTTTCAATAAAAACTCTTAATAAATAATCATATAAAAATAATACTTTAAAATTTATTTTAAATAGCTTCAAAATAGTAATAATTATAATAATAATAAAATGCTAATCGTACTCAAAATTTGTTAAAATTGTCACAGCTTATATATTTAACTTAACTTCACTTCGGTTACAGTGGCGGAATAGTTAGAGAAGCACGAACTTTTCTTACTCATTTTACTTCTCCCAGAGTTGGAGAAGCATGCACTTCTCCAACTAAAAACAGTGTAAGAAGTAGGCACTTTTACCATACGCGTAAGGAAACCACTATTTACATATATTGTAGCCGCTAGACTTTCCGAAGATGACTCCATTTTGATGTAATTAAACAAATATTACACGATATAACAATGTTTCCATTTGTAAAACACAAATATATACTTTACCCTAGCAGCTACCGGTATTGATACATTTTTAAATGAAACACAAAACGGTGAGCATTGTTGTACTCATGTATGTTGTGGCTGGGAGAGACACATTTATCCCGTGGCGACAGAGCGACTGCGGAGTCCGGAGTCGGCCGTCCGGACCGGGCGAGAATGATGAGTGGCTCCGGCCACAACGACATTATGGAGCCGCTGGCCCAAAGCCAGCAAAGCTCTCGTTATTGCCCAGCTTTTTCCCCACTTTATCGCGCCCATGTGATAATTGCTCCATCCCTATCATCATTCAATATTGTTGCATTAAACAATGTAACGTATAAACAATTCAATCAAATACTCAGTGTTTAGTAATTCGGGTGAGACGAAATTTTTCGCGATTTTCGCTCGGCTTGTCTCGAAATATCTCGTCTCGAACAAGACAAAAACGATTTTATAAACAAACCTTCAAGACGAGAAAATAAAATCGAGATTTTCGATTCCAATCATTTCGCCGAGATTTTTTGAGGTTTCAAAAATTAAAGTCTATCAATTTTTTTAATATTTTTATACCATCACCTCCAAGCACATTTCATCAGTTCTCTACAACAATATTTGAAAATTATCTCGCTAATATACCTATGACAGATTCGCAGAAGATGTAACTTATTTCTGCAGGGTATAGTAACATTGAAGATTGAATGATTGTATTGTGTATAACTTTCGGAATCTCAAGAATTCTATACGCCATCTAACAGATGTAACAGTGCACCATTAAAAAACAAAATCAGAATCCGATATTTTCTTAATTTGATTGCATTTTCATGCCTATATGGTGCGCATATATAAATAGTAAATAATTATATTGTACTTACATATTTGTACTAATATTTACTGTCTGAAAAAAAATGGAACAAAGTCGCATTAGTTTGTCATTTTATTTAACCGACTTCGTATCTTTTACGGTTCTCAGGATCTCAATGGTTAGCTTCTTATAACGGACACCCTGTAGTGGTTTGTAAAAATACTACGATTATAGATGATTACAACAGTGAAAATTTGATTACTATGGTTTTTCTTTTGTTTACCCCTAGGACTGGTAACAGTTTACGAAAAAATGAGTTAAAAATCACAAAGATTGTGTGCTGTCAATTTCGATTCTATATTTGTTTTAAGTATAATTAAAGTTTTTATTTTGTTTATGTTTTTTTTGTTACGGTTGTAGGTCTAATTTCGTCTACCAGTTCTGATTGCAACAAGCTACTACTATTATCACTGATATACGAAGCAAATGGAAATGTAAAGTGAGTTTGGTAAACTAGGTTGCAACGTAGAGTGAATAGCGTGGTTTTCTATCATCGTATCTTTCCGCTGTCTGTCCACGTTAAGATATTAATGCCCGAATACGAAATGAATTGAACAAATCAATGCAATATGAGTTGATAGCGAGCTGGATGCGATAGTAACATGTGCCGGGCGTCTAAACAATCGACGGGGCAGAAGTAAAATATCCCGCACGCGGTATCGGTGCTCCAGCCAAGTGGAAACACAATGCATCGCCATACATACAATACCACCGCGGTTTTTGCCTATCGTCAGCGAACATGCCATCCCCAATCACGCTCTATGCGGAATACATTCCATGTAACCAACATTACATTTATTACTGTGAATCAATGTACTTCAAAAATCATAGCCAAATATATTTTTTTCAAGGTCGTTTTTCGTCTTATTTCGTTTCTGATTTCGTTTTAAATTCATTATCATCTATTTCCTACATGATAACGGTCTCTGTGATACACTCTCAATGTAAGTTACAGTATTGGGAGGTGAGATCTGGTTTATTAAATGCTTTAGTTTTCATATTACTATGACATCGTAAACACTCATCAATACTTACTCTAAGTATTAGCACAGAATAGTTACACACAGAAGCGACACTCCGTGTCGGTACGTTTCATGTTTCCCTTTTCAGTTCTATGACCTTGAAGCATTGAGTAGACCTTTAAATTTGTGCTCTTCCCCTATCTCTCTCTAAAATGTGAGGAAACTTTCCTATTATAAAAAATGAGCTCTTTAAATTTGTGTACATTCTCCATCTCTCTCTATTTTTCGTTTCTCTGTCTTACTGTCGCTTCTGTATAAACCTATTATGTGGTACTAGTTAAACCAACTACTTGTACTTTCGTATACTTCTGTACAGTATTTTCCACAGATTTAGTTCTCAGAACACAAATTCAAGTCCTATTTTGTTAAATTTTTTGCTATTTATTTCTCAGCGAAAATTGCCCTTGTGATACACTCTACGCCAAGCAGAAAAAAAATTCTTGAGAGAAGTGTCTTATTGAAAAAAAAACGTTGTGGTAAAAACATATTTAATGTTTAGTTATTGTAATCAGGGACCCGGAACTACATGATTTTTCGTTTCATTTCGATTCATTTCCAATTATATTTAGTTTTAGCTAAATTTCTCAATCTGGCCAATATATTTTTCTGTCGTATTCGTATACTTTGTAGTAGGTAAATTAATAGTGATTGTGCTTAATTTTCGCTCAGTAGATCTTTGTGTAATTTTTTTTAAATGTTAATTATTATCATAATTACTACAATTACTGGTTTTTTGTAATACTTTCGGATATCCTTATTGAAAAGTAGAAGTAAGATTATTGAAAATACAATTGAGCCAATGTAAATTTTAAGTATAGGTATATGTAGGTACTAGAAGTATGTTTCTCGCGCAGTCTATAGTTATTTGCTTAAATTATGTTGCATTAGTCTTCTATTAGTGTATATCAAAATTATAATTCGTATTTTACATTCTATAAATTATAAAACGGAATCAATTTCAATAATGTGGAAAAATATATTCTTTGTTAAAATATTAATATTTTATAAGGAATTATATTTTAATTAAATTAAATTAAAATATGATTAATTGAATATGAATATTAAAGTAGTTAATACTTTGTAGGATAATAAAATTAATTTTTATATTTTGTTTCAGGTAATGATCTTCAAAAACCAGATGAACTACTATTCGTAAGAATTACCTATAGGCATATTTTTATTTATAATTACAGTAATATCATTTTGTATAGTAGTTAGTTCATGGTTAGGGTATTTTTAATGTGCTGTGATAGGCACACCCAGTGAAGGCAGTAATCCGTGATGATAAATCTGTATTTATTCGTCGATTTCGTTATCGAGTTGATGATGTTTTGCGAGCTTGAAAAGAGTATTTTATGTCGTAATCAGGCAAATAGTGTTGGGTCGCGAGTATTTTTACGTCGTCCGTGTTTAGAAGTCGAGATTAAAACGTAAAAAAGTTGCGGGAATAAAGAAATCCGTTGTAGCGAGCACTTAGCTAATTGCTCCATGTCCTCTAGGGTTAAATGGTCCCGTCTTCCGCCCCAGTTTCGCTTTTCATAAAAAAGTATTTAACAACTTGGCCCAAACCGCCAAATTAAAAATCTCATATAATTAATACTCTGCCTACAATTCAAATTATCGCCGGATTATGCGACAAAGTTGCGCAGAATGGTTGCAGTTATTTACTCAGGAATTTCATTTTGTCTGCCACCTTCCACAATTAAAAATTCTCAAAGACGACATTGTTTATACCTTTCACTTTTTACTCACCTTAACTTTTTAAATTAAAACTAGGACACTCGGATTTATCATAAATTCATTTATGCAATTCTGATGGTCTTGTTGTAATCAATCACAATGACATTTTTCATGTTTTTTTTTTTTTATTATATTTATGCACAACTTTATCGTAATTGTTTATTTACAATTAGTTTACAATGGCGGAAACTTTTATTTTACGCCCTTGGTCGTGAAAGTAGAGAAAAATGACCATTGGACAGTAAAAAATGTGAAAAACTTTCACCCAGATTTGTAATACCTTGTATTCCTTTTATACCTATCCTTCGATTTACTGACATTAATCTAGTAAAGTTTTATTAGCTTCTAGCAAAATTAAGCAAATAATTTTCTGAATGAAGCTCCATGCTTGACATTTCACATTTTGTATGCGATTTGACATTTTTATTTATTTGCGTTTTATTTACGTTGTTTATACTAAAACACTAGGGTACCAGTGCAGTTCATCTCCTTAATGTTTTGGCATTTCCTCTTATATTTAAAAATGTTAAAAAATTACATTCCATTTAATAGCAGTAGTTTCCAAAACGTTGTAAATACTTCGAACCGAAATTTCGGCCGCAGGCAAACCTTCTCTTTCAGTCCTCTATACATAAATAACTATTACTTACCAATATTAATTTGAAAATATACATATTATAAAAATATATTTATTTTGTAAAAAATCCAAGGGTAAATATATATTAAATTAATAAAATTTTCGTAAGATAGCTTGCAGTACAGTAAGGTTAAGAGCAACATAAGTATTTATGCTCTCCTTTAATAAACACAAGCGTAAGACAAACCGCTCTCTAGCCAAACACGTTTACTTTTTTAATATTATTTATTGCAAAATATTGAACATTTTATAATCAATTTTATTGTATAATTGTGGTCTATTTAATCACAAAATTATTTTTTTAAAAAAATGATTGCTTGATTAAAACAGAGAAAAATATATTTCTTAAAAGAACCATATAATACATACATAAAAATGACACATGTGCTTACTGAATACTCGCCACACCTGTTAGAGATCTGGTAAAATTTACCAGACTTCTGACATTTAATACCCTCTACGATATACCATTATTTGCTACACGAGTAAATGTGCCGTACCCTACAATGGTTAATAAATAGTGATGAAACGATTACATTTAAAATTAATTTCCGATTATCAAGCAACTTCCGATTAATCGCACAGCCAATTATTATTACGATTAATATACGATTATTTATTAGCAAGTACATGGTTTTTTAACGAATGTGTTTGTCAAAATACGTGAAGAAATAACAACGCTGTGTTCTTTATTTTGTAGTTTTAACGTTTGCAGTTCATATGTTGTTGTGTATTAGTTTGCATAACTAAATTAAGAATTTATTTATTTAAAATTTTCTTTAATATCATAATACAAAACGTTACTTAATTATTTATTCCGCTTCATTTATGAGTAAATATAATCATAATTAAACAATTAAATAAACCATGATTCATTTGTACGTTGATTACAACTGTATTAATAGTATATTACTAACAAGGTGAAAAGATGAAGACGTAGGTAATGAAAATTTGTATATTATTTTATTATTACAATCTAAAAGTACTAATCTCGTATGAATAAACGAATGTTTTGGTTTGGTGTTGATTATTTATTACATAATGTCAGTTTGATTTTTAACCATAAATAATGATTTCATCGAAGTTGGAAATTGTGAACTCCAGCTATAATCACGCCATAATTCTCAACCTCTTAGGAAATGAGGTTAAAAACGACTAAATTCTCAACATTTTAAAAGTCAGAATTTGTAATATTAGGTACTAACCGATTGTGAATAAAAATATTTACATCTTATTGTTCATATTTTATACAATAATAACTAAGAAAATCGTTATTTAGTTCTTACATAATTAGTATATATTTAACTTAATTTCTTTCAATACAATTTTTTCACAGTAAATTATGTTGCCACATATCCTACAAACATACTAGTGTTTGTATTTTTTAAACAGTTGTTGATTTGAAATATTTATAGAATATTCCAAACAAAAGTGTAGTATATAATGTAGAATAAAAAGAGAACAATGTATGGTTCTGGCAGAGAACAAAAACATATTGATTGTCTGGTACTGAATATGACATCTTATTTACACTTTATTCTTGTAAAATTTTCTAGAAATTTTTTCTACAATTATGTTAACATATTTCTTTGTAATTCTGAAAAAATACAATTATAACGAAAAATTCATTATTTAACATTGTTTATTTGGAAATATATTTATTTAAAATATATAGTAAATTCTTATTGATAATGTTAATCATGTAATAAGTAAGAAAATAGTTAATTATGTAATAAGTAAGAAAACAAAGGAGAATATTTAACGCCTGCGTCTCTTTTTGTAAGAGCAAAAGTTAAGTTAGTTCAGTTACGTGTTTCACACGAAAATTTTCATTTCAATAAGTACAAAAATGTATTTGTAATTATGAATTGTTGACAATTTATGACATTTATAAAATAAATTAAAAAAAAACAATAGCAAAGACACCTAAATTTTGTGCGTTACGAAAGTTATTATTATTACTTAATTATGAAATATGAGTTATTCACGAATCTAATAAGTATAATAACTGTGTTACCTATTAATATTTGTAAAGAGAATAATAACTAAATTTTCTTTTTTTGTATATGGTAATGTTCAAAAATGCTTGCTTTCAATTTTGATTTTGATTGAAATAATGATCTTGTTATTTCACTAGTGAAATAACAGAATTAGTAACTTCACTGAGATTAGTAAAATACAGTCTATTATTAAACGCAAGTAGAAAAATATTATTTATGTCGTATGTGAATTTTCAATAGAGAAGTTTAGATTGTTTTTGATAACAGCGGAAAGAGTTTCCAGGTAACGCTAGTCTATTATTTGGACGTGTCTTCCTGTGATTCGTTCATTATATGTCGATTGCAGCGACGTCTCTTTCCATTTGCTACACAGGTTTTCAATATAGGAAGAAATAAGAAATGATTGTATCGTAAAATAGAAATTCTGATGAAAAACATGGAATTGTAATTATTCATTTGTATGCTTGACAGATTCCATGCAATTTAATGCTGCAGTTTCAATAAAATTTTATTGAGATCTATTAATATTTATTAGGTACGATTTATGACCGAGAAATTAACAATTCATTGAAATATTATACATAATTTATCATATTTTCTCTTAAAATAGGCAATGTTTTAATTTATGCCATAAAAAATAAAATTATTTTATTGTAATCAACGATTACAATATTAATCAAATAAAATGTGATACATTTCCTCCCAGGATTGTAAGATTATATTTTCGCAGAAAAACAATTTCTTTTGTATTTAAATATCAGCTATCCGATTTTATTGTGATACTTGAGCTGTCTTCGAACTGTTTGTTGCTTCTAGTGGTTCAGTTAAGTAAATATCACCATTGATTTTATGCGTTTTCCCTTGTCCCGACATTATAAGATGAATCAAGATGGAAGCAATTCAGATATTTACACACAACAAATATTGTTTTTCCTTCTATTGTCTTGTAGTACAAACCGAACATTTTTTCTCAAATTTGAAACACAAAAGATTCCATTTGGTAAATTGCTTTGCACAGATTTCATCCTAAATAATAACTACGGACATTTGAATATATTTTCCATGTTAGTGTGCTTATATTTGAAATATAAGTAGGCAAAATAATTATTAAAATTTGCCTTTAAAATTGAAAAATGTGACCAGCATTACACAGGTGTGTTTAAATTCATGTAGCAACGTACTTTTGGGAGAACATCTATACCTACATATGACCAGTCTATTTCCTCAATTTTTGTTGTAAGAATAATTAAACTTTTATCATTCATCTTTATTGTATCGTATAAGCATGGCATACGTGATACTTTTATTCGCTATTGGCGATCAAAATTAATTTCCGGACATACGCAATCCGCAACAAAATTACGTCTCGAAAGTGATAGACACATTTACTAAAAAATTGAAATACCGAGGTTTTACGTTCTATATGATTGAAATATATGTATTGGCAGCGAAATATTACATAAATTTGTTTAGAAATGTTATTTTAATTTTGGGACATATGTAGCATTAGTATGTACTATCAAATAATACATAAACAAAAAGTATGATTATTATTTTAAGAAAAAAAAAATTGTGATAATTATTAACATTATTAACAATAAATTTATTATCTGCAAAAATCAATGGAGATACATTAACAATTCCACATACTATTATAAATATATCATCTGTAATTTGTACTAAATTTACAGGTACACGATGACACGATTATTCTAAATTATTTAAATTATTATTTTAAATAATTTAATTCGTTGATTGCTGCTTTCAATGTGCAGTCCACATTTTTCATCTGTCACGAAGTTTTATACTTATTTTTCCTCTCATTTTGGAAAAAGATGATTATTAAGATCAGACAAACTGATTTGCATTTGTACACGTAGTAATTTACATTACTGTTAGGTACTGTAACTTTTCAGTTGTTAACATTTTTGTATTCATTTTAAGAATTTAAAAAATATATGTAATATTTGGTAGTAATAAACGAATTAAAAGTTTCAATAACGCATGTTATTTATGTAAACTATGCAGTTATAATGTAATCACTTGATTTTATCCTTTTCATGACGTCAAATCTGTAGTTCACCTGTTATCCGCTTGGTGCGTATCGGTTAGCTTGAATCGCGAATCTCATTATAGTTTGTGTAACAGAGGGGTGGTATACTTGCTATTTGCGTTTAACCAACGACAACAAAGATATAAAAACAGTAGTGTAATCGCGGTAACGGATACTTTCAACTATTTAAAAAGTTGAATGTCATATATTCAGGTGATTTTGCTGTTAACAATTTGTGGTTTATTGTAGGGACCATGGCCCCCATGGTAAATCCGGCTCTCTCATAAGTCATAAACGAAATAACTAGTATTTAAGTTCTTCTCCTTCTTAAAAGACTGCTATATGATGACAGAACTTATAAGTAAATAGCTAGAAATATTTTATGATTTTATAAATAAATATTTTTTGTACAACTATTAAAAATTGTAAACAACAAAAAATAATATAGTAATCAAAATTTCATGTTGTAATCAACTATAATCGTTATATTTTTATAATTTAAAATATGTATTTCAAATATTTAATAAAATGCTTTTGTAGAACGGTTAGATTGAGCGTCGTTTAAAGGGAGAAAATAACCAAATAAGTTTTATTTTTGGGGTGAAATATAATTCATCTGAATGTAAATCAGGGTAAGGAAAAGCTACGATATGAGGTGATAAAATAATACAGAATATTCCCCACTGATATTAATTCGTGAACGATGAGTTCTGGGCTGAACGGTTTTGTCGTGGGCTTAATATGCACTTACCACGATTTACGACACAATTTTGTCAAAGACGCGGTCTCGTATTTCGCACAAAACTCCAATATTTATTTCTCTCCAAGGGTGGGATTCTTACCGTTGCACACTCCTTGATTTAGGAGAATCGCAGGACGCTACGATTTTTGAACGGACGGGGATTTCAAAATTTTAAATAAAAATTTGATCCGTAAACAAATTCACACAATTAACAGAATTTTCTAGAAATAAAATTTTAGTTTTATATATTTGTTTCACCCATTTAAATACACAAAACTGAAAAAATACAATTTTAAAAATAATGCTTGCAAAATTTTTACAAAAACTTAGATTTTAGTATTGTGTAGTATTTTTTATAAATAATACAGACATATAATTTATGCAATAAGTACTATGACTGCAATTTTCAAACATATTTTAAAATTTTAGATAAATATTTTGGGCGGAAAAACAATCTACTCATAGATGTTTATAGATGAGGGGTCAGCCGAATTTGTAATACCAAATGAATCCTCTCTGAAACTGAATTTGTGTACTTGTTACACATATTTTTTTAAAAGCTCTCCAAATTATTACTGTAATAATTTTATTGAGAAATTATGCCAGAAAATAATCATAAAATAAAATTTTATAGTAAGAGATGATATTTGTAATACTAATTGTTGTAACAATGTCTCCTCCTGCAGGAGTTACAAAAACAAACAAAAGTAATAAAATTAAATTTGCTCACAGTGAAACCAAGGGAACAATATGAAAAATAATGACATATAACTATTGAATGAAGGAATACGAGGTAACAGTCGTAAATTAAGATGTTGTCACTATTATACATATAATGGAGTCCTTTAAAATACCTTTTTGTGGACTCTGATCAGTCCTGAAAGTAGGTATAACGTTTTTGGGGAACATTTATAAAAAAGTATAATTTTACATGTTTTAAATGTTTATTATCCAAAAATGATTAGATATATAATTTTTAAAATAATGTTTATTGATTCGATGTAGGTATATCATAAAATAAGAAATTTACCTTACAAACATTTTTAGGTAGATGTACACTTCAAAAACTAGTTACATAAGCAGCTTAATTCATATTACCATTTGATTCTTGATCATTTGTTATATGGAAATCCAAATCTTTATAGTTCTCCCTCATGTAGTTCATCTTCATTTCTAAAATAAGATGAGCAGAGTTCCGACGTAAGACAAATCGATAGAAAATGAGTTTGTGGTCTCTGGTAGGTGGAGTGTGGCCAGTAATTAGTGTCGACAAAGTTCCAGCCCACATCACACAGATGCAAACAGGAACAGGACACTGCACAAACAACCCTACACCTAACAAAATTTAACTTCGTAAATTGGGTTTTAACATATTTATCAATAACTACTATACCCGTAGGAGGATTTCAATAAAAATTTCAATATACATTCACGTCGATTCGAGAAGTTGATTTATGATAAAATATTTTTTTTATCTTGCACCTATTTTTGGGTAGTAGGTCCTCACCCATAAATGGGTATAAATACAGCTTTATTCATATTTTTATTTGATTCTACGTACATTTTTATGTATGTAACCAAATTTTTATAATTTTACACCTTTAGTTGTATAAGAGAAGTAGTGAAACAATATTTGACGTGGTAGTAATTTTTGTGTATACGTGTAGCTAGTGTTTATAATCCACGTGTATTTGCATATGGGAGTGACATGTAGGGCTTACGGTGAGGACCTCATGAATAAAACATCCTCACACACCCTCACGCGTCCGCCAACTTTTGCGAATTGAACCGAATGAATTAAATTAAAAATCTGACAAGGATTAGACCAGGATTTGAAATTGAAATGGGGGTGTTAAATATCTGTTAGCTCTGTTCTCAAGTTCATTAGTGTACCATTATTTCAGGCTATTTTTAAGAGTAAATATCAAATAATAATAGTCTTTAAATAAAATTTACTTTACGACCAAAATATTGAAGTATTTACTCTTCATTTTATAATTCTTAAAACTCTTCAAAATTATTGTTCTTATTTGATAGGAAAAAATGAAATGAAATGAAATAGTTATTTATGCTGCTAAATAGAGAAAGTTTTCATTTCTGGTCCGAAGGATACAATTTCTTGAGGACCAAAAAAGATCTTTACTTATCAATAGAAATAGGATAAGAATCAAAAACAAACATTTTATTTTGCCTTATAAACAAGTTTCGCATTTTTTTCTTATTATTTACTTAATATATAATAAATATACCTAGAATCTAATGTACGGATCAAAATTATTTAAGGTATCGATAATATGAACAATTTTATAAAAATATACCGACTTTCAAGTAAATTGTTAAACTGAAATTCTGAAAATTCTGGAAAATGATTAAATATTTAGGTTTTTCAAAAATTATTGACGTCGATATATTTTGATGAGTAGTTTCCAATTTTTGAAATGAAGTTAAATTGCAGTTCTCTAGATATAAGCGAAAGATTATAGAGGGATGGTTCACCTTTAAGAAAAACCAATCTTATTAATTTATATTTAAATATTTATTCGTTAAAAGTTTAAAATTTTCTTTGATGGATTGTCAAGTTGATCAATAATGATTAGCCCATCAAAACTTCCCTGTCTCAAAAATTTATTAATAACAAGTTAGAAAAGTATGCAAAGCACCCCAAAGTGGGCCAAAGCAGCCAAGCACCCCAACAGCGAGGCATCAAACATAACTAATTACACAGGCAGAGAGTAATGATTACAACAATGAATTAATGGTTAATAATCATTTAGAACTAATTCATGAAAGTTTTATCTCAATTTAAAGTTTGAGGAATTGAAAAATTACCGGAGCATTTTTCACGAAATGTCCCTGGGGGAAGATTAAATATGACGTTGATGAAGATGCTACAAAGCTCAAATAAAATAAATGTATGTTTTAATTCTTTCCACTAAACGTTATAGATTGCCTGCCATCCATTTTAATCATTCACATATATGATACAATTATCTCTTCATAATTATTGATACATATTAATTAAATTTTACATTTTTTTTATTATACAGTAGTGGATGTCGAAGTACTTTATGCAGTTATTTTTATTGACTAAAAACTACTATTATTCACAAGTGACTAAAATTCTTCATTATACATTGTACTGTTAGCTTTAAAATTTAATAACAAATTTATTTATCAACAACTCAATTCATCCCTTGCAGAGGCATTTGGCTGACAAAACCACTAAAAATGCAAGTAAAAATGTCCAGGGAATTTCCAAATTTTGACTCTTAACAGCAAAAGAGTTCATTGTGAAAGATAATCAAATAAACAATCAAATTTCACAGTTGGTGATAATTGTAAGCGATAAATTTTAGTTCTGTATTGAATTTATTTATTTAAGTTTTCCATTTTATCCTACAAAAGATGCAACTTCTGAAAGATATAGAAAGAGAAAGCAAGGTGTATAGAAAGGAAGAAAACAGCAAAATAGCTGGGTGAGTTTGGTCAGTTCGAGATCAGTTCTGGGTTACTTTAAATGTACCAAGTAAATAGAATTAACCTACTAGGTTACTTAAGAAATTCCAAATAATTCGGCCTATACTCGTATATACAAAGAAATGTGATTATTTGGATGTCAAATATTAAAATATTTATTTGTCAATGGTGACAAATGCAATAAGCGACACACAAGATTCTAAAATTACTTGATTGTTAAGATTAATATGTATCTATTTATATTCCTTTTAGCACAAATAAGTATTAAAATACAGCAAATTTAATAACAATATATGTACAATAATGAAATAAGTATCAGTTTTTGATGTCTTGATTCAAAAATACTACAATTGTGTTGTACATCGATAGAAATTTTGTTGTAAACAATAGTACTTATATTCCTTCTAGGGGGCCGTTCAAATATTACGTAAGCAGATTTATTACAATTATTTACCCCCCCATCCCCCTTGTCAGCAAAAGTAAGCAAAGCTCTTACCCCCTCCCCCTATGCTTACGTAAACATTTTTCAATAAAAAATTATTTTTTTTAATATTATAATTAAAATGTTATAATTATAATTTTAAAAATAAGAAAATAGATTTAGAATGGAGATTAGATTTTACTGATACAGTATTCAAGATAGAGTAAGGGACAAAATATTATAATGTTACAAACATAACAAATTTATTTTAATTTTTTGGCACGCATATTAAATTAAAATTAACAGTCTTCAGTCCATGAAACCCGAATCCACGATTCAATTGTCATCGATTTTTGCACGATTCGGAACTTAGCCAATGTGAGGGTTGCCATTCGTGTTAAAAAGTTAATAGCTACCGATGACGTAATCATCATCTAGACTCCCCTACCCCCCATGTCATCCAAAATAAGCAAAACAAAGACCCCCCCATCCCCCTATAGTGTTTACGTAATACTTGAACGGCCCCTAGCTAAAATAACTGTTAGAATATAACATATTTAATAATAATAAATAAATTAGTGAAATAAATATAATTTTTTTGTCGTCTTGATTCTAATTCAATTGAACTAATTTTGGTGTTGTAATCAACAGTTATTTGAGTTTCTTTTTGTAATGATTTGGTCGAGCGTGTTAGAATAGTTTGTAGTGTTTAAGATGCTGTTCCTTTTGGCAGTGTCGTGGCCTGATGATTTGTAGGGGGTGAATGAAATAAAAGCTAGTTGTGCTTGTTATTTGACAGAAGCTTGCCTTGTTGTCAGTTGGGAGGATTTATGTGAAAATAAGTGTAATTGAATTTCTGGAGGCAAACATTAACAACAATTTGAATTCCTCGGTTGTAGTGTAGTCTGGAGCGAAACGGCTTTATGAGATGCGGCGCTGTGTGTTTTCGGCAGATGTGCAATTAATTCATGTTTCATTCTGCTAATGTATTGTTTTACTTCTATCCAATTCCCAGTAATGAATGAGATCTATTTATTTCCTTTGTCTAGCCAGCCAGCTGTGTGTGTTTCATTTCCGTATGAAAATCTTCAACCACTTACAACTCTCTTATTACAACAATAAGAACTTCATGTTTTTCTCCATTAACTCATGCAAGAGGCTTTCCTCATTGTTTTTTTCTGTTTCACCAGTTAGCCAAATACTTAACCCAACAGTGCCTTATTATGGTTTATCCACAACTGTTAAGTAATATATGTATCTAGAATTCAATCGGTTTTTATCAATTAATGACCTTCGTTTCGTTACTGTTGCTAATTGAATAATATTGATAGTTCGATGGAATAATATTATTCAATCGTTACGTCAAATTTAAATCTTACCTGGCAAAAGAGTAAAAACCAAATTACTATTACGTAAGTTTTTCTACATAAAAAACCAAAGTTAAACCAGTTTTGTCATTTTTCATACTTTACTTTTCTATATATTGTATTGTATTGTATTGTATATGAGGGTTTTAAGCGTTTTGTCGCTTTTTGTCAACGCGACCTAGAAGATCTATTGTGACAGCCCTTACTTAGTTTTCCGGAAATAGATCCAGATTTTTGGTGAAGCCGATTAGGTCTCAAGTACCTGAAGTACTTGTTTCGAGACATGTTTTACTTGCATTTTAGTGATGCAGGTTGTCAACTTTTCTATATAAGATTAAACTGTAGCTAAATAACACTAGAAACAATTGTCCCAATGTTGATCTTTACAATTATCTCCTTATAGAATATAAACAATTAAAACCTAAAATATTTAAAATTAAAAGTAAAAAATTATTGATCCATCACTATTTCTATTCACATTTACAAGAAAACTGAAATTGCGATTTAAATATTTTTTCTTATGTGTAGTTGAGATGAAACGACTCGTTATATTTATGATATTAGGTAAAGCACTTTCATGTAATATTATATCAATTTTAGTCCTGACTTATCATAATATGATCAATAAATTACATTACATTACATGAATTCAAGAGTGTAACTCTAGGAATTTGAAGAAGAATAATTCTTTTGGTCCCCTGCAAATAACGTAATCCGCGGTTAAATTCCAACCCGTATGTTCCTCATATATCGTGCGGTAATTTCTAGGTAGACTTAAGTATACATTAAATCACAGCCGATTACCATTGTCCCCCAGATAGGGCCGGATATAAAAGTAGGATTTGGCTAAACGCTGGGACTATCTATACCTAGTAGCCCGTATCCATTACAGACACGGAGACGACTTATTCGCTACCCCTGTCCCAACTAGATAGGGGGGTAGAATTATGTCCTAAATATCCAACTAAATCATTCGGAAACACTTCTTCAGACTTCTTCATTACTACGAAAGATTTATTCAAACCCACAAAAGAAAATTATTTTATTAAATTCATAATCACAATCATTAAACAGTATCTTTACTAATTTTTGCAACACAATATAATCTACATTCTCCGCAATTTAGATTTTGCATCAGGTATCTATAAAGTGGTTTCTAGTTAGAATAAATTCGTTAATTTTTAAATATGCTCAGTTGTACCATAATTAAAAATTTATTGGAGGGAAATATCAATTTGTAAAAAAATATTATCTTAATAGGGTCGTGAACTATTGTTGAAATACCTATTACTATTTACAAAAGAATATGGAAATTTACAACAATTAATGAGTATTAGTGAAAATATTTCATTTAAATATTATTTCGTTTGCGAGCTATAAGTGAATAAATTTTATTGCGATGTCTGTGATGTCATCTGTTTTTAGCAATTTCATTGTTTGCTTATTTTAAAAAGAAAATCGCGCGTCTGCATTTCTTAGAACTTACTGGAAGGGAGAAAACACATTTTTTAAATTATTTCTCCATTTTTGTTTTTTTTATTAAAAATTACTCAATTAGAATGTAAGTTTAAATTTATATATTAGCACAATAGTTTATTTCGAAGACTGTAAGATTACAGGAAATTGTAATTTATCATTGCAGTAACTATAAAACATTTCTGTGAAAAATTTTAAAATATAGTTTCATTGATTCCAACAATAAGCATATAAAGAAAACAAAATGAAGTAGTATTTTATTTTGTGAGAGAGTATACATGTATGTTGGTGAAGTATAGAGAGCATCTCGTGTAGATTACAGTTTGTAGGTCGAAATAAGAACTCTTAATCCTTAAGGAAGTACGGAAGTTTTCTTTATTTACACGCAAACCTAGCCCTGCAAACTAGAGATACCGAGCGCCATCTTATTCTCAGACCTTCTACAGAAAAGTGTTTCAAAATGTAACAAGATTTTTACTATTTACCGAATAAAGTGCAAAAATGAGTAGTAAAACAATAATGTTCCGTATTCTTACGTACGTTGAATTAACGCTAAATGCAAAATATCATTACTTCATTTGTCAAATGTCAAATTAAAAAATCTGAATTATACTTTACCTACTACGTATTAGTTTCTAAATACATATTTCATTTACACGAACATGTAAGCTATTAGAATGTTTACAGGGATTTATCCACTATTTATTCAGTATGGACCGTTTGGAGTACATACGCATCTTCTTTAGGAAATGAAATTTAAAAATTTTTTGGTTTGCAATTATTATGAAGAAAAAATAGAAATACAAAATGTGTAAAAATTAAAAAATACCGCTGTGTCCGAATAGTTCAGAACCCACTATAAGCTATAAGTCGCTTGCAGAGACTTTAAGCTGATGTGATAACAAACTCCACGAAAGTTCACTTAGGTTAAGTGGGGGTGAGATAGACTACTTTTTGGAAAAATAATTATTACTCTATAATATTGAATAATATTTAAAAAACAAAATTTATTTATAACAACATATAATCTAGGCTTTCTTATAAGGATAAAAAAATTATTCGGGTTCAAAAAGGTTCAATTCTTCTTCCACAATATTACCAAGGTTATGAAGAGATGAACTGATTAACATATTGTTGTCATTTGTCATATGTGGTACACTCTTCGTGCAAACAGGGACCACAAATTAAACATGTTATCCAATCATTCTTCTTTATCGTTCTTTAAAATAATTTTCCTTGCATCCCGCATATTCGTTTTCATAATCTTCAGTTTCTACATTATCATTACCCTCTGATTAACCATTTATCAACAGTTCTACAGAACTCATGCAATGGCAACTATATCGTCTACCTTTTTATGTGCAAATGATTTTTTTCCTATTTACCAGTTAAATTGTTCTTTTTAACAATAAAAATACTCTGGTCCATCTCTTCTCAGCAATATGGTCCATCTGTCCTCAGAGCAGAAGTTAAATGGACACTAAATTACTTATTACTGTATACAAATATAACAACATTTTAAGGTTACATTAAGTCTTGTGCACATGTTTATAAAAAATATACATAAGTAATTAGTTTAAACCTACCGAAATAGTAATTATCTAAAGGTGTATATAAGGTACAAATTTTTGACAGTTTTTTAAGTAAAACTTGGGACTGCATTAATTTTCAAGCAGCTACTTACATTGTCTCTAATGTACTTTTAAGACCAAAAGTCCAATCTTACTACCGTCTCATCTCTCCCCCACTTACCTTATCAGTTTCACTTGCAGCCGAAAAGCGAAAACTCTTCTAGGATTGTTGCAATAATGATGACATTTGGCATCTTGAAATTTACCATTTCTGAAATAGGAATACTTTGGATTTGAGAATATGGGGCAATGAATTTGAAACAATTTGAAGTGAAGGTGAAATGTGGATGAGCGTGAAGTGTAAGTAAATAGTGTGAGTAGTCGTAATTGCGTACAACAACACGGTTTGTTAATGAAATTTTTGCCGTAAACAAATTCGAGTAATTCTCTTTGCAAAATCCTCAATTGCAATTGATTAACGCCGCAGATTCACAGATTTAATTAAACGGGGAAGTTAAATTGTTTGTATGATGTCCGTAATCACATTAATTGGTTACAAAAATATCGGTTTGGCCCGGCTTTGCTTTACGATCTGCACTTGCATGTTTCGCATTCATAAAATCGCGCTAATTTTCCGTGACAAATTTTATTATGACCTACAATGCCAGCGATTCGGCCGGTTATTTACCGACACCGGCTCCCATTTAATCCCGCCATTGATTTGCAAATATTTGTACACGAAGAGACACAAGTACAACTACCATTATTAACTCGACCATTTACTGCTCACAACAATCACTACAACATCTCGTTTATACACAAACAAAAACCAGCACAAAAATACGAACTTCTCCGTGGTACATTCTCCATAATAGCTTATTCCTGTGGTCATATTGAGAAAATAACCTACAATAGATAACAAGTATTTGCACATTAGGTTGAATATGTTTTTCATTTAAGATGTGATATGACAAATATTTTTTTTTTAGTTGTCTCGCTGTATCAATGTTATTGCGTCATTGTTTTCTAAAATGATAACCAATAATGACGCACTAGCATAGATACAGCGAGGCGACTAAACCATTATTTATCATTACAAAATCCATGCACAGAAAATATTCACAGCAATAAATTCATAACATTCGCCTATTTTTTAAATTTTGTTATTGTACCTTTTTGACTTTGAGCAAAATTTTAAAATTAAACGTTATTTATAAAACGTTAACCACTTTTATTTTAGGAAACAAAGGGAATAATATAAATGTTGTTCGTTCATATATTAATATTTTAAAATATTTAATTAATAAGCTATTCAATTTTGTTGCACTAATCATGGTATATTATAAATATACCGTGAGTCTTTTAGCGTTGACATATGTGATACAAATGTTGAGCCATTTTCAAAGCTGCTGCGAGCTCATACAATGTTTCAAGAAAATTGTCTTTAAGCTCTTTTCAACATAATTATTTTTGATGAAACTTGCTTTTTTTTGTTCATTTGTTTTACTAAATTGTGCCTTGATTATATTTTATTTTCAATTTTAAGCACATAGCAAGACTATTTAAGGACAGAAAGACAATAATATATTGTTATAATATTCTGCTTTTATTTCTACTTTTTACGTCCAATCTGAGCTTAAAGAAAACAATATTCAATCCGCAATTTTCTATTGTTTGAACACAGATTGTGTAGAAATACCTTTGGAGTTAAGTTGCTACAAGGTATATTGTACATATACGTTTTGCTGGTATCAGAAATCACGGTGGTTACGACGTCACATTGATTGACAAATCAAGATATTTTCTTAAATAACATATTTTCACGTCGTTGGCATTGTTGGAATGGACTTGGTGGACAAATAGAGTGACCCGTTAGGTCTCCTGTTCTCACAGTACTTGATTTTTTTAAATTAAGGACCATTAAAACGAAATTATTTGATGGCAATATATATAATAATTAAAGAATTAAAATAAAAAATCTAAAATCACTCTAGACACATCAAACTTACCTAAAGTACCAGTGGCGTAGCCAGGAATTTTGGAAGGGGGGGGGGGTTCAAAATTAGATTAGGTTACTTAATACATAGGTATTGTATCTCTATTTATTTATTAAGAAAATGTAAATAAATGGATATATATGAATACTTTATTTTAAATTCGTCAAGGAGGGGGTCCGGACCCGTAAACCCCCCCCTTGCCTACGCCACTGCAAAGTACAAATATTATAAATGAGTTTAACTATTGTTTAACCGCAATATTATATCTGGTAAGTTTCATTTTAAATTGAATGCTCTGGTGCATTGCATACAAGTCGTAACCATACTATACGAAATTCCATATTTAACGTTAAAATAAACTCACGGTACTTCTAAAGATACACTGTATTTCCATCACGTTATTAATTTCTGCTGCAAGAATTATTAAACTTTTATCTTGCATCTTTGTCGTATACGCATTGCATAGATGAGACTATCTCATCGTACGTGTTACAGAGGGGTATATATGCTATCTGCGTCTAACAAACGACAATAATGAAATAGAAACAATAGTGTAACCGCGATAACAGATCTAATATTTAAAATACAAGAATTTGTCATTTATGTCATTTATGAAGGTGATTTTGACGTCGACAATATGTGTTTCATTGTTTGTTAATAGTTTCGTTAGTTTAATTTACAACTCTTTTCGTATGTTACTGTCAGTTTTGACATTTATTTACTTCGGAAATCACACGATTTCACCCGACAAGTTGATGTCATCAATCCCCCTTCCCCTAACTATTTGGGGACGTGAAATATAGTGTACGTAGATGTTTTGCTGATCACATAAATTAGAAGTGAGAGTTTCTTTTCAATAATGTACTTTTGATTAAACGCTGTAAATGTATTTGATAGTAAAACTAGTGTGAATAATAGGGAGTATTTGTTCGTTGTGTAGTATTTTTCTTGGCACAGTGTTTGAGTAAGGTATTTTATTTAGGCGGGAATTTCCGTAGACGCTGCAAAGCTCTGAAAGCTTAGCAAGAGCCCGTAACAAAATAAAGCGACTACAGTTACAAATGATTCTAGTTTCGTAATACTACATCCTCTTAATCCCAGCGCTTGTTTGTACATTCGTAGGTTTTAAGTTTGAAATATACGCGTCAAATCATCAATAAAAATACCCTCTAGACTCTAGACTCTAGAGAGTGTAGTGTACATAGTGGCAGAGGCTCTCCACGCCAAGTGGAGATCAATATACCGAAAGGAAAATATTTGTGGTGATCGATCAATTTCTGTCGCGCTTCAATTAGCAGGTGCTGCGCCCTTCATTTCCATTAGTCTGGTTCGAACCCCGTGGGAGACATTACATATATCACTACACAACTATTCAAATTACAGCCCCACACAAAATATATATCACATACATTCAATTACTTGACTAAAAACGGAAAACTCATTCATTACAAGATTTTTTGATTACAACAATATTATTTTATATTTACTACATGTAACTATCTGATGATATTTGATTATTAACAATTTTAATCACTCATATTTAATTGTACTAGTACTAGGAAGTAAATTTCAATAAAATAAGTTTAAATCTCATTAAAAACGAAAATCTTGTTGATTACAACAAAGTTTTTTTGCTAAAAAAATATTTATATTGTTATACCTTTACTAAGAGTACCTGAAGATACTTGATTATTCATAATTTTAAATAAAAGTGGCGCAAGTTCTTTTTGAATTCAGGGAACATAATCTAAGCTCGGATTGCACAAAGCTTCATTAATTTTAATCACTGATTAATTTTTTGACAGTAATGTATTTTCAATCCCTGGTCATGCTAACAATGTCAAATTAATCAGTTGATTTTTTTGAGTAGCCTTTCTGCAACCGGACATAAAAGTGTTACAATCAATTGATTATTAATGAAATGAACACATTTAAGTGGATTATTATGTTATATTTCAATATTTTATTTATACCTTTACTAAATCAAAAGTGACCAACATAACACGTTTGTATTTCTTTCAATGTGACAACAAAAAATCAATAGGTTTATTTTAATTAGATGTAAAATGCATTTACTTGTTAAAGTTTACGTTTAACTTGTTGTGAATATAATACGAACGAGTATTGACAGTGGAAAAAAATATTGACTTAAAAATAATGGATATTAAAAATTGATAATCAATTTTATGAGTTAACTCTGTCTTAAAATGATGATTTATATGTGAAATATTTCTGTCAGCATCAGTTTAATATTTGAGTATTTCCATCTTCCATATTTCTTTTTCTCGTGACTTATTTATCCAGTGAAACAAAGGGTTTTGCAGTGGATCATTGGATTCCATTTCGTGGCGCAACATCAAGTGTCAGCTTATCAGAATATGAAGCTCTGCTGTGTCTATCACATCGAGACAGACTTCCTTCTCGTACAACTCCGCTTACTGGCGTCTTTATCAGCGTTTCTTCTTTTTAAAATAAATCTATTTATGAAGAAAGTGGTTTAGTACAGAACCCAAGTTCGAAACCCATTGAGTGAAAATGTTTACATATATTTCCCACATGAAATTCAACCCTGCGGTGCACTCTCCTTATCAGCTAGAGATCTGCTAAGTAATGTCAATAATAAAATATATAATATTCAATATCTGTAATATTGTTTAACTACCTTAATTTTGCGTTAAAAATCATACATTTATATTAACGGTTTATTTTATAAATTATTTACTATTACCAACCTATATGTATAAAGTTATAATAACTACTTCTTAACAAATAACTTATTGTTATTATTATTATTATTACAATTACCAATATCGGTGATAGGGTAGATATTTGTGCAAAATACAGCAAAATCTGCATTTACGGTTATACATTTCTATTGATCATGTTGTCAAAATTAAATACGTGAATGTATTGCTGGTCACATTTTTATAGCACTGTTGTGAAATTTTTTAGGAGATATATTCGATTGTCTTAGATTCGTGTTTATTTCAAGAAGAATTCGTTGACGACATGTTTGTTGTGTCTAGTGCTATGTTTGTGTGTGAATTATTATTCTGTTTCCGCATTCTAGTTCGGAGTCCTCAGGGACGAAAATTCAAATTTTTTTAGTCAAACAATCTTGAGGATGACCCTTCATAAATATGTAAACAGTCCTTCGAGCAACAGCCAGGGACAGGGAAATTCAATTTTTACTTTTTCATCGCATAGTGTGAAATGTATTACAATTCCCCATCAAAATAGGGGACGCGTTATTTGTAAATAAACTCGCAAAATAAATATATCACCGGTTTTTATTCATTGCCTGTTTTTTAATCTTCTTTATACTTTACTTCTTTTACTACAGAGAACAGTTCAAATAAATCAAATTATGTTGATTACAACAAGATATAATATATAAGTAATCAATATTATACATATTTTATTTTATAGATTTAGAGAAATTTACAGAACTGAATACTATTTAAAGTAAATGCACATAAAGTAATAAATTTGAAACTTTAAGTGTTAAAAATTTCATTTCAGTGAACTGTAACCAGCAAAACATTTTATCCATAATATAAAGTATACCTACAAAACTTTAAAAAAATTCAACATTGAATTAAATTCCTTATTTGGCAATTATTGGTACAAGTAATACTTTATTTGTTTTGTACAAATTAAAGAAGTACTCATTTTTGAAATATACAGTACTTTCTTCAAGTAATATTATTAACTTTAATTACTATACAGAAATACATTTATATATTTTGTTTACAAAAGCTATAAATTATTTTATTTAATTCAAAATAAGAAAGATCTTTTTCTTAAAGAATTTATATAGATAGATAATTTATAGATTTGAGCAACAATAAATGCGGTTTGTTTTTAGATGAGAGAGCAACCCCAAGTGCTGTAAGTTAAAAATTAAAGTACCAGGGTACGAATTTAAAATTCCCCTATTTCGATTTGGTCCTCTAGGGATATTGTACATATATTTCTAGTCTTCATACAGAATACTTGAACATTTAACACTCCATTTTTGTTTGAATGTGCTTTTCGCTGCATAAAGTAGTTTCCATCTCTAGAAAAAGTGCTGTAAGTGTTTTATTATTCAGAATCCAATCTTTGGGGCGGTATATCAATAAGATACCTGAAGGGGAATAGAAATGAATAAAAAGTCTATGTTTATCTTTCATTAAAATTCGAATGAAGTTTTTGCTATCGCTGAATCAAATGTTCAGATTGCTGAGTTGCAATAATGTGCTGATTTTGCACAATTGCTTTCCTTATTATAAATAAAGAACATTTAATTAGTCTCTCATAAATGAATCATTGTTAGCCAATTTCATTCCGGTTTTTTCCCAAATAAACACACCCAGATTTGAATCCTACGTAGATGTATTTATTTACATTTATTACATTCATTTTACTACGTATAACATTGTAGTTTTTATTTGATTACGAAAAGTAAACTTGTTGATTACAATAAGAATAATTTTTGATTACTTAATGGTCGCAAATGAAGGTACTATACGCAGTGGTTATATATTGTGTAAAATAATTACGAATCTATTTCAATTTTTTTATAATTTTCTTCTTTCTTTTCAGATTGCCTGCACCTGCAGCTTTATCGAGATTCCAAAGACCGTTACAAGCAAGGCCAGACTAAAGCCTCATTGTCCCTTCAACATTTTTTAGGAGTGGAGTCAGGTTTTACACTTGACAAAGAATCAAATACTATAGCAATCATTTGCCAAGATGTGATCGTGGTTTTGGCATTTGATACTCGTGAGCGGTTGATCCAATGGCAAGTGAAGATTTCTGCGAATTTGGGAGATGATCAGCAGTTTCTCATATTGGTAAGGCAATGTTTTAAATAAAATTAAATTACAAAGTTACTTCTACATCTATTTAGTTTTCATGCTATGGCTTTATAAATTTTTGTACATACACAAACAACCATACATGGGATTTAAAAAAAACAAGCATAGATATACAGATTTTATTATCAGCATTCGACTTTATTGTATTGATGTACCAATTTTCATAATGCGATACAAGCAATAAAAATTTAGTAATGATAATTGAAAAAGGTATTTTATAAAAATTGTATCTGTTTATTTTTATTTTTTGACCTGTATAATTTTAGTAGTAATTCAGGGTTTTGAAAAATCATTTAGAAAAAAAAATACAAGATGTTAAAGATCACAAAATTTTTAATTTTCTAGTATTATTTGATTTAAAAGTTTTGAAGCAAATATTTTTAAGTCAGTGGTTGAATATCTTATTTATGATTTTAATTCTTTTAAAATAAAGAAATATTCTAATGCATTTTTATTAATAATATACTACTTAAGTAATGTACCATTAATATTAAAGTATTACGAATTTAGAAATAAATTATTTTTGATACAAATTCATAACGTATATATCATGTATATTTGGTGGTGGTACGCTATTGCTATCTCGAGAAGTATAAGAGCTGCGAAGTTAAATTACCAATTTCAATGAGCTTTTTCTCGCAACCAGTGATTTTTAAACTATATGGGACTAACAATGTTATTTTAAATAGAACCATATATTTTATATTTGTTTATTTAATAGAAAATTTTATTCTGAATTCAATGACATAATATTTCCATACCCTTAGATAACATTTTTTTAAAGCACTACTTCGATATTTTAGAAATAGATGTTTATAAATAAAAATTTTATCGGTCGGTTGCACCATAAATTTTAAGTTTCTCTTAATTGGCTAATATCACATCGGAATAAAATGTCAAACGAACTATTCAACATTGCTGTCAAAATTTCGATTAGCATTATGTTGTTCAAACTTTATTGATGCAACACGATATTATTGTTGGAATTTGTTACAAAAATAAAAAAAATGTAAAGTAATTGACCCATATCAAACACAGTTTTATAATAAAAGCGCTTTTAGGAAGCGTGCTTTTATATTAGGTATAAGCTTGTGAGGCCAGACGTCACTTTTAACAAAATTACTCTAGGTATAACGTTGCTCATTAATAGGTTAATACGAACCATAAACTTTTGTGATATCATTATTCATTTCTTTCCAGGTATCTTCCGCACCTCCGAAAGCCAAACTCTCCTCCGGCCCAGCCCGCCTACACGTCCAGGACCACCGGTTCTGCCTAACCAGCGGAGTGCCCCCCAGGTTAACAGGTCTGTGGGAGATCGCTCATCTCCGTCGCTATGGCGTGGTGGAAGGCCGCTTCTGCTTCGAGGGCGGCTCCAGGTGCGGCAAGGGCGAAGGCCTGTATGTGCTGGTCACCGACCAGGGGGATGAGATCACCGAGACGCTCAAGACCGCCTCGCAGGGGAAGCTTGCCACCAAGAGGCGACCTGCTTCTCGCAAGGGATCAAGTAAGGGTTGTTAGTTGTTAGTGATTGGAAAATTAACTGTGATTACCAGGGTTGGCTTGAATTAAATCAATTGATTTTTTTTAATAAAAAACATTGTTTTATAAAACATAAAAACTAAATTATAATAAGAATGTATTAATTTGCTATAAAATTTTATCACTGTAATAGTCATTAACGTGATCATGATGTTTGAACAAGAATATTAATTTTCCCACTTTTTCGGTTTTATTACAGATTTCATTTTAATTTATCAAAATATTTACATTGCTTTTAAAATAATTAAGAAAGTACAGTAACACTGGTAGATATCATTAAAAATAAAAAAAAATCATGGTTTATTTAATTTTTTTAAATGACTTTTGATTTTTTTAAAGACATCGTGATTTTTGTCAACCCTCATGACTACCACAGAATCTACCATCACTAACTCTTGTTATGAATATCAGAATCTTAAATTTAAGTTTCAATAAAATTCAATCAACCAAAAAAGCTATCTGCATATATTTTCATGCACGGATAGACAGACCGACATATTATATTACGCTAAAATTAGAAATAGTGTAACAAGAGAGTGAAATAATAATATGACTCGTAAAAAAAAAATGGGAATTATTTTCTAATTTATCGAACTCTCGTGTTTATTATAATTCTTTGACGCATATTTTTTTTCAAAGAACTAAATCGGTCGTTTTCGTTTATGTAACTTACGTAATGATAACTGTCTAACGTTATCAATCAAAATAAAAGTTACAGAGATTATTCCCGGGAATAATCTCTAGAGGTTTACTCTCACTATAATAATTATAGGATTAGTTAAAAGGCAGGGACGTGGCAAACAATGAAACATATAATTGATTTATAGAAACATCAACACATAGATTAAGGAAATATATTTGTAGAAGATTGGATATCTACCTTATCATCTGTGAAAACAATTTATAGCGCCCCTTAGGATCGGCTTTGGGAACTAAATTTGACAAGTAAGGTAACGGCCGGTAATGTCGATCCTCACATTTCAGTTTTTTTTTTTTTTTGTTTGACATTTATTTCTTTATATTGTAATTCATGCAATATTTGTCATGAAAAGATGTTTTAGTAACGTCATTATGAACACAATAAATAATATAATTTTAAAACTTTATTTTAAAATATACATGTTATTTTGGGGTGTTTATATTTTATTCGCCAATATTTTTGCCACGGATCAAACACTCCGATTGACGCTCGAGCAGGGACGTTATTAAAAACACAAAACCACAACACATGATGACGGAAACCAAGGGGGCACAGACTAGCTAGGTCTACGATCTCAGCAAAGACGATCTTCAACAAGAACTCATACGGTTTGGTCTAAATACCGAGGGCACAGTTTCCAAATTAAGCGTATGAAACACAACTTTCATCAAAAAAGCTACTATAAACTCACCACAAAAAATTATAGTCTTCTCATTAAATATTTTACATTGATTACAAATCAAAATTTGTTTGAAATGTCAAAAAAAAAAATAGAAAATAAAAAAATTTCATGTGATACTTGATAAAATATAGATTCATAAATAAATGTCACCAAAAAACATAATAATCTAAATATTACTAAAAAAATCACTAAATTTTGGAATAACTGGTGACATCTATGAACGGCTTCGGAAAAGTTTTTCAAAGAGATCTAGATTGAAATTTGGTTTCACGCATTGCAATATTGTTTCAGCCCCCTGCATCAACATCTTGAAATGTCAAAATCTTTATGATCTGCAAAACATCTTTAATTTAGGACAGACTGTAAAAATTACATAATTTTCAAAATTGATAAGAGTAAAATGTTACTTCTGGTTGACTTGTACCAAAAGTGCCAACCATGTCAAAAGCTTAAATTAACATATGATTAAAATTCATTCAGCCGAATTTGCTTTACACGTACACACATGAAACCGAATTTCAGACATTACGATAAAAATAATCAAAAAGTCAAAATCAATATGATTATAGTACATATTTGTTAGTGGTGGTCGGTAAAAATTGAAAGATAATGTTTTCAAAGCAGCTATAAATAATTCCTCTGTTCTTTCTTAGATATGGACAGCCCGAGAAGAATGCCCCATCGTTCAGAAGCACGCATCTCAGACATGGGTCTTCAAGATTCCTTCCTTCCTGGTTCTCGAGATGAGTTGTCCCGCAGCGTATACGAAGAGTCCTGCTGTTCACACCCAGACGCCACTCCGTGTGCCTGTAGGACATCTTCTCCGTCGCCTTTCTGGTCTACCGAATCCTCTGCACATCATCCAGACCTCGACAGCAACTATGGATGTGGCGACACTGCCAGTGTCAGCGAAATGCATGACTTGGTGCACGGCGAGGTAACAAAAAATATAAAAAACTATATATTTGTAGCTATTAATATACTTAGGACTGTTATGAGTATCATAACTGTTGCAAATGTTGGTTTGAAATCCAAGCTTCGTAGAGCGAGGATTTTAAGACATCTAAGGCCTGGTTTGTTTAAGAGTTTGTTGCTTTTAGAAAATAATGATTTTATTAAATTCTTGCATCAAGTCTAGTATAAGTTGATATGATATTAATAATATAACCGTACAGATACAGTTATTACTTAGTTTCCAGCTTACTTTTGTACATGTTAACAAAGAATTAATATCCTGAAACCAGTGAAATTATTTTTATTTATAATAAACCGTACTACTCGTCATAAAAAATGAAAAACCAATTCATACAGATTCAATAGACAAATTTGAGGATCGTGTCAGTAACGAAAGTAATGCAAAATTGTGGCGATTAAAATAAGCCCGTACTTCATCTCTTCAGCAATGTAAGGGCGAGTGTTATCTTGTTGAAATGCGGCCCCAGGTAAACGATGTATAACAGGCGCGTTTTTGCATCTAGTACTTCATTCTGTATCGAAATTGATTTATATTTCCACGAATACATAGTAGATGAGACCTATTATTGTAACTTAGAGCATCCCAAACGATTATTTCTTTAGTAGGAGCGATATGATAAAAGTACAGCCATCATGGTAGAATAAATTAAATCTGGATTCGTCAGAAAACACAACAGAATGTCATTTCACTAATTATCTTCGGTTGCGTCACCACTGTAGTAGATTTCGACGGTACATTGGAGTCAGCGGAAGACGTAAAAATGGATGGCGTGCCTGTAGTCCAAAATTAATTAATGGGACCGACATTCACTGTTGTCAGTCTATTACAATTGTGCTAGAGCTATTACTTTTAGAAGTATATTATTACAATACTACGCCTTTCGTGAAAGAAAATTATCTATTATAACTCACTTTACTTTGATTTGTTTTTTTGTTTCTGATTCCTATTGATAAATTCGATATAATATAAAATTATTACTAAAATAACGATAATAAACTAAATATTTGTGTATTCAAATCTATTTTCCTTTTCAAGTTTAATGTGGAGAGGGTATTTCTGTCATCTTTAAAAAATACGTTTTTCTAGAATCTATTACGCTTTTGGGCTGTTTTCTATTACCAATCGAGATAATTTCTATTACAAAGTTAGAGAACTGAAGTACTCTGTAACTGTACTGATTCTCTCCTTTTTACAGTATGGTGTTGGTTTCTTTGTCATTGCCTCCATACTTTTAAAATTGTGCTCGTGCAACCTTACAACTCTTTCTTGCTCAAATTTAAACAATTGTTCAAAATGTTATCGAAAGCGTGCGTTTTTAAAACAAACATTTCATGTGTTTCTTCAAGGTATTGCATTTTTATGGCGAGCAGTTTATTTGGAAACAATCCAAAATTCCTACAATAATATTCGGTTTTACCTTTCCTTTTCAGGTATGGACAACAGAACGTCCGAACGCAACCTTAGAACGCTGCATGTCTTGCATCTCGAAGCTCGGAGCCCCGAGTATGTCTCGCTCCTCCACAGCCACGGCGACTCCAGGTGCCACGCCCCTGTTCTCCCCCGCGTGGACCATGGAGGCCTGCAAGCCTCCGGACCGGATGTCTTTGTGCAGCAGCCACACCAGCAGCTCGGGCAGCGGGGAGTACCCGCACTCGCAACCACCAGCCCGGCCGCCCAAACCCAACCAGGTGCAGAAGAGGAAACCCCCTATGCCTCTGCCGCTTGAGGGGGGCGGGTATGAGAATTATGATGTGCCCAAGATGCCGTTCCTGGTGGTAAGTAATGTTTGTTTCTTACTATAACCACAGAATAGGTTTATACAGAAGTGACAGTAAGACAGAGAAACGAAAATTAGAGAGATGGGGAAAGACAACAAATTTAAAGGGTTCATAGTTTAAAATCGGAAAGTTTCGTCACTCTTAGAGAGAGATAGGGGAAGTCAACAAATTCAAAGGTCTACACAATGCTTCAAGGTCATAGAACTGAATATGGTAACTTGAAAGGTATCGACACGGAGTGTCGCGTCTGTATGTAACTATTCTATGCTTCCCCAAAATTAGTGCTTATTTTTAGAAATACAGTGTTTATTATCTAAACTTGTTCACTAAATACTAATCAATATTTTTTAAATATACTTGAATTTAATGTAAGGAATTGTAGATAACGATTTTTGGATTCTCTAGATTTTTTCATAGATGCATAAAATTTTAGTTAAATTTATTCTCAGAAATTGACAATAGATATATCTTATATATTCTTGATTTATTTTATAAAACGGGTGGTATGCAAAAAACTAGGAGATGACAAGTGTTCTAATCACAATTTTTGGATTTTACAAAGTTTTTTACATGAATAGGCAAAATTTTAATGAAATACAATACCAATTTTTGCAAAATGAATACAAAGGTGTTACTAATATTTACGATATGGCAATTTTTCTAAAAAAAAATGTTGATTCAACCGACATTTCTAAATAAGTACAAAAAATTTCAATGCCTCAAGGACACAAATTTGAATGTTTGTAAATATACTTCAAATAATAGTCATAAATTTTTACATCTTAAATTAATTATCCAAGTCGAAAAGTAACAAGTAACAATAACTTAAATTACTTTAAACTTTGATTTTACTCATTTTGTTTTTAATAATTTTTTGGCTAAGTTAGTGATGGACCCATATTCGTAAATTGGTATACAAATTATATAAATTTCGCTAATTTATCATCAGTTTTTCGTGACTCATTTTGTTTTTTTTTTTTCAGGAACCGAAACTAGAAGACAAAAAGTCTTCCCAAGTTGACTTACTAGAACACTACGACACTCCAAAGAAGATAAAAGAATGTCTAGCTGCAGAGATGATGCAACAATTTAGCAACTACGACACGCCTAATACTATCGTGAAAAAACCCTGTGGATGCATTCTCAAATTCAACCGCCCTATTCCAGAACCCAAAATCATAGACGATGATATCCGTCCAGCCGAGTGTCCTTGCCGCAGAGTTATCTGCTGGCCCGGGAACTGGATGACTTTGCCTTATTGCCGCAGAGGCAATGGCATCGAGAACACTGACTTGCCGCAGAAGATATGTATTAATGGGGAAACTAAATTATCTGTTATGCAGTCAACAGGTGATATGGCTATATACGCTACTGTTGACATGTCCAAAAAGACTAACCGAAGAAAACAAGATTGTAGTTGTGAGAAGAAAGAAAAGGAAGATATATCTTCCAATTATGTAAATATAGATCCCTCAAACCCTACAGTTGAAGAAACTTCAGAATGCGCAAACTATGCAAATATAGACTTTGCTCAATCCTTAGAATACTACGAAAACGCTAAAGAGCTGCTTCAAAAAGCTGGAATCACCAAAGAAGAACTTGCTAAACTTGAAGAGAAAGACAAACTAAGCTACATTATTTCAAATGGAATTAAAGTCTGTAACAAATGCGGCCACGCCTGTCAAGAAAATAATGAAGAAGACGAAAAACAAGATGATTACCTTATGATGGAACCAGCCAAGGGACAGAAATCAGATTCCAGTTCCCCAGATATAACAATCAAACAAAATAAAAACTTCCCTGGGTATCTTCCAATGTCTCCTGCAGTTTGCACCAAATCAGATCTATTAAAACAATGTGTCAACAAACTTATTTGCGAAAAATCAGCCAGTAATCCAAGCTTAATCGGTCCAGCTGTCGACCGAAGTCGAAAACGGTCCGACAGCGATGTTAGAATACCGGGCAGTGCTATGTTAATGCTGAACCATCCTGGACAAAGCCCATACTTGAGAAGACAAATCATGGACAGCACAGACAGTCTCGATAGAAGAGCAAGCTTCCTCGCCAGAAAGCGTTCCAGTTCTGCCGATTCCACCAGATACGTAGAAGATGATCTAGAAAGTGCACTTAGCAGAACAACATCCCCATCCAGCGAAACATTACGGAAAAGTTCTATTCATTCTCTAAACAGCACAGTGGAACAAATACCCTGCGTTGAGCATCGAATGTCTTCACCCTGCTTGCACCAAGAAACAGAATGCTACGACAGTGATTGCTGCAGAAAAATAGATGTAAACTCCAACGAAACTGAAGACGAAGTCAGTTCCGTGACAGATTCCCTCAGGACACAAGTCAACGAACTCTCCCAACAAGTCAACATCAGGAGATCTTCTTCCGTGCCGTGCAAATCCGGCCAGAACAGAGACTCTTCCAGCTCAAACGACTCCGGAGTCTCCACGGGAAGTTTGCGACAAAGGGGAGGCGATTTCGCAGAATTTGAACTACCCCTCACAACTGCTAAATCCAGTAGGAGACACTATCATGTGATACAACAAGGAACTGGCATGAATTGTCTTCACTCTTCGCTTCCAAGAAGGTCTAAATCTTCCGATCCCCTACGAGAATTGACCTTCCAGTTCCAGAAGGAGAAAATTCCGGCGAAGTCTTCGTCGGCTGAAGCAGAGGTTCCCATCTGTCCCGCCAAAACTGGAAAAGGTAAGAAAAGATATGTCATAATAAATAAAACTTTATTCTCTCAAATTTTGATTGCAAGAAATACATATACATAATCATTGACAAGAATGTCAGTTAGAATAATCATTATATATTTCATTTATTTTTTGCTTGTTTATCAACTGTAATTAAACAATACAAGTATTCGATGTCTATACACTCATCGAAGTCTCCTAGTTTTAACATAATTCCTATGTAAAATACAAATAAACTATTTCTTTTTTATTTTGTAGCTTTTTTATTATAATTGTGCAAGCGAATGAATATGTAGTTTAGTGTTTTATAAGCATTACCGATTTAAACACAAATACAAAAAATAAAAATCTATTGATTACAACAAAGTTTTAATTGCTTTAACATCAATGATTGCGTATTTATGTAATCAAAACCTTTTGTTTGCAATAAAATCTTGTAATTTTTGCTTATAATTTATTGATTGTTTATTTTGTAATTAACTAAAAATCAAAATTTGAATTAAAATCAGAGAACCAATATTCATTATTTAATTGGTGAAACGTAGTTGAAATCATGTTTGTCTTTTATAGGTTATAGTAGTCCAGGGGATGGTACTATTCAACCCTATATGGACTCGAGAAGTACTTCCAGTGGTACTTCAGACATGTCTGATTACATAGAAACGCTCAGTTTATCGTCCCACAGTTCGTCCGATGCCCCAGACAGCCTCAGGTAAAATCTCCTTTTATAATAATCTCGCAATATTTTCAGATGAATAGATAATATAAATTGTATATACTCTGTTTGCCTGAGATTTATATATTTTCGCTTACGGAATATTTTCATTTAGTTTGAACCGATTTCTCTTTACGGACATTCATATTTGGAAATAACATTCTTTGTTTTGCCGTAGGTTGATCCGACCAGCGACGTCAACACTGCGGCCGCGTTCAGGCAAAGAGTACCTGAACATAGACCGCGCGATGCTGATGTCGGACGGCAAGGGACTGACCCCGCAGCAGCTGCGCAGTCTGCTGAGCACCTCCGCCTACGCCAACATCGCCCCCGTGCCGGAGAAGTCCGAGTCGCCCAGCCCCGGCTACATGAGCGGCTCTAGCCCTGCGCAGGACATGCCCGCCCAGTTTTCTTTCCAGGTACAACACAGATATTCTAAAATTATTTTATAGTATAAATTACAAGCTAAATTTTTGTCTTCATGTTTATTGCTTGGATAAATTTTAAAAACTCTGTACTTAGCTAAATAATGTCAATGAAATTAAATTAGACTGTAATTTTTAAACTAAAATGTATTTACTTAGATAAATTTTATTGTGACACCTAAATATATCTGCTCTAAAGCATCTTTGAAATTAGTCTGTCCAAAATTAGATCATTTCAGTTATTATTTAATTAAAATTTGATGTTTAAATGGCAATTTTGACCAATTATTTATCTAATACATCAAGTAAAAGACTATTGATTTTTAATAATATGTTATATTTAGAATTTAAAATCATAATGGGAATGAGCATAGAAAATAATAAGAAGATGAATGGAATTAATTAATAATATAATGGTTTTCAATGAAAAATTTGTGATGATTTTAATGGAAATAAAACTAGATAATTGTTCTAAAATATGTTTTACAAAATATATAATGAATCAATTAAAAAATTAATGAATTTTAACTATTAAATACATAGAAGAAGATGTACTCTGTATAATGCGCCAAAAATTTGACTATGTGAAACGTTATTAAATTTAACTAGAAATATTTTGATTTACAAGACAAAAATAAATAAATTAAAAAACTATTTTGAAATATGCTCCAGTTAGCAATATTTTGAAATTGGATAAAATGAATGTATGAAATGTTGAGAATGGTATATTATAAGTTTGTTTCTTGTCACAGAAAACAACTTAAGAAGACAACAGCATCAGCATCGCCACAAACATTGCAAGACTGATACGGAGTACTGGGATACAGGGATCTGCTTCTTCGTTGGTATATTTTGTAGACTTTTCTAACTTTTGCAGTGCTTCTATCTACTGGTCAGGTTAGTCTGGTGTATAGATCTAGTCCAAATTCATGTGCAAACTCCAGTTATTATTTACTTAGCACCAAGTGTACATACTATTTATGTAAAGATAGGCTAGCGCACTTAAGTTCTTGGTGATTTATCTACTGCCTTCAAGCACGGTGGATGGTTTTAGTTGGGTGCGAACACCAAATCCCCATAAGCTGTGAATATAGGTTTATTTTTATGGAATAACAACGAAATAGATTAGGGAGAATCAGTTCATTCGTACTACAACTCAACCGGTGATTACTACACTGTAACCAGTTGCCTTCAAAAGTTCACACAATCAAAGCAAATTGTTGTTGTAATCAACTATTGTTATAACATACAATAAAAATTACACAAATTTGCAGCTACATTCTTATTTTTATCGCAACTTCAATTCTTCAGTTGATTATTGTAATCAAAAGTATTAATTGCAGTAATCAATATTTACACACACAAATTATTATTTGTAATATAATAATTATAGTTGTGGTATATTATAATGAAACTTTTGAAGGCAACCACTCGATTTCCACCATCTCGGTTGAACCTTCCTGTTTGTTAAGTACTGTGCCATAATTTTGTGAGCAAAGTGCAAGATTTCATGGCAATAATAACCGTTTCTTTACTAGTCTGTGTATAAACTTATAGTGAGAGTAAGTGAAATCATGTACTTTCCTTGGGACGCCCATAGCGTCCACTAAATACGAATTTTAACTATTGAATCATATTCATGTGTTGTATTTTTATAAATACAATGTCCTTTCACTTTATGAACTTATAGTTAACGTAATATCAAAGGGCTTTATACATAGCCTATGGATAAGCAATCTATCATTAGGAATATATATCAAAATGTAAGAAATCATTTGTAAACGTGTCATTGTACAAAGTAACCTCATCATTTATTAAATTATTGGTAATAGAATTAATCAGTACTTATAATTTATCCACAATACCCATCCTTTATCCTTTATTATTTTTTATTATTTTACGAATACAGTAAGTATAGAATAAATATTAAAACATACATAAAAGAATAGAATATAAGCGATAAAATATAAAAATCAAAATGTGATTGGCTAAAGAAATATAATTAAACGATGACTTTTTATCAAGTCTTACAAAATTTATTGGTTTTATTAATGAACATCATGCTAATAATAAAATAGACTGACTAAACCAGAACAGCGTGCTATTTGTACAAAAAAATTATAATGTACCCAATATTCTCCTAGCAAGGCCTATTGAAAATTTTTTAGGCTTCACTTACAAGAAAGGTATAGGATAACGGCTGGGGAGCCAAAAATGGGGAACAACCAATAAATTGATTTAAATTCAGTCCAGGAGCTTGTGCGACATCTGAGGAGAAAATTGTAGTCCATTGAAATTAACGGCCCATTGTCCAGTATATAATATTTGATTCATGTTACTTTAGATGTAATATAAACATATCTTATAAATATTTTTCAGACTCTAAAAAAGTATTAAAATTTCTTATAAAAGAAATAAACCTTCCGAAGTTGATTGATTATAAAGTACTATTAAATTGTTAATCTGTAATAATATGATTTTTTTACAAAAACTGATATAGGAAATAAATATTCTGCATGGAGTCATGATAATAATAAGCAGGCCCGATTCTGTCCTTTCGGCCGCCCTCGTGCGAGTAAAATTTTTGGCGCTCCTCAAATGAATATGAAAGAGTAAATGAAATTGTACCGCAGGAATTTTTTTTCCATTTACCTAAGGTAAAATTACTTATTATTAAAAATTTCATTTTTTAAGAGAAGGTTCTCGATATTCTCTGTCATGCACAAAAATAATGTGCGCATATGCCTGACACACGAGTTGTAAAAAATTAAAAATAATACATTGAGCATTGTTATTTATTGCGTTGTTAAACCTTAAGTTTTATGAAAAATAAGATTATATTTTACTTACTATTCATTAAATCATTTGTGAAAAAATAAAAGTAATTTTTGGCCGCCCCAAATTTGGGCCGCCCACGTGCAGGAACACGCTCTGCACGTACGCCAGAATCGGCCCTGATAATAAGTAATAAATATAGATAAAAATCTTCAGGTGGGACGTAATCTATTCGACGAGTCTTTCGTATAATTACGATTGAAACGGTACATACCCCCTCTCTCCGTACGTATAATTAGTCAAATATCGTCTAGTGGAAGGTGTAACTTACCCTACGTTGTTTTTATTTAAATAAGTAACCATTCATCGTAATACAGAGTAGCTGATAAAAGTAGAGGAATCTGGCCAGGTATTTGATAAAATAAAAGAATGATATTCGCTCCAAAAGACAGACAAATATCTGATCTTATGCATTTATTGATAATTTGAATTATTTAATTAATTGATGAATATTACGCTCTCTGGTATTCACCTTATGAACCTGGGAAAAACGACAGCCAAAACGTCAGGTAGAGAGGCAATTTGACAATATTTTAATTATATAAAAAGATTGTATTCAATTCATAAGGTATTGTCCCAATAATTTGTTATAACCATTTATGGTAAAATTAAGTAACTGAAGCCAAACTTATATTGTAATTGTATGCGTGTTGGTTTTGTTTATAGGGCGCTCTGTTTTCTCAAAGGGCCATTATTTATACTTTTATGGATGGTTTGAATAGCAAAGACCGGCCCATGAGCTCACGGTTCTATTAGCTCTAAGAGCACACAGTAATAATTAACCGGCCACGGTGAGCACACAGTCAAAGCTATCAGAAATAATTGTTGACAGTTGTATTTTAGGCAGAAACCCAGCTTAGCTGGGGAATCTGTTGTGTTTGAGTAAATTTACAATTGTTAGACAACCTATATTAGATCGGTTATATTTCATAAAAATATTATATCATTGTGACAAATCATAATTAATATTTATATAAAAATATAATAAACACATACGTATATGTCACAACTCACGATAGTGTTTTCAGTAGATTCACCAGGTCGTCAACATTCCAGACAGAGCCTTTTAGCAACTTTGAGACGTCACTAGCGGAGAGGAAGATCTATTGAGGTACCAGACAGTGCCTTTAAACAACTCTCGATAGCGGTGTCAGTAGATTCACCAGGTCGTCCACCTGCCAGACAGAGACTTTTAGCAACTTTGAGACGACGCTAGCGGAGGTGTCAGAGGATATAGAAAGGACATAGGGAAGTGGAGTCAAAAAGACAAGGAGGAACTATCTCGGACAAGCCAAACATAGTGGAGTCCTGGATCTGAGTTCCCGAGTACAGATTTTGACTCGGGTTATATACAAAAACCTCCCTCTTCACTACTTCAGAACTATGGTAGTTCGGGGGTAGTCCACGTTCCAAAAACGTGACCGTGGAAGCTTCTAGGATATTTTTAATATTTTATCTCACTTGGATGCATGATAACTTTTTTGTCTTAATCCTTTCCCAAAGATGTTGATTTGTAAACAGTTTACACGTACGCCGATGCACCGTCTAGGAAATGTCGTTTTTTTCAAGTGGTTGTGACACCCTGGGCTGCGCTAGACTAAACAATAAACACGTTCTTACGGTCTCGTGCCATATAGTCACACAAAAATTTATTATACAAAATAGATATTCTACGTAAAATAGTTTGTTCATAAAATATTTTATATATAGCAGAGATTATTTCTAATATTATTAATAACAAAATTATACATGCAGGCAGTACTGCTTCACGATTGAACTTCACTAGGTAATAAAAGAAGATCTTTTTGGAGTTGCAGTCATTTAATAAAATCCATTAATACTCCAACGTTTCGACTGTAAATCAGTCTTTCATCAATAGTATTAAAACATTATCAAGTAAATCATGTAAATTATTTTACAGAAATCTTTCGTCAAACATAGATAAAACAAACACAAGTACATGTTACTTAACAGTTATCAACCAACTCAGACTGATTTACAGTCGAAACGTATTAATGGATTTTATTAAATGACTGCAACTCTAAAAAAAGACCTTCTTTTATTAACATCCAGTCGATTATACCAATCCTACATTCACTACTTTGTTTAATCCTTTAATTATATACTTCAATCCTTTTTCTCAAGATTACTTGTAGTTGTTCAGAGTCCTTGAAATTTCATTTATTTATTTATTCTTATTGCGATGTACACAATTATGTTTAAAATTAATTCAAATTTTCAGGTAGTATCAAAATCGCACTTTGCAAAAGTTTTGGTTTTATCCAACCAACCTGTCACTTTTCTAATTTTTCTCCTACCATTCCCCTTGCAAAGCTGTTGGTGGAAAGCCCTTGAAACTTGTGTGTAATCGCTCTTTTCTAATATACATTTCAGCTAACCTTGAATAGTCTGGACTCCCACTTTTGCATGTGGACTTGTGTAAGTAACGAATTATTTTTGTTTGCTTTTTCTAATATCTGCAGTTCTGAGCATATTCAACGCAGGATTTGCATTAAAATATGGTAGTATAAGTAATGGCTGAGGTAATTTGGGAACCGATATCTATTAACTAAGATAATGAAATTTTCAGTCATAATGGAACTAAATTATGTCTTGTAAATATATTTTCAAAAAATATCTATTTTCTTTGCCCTAAGGCCAAAGCCAGTGTAAAATTGATACTACAGGTTCGATTTGGCACATCACATAAATCAAACCTCAAGTGGTATTTGTCAAGATAATTCCACGAGCAAATAGCAATGGAACCGCAGTTTCTATTTCACAAAAACTTAAACCGAATCTAAATTTTTGATGTGATCCCGAACCGCCATAGATATAAGGGCGGCTTTACTTTTAACAATTTTTATTCCTTCCTCGTATGACTCGAGAAAAATTTAATAATAAATGTCTAACTCATTCATTTGATTAATAATAAACTGAATTTATTCAAAGCTAGTTATTACTGCACCTGCAAATTATTCATGTATGAAAAAAAGGCATAAAAATAAATTTTCCTTAAATTAAAGTAATTGTAAAATTATCAGTTCTTACAAAGAAAAAAACAATTTGCAAAATTGATTATAAGCCTGTCATTGGGTTTTATCAAAGGGAACACATTAAAATATTCCGATCCTGCATTATTCCTACTTTATATTTTTGTAATCAAAATGATAGATCTTCAATATTTTAAATTAAATATAGCTACTCTATTTTATGTTACTATCGATACCGTTTTTACGATATCACAAGTTTCTATTTGTATATATTTGGGTAGAAAAAATATTTTTCAAAAAAAAAAACAGCAAACCCTTCATTTTTAGTGCATGTTAAATATTTATCTGAGACATTAACGTTTATATTTTAATATTATTAACAGCTCTACAGATTATGGAAGAGCTTGTCTTTTTCTGCAACTGACTTCTATATAAACTTCTGTCCTTTGTTTTCTCTCGCTCAGTTGTCTTCTCTGAGTTCAACCATCTTGTTTTTGGACGACCTATCCTCTTCTTAGCTACTACACCACTATCTATCACTTTCCCTTTTCTATTTTCTGGAAGCCGTACTACATATCCTAACCAGTGGCGGATCTAGCTTTTTGGGGGTCCTGAAACTAAATTTTTTTGCGGGGCCCCAGAAAAATATAAATTGCAAAAATTACTTTAAATTGAAATGTAGTTACATAGTATTATAAATAAAAATTATTTACTCTCCTGTTCTACACAACATGCTCCTTTCGGCACTTTTTCATTGCACATTCTTCTATTGTCTCAACATAACCGATTGATTGTGTGTTATCATTTTCCGCTCCCAATATTGAAATGGAATTTAAGAAGTAATATTTTTTTTTGTTTCTAATCGAAATTTTTTACGTCCAGTCAATAAATTCTTTGCTTGTGTCATTATCCGAAAATTTCCTTATTTTTATTCGTTTCTTTACATTAGAATACTTTTTATTTGTACATTCTTATATATTTAGCGCTTTAGCTTCATAGTCTCTAATTTTAGATCTAAATGTTTTTTGTTGTCTTTATGAAGGAATTCAACATTATTGTAAGATTTGGCTAATATCGTATTTAAAAAATGTGAATTGACAAAATGAAGGTACAGATTTGACATAGCCATTCAATTTGCCCATTTTATGCGCTTCGATTTTTATATCCCTCACCCTATACTCTATACCTGTTCAATACAAGTTATAAAAAATATGTTTAATGAAATAATGGCTTCGAATACTTATGTATATCATATTTTATATTACAGTTTTATTAATTTTCAATTAAAAAAAAAATGTTTAGGCCCAGTTCGGGGGCCCTTTAGTGTTGGGGGCCTGAAGCTTCAGCTTCATTAGCTTCACGGTAGATCCGCCACTGATCCTAACCATCGCACACTCTTTATTTTTATGAAACCTGTTATTCGTATTTGTTTGTATAGTTCCATCAATTTGTAATTTGTCCGTCTGTACCACTTTCCATTTACTGGGTTGTTCCCGAAAATCTTTCTCAATTGCTTTCTTTCCCAGTATTCTATTTTTTAACCTGTTTTCCCGAGTATCTACGTATTAGAACCATACAACACTGTCGATTTAATTACACGATTATATAGATTGAAATTTCGGAGACATCTTTGATTTTAGTTTATTATTTAACCCGCCAACACATTTACTTACACATATTTATTGCCAATTTGTCATTCTTTCTATTTCTATTTCTTGTTCTTTTCCTAAGACCAGATATTTTGTCTTTGTCTTATTATACATGGAGGCTCCTGCCCCCAAGGAAAAATTTTGTAACGACAAGGCCCCCAAGGAGACATTTCCCTTATTGGATCATTTTTTTACATCAGTAATAAAACCCAGAATTATTGTTATTTTAAAGAATTACTGTATCTCCTTCCATTTTTGTAATTGACTACTACCTTAAAATGAGTGTTAGATTTCATTTCATTTCAATTTGTGTACGCATAAAGTTCGGAGATCTCGAGGTTTTAAAATTATTTTTCTTCAAACGTCATAAATGTGATACCTTTTGTAACTTGATTCACAAGATAGAAATTAAATTTCTAGAAATAAACAACTAGCCGTAGGAACTATGTACAATCAAAGTAAACACGAAATAACTTGTTAGTAGAAACCTATCAACAATTGATAGATTTAAATTGATAACCATGATAATCCATAGGTGTGTACCAATAAAACATCAGAAACCTAATTTTTTATCATTTTAGTGCATTTTTATAGGACTCTCTGGTAAGAAGACGAAATGTAGGTGGAGCAGATAATTATATTTGTACTTACATATTTATACTAATAATTATAGTCTGAAATATATTATTTATTTGTTTCCTAAATATATATTTTCTTCCTAATTTCTTTAGATTTAGGAAAATTTCCCTAGGTATTGAAATATATTGTGAACAGATGGCGATGGCGATTCGAGATCGAAACGAGAAATAAACGAGACGAGATAAAATATTTTACATTTAAAATGAGACGATACGGGAAAAAGAAATATCTCGTTTTGTCTCGTCTCACAGAATCACTAGTGACAAGATAAGTACAATTGGTTAAGATGAAAATTTATTTATTTATTTATTTTTATTGCATATATTATATGTGCTTGTTTACATTGTTCATTGTGTTCTTCATGTTGTAGTAATGTATATAAATTCTTAGTGTTCATGTAATAATAGTATATTTTATTTAAAGTGATGAAATGTCATTATACATATACGCTTTTGCGTCAAACACATTCATACATAACATAACATTTCTCTTACATGTGATATGTGACTTTTCGTAATACGGTAGCAATTTTTTATATGATTTTTTTTATTTGATAAAAAATTAGTTGTTATGGTTGAGAAATACTTGTGATGTTAAATTTTAAAACTAATATATCAGTGGATAATGAAGCTTTTTATTCAGATGTGAATAATAATAGTTTTTTTATACTAAATAATATAGTATAAGATAAATAATTATTCAGTGCTAGAAGTGAATATTATTCTATATAAAGTAAAATAAAAAACCGCTGCTGTACGATAAAAATAATTATTCAGTGAATATTATTTCATATAAACTTGAATATGAATATATATTTATGTGTAACACATACATTAATATTATTCTGTTTTTCAATATTTTCTTTGTAATATTTTATATTCTTGTTGCTTCGTCTACATTTTTTTTCTGAAATCGTTCAGTAATCTATGACATCAATACCGCAAAATCGGCAGGGAAATTCTATTTCCCTGCCTGGCAACGATAAAATGCAATGTTGTCAAACCTTTTTGGTCAAGTATATTTTATATTTCAATACCAAGATAAAAACATTTCATAATTTATAATAATAATTTTGAATCCCTTAAGTTTTTATTTACCTACATTCAATCCATCCGTATGCAACACAAACAGCAAAGTGTTAACTACAACCTAGTATGTATCTAACAACTAAATTCAAATATTAGATTTTATTAAATAAAACAAGTTTTTTCGTATAGTTCTATAAAGATTATTAAACCCAAAATGTATAAAAAAAATGTATATATTTTTAGCGATGGCCTGAAGATGGGTTAATACCCGAAATCGATAGCCACTTAAATAAAAATTTTATAAAACATTCTGCAACTCATCATTTCTAATCCTAATATTAAACCCAACGTTTATATTTTAAATACATTAATATCAGTTGAAAAATAAGCAATAAACATTTTTGTAATTTAAGGAAGAATAGAAACAATACAGGATTACAAATTCTTCTACGATTTCAGAAAAAATAATACTTATCTTGGAAGGAACATTTATTTTCATAACTGGCAAACAATCTCTTTATTCGTCATGAAAAGTCTAACTTCCTTGCTATGATGCCATAGCTATTAATGTAACAATAATATTATGTAATATATAATATTTATAATATTCGACGTCAACTATACAACGTCCGAGAAAGTTAAATCGCAATAATCGCGTTATATTCAAAACTTTATAGTAGCATCAACAATGGCGATGCTAAAATATAAAAAACTAATGAACATTTGATATTTTCGTAAATATTTTGGAGGCAGAAAAAAGCGAAAATTTCAAAGGAAAGGTTTGAATTGCGCAGAAGATTAAGGTTTCAATAAGCAGTGTGTGAAATACTAAAGATCAATAAAATTTTCATATAAAAATAAAAATTTGCAGGATTAGAAATTATATTTACTGAATCATCCGAAATGAATGTTGTTAGTAATGCAACTGAACAAGACCTGACGACCATATTGGAGACAGAGGCATATCCTTCAAGTTTGACAATTGTGAAAAGATTGAAGTTAATATTCAAAAATAATTTTGTTTCTAACATATTATGAATGATGTATCTAGCGTATTATAAGCTCGTAACTAATATATTATGTAATAATGTAAATAAATGTATTTAAACAGTTTAATATTCAAAATGATCATTTCAAATATTAATAATAGTAAAAAAACGTTTCTATTATTAATTCAGTTTTATGTTTTGTAAATCTATTCGGTATTTTAAATTCTTACAGTAGAACAGTATAGGCCACGCCAGCAATCGTTTCACAATAGTAAAAAAAAAAACAGATGAAAATTTATATTACCCATCAAAACCTAAATTTAATTTTGACAATTTTCAGTCATACTCATTTCTATTTTATGTTTGCGGTTCCATTATCAAGCGCCTACGTGTAATTAAAAATTAAAATAAAAAATACATTGTTTTTATAATTCAATATTTTTAGATTTCTCATATTTCTTCTTGTCTCTGTCTCTTTTTCTAATCACTGTGAATATTTATTGTTGTGCTTCTTTCATTTCATTTTGCTGTTGATTTACTTTAGCCTCTAATTCTTCTGGTTGGTGACTATGTGAAATTTAAGTGTAGTGCAAATAGAAATTTTATTGTAATAAATTTATTATCCATTCCTTTGAATTATCAATTGGAATACTGCTAGGACTGAATATGCAGTTTTCAGTATCTTAAAATAATAAAAACATTATTACATTGGTTATATTTCTATTGTAAATTACCACACCATGATATAGGTATCAATAGATATTTTATATATAACGCCAGTGGTGAGATAACAAGGTTTCTTACTGCGTTCTGCAATAAAGATCAGAGCTTTCTTTACACGAGGACTGAATTTGTACCAATTGCTTTCAGAAATTGCACTACCGACGTCACCACTCTGCAATAATAGGAATTAATAGTCCAAAGTCTTTAAAAATAAGAAGGTTTACCAAGAGAAGAATTTTAATACATTGAGTGCCAAGGACATTTATATATTTTTAAATGGTATCTTACATGAGGGTAGTACCGAAAGTTTCTGCAAACTACTAATAAAACATTAAAATTTTCAAAACATTTTTTTTTCGAAATACTCTCTTTTTAACTAAAAAGCCGATAAAATTACGAAAGCTACATAAGTACATACCATTTGTGTAGTTTTGAGAAATTTTTTAATATTTCTTTTCTCGTTAAATACAAATAATGATACGATTTAAAAAAATAAGGGTATTTTATTTCTTTAGTATCATATAATGTAAAAATTAAAATTTATTCAATATCTCAGTACTCAGAATATTGACATGATTTTATCCAATATATTTTATAATAATTATGCTGTGATCTTACTGATAATTTTTGAAGAACAAATATTAATCTGTTGACCGTAAATGTTTTTTTTTTGGTGGTATTGTGCCGACTTTGAATTTTGAAAATCTGCCAAGCCTCCTTAACCGGTATGTTAAAGTGCATGCTGGTATTTACCACTTTTAGTACGTAAAAATTTATAGTAATGTGAATTGCTATAATAAAATACTGAGTATTACCTGCACTATTACATCATTAGCAAACCAAAAATAATATAACAATTGTATTAATATATGGCCAGTTAATATGCCATTCTGTATTTCCTGTACAAATCCATCCTCCTAAAATATAACAAGGTTATAGAAGATAAATAAGTTTGAAATGACAGGTAAATATAAACTTTCACTTACAATTAAAAATTTAATGACAGTACTGCTTAGATATATAGCAGTAATTACAAATATACTATTAGAAATCCAGTTCAAAAATTTATTAAGCTCTTTGAAATAACTGTCAAAAGAAAAATCGAGATTGTTTTCTAAGATTATTAATTTAATTAGTACAACTGGCCATTGAAACTGCAAAATAAAACTCAACACAGGTGGGTTAAGTTAGATACTTCGGGGCCTCTAGATTTAATTCATTGAACATACAAATACGAGTATATTCATGCACAGGATATGAAAAGCTTGTAATTATTTGATAAGTAATTTATATATGTTTTACGAGGAAAATAGATTAAATTGCTATTTTAATATTAATTTCATTTAGTAGGTTTTGCGAGTATATAGTAAGATAATTAAATAAATAAAGTTCTGAAATATTTTAATACCTTCTTTCTCCAAATAGAAAAATTTAACGCACGGTAAAAGTGTCACTGTATGATAATGAAATCTTTCAAAGCATTTTAATAATTTTACTTTGTACAAATAATAGACACGGATATTTCATCAACATGGAAAAAATGAAAAATGGCAATAACTATTCTCAAATGATAGTAAATGAAGTATAATTAAGGAACCTACTAAGCTAGGTTCTCTTATGTCATTTTCTTATGTATCATTTCCAATAATTTACTTTTCATTACAATTAAATGAATAACAAAATTTCGCATGTACTCGTATCATGTTTTAATGTTAAGATTTATCATAGAATGTTTCATATGTTATTCGTTTTGCAAGTCGGGAAATATGTATGTATTTATCACTAGAACTACGAAATATATTTTGCAACAATAGTCGATCCTTAGAATGTTTGTTCATTTTAGAGTAAGCTGCGTCAGTATTGAGTTTTAAACATTTATTAGTAATTTCTAGTGATGCAATTTCAATTACCATATATATGTAGTGCCCTTTGCTTGCTTCATAAAGAAAGTAGTAGGTGTTGTTCAATAAAATGTTTTACGATATGTTTTTAGTTGCTAGGTATTATTGAGTTGTCAGATTTCGACTAGAATAAACGGCAAAAATTGTGTTCATTAAATTTATATTTATTTTTATATATATTTTCAATTATACAATATTATTAACTAATATTTTTACATTGGTGACCCCGAACTGAATCTTCGCACCTTCGTTTTCGTCATGGAAGATGTACACCATGACTCTCTACCACTTCATCCTTCGGAAGCCGAATCTGTTCAACTTTCGACCCTCTCCACTTCTTTTAAGATTCCTGAATTTTGGCCGGCCGATCCAGAGCTTTGGTTTTCTCAAGTTGAAGCTATTTTCGCTTCCCAGAGGATCACTTCAGAGAGAAGCAAATTCGTAAGACTAATTAGTGCCTTAGGCCCACAGTTTGCCGCTGAGGTAAGAGACTTAATCATTGCACCTCCAGTGGAACAACCGTACTCTGTAATTAAAAAGGCACTGATTCAACGATTAAGTATTTCTGAAAAAGAAAAGCTACAACAACTATTAACATCTTCTATTATTGACGACAAAAAGCCTTCACAAGTCCTACGATACATGCGTCAGTTGGTCTCAGGGAAGCTACTTGACGAAACTATCCTCGAAGAACTGTTCATGCAAAAATTACCATTATCAACTCAATCCATTATTTCTTCTTTGTTGCACTGTTCCCTTGAAGAGAAGGCAGAAGTCGCAGACAAAATCGCGAGCATTTCCCAACCTTCAATAGCATCGATCTCGCAGGAAACAATTTCTATCAAAAAACTATCAGAAGATGTCAAGAAGTTGCAGTCACAACTAGAACTTCTGACCACAGAATCACCTTCTCTCTGTTGGTACCACAAGAAATTCGGAAGCAACGCCAAGAAATGCACACCACCCTGCAACATGGAAGATTCTTTCAAAAAGAAAAAGGTTCTTCTCAACGAAACTGCTATAAAAATTTCAACTAATACAAAATTAATACCTTGTATTTCCAGTTGTCATCATCTTAATGTATCTGCAACACTATTTTATTTGACGGACAGAACGTCTGGGCAACGTTTCCTGGTGGACAGCGGTGCTCAGGTTAGTGTCATTAAGGTTGCATTTAACGAATCTAAACTGAAATTGTTACCTATTTCTTTACAAGCTGCCAATAAGTCATCTATTGACACATACGGTTTCAAAACTTTGACATTAGATTTCGGTCTTTCAAAACCTTTTACATGGAAATTTGTCATTGCAAATGTTCAATGCTCAATAATCGGAGCAGATTTTTTGACACATTTCAAATTAACTGTCAATATGTCAAAGAAACAAGTTTTAGAATCGGATCAATACACAAACAAAATACACTTCATAAAAAAAACCCAAACTCCTATTTCACCACAATCTTACTCAGAATTACTCTCACATTATCCTTCTCTATTAACAAATAAATTATATTCAAAATGTCAAATCAAACATAAAGTAAAACACTGTATAACTACTACCAGTTCCCCAACTTTTGCAAAACCACGCCGTCTAGCTCCTGAAAAATTGATGGAAGTCAAAAAAGAATTTAATAATATGCTAGAGATGGGTATAATAAGACCTTCTTCTAGTTGCTGGGCTTCACCCTTACACTTAGTTCGAAAAAAATCGGGAGAACTACGACCCTGCGGAGATTATAGAGCTCTCAATTCACAAACGATTCCGGACAGATACCCACTTCCTCATTTACAAGATTTTACGGCAAACTTACAAAATTCAAAAATTTACTCTAAAATAGATTTAGTAAAGGCGTATAATCAAATACCAATGGATGAAGAATCAATAGCCAAAACAGCAATTACAACTCCATTCGGTCTTTTTGAATACATAGTTATGCCGTTCGGTTTAAGAAACAGCGCTCAAACTTTTCAACGTTTCATTGACATCGTCACGAGAGGTTTAGACTTTTGTTTCGCTTATATAGACGACATACTCATTGCTAGCAATTCTCCGGAACGTCACTATGAACACCTAAAAATTATTTTTGACAGATTACAAAAATTTGGTATTTTCATCAACAAAGATAAATGTCAATTCGGTCAAAATCAAATATTATTTCTAGGACATAACATTTCTCCTTCCGGAATCAAACCTGTACATGAAAAAGTAGATAGTATTTATAAATTTCCAATGCCAAAGACACAAAAACAACTACGAGAATTTCTTGGTTTAGTAAATTTTTATCATCGCTTCATCAAAAACTGCGCTACTATTTTACATCCAATCAACAAACTATTAGATAACAAAAAAAATAGTTCTAAAGAAATAATTTGGACTAAGGAAGCTACTAGAGCCTTTAATATGATTAAAACTAAACTAACACATGAAACAAATCTTTCTTTTCCAATACACGGTGCAAAAATTAATATTATGGTTGACGCATCAGACATCGGAATCGGTGCTGTTCTTCAACAATTCGTCAATAATCAATGGGAACCACTCTCTTTCTTTTCGCGAACTTTTAACTCGACTGAAAAACGTTACAGCACATTTAGTAGGGAACTTTTGGCTATATTTTCAGCGATAAAAAAATTCAGATATTTCCTTGAAGGTAAAGAATTTTTTGTTTTAACTGATCATAAACCTCTAACTTTCATTACAAAAATAGCCAGCAATAATACTTATTCACCTCGCGAAATGCGGCAATTAGATTACATTTTTCAGTTCACAAATGACATACGTCACATCTCTGGCAAAAATAATCCAGTTGCGGATGCCCTTTCTCGCATTTCCATAAACATCCTATATTCAAATAGTCAAATAGACTATAATCAGATTGCAAAAATGCAACAATATGATCAGGAATTACAAGAGTTACTCGAAAACAAAAATACAAATTTAATATTTAAACAAATATCTCTACCTAAAACAGATGTTAAATTATGGTGTGATATTTCAACAAACACTTACAGACCATACATACCAAAACAATTCCAAAATCTTATATTCAAACATTTTCATTCATTCTCACATCCGGGAATTAAATCAACAATTAAATTAATTACTTCAAAATTCATTTGGAAAAATATGAAAAGATATTTAACTGACAAAACAAAACAGTGTTTACAATGCCAAAAAGCTAAAATAGTTAAACACACCAAATCACCTATTTTTCAATTCACACCTCCAACTTCACGTTTCAGTTCAATTCATATCGACTTAGTCAAGTTACCAAATTCACAAGGTTTTTCTTACCTTCTTACTTGCATCGACCGTTTCACCAGATGGCCTGAAGCAATACCTTTAAAAGATTGTTCTGCACAATCAGTTGCAACAGCTCTACTTGATGGTTGGATATCACGGTTTGGTGTACCAGCAACAATTACATCTGATAGAGGCCAACAATTTAATTCCTCTCTTTTTCAAAAACTACTAAAACTTTTAGGAACACATCATATACAAACAACAGCTTATCACCCTCAATCAAATGGCATTATTGAACGTTTTCACAGACAATTAAAAACTTCCTTAAAAACCTTTCAAAATCCTTCACAATGGATCAGTTTCCTTCCGTTGGTCCTTCTTGGAATACGATCCTCCGTAAAAAATGATATAAATTGTAGTTCTGCAGAACTCGTGTACGGCACGAACCTTAAATTTCCTGGAGAATTAATTCCCACAACTAAACATAACATATTAAATAAAGCAGAAGCAAATCAATATTTAACACTATTAAAAAACACAATCAATAAATTTACTCCAATCACTACAAGACTATCAACAAAAACATCACACAACATCCATCCAGATTTATTCAAAACTTCCCATATTTTAATTAGAAATGACACTATTGGTCCCATTCTTAAACCAGCATATAATGGACCTTTCAAAGTTGTCAAAAGATATGATAAATTTTTTAAAATTCTTATAGATGACAAGATAGAAACAGTGTCAATAGATAGACTTAAACCAGCTTATATCAATCATTTTGATTAACACAGTTCAGCAACCTCAATGACACAACTGTCATTCCGTTATATTGTTAATTTTTTTGATTTTTTACAACCTACTACTTCCTTTCTTGGGGAGGGCTTGTGTAGTGCCCTTTGCTTGCTTCATAAAGAAAGTAGTAGGTGTTGTTCAATAAAATGTTTTACGATATGTTTTTAGTTGCTAGGTATTATTGAGTTGTCAGATTTCGACTAGAATAAACGGCAAAAATTGTGTTCATTAAATTTATATTTATTTTTATATATATTTTCAATTATACAATATTATTAACTAATATTTTTACATATATATATATATATATATATATATATATATATATATATATATATATATATATATTATGAATTATCTTACTCAATTGTACGGTTATGATGTTCAATAATATCTATAAGGTCATCGTAAGCATCGTCTTTTTCCGGAGTCAAGTTCTTGATCGTTTGTTGAATTATTTTAAACTGCCCAATTCCAAAAATTATGAAACATACGTAAAATGAATCTGTGATAGCTATGGAAATAGCACTAGCTAAGACTGCAAAACATTGCAATGTGAATATTATGTAATAATATATAACGTTATTCAAATCCACTGGACTCCAAATATCCATAGGCATTGGCAACCTGTCTGCAGGATGTAGTATCTTGTAGACTAGCGCTCCCAAGATACAGAAAAGAAGACTCAAGAAGAAGAAACAATTAAAGTAAATCAAAGTAATTTTCCTGTTAAGCTGGAGGTATGATACGTATATGTCTTGTTCTTTATGATTTCTCCGCCGGATTCGTTTTTCTTCAAAATGAATTCTCTCTAGAATCTCCATAACTTTAGATCTTGATAATCGAATATGCACATTTTTAAAAACAGAATTAGATATCCCCAGAAGTATGCATAGATTTTCAGTTACCAAAAAATGATTGTGCATATTAGTAGACAGATGAATAACTGTTGATATAAAAGTTAGTATTAGTAAAGAAAACAAAAAATTTCCACCAATGTAAGTTAAAATTTGATAGGGTCTGGAATGATCTCGCCAAATGCCAAAATAAAATAGAAAAGCTGTATTTAATTTTGTAAACTGCACATCTTCCATTTTGCACTCTACACTTATATAAAAGAATAACAACAGGATCAGAATATTGTAATGTGTACTCATTAATTCTCTTTCTACTGATGTGCATAAGGTACATAAGTAGGTATATGAATGATATTAAAGGTTCAGCAATAGTTGGCTTTAAATAATTCCATTTTCTAATGAGAAACCAAGGAAGAGAAACTTTGTGATTAGGAAATGTGACAATAGAATAATAAATAGCTTTTTATGTATTAAATGCATAATGATGCCAATTATGGCACTCGGTGCAGATATTGAGCCGGACGCTATAATGTTCTTTTAATAAAATTTTAAAGTGGTTGTTACAAACATAATCTATGACAGTGACAATAAGAATAGATGACAATTATCAAAATTTGATATGATAATGGGTTTCTTAAGTATCGCTAAATACTAAGCAAATTGTAATATTGAATATATTTATATAGATGCATATGCATATGCAGGAGAATATACACTTCTTATATCAATAAGGGGAAATAATTTATTGCCGCTATAATAATTTGTTATTTTCAGAGCATGTAACCGGTTAAAAAAACCGGTTAATAAAAACCGGTAACCGATATTTTGAACGAAAATTGCGAACTTTAACCGTAATTTTAACCGATATTTTTCAGGCCGAAAATACCGGTAACCGTTAACCAAAAAAAAAATAAACCGGTTTCAGCGAACATTAACCTTTATTTTAATATCATTTAGCGAGAAAAAATTTAATATTTTTTTTTATATCTGTGTTTTCTATTTGTATTTGAACATGAGTCATGACAGTTTATACAATTAACATTTTATTGGAGAGTCATAAATGTAGGTAGTCTCTTTGGCTGTTAAGGTTACTTAAAAAGTCCCAAATAAATACACAAGCAAGTTTAAAATTGTAAAGTGACCTGCGTTTTTTTGAAGATATTACGAGAATTTTTATGAATATTCATTAATTAAATTGCTTTTTTTAATTATGATATTTTTCTCAGATGGTAATTTTTTTAAATTAATTATTCGCTATTTTTTTAATCAAATTTTTATAATTAATTAGTTTAATTATTTTTTTAACCGATATATTAACCGGTTTAAACCGGTTTCCAATTTTTCGAAATGTCTTGACAAAAAGAATATAGTTTTATTCACTTCTTTCTTAGAATGTCTTGACAAAAAGAATATAGTTTTATTCACTTCTTTCTGTCAAGGCATTCTAATTCCAGGTTAAAAAATGACGTTTACTCAGTTTTTTTCGTCATGGCACTCTTATTATTGTCATATTTTAATCAAATTAATATAAAACTTCCGATGCATTTTTCTCAAAAAACTCATTATGTTAGGGTATGATAATATTATATCATTGAATTCAGAATAAAATTCTCTATTGAATAAGCAAATAAAAAAAATAGGTTCACATTTAAAATAAGAAAGTTGACAAACGTATTTTGATAACCACTGGTTTTTAAAAAAATTTGTTTGTTTCATGTTAATAGTGTTGTAAACTGGAAATTGTTTGCTAATTTAACCGACCTCGTAGCTCTTATAGTTCTCGAGATAGCAATAGTGGACAAAATAAAATGAACACCCTGTATATCTTGCATAGATATTTTCAAATTCTCCCATTTTGTTATAAAGTCCCTTAACTTTTACCTTAATGTAGCTGCAGATGCTGTATTACAATGCTTTATTAGCAATGAACTTAAAATTTCCAGACTGTTTTCTAGGCAACCAAGCTGGCACTCTATCGTTCACGCACAGGTATAGTAGAAGTTTAGGTATATGAAACTGACTTATGCGGGTTTTACAACCTTTTATGGACGGGTGGGAAGCATGGTCAGGAGTTATAAATTATATCAACTTAAAGGTATCACTTGAAAAGTAAAAAATCTGATGTGTCCAACACAATACCTCCCGCCATTGTATAGAAATACATATATTTTATATGTTATTCAATACATTTAATTTGTAGTTTTAAAAATAGTTTGGTATTGCAGTTTTGCAGTTCAGAATATTTTTAATTCATTTAATACCTAAAAATTCCTTCATAAAATTTGTATGACCAATATGACAGCTATTTTTGACGTTACTAAAACCGGAACCGAATTTACTTTGATTCACGCATACAAATACATTTCTAATATAATTCTTCCATATTTTTAAATTTTACAATAAAATTACTTCATTTTTACTTATTTTATCTTTTACACTTACTTACATCAAATTTGACATCATATGTCAAATTTTGTGAACATATGAATAACTCATCTGTTTTATCGAAATTCCTCAGCCTAAACGATATGTAAAATTATTATAATTTATACACTTTTTTTTCTGTTTAGCTAGAAATTATATATAAACGTAATTAAGCAGATCGGTAGAAAATTATAAAATCTTTATATTTAATAATAACGTAATTTGCGAAAAAATGGTATTTAGAGGTATTTTTTAGGAAAAACGGTTTAAAGCTTCAAGTAAAGTACTACTTCCAGTTAACCAATTGTAGTCAAAATCTGATCAGTTCATCATATTTGAATATAAGTCTTAATTACCAAATATTATATTTTTACATGTATCGTATTGGAGTTATTGTGGACGAAAAATCGTCACAGACACACACACACACACACGGACATACAGACATCACGCTAAAAATAGTAAAATCCTATTCTAGGGTCCTTAATTCGTGCTCATATGTTGAAAACTCACACTTGAGAAATCTAACCAAAAACAATACCTCCCTTATCTATATACCTATTGATAGGCAGGAGGTAAAACAGGTCCGTATTAAATAAATTCATACTGCACTTACTTTGTATAAATAAATAACTAATAATGGAGTTCTGAGAATATGTAACTGGATATCCAAAGATCACTCAATGAAAAGAAAAATCTTTAGAATCTTTAGTAATAAATAGTCCCAAAATATAATTTTGAAATATAATCACTTTTGTCTAAAACTATGTTAACTATGTACAACAATAAACCTAATTAAGATATTTTTTTAATTACAATTTTAAATATTTTATTAACACGTAACCCATTAGAAAAATCTGATGTGGACACATACGTATCTAAATACTTACGTGCAGATGTTGTACCGAAACTTTTCAGAATGCATCTGAAGAACGAAATATTTCGTGGTTACAACACTTCCTTTACTTTGTATTATAAGAAAGTAGGAATGAAGATGGGTACCCGGGTACCCGGAACCTACCCGATAATAATGTACCCGGGTATCAAAAATAGTACCCGATTACCCGAAATGTACCCGTTACCCGTTTATTACCCGTTACCCGAAATCTACCTAAAATCTGTTGTTGCCAGTTAAAGACAGTTTTCAGCTGCCGGAATCATTGTAACCACACGAAGATCAAAACTGAGTGTAGATACATCATCCATGCTGATATTTGCGAGAAATATGAGATATTCCTAAATAATTAAATCAAATATACTTCCTTAATAAGTTTTATACTGCTGATATACTCGTATGTTATGTAAAATAACAATGTTTTTTTTAATTTCCATACCAGAAAATAATATTTTTTTTCTTCATTTAATAAATTTATATGCAAATAACAAAAATTTATATTAAAAAGATGAATGTGGAAGAATAATGGATATTTTAAAGGTATCAGGTAATTATCGGGTATCAGGTTATTATCGGGTATCGGGTAATTATCGGGTAACGGGTAATTATCGGGTATCCGGTTCTACCCGGGTATTCATGTCGGGTACCCGGGTACCAAAATTTTCAGGTTTCGTCATTCCTATAAGAAAGTGAAAAATATATAAAACAAAACTCTTAGCTTTAATAGCAACAAAAATATCATATAGATAAAGCTTCCTTTCTAGAATGTTTATTTTTATAAAAATTGCTTTTCACAATATGTAAACATGGATGCTGTTTATGTAAATGTATTAAATATAAAACTTGTTCTTTAGTCCACGACATTTTTTAAGTTTTCAAGCGACAACTAAAGACAACAAAAGAAATATGTCAGTAGATCACGTGCTCCATCACGAAGTATCCTGTTTTACACGGTACGTAATATCATCTTGTCCTAAATTCAGTACGAAATTAAGTCTTGTGTCAGACAGTTTTCAAATTCACTACCAGATAGAGTATCGCTTAGTAAGAGTCGCCTATAAAGAAAATTGCACTTTAGTAGTGTAGTTTATTATATCTTAGTAATACAAAAGAACACAGAAAAAGTATTCATTTATATCAGGTATTTCTTAGCAATAAATTATACATAATGTCAATTTCAAAAAGTGAGAAAGACGACCTGAAGAGCAGAAATCCGATTTACATGTTATGAAACAAAAAGTAAACATTCTTCATTTGCATATTTCTCAAGTTTCACTGAAAGAATATGAGAATGAAACTAATTATTTCATAAGATCTAATATCCAGTTGACATAACTTGAAACTCTGGTGTAAACACCTGGAGTATCTTTAGCGCCACATCTTATTCCGTAACTAACAATACCTTCCATGTACCACTGTGAAATCCCTGAACCTTTGTTTACATTTACAAGGGCGTTACCGCTATCTCCTTGACAAGCATCCAACCCCTCTTCTCCTCCTACACATATTTGATGGTCCCATATTTTTGCACGCATATTCGCATAAACTTCTTTACATTTTTCGATGGATTGGATGGGTAAGGAAGCTTTTAGCTTAACGGCAGAAGCTGAGACATAAAAATTATTGTAATGTAGACATAATTATAGGATTTTATAAATAAAAAAATGTATGTAATATTTTATCGTTAATTCACAAATCCACGCGCACGATACAAGGTCAGCTGATCAACTTACATTACCTCGATTCAGAATCAAAATCAAAAAAACACTATCGATAAAAAGCTATACAAATCCTACCTCAGGAAATAAGAGGAATGGAACTCTAGCCATTCCGCCATAAAGTTAAAAATTCCTACTCAAAAAAGGTTTCTATTCAACTGATGAATTCATTTTCTTTTTAAAACATTATCCAACCTTTGAACATTCCCTCTTTACCTTTCGATAACCTATGTTCTATGTATTATGTGTACTAGTATATTACATACTGGGAGTTGTAAGATACTTAGCGGCGAATTTGTAAATCCACAAGTGAGTAATTACTTTACAACTCGAATTATGTATTATACTTTTTTTACGACCACTATTGGACTGTTTTTCGATCATACCACGATTACACAATACACTGAAAGAATTGACATATGAATACAGCTAAACTAAAGCTCTTGTTTTTTTGCAATCATTTACAGTAGCTGAAGAACGATAAAAAATTTCATTAAGGGCCGGTTTTTCAATCTCTGGTTAAAGTGCCGGTTACCTTAACCATCGGTTAATAGAAAAATATCGCATCGAAAAACTGATGCAAGTTGTCAAAAATACACATTATTTACTATTTCGATGCGATATTTTTCTGTTAACCGATGGTTAAGGTAACCGACACTTTAACCAGAGATTGAAAAACCGGCCCTAAACTAGCATAATTAAGTAGCAAGAGTTTTTCCATATTGTTTTCATAAATAAATAGTTGTTAAAAACTTGAATACTTGCCTCCTCCTAAAAAATTTGTATTACCCCAACCAGCCACGAACATTCTCTTTCCCGTTGGATATTGCTCGTGGTCTAATGGAAGGCAGACGGGTCTAACATTCGCTGCAATAGACACTAATTAATGGAGGTTTGTATCATTAAAATATTGTCATACTTGTTATTTTAACAGGCCTTGCTAGCCGTATTAAAGCAATATCATTAGTTTTATTCCCTGGGTTGTATGCAGAATGTCTGATTATTCGGTCTATACCAATGTCTTGATAGTTTTCCACACATAATGCGTACCTCTGTATTCCATCAAATTCTGTACGGCAATCTATCTCTGTGTTCAAGTCGTGTTCACCAAAACGGATATTAGATCTAAAATATAATACATTTAATCTATTAATTTACCTTTTTGTGATATACTTATAGCAAATAACCGATAGTAAATGAGAGTAATAAAAATGATAAAGTATTTAAATTATACATTTTATTTATTTTGTTGTCGTGTTTCAAAAATATTATAGTACTTTATACTTAGTCATTGCGTTTTTAAATTATTATATTTTCTATAGAAATAAGAAATAGCACTTCTGAAAACTCTAAATTTAGTATTATAAACCAGATGATTTCTACAAATTAATTTTATATTTGATATATGCCTAAAAGCAAATCGCAGTTATTGTATGACTGAATTCACATTTTGATCATAATTAAATATAAATCAAAAAAATTTATTATCTATAGTTTTTTGCGTTTAAATGAACTTCATATAATATGAAAGGATGAATATTCAAGTTTTTGTTGTCTATAGGAAACGACAGCACTGCGATTATTTTGTATGGCAACGGAAACTTTACAACAGTTAAAAAGATTAGAAGAAAACTAACAATTAACAATTAAAGGCTACTTTTAACCTAACATATTGACAATTTTCGCATCAGAGAAGTAAACCCTACGCAATGGGGAAGTTTAGCGTATTTTTTTTATTTTATCAAGATTGCCCTCAAAAGTGATATTCTAAATTTTATTTCACCCAAAGATGCCTAGATTTCTCAAAAAATGAAATTTTATACAAAAATGACGTCAGAGTGGCTTGCGGAGAACTTATCGTCTATCTTAACCAGCGCGCGCTGGGTTCCCATGGCAACAGAGAAGCGTGTGGTGTAATGCCTCAAGATACAACCTACATTCAAAAAGTCAGGTCTCACCATCCCTTCTGCGCTAGCGCATAACTCACTTGTGACGTCAGAGTGGCTCGAAAATAAATCATTAATGGGGTCATTTCACATTTTTTGTTTTATTTTTTTCCTGAAAGTCTACCGTCCACAATATATGTAAATAATATTTTCATGTCATTTGGGTACATTGTTTGGTAAATATAATTTTTTGAAATTAGACTTCGATTTCAAATCTCAACAGGACGCCATTTGCCAATACGACACGAATCAGAATGATCAGCTCACTTTTGCGGACGAAATGAAAACTTCGTTTACCATGCTTTACCTAAATATATAAATATATTACATTCTGATGTAATTTCAATTACATTTCACGCTTACAAACCTATAGTTCTATACTAATATAAACAAAACAAAAACCTGCGTACTTTTCCTCTGACAACGACATAAATTTTAGTTTACTTTACATCACAAAGTATAAAATTATACTTCCTGCGTTACACTGACGTTCAACTTGTAGCGCCTCGGTGTATGTGCATGTGTGACTCGGAGGAAAGAATATATGGAGGGAGCGTTGCGCTAGTTTGTAGGCACGAGAGTTGAAGCCATGAAACGGAAGGGGGGTTCGGCTGGCAGCCATCTTGATTGGGGCATTGATATGACAGAAGTATATGGTGAAATAAGTTATTTTGATGTAAATAAGCTTATTACGCGAAAGTAATATTTAATTTGTAATAATAATTAAAATACAGTTTATAAACAATAAAAAATGAATGGTTTAGAGCATGCTATGCTACAGCAAATAAATCATATTTATATTTAGAAAGTAGATTCATAAAAATAAATTCAAAATTTATTTATTAGTACACATACAAAATAACAGTTATAAAAATAAAATAAAAAATGACTGATCGAACTACACAAGTGTAAAAATAATGTAGAATATTAATGTCCAGAGAAAAGTACCAGTTTGTTAAACTGTTGTCTGTAACTTGTTGTTTCATCATTATATTTTTTATATATAAAATGAAGTCTAACTTTTAAATACTTTTCTGAAATTGCTCTTATTAACTGAATTATATGGTTTTCTCCAAAACTATGGTCATTCGTATGGGATTCTAAATTTTTAAAAATGTTGTTATTATTCATGTAACATTTTAAAACCGATGAAGTTAAAAATAGTACTGAAAATTTTTTCTTTAGATATTTTCCTCCACTTTCTAATAAAGCTAATTTAAGAACTTTTTCAGTGGTTCTGCATACATTCGTTACATCTTTTGAAGGATATATTAGATTTCCCTTGTCTTTAATACTTATAAGATTATAATATTTATCCTTATTTAAATCTTCTTCTAGTGAATTTATGCATTCATCGCAAAAAATTGTTTTTTGTAAATATCGAACTACAAACCCACTTATGTAGGTAATCACAGTATTTGAAAATTCTGTTAAGTTTTGAGGATCTGCACAATAAATATGATCTGTTTCTGGAGGAATTGTAATGTATGTTTCTTCTTGGTTTTCTTGTTCTAATGTTCGGAAAGCACTGCTTGACCTGTTTATTATATTTACTGCATTGGTGTTATTTTGTGAACTTGAGCAATGTAAGATGCTTATATTTTCCAAAGGAATGCAGTTTCCAGTACGTGTCGTCTGAAGTTCTGTATGAACTAATATTTTTTTATACGCTGCTTTAAACTGTCGTGATGTAGGGTTATTATTACAACCACCTTTGGCTCTAATTACAGAAAATAAAATTTCTAAGTGGTCTTGGTTCAGTTTGTATGTAGGTATATATTTCAATAAACAATTTCGCACAATGGCATCTGAATATAATTCTTTCAAACTATTTATGCAGATCAGAAATCCAACAAGTCCTGTTTTTCTATTTGATGATATTAATGAAGAACCATCTTGACATTTTAAACATTGAATGTAATTATAACTGTAATCTAAGACTTTTAATACTTCAGGATAATTTTGATCAGAAAGAGGACGTTTTAAACCATATTGTTTTATATTTCTACTATTAAGTATGTCGAATAAATTATTAAACACTCTAATAAATTCTATAGTACCTGCACTGTTTTGAAATTCGGGTAATTTTAAATAATCCTGGCAATATTCTAATGCACACGCAATAGATTCACTCAAAAGCTGAGTTGCCAAGCGCACTTTCATTATTTGTTTCCTATAATGAATATGGATATTTCTTAATTTATTTGCCAAATGAAATCCTTCTTTTTCTTGAAGTTCCTGAAGTTTGAATATGAAATTCCAATCAATTTTTCTATCCAATTGATCATAGAAAACTTTTTTGTCTCCTATTGCATTTCTGACATTTTTAATCATATGGCATGGATCAGGAAAGAAATATACATTTTCTTGTGTGTCTGGATGAGAAAACCAAGTAAGATTTCTGGTTACGTTGCATCCAAGCCTGTACATCGTTGACATATTTGAAGCGGCCCCATCAAAAGTAACAGAAATTATACGTGCACCTGCTTCATGGCATTTACTTAAACACATACGAATTAAGCTACACCTCTGTTCAGCATTTACCCCATCAACAAGAAAATAACCGACAGGCAATTTCCAAGCATCGTTAATACAGACAACCATAAAAACAAGGGCATCTTTCGCTTCAGATAAACTATCGTCGGAATTTTCAATACCATATTCCACATATCCATGGTATTTTTGTCCGTCAAATTCGATACGACGACGTATTGCCATCTCATCTATACATAAGCTACATACCAATGGATAGTCTGAATATTCACATCTATTTTTTATAGCAAGAAAAGATTCAGCTGTAAAGCCTGGTTCTCCATTAATAGATCTGTACCACTTCGAAATTGTCTTTGGATGTGGTAAAGATGACTCGAACATTTTCCGAACATAATTATATGCTGTTGGAGAATAATAATGGAGAGTTACGGAAAATATTCGTAGTTCAGGACTATACATTCGAGTTTTTTTACCAATTTGTCGCTTCAAAATTTCTGAATTTGTACCAGAAATATTACTTAAAACTTGAATCTGTTCCTCTTGCAAATATTGTTTATTTCTTAATGTCTTCAACACATTGGTTAATGTAGCTATTCGTTTCTTTTGTCGTCGTCTAGTTTGCCGGAGCAATTTTATTTGTTGTTGGTATTTTAGTTTCATCATTTGCATTTTTTGTTGAAGAGCAGCTTTCATGGGTGATAATTGACGATGTGATCTGCGTAAGGGCGAAAATGATGTTGTTCTTGACATCATACTTCTCACACTTTTATTAATGGTAAGTTTTTCGCCGCTACTTGAATCTGGCACCTCATCAATTGTTGTTGAAGTACTTGGAATATTTATTTCTTCTGAAATATTTGAAGGTTCTTCTTGTAATGAAATTGGAGTTATTCCGGAAAATACTCTTTCACTCGGTGGTTTTCGAGGTCGTTTCTGTTTCTATAAATAATGTATAATTATTAGAAATATATTATTTTACAGAATGGGTAAATTCATATTTTATATATTAAATACCTGTTGTAAATAAGACGGAAATGATGAAAAAATTGTTGGAATAGCAGTTTCTCTTAATCGAATAACTGCTAATGATGTTCTATCGAAACAATCACTAGCGAAGTGCACAGAACATAATACACTTGTGTTTGTAGGTTCCCAGCCAACTCTTCGAACAGCTTTTACCCATGCTGCCCGCCTATCTGGGTCTCTAGGAAATCTGAAAATTAAAATAACTTAAATCCATTCAATATATTTCAAATATGTAGTATGTTGCTGTTGCATACCTATGAAAAGTAATTTTCATTTCATGTTCCTTTGACTTCTGCAATGCCGATTTTGCAGAACTCCGATTATTGCACCCAAATGCAACGCAAGTAGGCATTTTGATCTAAAATAATAATCAAATTATAATAATAATGCAATTCATTTAGAAAAATATCTTTCTAACCTTGATTAACAACGTTCTGCTGTAGATAAGTTGAAGGCACTTGATTTTTATGAGATGAAAATGTAGTTTATTTATACACTGTAGTGTATATTTTAATAAAAACAGATTATAAATTTGTCACACCAAAATACAATTTAAATAACTCTCACAAAAAACAATTTTCACATAAGCTACAATGTTACTGATGCCCCAAGCAATATGGCTGCCACAGCTGTCACACAAACCCCGCTTGGCTTCACAGTTTCACGCGTGCGCTCCCTCCATATATTATTTCCTCCGAGATGTGTGAGATGTATCTTTGTGTGAGTTTTTGATTCGTGACGCCACGAAATTCGCAGCGCGAATATCTTATATCAAAGTTATGAATGAAAAGTATTATATTTCGGCGTACATTATATTGCAATATGTATAGTAAGTGTCGTGTAATTTCAACCACGCTAAACTTCCCCATTACAAAACTTACGGTGGTCCGTATGCACGGGAATAAGCACAATGTGCTGCAGTGACAGCATATTGCTTGCTAATTAAAGTTGCTCCGCATAAAAACTGGCTTTCATTCTCATTATTGTATCCCAATAACCCCATCCATGGGAACTCATCCAGTCGAGCTTCAGCGTCGTCTGAGGGAACTCTTTCATCCACTTCCTGCAACCCACAGTTCGTCGGGAGAAGGTGGAAGTTCTTGTGTTTCCTGGGATCGAGAGGAGTGAGTTCTCGGAAGTGATTGAAGCTGCCGCAACACACTAAAGGTCCGTCATCGAACCCACAACTCGAGTTGCGCATGAAGTCTACAACGGAAGGCGATGGATGCACTCCGTCCTTCAGAACGTCTAGGAAGACCTGACATTGTTTGATGGGAATGCATTTTGCTTCTTCGCCGTTGGGTGTCGTGCAACTTGTTTCTAAAATATATATTCATAATAGTTATTTGTGTACCTAGTGTGCAAAATACTACATTGCCGCACGTGCATAAAGTTTGCTAGAGCGGCAATGGTATTTTGCACTCATGGTACACACATTATTTTTCCTACAACTGTTTTAAAATTTAAAAAAAGGAATTAATAACATAAGTGTAATATTCTAATCATTCTAATATGTGTTATTTCATAACAATTACATGTTACTAAGCGACAAAAACAAAACACAATCATCACATAAACATTGCAGTTTTGTGTTATATTTACAAAATACCACTTTTAAGCAATCTGAAGTGTTTGCCAGTTGCCACCCTAGGTTGCTAAATACATTACCGCACGTGGCTGCTAGGGAAACTACTTTACCGTACGTGGTTGCTAGGGAAACTACATTACCGCACGTGGTTGCCATGGAAACATTAGTGTAGTTTAGAAATGACATGTTTTGCACATCGACAACAATGAAGAAATGTCAAGTTTTTTTGACAGTTGTAGGAAAAAACTATATCCGTACTTCCCTTAAATACTACAATGAAATATTATAATGGGCAATAATTAATTATACTTACGACTATAAACAATGTTAACTAGACCGAAAAATATAAATAATACAAAAACTTTCATTGAAATTAATTTGTTGTTTACAGCATGAATAAAATAGGAACACTAAAATCTCGTCATTAATAATACTTTTTCCTTATCCAGTGGGAAAAACCAGTTCTCATGCTAATTATTTCAAGGCAAGTCCACACTTGACTCCAACGGATAGCGGTGGAAGAACTGCAACCTACAAAACGTCTAAGATTGGATGGTGTTTTTTTGTGTATGCATTTTGCTTCTTCTCTCTTCTTCGAGTAACTTGTTACCAATAAATTTGCACACAAAAAATCTTATATGTATACGTATTAAATATTAAATTAAAAAAAACTATATACAGGGTGTAAATGAAACTAGGGAACGCGATTTTTCTTGGAAGTTATAAGAGATACAAAAAAATCTTTCAAATAAAATTGTTAGTGTTTTTAGTAAGCTACATAAATTAATGTAAATCAGAAAAAATATATTTTAATTTTCGGAGATATACCTATTTTTGACTTTTTTTAAATGGTACGCCCTCTATATTTTTATACTATTGTGTACGAAATAATTTTTGCTTTAAAAAAGTTCCATAAGTTATACCTTCTAAACTTAATAGTATTCGAGCTATTAAAGAAAATATTAAAATAGTTTTACACATATATATATATATATATATATATATATATATATATATATATATATATATATATATATATATATATATATATATATGTTTCGTATGTGTGATTACAAAACATAGACTGATGTCTAAGGTATAATCCGTTAGACGTTGATGATAAATAAAACAGAACAACGATGATGTTTTACTCTGTTTATTTTTAAATAGCGGACTCAGTTGACTGAATGTCTGTATTCTGATGTCTGCACTATTTGAGCGTTTACTGCTAACTAACTTATTCTAATCTTAAAACAAAACACTTGAAATGCGCCTTCGGGCCATTCTATTGGTTTTAAGTGAGGGTGAAAGCGAACCTCAAGTGGTGGTGAAAACATGATGATGGACACATAACATAGGAGACGTAACAAACTCCCCCTCTTGAAAGATCTTACTTTCAAAATGAAAACAAAGACATACATTACATAAAAAACTATGCTACTTATGCTAAACAAAGAAATACATGAAATTAAACAATGAAAATTCTTAATTAGCAAACATGCATTGGGTAAAATTGTTTTTATTTTTATTTAATTGAATTGTCAATTGGTAAGGGGCATATTTTAGAGATGGCACGTTTCACACTTCCGCGCACTGTTTTCACTGACACAGTTCGTGTTAGTCCATCTGCTCCTGGGTGACACGTTTGGATTCTTCCTAGAATCCAATTCTGTGGTGGAATGTTGTCCTCCCGGAGTAAGACTAAAGTGCCTGGAGTCGGTTGCTGGGAGACCTTGTTCCATTTGACTCGAGTCTGGTGTTGTTGAAGTACTCCTTGGACCACCTTACCCAAAAATATTGCCTGAGTTTCTCTAACAGCTGATACCTAGATAGACGATTCTCAGCGGTTTGCATGAGATCAGGTTCAGCTGGTGCGGTTAGAGCCTCTCCAATGAGGAAATGTCCTGGTGTTAACGCACTGAGGTCATCAGGATCATTGGACAAAGGACTTATAGGTCTGGAGTTTAAACAGGCTTCAATCATTGTTAGGACTGTATACATTTCCTCATAATTAAGAAGAGAATTGCCCAAAATTAATTTTAAATGTCTTTTAGTTGACTTTACGGCTGCTTCTGCAAGCCCATTCATATGAGGAGATCGTGGTGGTATAAATTTCCACTTAATTTGATCAAGTGTTAATGAATTTATGACATCATTTTTAAATTGTTGTGATTTAAATAAATTTTGAAGTTCACGATTTGCCACAACAAAATTTGTTCCATTTAAAAATGTGGAAGATGTGCAATCACAAACTAGTTCTAAATGCACTGCCTTTGTTGCAAAACATACAAAGACAGCAATATAACTTTTTAAAGTTTTTGTGGTACGACCATGACCGTTTTTAATTATTATTGGTCCTGCATAATCAATTGCTGTGTACGTAAATGGTCGAGATGGTGTGATTCGTATATCAGGTAAATCTCCCATTAATTGTGTCATTGATGTAGGTTTTAATTTGAAACACTTAATACATTTAAAAATTATAAATCTAACACTACTGCGACAAGCAAGGATCCAATATTTTTTCCGTATAGCAGCCATGGTAGATTGACATCCTGCATGAAGCTGTTGTATATGGTAATAAGTTATGATTAAATGTGTTATATGATGATTTTTTGTCAATATTAATTGATGTTTTTCATTATAGTTAATTAGAGAATTGCGGAGACGACCACCTACGCGCAATAAACCATGTTTGTCCATAAATGGATTTAATGTTTTTAGTTTACTTGTATTTGAAATGTCACCGAGTTTTTTAATAGAATGTATTTCATCGCCAAATGCTTGTAATTGTGTAATTTTGATGATTATGTCATGAGAGGTTTGAAGTTCCTCGACGGTTAATTCTCCTATATTTTTAATTTTGAGATTACGTACGTTATGAATAAAACGCAGTACGTAGGCCATTATTCTGAGTGTTTTTGACCACGATGAATATCTTGTTAAAGGTTCAAAGTTTGTGGTTGATATGTTTGAAATTATTGAACAACAAATTGATTTAACTTCTGGTATTTCAGAAGGGTGTTCATAAGAAGAACTGCTGTTATTAGAAAATGAAATGTTGTTAGTCATTAATAATTCTGGCCCATGCCACACCATAATTTATTATCAATGAGATTTTGCGGTGTAGTACCTCGAGATAAAATATCGGCAGGATTTTGTACACTACTGACATGGCGCCATTCGTTTGGTGATGTCAATGATTGAATTTCTGATACGCGATTTGCAACAAATGTTTTTAAAGAATTCGAATGCATTTTAATCCATGATAAGATAATTGTTGAATCTGTCCAGTAAACACATTGATTTATTGTAATATGTAAATTTTGTTTTAATTTATTAATTAACTGAGATAATAACACTGCAGCTAGTAATTCTAATCGTGGTATAGTAACTGTTTTAATGGGAGCAACTCGACTTTTTGCACATAATAAATGAGAAAATGCTTGACCATTAGCATAAATCGTACGTAAATATACACATGCACCATAAGATTTTTGGCTACTGTCACAAAAACCGTGCATTTCAATGCTTATGTATGACGCATTAGGTATAACCTTTCTTGAAATTGTTAAATGATTTAAATAAATAAAATTATCTAAAAATTCTATCCATTTTGATTTTAAATTTAAAGGTAAGTCCTCGTCCCAGTTCACCTTTAAAGACCAAACTTCCTGCAAAATTATTTTTGCAACTATTGTAATTGGACTTGCTAGTCCCAGAGGATCAAATAGACATGATATAACGCTTAAAATCCCTCTTTTTGAATGTTTGTTTGAAAACTTGTTATCATTTACTGAATATTTAATGCTACATGAAGAATGATCCCAAATAACACCTAACGTTTTATTTTGAAGTTGCATGTCTAATGAAATTGGTTCTTTTGATTCCATTTTATTATGTGGAAATAATAATGGACTATTGGATGCAAATTTTCTTAATTCAAATCCACCTTCCGCAAATATGGTTGTAATATGTTTTCGAATTTTTAATGCGCAATCTATAGAATCTGCACCAGTAAGAACATCGTCTACGTAAAAATCACGTATAATAATTTTGTGTGTGTCAGGATAGCGATCCGCGTTAAGAGCAGCTAATTCGTGTAAACATTTAATCGCTAGATAAGGCGATGAAGCTAAACCGTAGGTGACTGTTTTTAAACGATAAGTTTGGATTGGAGTATGTGGTTGTTCACGCCATAAAATTAATTGATAATTGCGATCATTAGGTTGTATAAGTATCTGTCGATACATTTTTGCAATGTCTCCAGAAATGACGTACTGATGCATACGGAATCGTGTTAATATATAAAACAGACTTTGTTGTAATGCAGGTCCAACTAATAAATTGTTATTTAAACTTTTACCGTTACTTGTTCGACAAGAACCGTCAAATACAACACGCAATTTTGTTGTAGAACTGTCTTTGAATACCGCATGATGTGCTAAATAATAGCAATTTGAATTTGCTATATTTTGTAACTCTAATGATGTCACACGTTCTAGATGTCCTAATTGATGATATTCATTGATAAATGTTTTATAATCATTTTCAAGAAGTTTGTTTGTTTTAAATTTGTTTTCTAAAGAAATGAACCGTTTCATTGCGGTTTGTTTACTTGACCCTAAGTCTGGTGGATGTTGCCTAAAAGGTAATTTGACACTGAACCGCCCGCTGGGTTCTCTGATAAGGTTTTCTTTAAAGTGCTTTTCACATGCTTGCTCGTCTGGTGTTAATAAATTTGAATTATTGAAACCTTCTATTTCCCAGAATTTTGACATCTGTTTGTCGAGAGTGGCAACAGATACGTTACACACGGTGCTATTTCTTTCCTGAACTTTACTTAGTTTGCCGCCAAGTATAAAACCTAATTGAGTCTGATGTAAATACAATTTGTTTATGTTCGTTTGCATTTTTGTGTCACCAAGCAATTCCCAAAATATTTCAGCCCCAATTAAAATGTCTATTTCACCTGGTATATTAAATGTGGGATCGGCTAATGATATATTTGATGGGATATTTAAATTTGATTTAGAAAATTTACGAAGTGGCAAATTTGCAGTTATTTTTTCTAGTACTAAACAATCTAACTGAAACGTACATGAATTAATTCGTGACTGAATATGAACATTAATATTATTGGCAATATTATTTTCTGATTGATTAATTCCAGTTACTGAAATGTTAATTGGTTTTTAAATTTAATCCCAATTTATTGCAAAGTTTGGTTGCAATAAAATTGCTTTGTGAACCACTATCTAATAAAACGCGACAAGTGTGAGTTTCATTTTTTGAATCTTTGATGTATACTAGTGCAGTTGACAATAAAACGTTAGTTGACACGTGACTATCACAAACATTACTCACTACATTATTAATTATTAGTAACATTTCAAGTGGGATTACCTTCGTTTGGTAAATGTAATAACGAATTGTGTTTAAGATTGCATGTTTTACAACCTCCTATTACACAATTTTCAACTGAATGACCTACACGTAAATAGTTTTCACACAAATTATTATTTTTAACGAAGACTAAGCGCTGTTCAATAGATTTTGACATAAAATTTTGACATTGATATAATTTATGTGGTTGCTTGCAAAATAAACATGTGTTAAAACGTGATTTTGTATTTAAATGAGATACTGGAATTTTATGATGATTCTTTGAAGTATTATTGAATGTATTATGTGGTTGCGATGGCTTTTTCTGTGCTGAGTTGATTTCTATAGACTCTAACATTTGACATCTCTGAGTGAGAAAATTTGTAAGATTTTTAAATGTTGGTGGTTCATTTGATAATTGATTTTCCCAAGCCATAGTGGTATGGTAATCGAATTTTGTACTAATTAAGTAAATTAAAATATCCCAATGTTCTACTGGACGTTGAATTGATTCTAATGATTTAATATTTGTAATTAAACCATGCAATAATTGTCGCAAAATTTTAACATCTTTGTTAAGAGATGGTAACTGGAAAATTGCACGCAAATTATGTTGTATGATTAGACGTTTGTTTTCATACCTGGATTCCAATAAATCCCATGCTGCTATATAATTATTTTCGGATATTGTTAAGTGTTCAATTGTTTGTAAAGCTACCGATTTGACACTACTTTTTAAATAATGAAATCTTTGAATATTAGATAATTGTTCATTATCGTGTATAAGAGATTTAAATGTATCCCGAAACGTAACCCATTCCGTTAATTGACCATTAAATACTGGTAAATGAATATTTGGTAATTTTAATTGTATATTTGTCTCATTAGGATTAATACTACTTGGCCGATTTTGAGAACTGTTAATATTATCAGACGTTATTTGTTCAATGTGTTTTTCGCTTCAGTGACCGTTTGATAGAAGATATTTTCAAAATCGTACAGCTCTTGAGTACAATCTTGATTTAAAATTTCTAGTTGTAAACAAAGATTTTCAAACTCACTAAGACAAACCTGAATGGCATCTAGACGAGATTTTATTTCATTATTTTTATTTTTATTGTCGACATTTTGAAAGAATGTATTAAATCGTGTTAATTTTGCTTTTATCAAGGCACGTGCAGTTTTTAAGTCTTTGATTTGATTCTCTTCCGTAGACATGATGAAATGAAATGTAATTGGATGTATTAGGAATGAGTTATCAAGGAAAACAACGTGGAGGAAAGGTAGGAATATGACCTAGTGCACTAACCTGGAAATTGTTGTTTTCTCGAGCCCTCTGACTGCTCGAACAGTTGTCTGGAGGTGGCCCCTGATGCTTGATGAATGAATGACACCCGCTGGTGTGTTGAGATGCGATGAACCAATTAGGTGGTTATCCGGCTCGAAGGACCAAATATGTTTCGTATGTGTGTTTACAAAACATAGACTGATGTCTAAGGTATAATCCGTTAGACGTTGATGATAAATAAATCAGAACAACGATGATGTTTTACTCTGTTTATTTACAATATATATATACAGTTTTTAAATAACTTTTATTAATGTATTTGAAAAATTTCGAGAAAAATGAGATCATTTAGAAATGTCAGAAATAATTTTTAAACAAATATCATAGGTGGCTATGTTTCTCGAAATCGGGTAAACATCCTTCTCAGTAAGTAACAAACAAATGTATACATTTTTGACATTAATTTAATTGTTTTACATTGTTACGTTTTGTTTATTTTCATATAGCCACCTATAATATTTATTTAATAATTATTTCAAATATTTTTAAATATCTCATTTTTCTCGAAATTTTTCAAATACATTAATAAAAGTTAATACATCGTTGAAAAGAGAAAAAAATGGCGGTTTCTATTTTATTAAAATAATTATAGGTTGCCATTTGAAAAATAAAAGTTGATAGTCGTATCTTGTAAACCTGACTTTCTAAAAAATATCTACATCTGCCATCAACTAGTATATGTAAAATTATAAAACTTTTATATGAGCCATTTTTTTCTATTACTTATAATAAAAAAGTTAAAGGGGGGGGGCGTCTTCCCAGACTCACCCTGTATATGTAAAATGTATTACACTGTTTTTGATACAGGATATATATATATATATATATATATATATATATATATATATATATATAAATTATATTATTCAATTTTTAAAAGTTGTTTTTAAAAAGTGTTTATTTCTGAGATACAACTATCTAGCTTGATTACAATATGAGAACTAGCCTGTCTAGAGGGGTTACATTACATTTTATACTCATCTTGTGGAAAGTTTATAACTTATCTCTAAGTCAGCATTCTTATAGTAGTTACATTTTATAATTCCTCCCCAGCAAGTTAAACTTTACACAAGATTTACAAATTTTCTGTTATTCTTTCTAAATCACTTAATTCTATATTATTCCTTAATTGTTTAGTTTTATAATTCTTATAATATTTAATTACAAATCTTATAATTAATACAAATATTATTACAATAAGTATGATATAAATTACATAATAATGATTCGTGTGATTTTCGTAGTTATTTATATCTTTTATTTTCTGAAGTTGAGGGAATGAAATGTTTAATCCTTGTAATGGTTTCAGATTGACTTTATCTATTTTTGTATCAAATTTTTGAAGTTGGACATTGCTTAATTCTAATTCTTTATAATCTTTTGATATTCTATTGAATGTCCATTGGTTTATTTTACAATTTCCGTCATTAGCAAGTCTGAAGATTCCTTGAAAATTTTTCTTTATATTTTTATGTTTGCAATTTATTACTAATTCTTGATTAATTGGGAAAATATTATTATATTATTGGTATTTGGGATTTGTATGACATTATTTTTATTATATTTCTCCTTTATGTCACAGTCATCATTATTCTCGTGTTTTACTATATTATTAATACAATTACTTACTTCTATGCCTTTCGTTTGACAATAATTTATGTTATTAGATTGTCTACTGAATCTTTCTATTAATATGTTTTTATTATTTTTATAAATGTAATGAGTAGGTGGTTCTGTTAATCCGTATAATTTTTTGTTGTGGATAAAGGGAATTGGGTACAATTGATATAAAGGATAGAGATCCTGAGAAAGTTCCGGTTCTATTAGTAATATCTGGATTTCTTCGTTTTCAAATCTACAATATGTAACGATTTCATTTACTTGTGACCAAATGTCTTTTTTGCCTGTAATTTGTATTAAGTCATCGTGGTTTATAATAGTGGTATCTAATTTATTTAAGGAACAAATTACTACCATCAGTTCTATATGTTTACAAAAGTCTATTAAATTTTGAATAATAATTAATAATTCATTGATTCTTACTTCCGTGTCGATTAGACTTTTCCAATTTTGTTCTTTGTTTAGTGTGAATATTATGGCGTTAAGCTTTTCTGATATTTTATTTTCGTTCACTCGTATTTGTTCTAATTTTGAATTAAATTTGTCGGTTAGATGTTTTTCGTTTTTTATTATTTGATCATTTTGATTTTGAAGAATCTTTTGATTATTTTTTAATTGCTCTATCAGAGTGTCATATTTTTCTGCATCACTTTGATCTAGGTTACCTGTAATTGACCTGATGATATTCCCTAACCCATTTATTAGACCTCGTTTATTTCTTTTATTAAACAGTTTTTGAATTTGTTGTGTTAGATCATTAAGAAAATAAGATAAAGCTTTACTTTGTTCTTCTAGCTGGTGTTTGTTTTCTATTTGTTTTATGACATTTATTGTGATATTATTTAATTTTGAATATTCTTTATATAGTGGAGTGATATTATAATTAAAATAGTGTATGATTTCTCCTTCTTTTATTTTACAATTACCGTTTCCAAATAATAGGAATCCATTGTTGTTAGAGATGTTTATTAGTTGACCGGTGGTAAAGACCCTGGAATCAGAATTTTATTTTATCTAACTTGAATTTCCGAATATGCCTTTTATTTTTTATTTCTACTGTTCCTAATATTGGGTTATAATTTTCTACAGTAACTCTTTTGAATATGGGTTTTTTATATTTGTGCATTAATCTATTATTTTGTTTAACATAGACTTTCTCCGGAATTATTAATGGTAGTTCGTTTTCTTTTGTTCTTTTTGCTTTATCTTTATTAATTAATTTATTTATTATTTTATTTGTTTCTGATTTATTAATAAAATAATCGTTTATTACTTCTTCTTCGGATTTTTGTTTTTGAAAATATTTATTTTGTTCATCCTGTCCGAAAATTATTTCACAAGGGGTCATTTTTGTTATTGAGTGTTTGGTGTTATTGTATGCTATTATTGCTTTATTTATGTTTGTTTGTAAATCTTTATTTGTGTTTGTTGAGTTTAATATCCGAAGATGTTCTATTAATACAGAGTGAAACCTTTCTACGGCATTTGACTTTGGGTTTGATATGCTGATTAAGTGTAATTTTATATCGTGATTATTACAATATTTTTTTACGAAAGCATTGTTAAATTCTAGTCCATGATCTGCGATGATTATATTTGGTTTTTTATTATTAACATTGTTTCTTTTCCAGTTTTATTGAAGGTAGGATGGATGAATCCAAATTTCGAAAATTGGTCAAATATAGTGATGAAATATTCTTTATTTAATGTGAGAAGATCTATATTTATTATTTTAAAAAGAGTTTTTGGTGTAGGGGTTAGATTGTCATTTAGTTGTATAGGGTGTCGATCATATTTGTTTTTTTTACATATTCTGCATTGATTAATAATATCTGTAATATCTTTAAGCATGTTGGGCCAGAAATATTTTTCTTTGAGTTCATTATAAGTTGCCATTATTCCTCGATGATTTAAATATCCGTTATGATTGTCAAAAATTATTTGAGTTTGTTTTTCCTCGTTCTCAACGTCTTCCACAAATTTGTTGCATTTTATTAAATTTATCGTATTTGATTCAAATTTGTTTTGAATTATTTCATTTAGGGTTTGTTCGTATTGTTTGGGAATTAATATCAAGTATTTGATTTTTGGCAATATATAATTTTTTAATGTTTCTAATAATTGTTCTTCCATTTTATCTATGTTAATATTTATTATAAATCTTTGTTTTTGATGGTTAAATATTTTTTTTATTTCTATTTCAAATGGTTTATTAGAAAAGTGAAATATGATTTGGTTTTTTGCTATATTTATTCTATTGTCTACAAATTTTATTCCGTTAATTGGGTTCTCATTCGAACTATGAATTGTGTTTCCGGATTCTGATTGATTCACGTCTATGCTTTGTTTTTCATCTCTGTTATTACCATAAATTGAGGCTACTGATTCATTTATTATTTGATCTAATTCGTCTGTTTCCAAACTATAATTTTGTAATTGTTCGTACAAATTTATTTGTATTTGAGTGTTATTAAATATTTGTTCTAAGATTTTTATTAATTCTGGTTTTTCTAATCTGTCATATCCATATGATAAATATGGAATATTAATTTCATATATATCGTTTTTTATTAAATAGTCTCGTAATTCAGTAAGTGTTTTCTTAAAGTATTTTCGGTTTACGTTTTCTAAATAAATATCTTTTGTAATTAGATGGAAAATTATTTTATTTTCTATATTTTGAATTATAATATTTTTATTGTTGTTATTTCTTTCACAATATTTTTTACTGTCATATTTTAAATCTATTTGTCTGGCAAGACCTTTAGAAAATTTGAAATCTTTTGATATGCAGTGTGCGAATATGTCAGAGTTAGTTACGTCTCCATATTTTTTTATGATTTTAAATGGTTCTCTTTGTCTTGATAAGAAATCTGCAATTTTGTTTGTTTTTCCTGGTAAATACTCGATGTCAAAATTGTATTCACCTAATTCTACTTTCCATCGCATAAGTTTTTGATTTGCGTTTTTCATTGAGAACAACCAAGTAAGGGGTTTGTGATCCGTGCGAATAGTGAATTTTCTGCCAAACAGATATGGTTTAAAATTATTTACAGACCAGATAATTGATTTTAATTCTTTTTTGACAGTGCTATAATTTTATTCTGCTGAATTGAATGTTTTTGATGCGTAGGCGATAGGTTTCTCTTGTCCGTTTATAACTTGTGAAATTACTGATCCCATTGCGTAATCAGAAGCGTCCGTGGTGAGAATAATTTTTTTTTGAAAATCCGGGAATTCTAATATTAGGGGGTTACTTATCAATTCTTTGGCAGTTGTAAATGAATTTTGATACTCTTTATTTGCAAGATCTATTTGTTTATTCTTTTTTAGGCATTCTGTAAAAGGTTTAGTGAGTTTTGCAAAATTTAGAATGAAGCGTCTATACCAAGAAAGTTTTCCGAGGAAAGATTTGATTTCTTTAACTGTTTTAGGGATCATTATTTTTTCAATTGCGTCAATTTTCTTTTTATTTGGTTTAAGTCATTCCTGAGATATTATAAATCCTAAATATTCGGTTTCGGTCTTCAAAAATTCGGATTTATCGATCTGTATTTTTAGATTTGCATCTTGTAACTTTTTAAATATTTTTTCAATGTTTTCTAAGTGTTCTTGTAATGTATTTCCAAATATCGTCCTCTGAAATGTTGCCGGTGCGTTGATTAACCCGAAAGGCATACGGACAAATTCGTAATGGCCCGAGGATGTCGAGAAAGCTGTTTTTTCCCTATCATTTTCATCTATTGGTATTTGGTGAAAACCCGAGTGCAAATCTAACGTGGTAAAGAATTTTGGTTTGCCAATGTGATCTAATAATGAGTCGATATTGGGTAAAGGAAATTTATCTTCAATTGTTTTTTGGTTTAGTTTGCGAAAGTCTATTACTAATCTTGTTTTGCGTTTGCCTGACGCATCACTCTTTTTTGGCACTATCCATATCGGTGAATTATATGGGCTTTTTGATTTTTGAATTACTTTAGTTTTTAATAAATTTTGAATATGTTCCTCAATATCTTTTTTGTATATTTGTGGGAGTCTATAATTTTTTTGGAAAACCGGTGAGTCGTCTGTTGTTCTGATTTTATGTGTAGTAGTGTTTGTGATGGATAGTTCTTCGTCGGGGTTTGGAAATAAATCTGAATATTTTTCTAATAAAGTTTTAATTTTTTCTTTTTGTTCGTAAGTGAGATGCTCGTGTCTAAATTGTATAAAAGAGTTATTTAATGTTTGTGAAGATAATAATTTAAATTTCTTATTTCCGAGTGTTATAATTTTATTTTTAAAGTCCATTAAAGCATTACAATGTTCTAATATTTTTACGCCAAATAACATATTACTTTCCTTATGAAATTCATGTATAAAGAATTCAAAAATTTTGCCTTGAATTTTTATTTCAACACAATTTTTACATTTTACTTTTCCTTGGGCTGTTTTGAAAGTAATTTGTTTCTCAATAATTTTTAAATTTCTTTGTTTAACAATGGCTGGAGAAATTAAATTTATATCGGAACCAGAATCAATTAATATTAGGTAATCGTTAAATCTTTTTAAAGGAATAGATTTTAATTTGGAAGTCATTACGTATTTTGTTCTAGTGTTTCTGGGCTTTCCTCTAAAAAAGAGTCTTCATCGATAATTTCTTCTTCGTATTCTTCAAAATTTTGTTGTTCAGGGTTGACATTTTCATTTTTGATTTCAGTATTAAAATTTTGTTTAATTGTTGAAGTTGTCATAGGCTGCGTATTCCGTGTTTGTAATGACATTGGTTGAGGTAGGTATTTGCGTGTTTCGTTACTATTTACTAAATTTTTTCTTGAGAACCGATTAGGAGCTGGAGTAGGTTGTTTGTAGATATTGACTGGTTTTGAAGGGAAATATTGCCCAGGAAATTGTCTGGGTGGAGGATTGAAAGTAAAATTTAAATTTTTTGAAGTGTTTGTAATTGGTTTGTTGTCGTTTCTTGTCATTGGGCTATTATGTAAAGAATTTGCGTAGCTAAATTCATTTTTTAATAATAAATCGCATTGCTCTAAGGTTGAAGGTTGTTTCACTATAAAACATCCTTTTATAATAGGCGGTAATAATGATATGAATTTGTTTACGATCGCTTTTTGGTTTTCTTGAACAATCGCGTTCTTTTGTTCTAAACTATAATCTTTTGCAAGTATTTTTGATTTATATATTTCAAATTTGTCTAACATTGCTTTCAGTGTGGCTTCTGTACTTTGCTTATATTTAGTTTCAAATAATTCTCCTAGTAATGTCTCGGCAGTTGTTCTGTCTGAGAAATTAGTAGTCAAGTAAATTTTTATTTCTTCCCATTTTGTGAATTTATTTTGTGAAACAATCTTTTTCGCATTGTTTATTAATCTATTTTTTATTAAATTAAAAGCGAACACTTTTTGTGCTGCTGTTATTGATAACGTATTTAGGATGATATATGTTTCATCCACGGTTTGAATAAAATTATTAAGGGTTGTTATGTCCCCTTCATATGTTGGGATCATTTCAATGTAACATTTAATGTCTTGTAAAGAAGTCATTTTGGTTTCGGTAAGATTAAGTCTTACTGGATTTCGTATAATTCTATTAATACTATTTTGAATAGTATTTACAAATTCTTCGTTATCGGAATCTGACATGAATTATTGTCTCGTGTTGGGACTTATATTCTTTATTACTAATAATTGTTAAAAGAGTGCCCTGTGGGTTATATAAGAAAATATTTTTTACTTACAATAGTAAACTTATGACTATCGTTTTCATTGCAAGGAGTTCTCTGATGGGGTACTCGAACTGCTTCTCGTAGACTCAGGGGTAGACGAGATGTGAAGTTCTTGAAGCTTGTAGTTTAGATTCTCGTGGTCGATCGTCGATCGGACAGCAAAGAAGGTCTGCGATGGGACGTATGAATAGTCCTCTGATGGGACGTATGAATAGTCCTCTGATGGGCACTGTTTAGCCGTGAGATAAAGTAATCTTTTCTCAGATGTGGAGTTGTTGATTAGCCAATTTGCGTATAGAAATACGCCAATTAGATGAGTAACTTTGATTTTGTTTATCTGTTACAAACTGATTGTTGGCTAATCCTACCGACTGCGCCAATTATATTATTCAACTTTTAAAAGTTTTTTTTAAAAAGTGTTTATTTCTGAGATACAACTATCTAGCTTGATTACAATATGAGAACTAGCCTGTCTACAGGGGTTACATTACATTTTATACTCATCTTGTGGAAAGTTTATAACTTATCTCTAAGTCAGCATTCTTATAGTAGTTACATTTTATAATTTATATATATATACCTTTTCCAAATATTAGGGCACTGTGTCAATTTGGGTCTAGTTCTGGTTTTAGTTTAACCGGAATGAGTGAAATATTTTCATACGAATAAATTTTCCCAATTTATAGTCGACTGTCGTATATATTCGATGTTTACTTATGAGAAATGAATAAGGTTAAGTATCTCCTTTTCTTTGTCTATTTATAGGTTATTCAAGCAAAATATAATCTAACAACATAATGATTCTTTGAATAATTAAATAAATAAAAACTAAAATTTTATTTTGTCTCAGAATTCGTTCTCCTAAAACAATCAGAAGACTGTCAGAAAATCAACATTGTTTTGTTAGTTTTCCCTAATATTGTTGATGAAATTGATTATAAAGTATTATTTAACTAATACTTTTCAATTATATTTATCATTGTAAATGTAATACGCTAACAACTAATTATACAAGATGAAAGAAAAAGACTGATTATAAAATAAATATGACGTGAAATTAGTAACAGTAACTTTTTGTGGACATATATATATATATATATATATATATATATATATATATATATATATATATAACAGTTTAAAATGTAAAATACATTCTATGAATTGAGACTCATATATACGTAACATTGATTAATTTCTTTTTTATTTGATTTCTTACAACAACCGAATAACTAATAGTAATCAAAATTTTGTTGCACCAATAGTATTATTTGATTATTACAAAGGCAATAATATTTAATTTTTTTATTATTGTGCAACACATTCCTTAAATATATAAAATGATTTCTTGGATTACAACAAATTGAATCATATTTTTTGTTGAATATCTCAACTTTTTTGATTGTAACAATAAATTGTAACGAAGCTTGAATGTTAATTCCAAATCATATAACAAAATCAACTGTTGTATGCTTTGTTATTTTCCAAGTTTATAGTTAGGGAGTAGCCAAGAGATGGGGTAAGTATTTTAGTATGTAAAAGAAAAACTCAATAGATGTCGTTACGGTCGCATTTCAATAATTATTTGGCATGTAAAGATTTTTTTACAGTGATAATACAACAAATTTACATAGGCTTACCAACTGAAGGAGTATGAGGAACTATCTAAATTAAAGTACACTAGTTAAAATTTTACAAATATTATACAGGAAAAAAAAATATGTTTTAGAAATTTTTTATTCTTTGGTTGGAAAAGATAATTTAAAACAATTTTTAATTTGAAATACAAAATTCAAAATTTCATGTGAATCATGCGAGAGCACACACGACAAAATAAAAGAAACTTTAAATAAAATATGTCTCATTTATTTTGATCAGGCGTGTAACGACAAAATTAAAAACAACAATTTTAGAGTTTTACTAAATGTAGATAATTTCCTAAAAATTGTTAATTAATTATTATTTTATACTTTTATTATATTATTGTTTTAAATATTTATATTTTTAAGATTATACATTTAGTGATAAGATTATTGTACATTTAGGTTTAAAATATTTGAAATATACATTTATATAATATAAATAATTTGAAGTTATTTTTTTCTTTTTCATATTCATTAAAAATGCAACCTAAATCAGCCTACTCCCATCCATAATTTTCGGATAAATACTTAGTTCGAGGAAGTAGCCATGAGAGGCGCTGTAATGATTGAAAAATATTTCTATGTTGGATTTGTCGGATCTTGTATGTGTATGATCTGTGCTACCAATAATTGCAGTTGATTATTGCAATGTCAATAACATTTTAATTTATTATTATTTTAGAAATAACCTCTATAAGTAATCAAATCATTTCTTTCATTAGGTACAATAAATTCAGTCATATTTCTCGTTGATTATTTCAACTATTTTGATTATAATAATTCTTTAGCTAAAAATAACCCTCAAATTAACTTATTGATGATTTCAAATCATGTATAAAAATCACTTGTTTTAATCAAAATACTGTTGTACCAATAATTACAGTTGATTACTGTAATGTCAATAATATTCTAAAATATTTTTATTGTGGAAATAAGTATTAACATGAATCAAATTATTTATTTCATTACAATAAATTAATCATATTTTTCGATGATTATTTTAAATATTATTATTGTAATCATTCTTTAGGTACAAAGAAAACACTAATATATATTTATATAAGACATGATGAGGTGAATATGATGAATACGATTAATGAAGTGTTCTCATCTTTGAACATTACGCAGGTAACAATACCTTGACAACGTTTCTATAGAAACGTGTATTACAGGTAAAATCTTCAAATATTTGCAGTAACAATTTAATTTTTTTTATTAAATTTGTCATTCACTCCCCCCAGAACCACGGAGGGTTTTAGACCTCGGGCCTGGAGTTCACACTCGCATTCACACCCCCAAAACCACGGAGGGTTTTAGACCTCGGGCCTGGAGTAGTCCACACTCGCATTCATTCCCCCCAGAACCACGGAGGGTTTTAGACCTCGGGCCGGGGTTGTCCTCACACGCATTCACACTCCCCAGAACCACGGAGGGTTTTAGACCTCGGGCCTGAGGTTGTCCACACACACATTCACACCCCTAAGCCGAAGTCGTCGGAAGTTACCACTCGCAGGTATACCCGCTCACGGTACCTCCGCCGCTTGGCTTCGCGCTCTTTTTCCCTCTCAACCCTATAACGAACCCATGCCGCCAACCCCCCTAGTATAGCAACGCCAACGGACGCGTACACAAGTGGACGTACGAACGACATGGCAAAAAGTGAATTGAAATATTTCACTGTTCCCAAGGAAACTTCACAATAATAACATTTTTATTTTTATAGTAAAAACCATTTTTATGTAGTATTGTTACTGTTGCTAAGTTATTAAAAAAAAATCTCTATTGTTGAATACAAAAATATAGGATCTGCACTTATTTAATAACATATAAACTTATTACAGGATTTAAAACATATAATAGAGCTAATATTACCGAAAAAAATCAAAATAAATTGTATTTATTGAATCTTTCTGTATTAATCTTATAAATATCTTTTTCTTTGCGTTTTTTATGTAATATAATTACTAGCGAAAGCTCAGCTATGCTTCTTATTTTAGTAAAGACACATGAATTACTACTTGGTGCTTTATTAGAAACGATGGAAACTTAAAAAGTTAATAACTTGATTAGAATCGTACCTGAAATTATATATATTTAAAATAATAGAAAACAGAATTTGCTTTGTTCATATTGATCTTAAATTTGATTTTAATATTAAAGCATGTGAACTAGGTGCACTATTTCACAGTATTAGGTACATCATTTGTGTTAAGTGAAATATTCTTACTCTTGTAATGTTGCCGAAAGTCACTGTTACTTTTATGTTTTACGTTCGTATTCTAGTTATCTTTGTTTATTTCTGTAGCAACTATTTGCTCATTACATTAATTTCAATAAGATTCTACATTCAATTTGTGTTTCATATTTCCGGTAAAGTGCAAATTATATATATATATATATATATATATATATATATATATATATATATATATATACATAGATTTAATTGACGAAGCTGTAGGTTCTCGGTGAAACATCATGAAAAAATTGAATAATAAAACACTCGCTGTTATTTCACAAAAATAAAAGTTGAAACTTTATTGCAATTTCGGCGATAAGGCCATCATCAGAAGTATACATATACAGAAAAATCAGCTATTTATACTAATACTAAAATACAATAAAAGAAGGGGAAAATACATTGGCTTGAATTATTTATGATTTTCCGAGATTAACATTCCTAGAAACGGAGCATCTATTAAGTCCAACTGCTCATTCATAAGGTTAATCCCATTATTAAGGGCTTTCTTTATTTCAAATGCTTCTAGGAATATTAATCTCCGTCCATTCATATCGAAGTGAAAAATTTCCAAATCTGTTTTGTCTAACGTATGATTATTCTCAATCAAATGTTTGGCTACATTGGAGTTTACATTGTTGTTTTTAAATTTGGCTATATGTTCCTTAAATCTAATGTTAAAATTACGTCTAGTTTGACCAATATACTTGAAATTACAGTCTTTGCAATTTATTTGGTAGATTCCTGATTTATCGAGGGGATCTTTACAAACAATCTTATTATTTACCAACACATTTTTTAAAATAAACGTGTTATATAAAGCTGGAGTTATATTTAAATTTTTCAGATCATTTGAAACTCTATTTGTTATTTTTTCAATGTATTTCATTTTTTTATAAATGGGTTTTTCAGAATCTATATCTTGATTAATGTAAAATTGTTTATAAAGAATTTTCCTCTGTTTTTTTAATAACAATTTATGTACAATGTTTTTTTCGTAACCATTATTTTCTGCAATCATCATGATGATGTCTAATTCTTCATTAAAATTTTTTTCATCTAAAGGAATTGTTACTAATCTATTTAATAAGCTATGAAAAGCGGCCATTTTTGTATTATGAGGGTGATTGGAAGTAAATGGGATAATTGTATCGGTATATGTGGGTTTTCGAAAAATTTTAAAATTTAATCTTTTATTAAATTGGTGATCTATGGTTAGATCTAAAAAATTTATCGTTTTGCTATTTTCTATCTCTAAAGTAAACTTTATTGTAGTATCCATAGAATTTAACAAATTTAAAAAAGATTCTAATTGTCTAGCAGTACCTTTAAAGAGGCATAGTATGTCATCCACATAACGATACCAGAAAATAATGTTCTTTGTACAGAAGTTTTTAAATAAATTTTGTTCAAATGCATCCATAAATAGTTCTGCTAATAAGGGGGAAAGAGGTGAACCCATCGGCAATCCATCCTTTTGTATAAAATAATTGTTGTTGAAAAAGAAATAATTTTGTTCGAGACAAAGGTTTAATAAAATTAAAAGTTCTTTAGCTATGTCAGGATTAACTGTTTTGGGTATATATTCTTTAAATATGTCTATCAATTTAGGAATTGGAATGGATGTAAAAAGACTAGTGACATCGAACGAAACTAATTTAGAATTATCACGTATTGGAATATCTTTAATAAGATTGACCAATTCAAGGCTGTTTTTTACACTATGTTTCGGTTTAAAATCTAAAATAGTTGGAATTAATTTATTTAAATAACTACATAATTGATGAGTAGGAGCTTGTGTATATGAAACTACCGGTCTTATAGGGATATTTTGCTTATGTAATTTGGGTAAGCCATATAATATGGGTGCTGATGGGTTCATGTTAATTAATTTAAAATGTTCTTGTTTGGGAATTAAATTGACACATTGTTTTAACGAATTTCTTAATTTTTGTTGAAATTTGTTTGTTGGGTCCTCCAGGACTAAACTTACATTACTACTTTCAATGAAATTGTTTACTTTATATATATATACCGTACCTGAAATTATATATATATTTAAAATAATAGAAAACAGAATTTGCTTTGTTCATATTGATCTTGAATTTGATTTTAATATTAAAGCATGTGAACTAGGTGCACTATTTCACAGTATTAGGTACATCATTTGTGTTAAGTGAAATATTCTTACTCTTGTAATGTTGCCGAAAGTCACTGTTACTTTTATGTTTTACGTTCGTATTCTAGTTATCTTTGTTTATTTCTGTAGCAACTATTTGCTCATTACATTAATTTCAATAAGATTCTACATTCAATTTGTGTTTCATATTTCCGGTAAAGTGCAAATTATATATATATATATATATATATATATATATATATATATATATATATATATATATATATATATACCTTTTCCAAAATTAGGGCACTGTGTCAATTTGGGTCTAATTCTGGTTTTAGTTTAACCGGAATGAGTGAAATATTTTCATACGATTAAATTTTCCCAATTTATAGTCGACTGTCGTATATATTCGATGTTTACTTATGAGAAATGTATAAGGTTAAGTATCTCCTTTTCTTTGTCTATTTATAGATTATTCAAGCAAAATATAATCTAACAACATAATGATTCTTTGAATAATTAAATAAATAAAAACTAAAATTTTATTTTGTCTCAGAATTCGTTCTCCTAAAACAATCAGAAGACTGTCAGAAAATCAACATTGTTTTGTTAGTTTTCCCTAATATTGTTGATGAAATTGATTATAAAGTATTATTTAACTTTTTAAAAAATACTTTTCAATTATATTTATCATTGTAAATGTAATACGCTAACAACTAATTATACAAGATGAAAGAAAAAGACTGATTATAAAATAAATATGACGTGAAATTAGTAACAGTAACTTTTTGTGGACATATATATATATATATATATATATATATATATATATATATATATATATATATATAACAGTTTAAAATGTAAAATACATTCTATGAATTGAGACTCATATATACGTAACATTGATTAATTTCTTTTTTATTTGATTTCTTACAACAACCGAATAACTAATAGTAATCAAAATTTTGTTGCACCAATAGTATTATTTGATTATTACAAAGGCAATAATATTTAATTTTTTTATTATTGTGCAACACATTCCTTAAATATATAAAATGATTTCTTGGATTACAACAAATTGAATCATATTTTTTGTTGAATATCTCAACTTTTTTGATTGTAACAATAAATTGTAACGAAGCTTGAATGTTAATTCCAAATCATATAACAAAATCAACTGTTGTATGCTTTGTTATTTTCCAAGTTTATAGTTAGGGAGTAGCCAAGAGATGGGGTAAGTATTTTAGTATGTAAAAGAAAAACTCAATAGATGTCGTTACGGTCGCATTTCAATAATTATTTGGCATGTAAAGATTTTTTTACAGTGATATTACAACAAATTTACATAGGCTTACCAACTGAAGGAGTATGGGGAACTATCTAAATTAAAGTACACTAGTTAAAATTTTACAAATATTATACAGGAAAAAAAAATATGTTTTAGAAATTTTTTATTCTTTGGTTGGAAAAGATAATTTAAAACAATTTTTAATTTGAAATACAAAATTCAAAATTTCATGTGAATCATGCGAGAGCACACACGACAAAATAAAAGAAACTTTAAATAAAATATGTCTCATTTATTTTGATCAGGCGTGTAACGACAAAATTAAAAACAACAATTTTAGAGTTTTACTAAATGTAGATAATTTCCTAAAAATTGTTAATTAATTATTATTTTATACTTTTATTATATTATTGTTTTAAATATTTATATTTTTAAGATTATACATTTAGTGATAAGATTATTGTACATTTAGGTTTAAAATATTTGAAATATACATTTATATAATATAAATAATATGAAGTTATTTTTTTCTTTTTCATATTCATTAAAAATGCAACCTAAATCAGCCTACTCCCATCCATAATTTTCGGATAAATACTTAGTTCGAGGATGTAGCCATGAGAGGCGCTGTAATGATTGAAAAATATTTCTATGTTGGATTTGTCGGATCTTGTATGTGTATGATCTGTGCTACCAATAAAGGGGTTTTCCAAATTTTTTTCATTTTTTAATATGTTATTCTATGCATAAAAATATTAGATCCGTATTTTTTCTTTTCGCCGAAAGGTTTCAAACACGCCAGAAATAAATTTTTAAAGATCCAATAAATTACACCCTAGAAAATCAGCCGTGCGTGTGACGTCACAGGCACTGAGAAATAGCTAAGAACATCATTCGTAGGTCTGAGTCAGAGGCGTGGCGCGTTCGAGCAAGAGCCAATAGGCTGACGCGAATGCTTTCTTCGTCACAACAAGGCTGATACTGAATTTTACGTACTCGATTTAAATGCATTACAATTTCATTTTGATATTATGGTATTAAAAATCAGAAAAATAATGATTATATTCACTTTAATATTACTTATCTATGGTAAACAATGATATCCAATAAGAATTTCTTTAAAAGCCGTAGGCTTGGAATACCCCATTGCAGTTGATTATTGCAATGTCAATAACATTTTAATTTATTATTATTTTAGATATAACCTCTATAAGTAATCAAATCATTTCTTTAATTAGGTACAATAAATTTAGTCACATTTCTCGTTAAATATTTCAACTATTTTGATTATAATAATTCTTTAGCTAAAAATAATCCTCAAATTAACTTATTGATGATTTCAAATCATGTATAAAAATCACTTGTTTTAATCAAAATACTGTTGTACCAATAATTACAGTTGATTATTGTAATGTCAATAATATTCTAAAATATTTTTATTGTGGAAATAAGTATTAACATGAATCAAATTATTTATTTCATTACAATAAATTAATCATATTTTTCAATGATTATTTTAAATATTATTATTGTAATCATTCTTTAGGTACAAAGAAAACACTAATATATATTTAAATAAGACATGATGAGGTGAATATGATCAGGCCTGGAGTAGTCCACACTCGCATTCATTCCCCCCAGAACCACGGAGGGTTTTAGACCTCGGGCCGGGGTTGTCCTCACACGCATTCACACTCCCCAGAACCACGGAGGGTTTTAGACCTCGGGCCTGAGGTTGTCCACACACACATTCACACCCCCAAGCCGAAGTCGTCGGAAGTTACCACTCGCAGGTATACCCGCTCACGGTACCTCCGCCGCTTGGCTTCGCGCTCTTTTTCCCTCTCAACCCTATAACGAACCCATGCCGCCAACCCCCCTAGTATAGCAACGCCAACGGACGCGTACACAAGTGGACGTACGAACGACATGGCAAAAAGTGAATTGAAATATTTCACTGTTCCCAAGGAAACTTCACAATAATAACATTTTTATTTTTATAGTAAAAACCATTTTTATGTAGTATTGTTACTGTTGCTAAGTTATTAAAAAAAAATCTCTATTGTTGAATACAAAAATATAGGATCTGCACTTATTTAATAACATATAAACTTATTACAGGATTTAAAATATATAATAGAGCTAATATTACCGAAAAAAATCAAAATAAATTGTATTTATTGAATCTTTCTGTATTAATCTTATAAATATCTTTTTCTTTGCGTTTTTTATGTAATATAATTACTAGCGAAAGCTCAGCTATGCTTCTTATTTTAGTAAAGACACATGAATTACTACTTGGTGCTTTATTAGAAACGATGGAAACTTAAAAAGTTAATAACTTGATTAGAATCGTACCTGAAATTATATATATTTAAAATAATAGAAAACAGAATTTGCTTTGTTCATATTGATCTTGAATTTGATTTTAATATTGAAGCATGTGAACTAGGTGCACTATTTCACAGTATTAGGTACATCATTTGTGTTAAGTGAAATATTCTTACTCTTGTAAGGTTGCCGAAAGTCACTGTTACTTTTATGTTTTACGTTCGTATTCTAGTTATCTTTGTTTATTTCTGTAGCAACTATTTGCTCATTACATTAATTTCAATAAGATTCTACATTCAATTTGTGTTTCATATTTCCAGTAAAGTGCAAATTATATATATGTACCTTTTCCAAATATTAGGGCACTGTGTTAAGTACAGTGGCGGCTCGTCCAGGGTGGCAGAGTGGGCAGTGCCCCCTCAAATTAAAATAAAACATTTTTTCTATTTCACCTGAATATATTTTTATTATTAATTATTATAACAATATAAACTTCATCTTATAGTACTTAACATTTAACAATGTACTATGTTAGTGGTCTATTTAAATAGAAATTAGCGCGGCGCCGCTGTGCAACACAATATTATATGCATCAAATTCGACTAGCGGGGGCACGCATCCGCCAGACGAAACTTGTATGGTATACTATTGAACGATACGTTCCAAACTCAAATGGGAACAAGATGACTGTACAAGTGAGACAGCGCTATGTACGTGAGTGATTTCGTGCAATTCATGTGCGACTGGGCTCGTATACAGCGGTTGTCAGCCCCCTCGCCATCTCGAACGGTGTCGTACTTGTATGACTCAAAATTCTTCAAATAAATTCTATAATATGAATGATAAATAAAGAGATGCACAGATTTAATTTGTTTATAATAAAATAATAATTTAAAGTAAATATTCAGAAAAATTGATAAAGCAAAAATAATGCGTATTGTGATTAAAAAACTTATTTAAGAATAAAAATAAATATGTATATGTAAAACATCATTGAAGAGTTTTTAAATATTATTAATATTTTAATTTTGAAACAAATGCTTTGCTTATTTTTAAAGTTTGTAAATTTATCATAGAAATAATACAAATAGCCGAGTGTTGAACCAGAGGAGGCATGCATACTCTGAGATTCGGAAACAATCGGACGTGATCGGTGAAATATACTCATTGCATGTTATATTTCTAAAATCACCAGATCCTCAGTCGTGTATAAATTGTATCTGTAAGCGTGTAAGATATGATTAAACATTTACGAAAATCTCCAGATTTTCTTTATAAAATAATTGATCATTTTGCTAAAACTAAAGACAGAAGAATTGATATAATATATAAACAACTGTAATTAACAATTAGTGTATTCTGCTTCTAGCTCATTAGAATGTTTTAGTTCATGGGATAAGAATTTATTTTTAGTTATTCTTAACCGAATAGAAATGATATTTGTTTTCTTTTTATTTATATTATATTTCAAATTTATTCTAGTACCTATATTATTTTTAATTTGTTTTTTTGCTTTCTTCATTACCCCTACCCACTTTTTTTTACTATCATTGACCTTTCCGTTGGGTTGTGCTGAACATTGATACCTATTAATATTTATTATTAATAATATTAAAATTATTTGTGACGAAATCGGAGTTCTAAACATCGTTTCATGACCACGTTTTTCTCACCAAAATCTTTGACACTAACAAAATAATTTGCCCCCTCGCTCAAAAATACCACGAGCCGCCACTGGTTAAGTATCTCCTTTTCTTTGTCTATTTATAGATTATTCAAGCAAAATATAATCTAACAACATATTGATTCTTTGAATAATTAAATAAATAAAAACTAAAATTTTATTTTGTCTCAGAATTCGTTCTCCTAAAACAATCAGAAGACTGTCAGAAAATCAACATTGTTTTGTTAGTTTACCCTAATATTGTTGATGAAATTGATTATAAAGTATTATTTAACTTTGTAAAAAATACTTTTCAATTATATTTATCATTGTAAATGTAATACGCTAACTACTAATTATACAAGATGAAAGAAAAAGACTGATTATAAAATAAATATGACGTGAAATTAGTAACAGTAACTTTTTGTGGACTTATATTTATATATATATATATATATATATATATATATATATATATATATATATATATAACAGTTTAAAATGTAAAATACATTCTATGAATTGAGACTCATATATACGTAACATTGATTAATTTCTTTTTTATTTGATTTCTTACAACAACCGAATAACTAATAGTAATCAAAATTTTGTTGCACCAATAGTATTATTTGATTATTACAAAGGCAATAATCTTTATTTTTTTTATTATTGTGCAACACATTCCTTAAATATATAAAATGATTTCTTGGATTACAACAAATTGAATCATATTTTTTGTTGAATATCTCAACTTTTTTGATTGTAACAATAAATTGTAACGAAGCTTGAATGTTAATTCCAAATCATATAACAAAATCAACTGTAGTATGCTTTGTTATTTTCCAAGTTTATAGTTAGGGAGTAGCCAAGAGATGGGGTAAGTATTTTAGGATGTAAAAGAAAAACTCAATAGATGTCGTTACGGTCGCATTTCAATAATTATTTGGCATGTAAAGATTTTTTTACAGTGATATTACAACAAATTTACATAGGCTTACCAAAATGAAGGAGTATGGGGAACTATCTAAATTAAAGTACACTAGTTAAAATTTTACTAATATTATACAGGAAAAAAAATATGTTTTAGAAATTTTTTATTCTTTGGTTGGAAAAGATAATTTAAAACAATTTTTAATTTGAAATACAAAATTCAAAATTTCATGTGAATCATGCGAGAGCACACACGACAAAATAAAAGAAACTTTAAATAAAATATGTCTCATTTATTTTGATCAGGCGTGTAACGACAAAATTAAAAACAACAATTTTAAAGTTTTACTAAATGTAGATAATTTCCTAAAAATTGTTAATTAATTATTTTTTTTTTTTTTGTGTTAGAGGCATCGGCTGCTAAGGCCATTAGCCTAATCTGATATATATTATTATTGAAAAAGAATAAAATGACAGCACAACATGTTAAAAATATCACCGTTTATTGCCCGTCGGCAGTCAAATGTTAAAAAGAATTAAAAAAGACGTTCACAAAATAAATTAACATGTAGAATAAATAAATAAATAGATAAAAATCGCTGTCTCAAAGTCCTCATATTTTGCTGTACAGGTCGCAGGCTTTAAGGAAGTTAATGACCTCCTTAATCTTCCCATGATCTGTCAGCATTAGACGCAAGTCATCACTAAGGTGAAATAATTGTCTCACCGGTTGTAAAGCGACACATGTCATAAGTACATGCGGTATAGTCAACGGGACCTGACAGTCCTCGCAGAAGGGCTGAGGTTCCCGTGCAAGCCTGTACCGATGTGTAAGGCCTGTATGGCCTAGACGCAACCGGTGGACTTTCACTTGGTCCTGTCTGCTAAGATCATGGGGAAGACTCGTGTGTCCGATTACAGGTTTGACTCGGCGAAGGTGGTTATCCACCCTGTCCCAGTCCTGTTGCCACAACTGGGACAATCTCCGGTACACTGCATTTTTCGCATCGGTATACTTGATGGCCGGTACCTCTACTGTGTCTCTTTCAGCGGCTTGACGTGCCGCTTCATCGGCTAGTTCATTCCCTCTGATTCCTACGTGGCTCGGAATCCACATGAACCGAACCCGTTTACCCATGTCAGACAGATGCTTTATCCTGGATAAAATCATCTGAATGACAGGGTCTGATGTGGAGTGGTCGGTGATAGCGTGTAGAACGCTGAGGGAATCACTAGCGATGATGTAGTGCAGCTGAGTGTAATCGAGATCACAGTAGAGCAATGCTTGCCATATGGCATAAGCCTCGGTAGTGTATACCGATGCATCACAATGCAGCGACCAAGAGTGGGCAACATCGTTAACGACTAGAGCCGAGCCAGAACCTTCATTAGTTTTTGACCCGTCCGTGAAAATAACCTTCACTTCCGGGTACGTACTAATGATTTCGAGAAACTTCTGAGTTATCAATACCGGTGGGCAGGAGTGCTTGTCATACTGGAGAAGATCCAGTATGACTTCGGCCGGGGGAATCAGCCATGGAGGGGTTTCTAAAAACCCTATGCCCATGACCTGCGGCAAGAGGTAATTGATGTCACTCAGAAGTTCTCTAGACCGGACACATAATGGTCTTGTCAAAGTCTGCGACCTGATGTTCTCCTTGAACAGGATCGTGGAGTTCTTATGGTTGTATTGAGCTCTCATCTTGCATACGTATGCAGCGATGAGTTTCATACGCCTCGTACGAAGAGGTGCTAGTCCGGATTCACAGCAAAGACTTGCCGTAGGTGTCGACGGAAAGGCACCGATACAATATCGTATACCTGCGTGGTGAACCGGATCTAGCAACCTCAGGGAACTCTTCGCAGCGGACGCATAAACAATACAACCATAATCGATCCGGGAGAGTACTAGGGCCTGATACACTCGCAGGAGTGTTTGAGGTTCAGCACCCCACCTAGTACCAGCGAGGACTTTGAGACAATTCAGCGATTGCGAGCATTTGGCTTTCAGTTCCATTAGGTAAGGTTTCCAGGTTAGTTTCGGGTCAAACGTAAGACCAAGAAATCTAACCCTGTCCCTACACCTAATGTTCTCGTCTCGAAGATATAACATGGGGCCATAATGAGGACGATTCAATCTGCAAAAGTGCATGCATTGCGTCTTTCCTTGGGAAAACTTAAATCCGGTACCTACAGCGTTTTGGTCAATCTGATTGATTGCTGCTTGCAATGTACGGTTGATGTCTCTCATTTTCTCTGAACGACAGAAAACGGTGAGATCATCAACGTACATGCAGATACCAACAGTGTTGCTGAGGCCGGATATAAGGTCGTTGACCGCAATGATGAACAACGTGACACTCAGAGTAGAGCCTTGTGGTACGCCGTTCTCCAGGGACCTGCTGGAGGATAGGCCGTTACCGACTCTAACTCTGAATGTCCGGTCATTAAGGAAAGCGCGAATGAACAGGGGTAGATTACCCCTGAAACCCCAACTATGCAACTTTTGCAGAATATGGTACCGCCATGTCATATCGTAGGCCTTTTCGAGATCGAAAAAGACTGCTACCAAATGCTCGCGATTTTTAAAAGCCTTGTGTATTTCATGTTCTAGGTACACTAGTTGGTCGGTGGTGGATCGGTATTTCCGAAAACCGGCTTGGTGCTCGCTCAACAGACCTCGGGTCTCGAGACACCAAACCAACCGGTTGGTTACCATCCGTTCCAACAGTTTCCCTATACATGATGTTAGGCTTATAGGCCTGTAACTGGAAGCCGAGAGAGGGTCTTTCCCTACCTTTGGAATGGGAACAATAATTGCTTCCTTCCATACGGTAGGGTAGTTTCCCTCGAGCCATAGCGTGTTAAATACGGAAAGCAAGGAGGTTTTGAACGCCGGAGTGAGGTGTTTAAGCATCTCGTTGGAGATATTATCCTGTCCCGGGGATGAAGACGATGCATGAGCAATTGCAGAGTTAAGTTCGCCCATGGTGAAAGGGTCATTGTATGGAAGTGATTGTTGGACTTCTGGAGTGAAGTCCAACTGCACTTCCCTTCCATTTTTGCCCAGTAGGAACTGCGGATCGTAGTTTTGAGAGCTACTAGTGCTCTCAAACTGATCCGCCAATAACTCTGCAATTACGTTAACGTCGCTCGTTATCGTTTCTTCATCCCGTTTCAGGTGGGTCAACGGGGGTGAATAACCCCTACCCGAGATGCTTTTCACCCTTGCCCAACACTCCTGAGTGGTTGTCTCTGACGAAATGCCAGAGACATATGCGTTCCAGGAGGCTCTCTTGCTTTCCAGTATTTGCTTACGGGCTAATGCCCTGGCTCTTTTGAAGGCTATTAAATTAGCCTCAGACGGTGTTTTCTTGAATCTATTAAAAGCAGCTTTCTTGGCCCGTACAAGACCTTGAACCTCCGGGTTCCACCAGGGTAGTCTACGTTTGTAGATACCCGGTTTGGTGGAAGGTATAGCCGTGTCTGCTGCTTTTAATAGATTGCTTGATAGATCCATTATGGATAATTGAACATCCTCCGTAGGGTCTGGTGTTACTAAAGCCGCTTCAAACTCTGGCCAATTCGCTTTGGCAAAGAGCCACTTGGCTCGACGAACCTGGTTGGTAGTGATGGTGTCCGTAGTGATCACTATAGGAAAGTGATCACTACCGTGCAGGTCGTCAAGTGCTCGCCAAGAGAATCTACTCGCTAGTCTCGGAGATACCATGGTCAGGTCGATACGGGAGAAATCCCTCGACCGCGCGTTAAAGTAGGTGGGTGAACCATCATTCATTAGAACAAGATCCGTGGATTGTAAGAGGTCTTCGATAATGAGCCCACGTGGATCTCTGTGATCAGAGCCCCAGAGCTCATTGTGGGCATTGAAATCTCCAAGTAGTACAAACGGGGTGGGCAATTGTCCTATGACATGACGAATGTCATGTAGGTCCCAGCCTGCCTCTGGTAGGTAGATGTTACACACCGTGAGGACAGTTGGGACGGACATTCGGATTGCAACTACTTGGAGATCAGTATCGACACGGACTTGCTCGAAGATTGCATCTTGTCTTAGAATGATGGCTACTCCACCTCGAACCCTGACGTTGGGTTCCATGTCTCTCCGGACTATTGAGTAGTTCTTCAGCGAATATGCTTGCCCAGGTTTGAAGTGAGTTTCCTGAAGACACGTACATAACGGGTTGAACTCCGTTAGTAGCATCTTCAGTTGGCAATAGTGGTACACACAGCCCTTGATGTTCCACTGGAGTATATTATCCATAAAAGTGTGGAAAAAATGGATCTATACACCGTCTTTCGGCTTCCTCGGCTTCCCTAGAGGCCAACCTTTGCCTCTTTTCTTCACTTGTTGTGAAGAATTTTGTGAGGAGGCGGAGTATACTGAGGAATCCTCAGAAGAGGATTCTCCTCCCTCCCCACGTTTTCGTTTTTCCGACACCTCAGAGGGTGTCGGACTGGTTGCTCTTCTCGGAAGAGCGCGTGGTGCACGCGTTTCCGGTTGAGCAAAGCTATCTTTGCTCACAAAGATTGTTTTTAGAGCAGCTACCAATTGTGGTAGTAGCTCTTTAACAATCGCGGAAGTTTCAGCTGGAGTTTTCTGAGTCGAGGTCACGGCAGATGCATACGATACTCCCGGATTGGGAGTGCGAACGACTACTTTATTCCTAGCCTCAAAGTAGGATATGTTCTCACGGGTCTTAAGTTCCTGGATGGCAGCTTCTTGCTTGTAAATGGGGCAGTTTCGGGAACGGGCTGAGTGGTTACCTTTACAGTTAACACACTGTAAAGGTTCCTCACAGCCTTTGCCCTCGTGCATTTCCTTTCCGCAGATGCAAACCTGAGGGTTAGTGCATCTGGCGGAAGTGTGACCGAAACGCTGGCATCTAAAGCACCTCATTGGTGCCGGTATGAACATCCTCACTTTGAGGGAATAAAATGCTACCCTCACGCTAGCCGGTAGTTTAGGGGTATTGAAGGTGAGAATGTGGTTTGGTGTGTCCACCAGCTCTCCATTCTCACGCTTCTTCATCCGCCTGACCTCAACAACTCCCTGGTCCCTCATCTCCTCTCTTATCTCCTCAGGGGAGCAATTAAGAAGATCTCGGCAATATACAATCCCTCTTGAGGTATTCATTGTTCTATGACTAACTACGTCAATAGAGAACTCCCCCAGTTTTTTAAGCCTTAGTAGCCGTTCAGCTTGCGCTATTGACGTAGTCTCTACGAACAGGCCATCCTTAGTCTTTCGGGCTGCCTTGACAGTGCCGACTACACCATACAGAAGTTTGTGCAACACAAAAGGACTTATTTTATCAAAATTTCCCTCTAAGTTTTTAATCACCAGGAACCGGGGTACAGGGCCCACCTTTTCTTGGCTTACAACACTGACACCGCTAACCGGTGTACTCTCCTGCGGTTTCGGAGAACCGCTTGAATTCCCAGACTGGGAAGCTACATTTTTTTGCGGGGTTTTGTCCCCGGGGGTTTTTACCGTCCCACCAGACGGGCCTTTTTTGTCGGCTGGCTTGCCGGGTGTTGTTTTACATTTGTCCTCCCCTTTGTTCATGTTTAATGGCGGTTTGTCCAGCGCATCGTGTGAGAAGGAGCGGGCCGGTAAGTTGGGAACGGGTATACCCTTGGACGCATCCTACCCCAGTTCCCCGGGGCCCAACCTAAACCGTTTAACCGACCCCGGAATACACAGACGGGTCGGACTCGCTCGGGGCAGTAGAGGTTCCGACACCTCTACCAATCTCACACTTCCTGATCAGGGCCCGAAGTGGCTGGCTCCTGACTCCTGTAGCTTCGACGCGTCGGCAGAGCAAGCTCACATCAGCCCTTCCTCTCTGACGCCGCGGGAGGACTCCCGCACCAACCAGCCCTTTCGGCATCAGAGCACCCGGGCACTCCCAGCGCCTCTACTACAGGAGCCGATCAACGTAATCCAAAGTCATAGCAAGTGTCAAAATCCAAATGGGTCCGGGACCCGTTAGTTCCCCCTCTGCTGGCAACAGAGGGGTACTAAGCCCCCCCACCACGAAGAGGTGGGTCCACGGGGGGGTTTAATTAATTATTATTTTATACTTTTATTATATTATTGTTGTAAATATTTATATTTTTAAGATTATACATTTAGTGATAAGATTATTGTACATTTAGGTTTAAAATATTTGAAATATACATTTATATAATATAAATAATTTGAAGTTATTTTTTTCTTTTTCATATTCATTAAAAATGCAACCTAAATCAGCCTACTCCCATCCATAATTTTCGGATAAATACTTAGTTCGAGGAAGTAGCCATGAGAGGCGCTGTAATGATTGAAAAATATTTCTATGTTGGATTTGTCGGATCTTGTATGTGTATGATCTGTGCTACCAATAATTGCAGTTGATTATTGCAATGTCAATAACATTTTAATTTATTATTATTTTAGAATTAACCTCTATAAGTAATCAAATCATTTCTTTCATTAGGTACAATAAATTCAGTCATATTTCTCGTTGATTATTTCAACTATTTTGATTATAATAATTCTTTAGCTAAAAATAACCCTCAAATTAACTTATTGATGATTCCAAATCATGTATAAAAATCACTTGTTTTAATCAAAATACTGTTGTACCAATAATTACAGTTGATTATTGTAATGTCAATAATATTCTAAAATATTTTTATTGTGGAAATAAGTATTAACATGAATCAAATTATTTCTTTCATTACAATAAATTAATCATATTTTTCGATGATTATTTTAAATATTATTATTGTAATCATTCTTTAGGTACAAAGAAAACACTAATATATATTTATATAAGACATGATGAGGTGAATATGATGAATACGATTAATGAAGTGTTCTCATCTTTGAACATTACGCAGGTAACAATACCTTGACAACGTTTCTATAGAAACGTGTATTACAGGTAAAATCTTCAAATATTTGCAGTAACAATTTAATTTTTTTTATTAAATTTGTCATTCACACCCCCCAGAACCACGGAGGGTTTTAGACCTCGGGCCTGGAGTTCACACTCGCATTCACACCCCCAAAACCACGGAGGGTTTTAGACCTCGGGCCTGGAGTAGTCCACACTCGCATTCATTCCCCCCAGAACCACGGAGGGTTTTAGACCTCGGGCCGGGGTTGTCCTCACACGCATTCACACTCCCCAGAACCACGGAGGGTTTTAGACCTCGGGCCTGAGGTTGTCCACACACACATTCACACCCCCAAGCCGAAGTCGTCGGAAGTTACCACTCGCAGGTATACCCGCTCACGGTACCTCCGCCGCTTGGCTTCGCGCTCTTTTTCCCTCTCAACCCTATAACGAACCCATGCCGCCAACCCCCCTAGTATAGCAACGCCAACGGACGCGTACACAAGTGGACGTACGAACGACATGGCAAAAAGTGAATTGAAATATTTCACTGTTCCCAAGGAAACTTCACAATAATAACATTTTTATTTTTATAGTAAAAACCATTTTTATGTAGTATTGTTACTGTTGCTAAGTTATTAAAAAAAAATCTCTATTGTTGAATACAAAAATATAGGATCTGCACTTATTTAATAACATATAAACTTATTACAGGATTTAAAATATATAATAGAGCTAATATTACCGAAAAAAATCAAAATAAATTGTATTTATTGAATCTTTCTGTATTAATCTTATAAATATCTTTTTCTTTGCGTTTTTTATGTAATATAATTACTAGCGAAAGCTCAGCTATGCTTCTTATTTTAGTAAAGACACATGAATTACTACTTGGTGCTTTATTAGAAACGATGGAAACTTAAAAAGTTAATAACTTGATTAGAATCGTACCTGAAATTATATATATTTAAAATAATAGAAAACAGAATTTGCTTTGTTCATATTGATTTTGAATTTGATTTTAATATTAAAGCATGTGAACTAGGTGCACTATTTCACAGTATTAGGTACATCATTTGTGTTAAGTGAAATATTCTTACTCTTGTAATGTTGCCGAAAGTCACTGTTACTTTTATGTTTTACGTTCGTATTCTAGTTATCTTTGTTTATTTCTGTAGCAACTATTTGCTCATTACATTAATTTCAATAAGATTCTACATTCAATTTGTGTTTCATATTTCCGGTAAAGTGCAAATTATATATATGTACCTTTTCCAAATATTAGGGCACTGTGTCAATTTGGGTCTAGTTCTGGTTTTAGTTTAACCGGAATGAGTGAAATATTTTCATACGATTAAATTTTCCCAATTTATAGTCGACTGTCGTATATATTCGATGTTTACTTATGAGAAATGAATAAGGTTAAGTATCTCCTTTTCTTTGTCTATTTATAGGTTATTCAAGCAAAATATAATCTAACAACATAATGATTCTTTGAATAATTAAATAAATAAAAACTAAAATTTTATTTTGTCTCAGAATTCGTTCTCCTAAAACAATCAGAAGACTGTCAGAAAATCAACATTGTTTTGTTAGTTTTCCCTAATATTGTTGATGAAATTGATTATAAAGTATTATTTAACTTTGTAAAAAATACTTTTCAATTATATTTATCATTGTAAATGTAATACGCTAACAACTAATTATACAAGATGAAAGAAAAAGACTGATTATAAAATAAATATGACGTGAAATTAGTAACAGTAACTTTTTGTGGACATATATATATATATATATATATATATATATATATATATATATATATATAACAGTTTAAAGTGTAAAATATATTCTATGAATTGAGACTCATATATACGTAACATTGATTAATTTCTTTTTTATTTGATTTCTTACAACAACCGAATAACTAATAGTAATCAAAATTTTGTTGCACCAATAGTATTATTTGATTATTACAAAGGCAATAATATTTAATTTTTTTATTATTGTGCAACACATTCCTTAAATATATAAAATGATTTCTTGGATTACATCAAATTGAATCATATTTTTTGTTGAATATCTGAACTTTTTTGATTGTAACAATAAATTGTAATGAAGCTTGAATGTTAATTCCAAATCATATAACAAAATCAACTGTTGTATGCTTTGTTATTTTCCAAGTTTATAGTTAGGGAGTAGCCAAGAGATGGGGTAAGTATTTTAGTATGTAAAAGAAAAACTCAATAGATGTCGTTACGGTCGCATTTCAATAATTATTTGGCATGTAAAGATTTTTTTACAGTGATATTACAACAAATTTACATAGGCTTACCAAAATGAAGGAGTATGGGGAACTATCTAAATTAAAGTACACTAGTTAAAATTTTACAAATATTATACAGGAAAAAAAATATGTTTTAGAAATTTTTTATTCTTTGGTTGGAGAAGATAATTTAAAACAATTTTTAATTTGAAATACAAAATTCAAAATTTCATGTGAATCATGCGAGAGCACACAAGACAAAATAAAAGAAACTTTAAATAAAATATGTCTCATTTATTTTGATCAGGCGTGTAACGACAAAATTAAAAACAACAATTTTAAAGTTTTACTAAATGTAGATAATTTCCTAAAAATTGTTAATTAATTATTATTTTATACTTTTATTATATTATTGTTGTAAATATTTATATTTTTAAGATTATACATTTAGTGATAAGATTATTGTACATTTAGGTTTAAAATATTTGAAATATACATTTATATAATATAAATAATTTGAAGTTATTTTTTTCTTTTTCATATTCATTAAAAATGCAACCTAAATCAGCCTACTCCCATCCATAATTTTCGGATAAATACTTAGTTCGAGGAAGTAGCCATGAGAGGCGCTGTAATGATTGAAAAATATTTCTATGTTGGATTTGTCGGATCTTGTATGTGTATGATCTGTGCTACCAATAATTGCAGTTGATTATTGCAATGTCAATAACATTTTAATTTATTATTATTTTAGAAATAACCTCTATAAGTAATCAAATCATTTCTTTCATTAGGTACAATAAATTCAGTCATATTTCTCGTTGATTATTTCAACTATTTTGATTATAATAATTCTTTAGCTAAAAATAACCCTCAAATTAACTTATTGATGATTCCAAATCATGTATAAAAATCACTTGTTTTAATCAAAATACTGTTGTACCAATAATTACAGTTGATTATTGTAATGTCAATAATATTCTAAAATATTTTTATTGTGGAAATAAGTATTAACATGAATCAAATTATTTATTTCTTTCATTACAATAAATTAATCATATTTTTCGATGATTATTTTAAATATTATTATTGTAATCATTCTTTAGGTACAAAGAAAACACTAATATATATTTATATAAGACATGATGAGGTGAATATGATGAATACGATTAATGAAGTGTTCTCATCTTTGAACATTACGCAGGTAACAATACCTTGACAACGTTTCTATAGAAACGTGTATTACAGGTAAAATCTTCAAATATTTGCAGTAACAATTTAATTTTTTTTATTAAATTTGTCATTCACACCCCCCAGAACCACGGAGGGTTTTAGACCTCGGGCCTGGAGTTCACACTCGCATTCACATCCCCAAAACCACGGAGGGTTTTAGACCTCGGGCCTGGAGTAGTCCACACTCGCATTCATTCCCCCCAGAACCACGGAGGGTTTTAGACCTCGGGCCGGGGTTGTCCTCACACGCATTCACACTCCCCAGAACCACGGAGGGTTTTAGACCTCGGGCCTGAGGTTGTCCACACACACATTCACACCCCTAAGCCGAAGTCGTCGGAAGTTACCACTCGCAGGTATACCCGCTCACGGTACCTCCGCCGCTTGGCTTCGCGCTCTTTTTCCCTCTCAACCCTATAACGAACCCATGCCGCCAACCCCCCTAGTATAGCAACGCCAACGGACGCGTACACAAGTGGACGTACGAACGACATGGCAAAAAGTGAATTGAAATATTTCACTGTTCCCAAGGAAACTTCACAATAATAACATTTTTATTTTTATAGTAAAAACCATTTTTATGTAGTATTGTTACTGTTGCTAAGTTATTAAAAAAAAATCTCTATTGTTGAATACAAAAATATAGGATCTGCACTTATTTAGTAACATATAAACTTATTACAGGATTTAAAACATATAATAGAGCTAATATTACCGAAAAAAATCAAAATAAATTGTATTTATTGAATCTTTCTGTATTAATCTTATAAATATCTTTTTCTTTGCGTTTTTATGTAATATAATTACTAACGAAAGCTCAGCTATGCTTCTTATTTTAGTAAAGACACATGAATTACTACTTGGTGCTTTATTAGAAACGATGGAAACTTAAAAAGTTAATAACTTGATTAGAATCGTACCTGAAATTATATATATTTAAAATAATAGAAAACAGAATTTGCTTTGTTCATATTGATCTTGAATTTGATTTTAATATTAAAGCATGTGAACTAGGTGCACTATTTCACAGTATTAGGTACATCATTTGTGTTAAGTGAAATATTCTTACTCTTGTAATGTTGCCGAAAGTCACTGTTACTTTTATGTTTTACGTTCGTATTCTAGTTATCTTTGTTTATTTCTGTAGCAACTATTTGCTCATTACATTAATTTCAATAAGATTCTACATTCAATTTGTGTTTCATATTTCCGGTAAAGTGCAAATTATATATATATACCTTTTCCAAATATTAGGGCACTGTGTCAATTTGGGTCTAGTTCTGGTTTTAGTTTAACCGGAATGAGTGAAATATTTTCATACGATTAAATTTTCCCAATTTATAGTCGACTGTCGTATATATTCGATGTTTACTTATGAGAAATGAATAAGGTTAAGTATATCCTTTTCTTTGTCTATTTATAGGTTATTCAAGCAAAATATAATCTAACAACATAATGATTTTTTGAATAATTAAATAAATAAAAACTAAAATTTTATTTTGTCTCAGAATTCGTTCTCCTAAAACAATCAGAAGACTGTCAGGAAATCAATATTGTTTTGTTAGTTTTCCCTAATATTGTTGATGAAATTGATTATAAAGTATTATTTAACTTTGTAAAAAATACTTTTCAATTATATTTATCATTGTAAATGTAATACGCTAACAACTAATTATACAAGATGAAAGAAAAAGACTGATTATAAAATAAATATGACGTGAAATTAGTAACAGTAACTTTTTGTGGACATATATATACATATATATATATATATATATATATATATATATATATATAACAGTTTAAAGTGTAAAATATATTCTATGAATTGAGACTCATATATACGTAACATTGATTAATTTCTTTTTTATTTGATTTCTTACAACAACCGAATAACTAATAGTAATCAAAATTTTGTTGCACCAATAGTATTATTTGATTATTACAAAGGCAATAATATTTAATTTTTTTATTATTGTGCAACACATTCCTTAAATATATAAAATGATTTCTTGGATTACAACACATTGAATCATATTTTTTGTTGAATATCTCAACTTTTTTGATTGTAACAATAAATTGTAACGAAGCTTGAATGTTAATTCCAAATCATATAACAAAATCAACTGTTGTATGCTTTGTTATTTTCCAATTTTATAGTTAGGGAGTAGCCAAGAGATGGGGTAAGTATTTTAGTATGTAAAAGAAAAACTCAATAGATGTCGTTACGGTCGCATTTCAATAATTATTTGTCATGTAAAGATTTTTTTACAGTGATATTACAACAAATTTACATAGGCTTACCAAAATGAAGGAGTATGGGGAACTATCTAAAATAAAGTACACTAGTTAAAATTTTACAAATATTATACAGGAAAAAAAATATGTTTTAGAAATTTTTTATTCTTTGGTTGGAGAAGATAATTTAAAACAATTTTTAATTTGAAATACAAAATTCAAAATTTCATGTGAATCATGCGAGAGCACACACGACAAAATAAAAGAAACTTTAAATAAAATATGTCTCATTTATTTTGATCAGGCGTGTAACGACAAAATTAAAAACAACAATTTTAAAGTTTTACTAAATGTAGATAATTTCCTAAAAATTGTTAATTAATTATTATTTTATACTTTTATTATATTATTGTTGTAAATATTTATATTTTTAAGATTATACATTTAGTGATAAGATTATTGTACATTTAGGTTTAAAATATTTGAAATATACATTTATATAATATAAATAATTTGAAGTTATTTTTTTCTTTTTCATATTCATTAAAAATGCAACCTAAATCAGCCTACTCCCATCCATAATTTTCGGATAAATACTTAGTTCGAGGAAGTAGCCATGAGAGGCGCTGTAATGATTGAAAAATATTTCTATGTTGGATTTGTCGGATCTTGTATGTGTATGATCTGTGCTACCAATAATTGCAGTTGATTATTGCAATGTCAATAACATTTTAATTTATTATTATTTTAGAAATAACCTCTATAAGTAATCAAATCATTTCTTTCATTAGGTACAATAAATTCAGTCATATTTCTCGTTGATTATTTCAACTATTTTGATTATAATAATTCTTTAGCTAAAAATAACCCTCAAATTAACTTATTGATGATTCCAAATCATGTATAAAAATCACTTGTTTTAATCAAAATACTGTTGTACCAATAATTACAGTTGATTATTGTAATGTCAATAATATTCTAAAATATTTTTATTGTGGAAATAAGTATTAACATGAATCAAATTATTTATTTCTTTCATTACAATAAATTAATCATATTTTTCGATGATTATTTTAAATATTATTATTGTAATCATTCTTTAGGTACAAAGAAAACACTAATATATATTTATGTAAGACATGATGAGGTGAATATGATGAATACGATTAATGAAGTGTTCTCATCTTTGAACATTACGCAGGTAACAATACCTTGACAACGTTTCTATAGAAACGTGTATTACAGGTAAAATCTTCAAATATTTGCAGTAACAATTTAATTTTTTTTATTAAATTTGTCATTCACACCCCCCAGAACCACGGAGGGTTTTAGACCTCGGGCCTGGAGTTCACACTCGCACTCACACCCCCAAAACCACGGAGGGTTTTAGACCTCGGGCCTGGAGTAGTCCACACTCGCATTCATTCCCCCCAGAACCACGGAGGGTTTTAGACCTCGGGCCGGGGTTGTCCTCACACGCATTCACACTCCCCAGAACCACGGAGGGTTTTAGACCTCGGGCCTGAGGTTGTCCACCACACATTCACACCCCCAAGCCGAAGTCGTCGGAAGTTACCACTCGCAGGTATACCCGCTCACGGTACCTCCGCCGCTTGGCTTCGCGCTCTTTTTCCCTCTCAACCCTATAACGAACCCATGCCGCCAACCCCCCTAGTATAGCAACGCCAACGGACGCGTACACAAGTGGACGTACGAACGACATGGCAAAAAGTGAATTGAAATAATTCATTGTTCCCAAGGAAACTTCACAATAATAACATTTTTATTTTTATAGTAAAAACCAATTTTATGTAGTATTGTTACTGTTGCTAAGTTATTAAAAAAAAAATCTTTATTGTTGAATACAAAAATATAGGATCTGCACTTATTTAATAACATATAAACTTATTACAGGATTTAAAACATATAATAGAGCTAATATTACCGAAAAAAATCAAAATAAATTGTATTTATTGAATCTTTCTGTATTAATCTTATAAATATCTTCTTCTTTGCGTTTTTTATGTAATATAATTACTAGCGAAAGCTCAGCTATGCTTCTTATTTTAGTAAAGACACATGAATTACTACTTGGTGCTTTATTAGAAACGATGGAAACTTAAAAAGTTAATAACTTGATTAGAATCGTACCTGAAATTATATATATTTAAAATAATAGAAAACAGAATTTGCTTTGTTCATATTGATCTTGAATTTGATTTTAATATTAAAGCATGTGAACTAGGTGCACTATTTCACAGTATTAGGTACATCATTTGTGTTAAGTGAAATATTCTTACTCTTGTAATGTTGCCGAAAGTCACTGTTACTTTTATGTTTTACGTTCGTATTCTAGTTATCTTTGTTTATTTCTGTAGCAACTATTTGCTCATTACATTAATTTCAATAAGATTCTACATTCAATTTGTGTTTCATATTTCCGGTAAAGTGCAAATTATATATATGTACCTTTTCCAAATATTAGGGCACTGTGTCAATTTGGGTCTAGTTCTGGTTTTAGTTTAACCGGAATGAGTGAAATATTTTCATACGATTAAATTTTCCCAATTTATAGTCGACTGTCGTATATATTCGATGTTTACTTATGAGAAATGAATAAGGTTAAGTATCTCCTTTTCTTTGTCTATTTATAGGTTATTCAAGCAAAATATAATCTAACAACATAATGATTCTTTGAATAATTAAATAAATAAAAACTAAAATTTTATTTTGTCTCAGAATTCGTTCTCCTAAAACAATCAGAAGACTGTCAGAAAATCAACATTGTTTTGTTAGTTTTCCCTAATATTGTTGATGAAATTGATTATAAAGTATTATTTAACTTTGTAAAAAATACTTTTCAATTATATTTATCATTGTAAATGTAATACGCTAACAACTAATTATACAAGATGAAAGAAAAAGACTGATTATAAAATAAATATGACGTGAAATTAGTAACAGTAACTTTTTGTGGACTTATATTTATATATATATATATATATATATATATATATATATATATATAACAGTTTAAAATGTAAAATACATTCTATGAATTGAGACTCATATATACGTAACATTGATTAATTTCTTTTTTATTTGATTTCTTACAACAACCGAATAACTAATAGTAATCAAAATTTTGTTGCACCAATAGTATTATTTGATTATTACAAAGGCAATAATATTTAATTTTTTTATTATTGTGCAACACATTCCTTAAATATATAAAATGATTTCTTGGATTACAACAAATTGAATCATATTTTTTGTTGAATATCTCAACTTTTTTGATTGTAACAATAAATTGTAATGAAGCTTGAATGTTAATTCCAAATCATATAACAAAATCAACTGTTGTATGCTTTGTTATTTTCCAAGTTTATAGTTAGGGAGTAGCCAAGAGATGGGGTAAGTATTTTAGTATGTAAAAGAAAAACTCAATAGATGTCGTTACGGTCGCATTTCAATAATTATTTGGCATGTAAAGATTTTTTTACAGTGATATTACAACAAATTTACATAGGCTTACCAAAATGAAGGAGTATGGGGAACTATCTAAATTAAAGTACACTAGTTAAAATTTTACAAATATTATACAGGAAAAAAAATATGTTTTAGAAATTTTTTATTCTTTGGTTGGAGAAGATAATTTAAAACAATTTTTAATTTGAAATACAAAATTCAAAATTTCATGTGAATCATGCGAGAGCACACACGACAAAATAAAAGAAACTTTAAATAAAATATGTCTCATTTATTTTGATCAGGCGTGTAACGACAAAATTAAAAACAACAATTTTAAAGTTTTACTAAATGTAGATAATTTCCTAAAAATTGTTAATTAATTATTATTTTATACTTTTATTATATTATTGTTGTAAATATTTATATTTTTAAGATTATACATTTAGTGATAAGATTATTGTACATTTAGGTTTAAAATATTTGAAATATACATTTATATAATATAAATAATTTGAAGTTATTTTTTTCTTTTTCATATTCATTAAAAATGCAACCTAAATCAGCCTACTCCCATCCATAATTTTCGGATAAATACTTAGTTCGAGGAAGTAGCCATGAGAGGCGCTGTAATGATTGAAAAATATTTCTATGTTGGATTTGTCGGATCTTGTATGTGTATGATCTGTGCTACCAATAATTGCAGTTGATTATTGCAATGTCAATAACATTTTAATTTATTATTATTTTAGAAATAACCTCTATAAGTAATCAAATCATTTCTTTCATTAGGTACAATAAATTCAGTCATATTTCTCGTTGATTATTTCAACTATTTTGATTATAATAATTCTTTAGCTAAAAATAACCCTCAAATTAACTTATTGATGATTCCAAATCATGTATAAAAATCACTTGTTTTAATCAAAATACTGTTGTACCAATAATTACAGTTGATTATTGTAATGTCAATAATATTCTAAAATATTTTTATTGTGGAAATAAGTATTAACATGAATCAAATTATTTCTTTCATTACAATAAATTAATCATATTTTTCGATGATTATTTTAAATATTATTATTGTAATCATTCTTTAGGTACAAAGAAAACACTAATATATATTTATATAAGACATGATGAGGTGAATATGATGAATACGATTAATGAAGTGTTCTCATCTTTGAACATTACGCAGGTAACAATACCTTGACAACGTTTCTATAGAAACGTGTATTACAGGTAAAATCTTCAAATATTTGCAGTAACAATTTAATTTTTTTTATTAAATTTGTCATTCACACCCCCCAGAACCACGGAGGGTTTTAGACCTCGGGCCTGGAGTTCACACTCGCATTCACACCCCCAAAACCACGGAGGGTTTTAGACCTCGGGCCTGGAGTAGTCCACACTCGCATTCATTCCCCCCAGAACCACGGAGGGTTTTAGACCTCGGGCCGGGGTTGTCCTCACACGCATTCACACTCCCCAGAACCACGGAGGGTTTTAGACCTCGGGCCTGAGGTTGTCCACCACACATTCACACCCCCAAGCCGAAGTCGTCGGAAGTTACCACTCGCAGGTATACCCGCTCACGGTACCTCCGCCGCTTGGCTTCGCGCTCTTTTTCCCTCTCAACCCTATAACGAACCCATGCCGCCAACCCCCCTAGTATAGCAACGCCAACGGACGCGTACACAAGTGGACGTACGAACGACATGGCAAAAAGTGAATTGAAATATTTCACTGTTCCCAAGGAAACTTCACAATAATAACATTTTTATTTTTATAGTAAAAACCATTTTTATGTAGTATTGTTACTGTTGCTAAGTTATTAAAAAAAAATCTCTATTGTTGAATACAAAAATATAGGATCTGCACTTATTTAGTAACATATAAACTTATTACAGGATTTAAAACATATAATAGAGCTAATATTACCGAAAAAAATCAAAATAAATTGTATTTATTGAATCTTTCTGTATTAATCTTATAAATATCTTTTTCTTTGCGTTTTTATGTAATATAATTACTAGCGAAAGCTCAGCTATGCTTCTTATTTTAGTAAAGACACATGAATTACTACTTGGTGCTTTATTAGAAACGATGGAAACTTAAAAAGTTAATAACTTGATTAGAATCGTACCTGAAATTATATATATTTAAAATAATAGAAAACAGAATTTGCTTTGTTCATATTGATCTTGAATTTGATTTTAATATTAAAGCATGTGAACTAGGTGCACTATTTCACAGTATTAGGTACATCATTTGTGTTAAGTGAAATATTCTTACTCTTGTAATGTTGCCGAAAGTCACTGTTACTTTTATGTTTTACGTTCGTATTCTAGTTATCTTTGTTTATTTCTGTAGCAACTATTTGCTCATTACATTAATTTCAATAAGATTCTACATTCAATTTGTGTTTCATATTTCCGGTAAAGTGCAAATTATATATATATATATATATATATATATATATATATATATATATATATATATATATATATATATATATACCTTTTCCAAATATTAGGGCACTGTGTCAATTTGGGTCTAGTTCTGGTTTTAGTTTAACCGGAATGAGTGAAATATTTTCATACGATTAAATTTTCCCAATTTATAGTCGACTGTCGTATGTATTCGATGTTTACTTATGAGAAATGAATAAGGTTAAGTATCTCCTTTTCTTTGTCTATTTATAGGTTATTCAAGCAAAATATAATCTAACAACATAATGATTCTTTGAATAATTAAATAAATAAAAACTAAAATTTTATTTTGTCTCAGAATTCGTTCTCCTAAAACAATCAGAAGACTGTCAGAAAATCAACATTGTTTTGTTAGTTTTCCCTAATATTGTTGATGAAATTGATTATTTTAACTTTGTAAAAAATACTTTTCAATTATATTTATCATTGTAAATGTAATACGCTAACAACTAATTATACAAGATGAAAGAAAAAGACTGATTATAAAATAAATATGTATATATATATACATATATATATATATATATATATATATATATATATATACAGGGTATTTTGTTCATTTTAAAAGATACAAGAAAATGTTAAGGAACAAAGTTAAACTAGACAAAGGGACTCATAAAATGGCTGTAGTAACAATTTTGTGTCACTTCCGGTTTTAGCGGAAATGTGTCCAACTTTAATTCTAGCATTGGGAATTGGTATTTTTATATATTTTTTCGAAATGTACATAAAATTAGCTTTACAATGATACCAAAATATCATTGTTTTACTTCAACCATTTCAAAATGGCGACTCTTTATTTTTAAAATATTTACCTACTAATCAAAATTCATAAGAAATACACCATAGCCAGCTATTTGAGATTTTGTTACCTGATACCAAACAAATAATGTCAAAAAATAATAGATCTACCTTTCCTGACGATGTAATGGAAAAATTTGTTATATGTGACAAGGGGCCGTTCAAATATTACGTAAGCAGATTTATTACAATTATTTACCCCCCCATCCCCCTTATCAGCAAAAGTAAGCAAAGCTCTTATCCCCTTCCCCATGCTTACGTAAACATTTTTCAATTAAAAATTATTTTTTTTAATATTATAATTAAAATGTTATAATTATAATTTTAAAAATAAGAAAAGTTAATAGCTACCGATGACGTAATCATCATCTAGACTCCCCTACCCCCCATGTCATCCAAAATAAGCAAAACAAAGACCCCCCCACCCCCCTATAGTGCTTACGTAATACTTAAACGGCCCCCAAATTGTGCAAAAAATGACGGCGGCCATTTTGAGTATTTTTAATTTTAATTTTGTTTGTTATAATTAGAACGTTTTTGTATTGTGTTGATTATTGTAAGTACATAAATATGAAAATAAATTGTCGCCATCTTGAAATGGTTGTAGTAAAACTATGATATTTTGGTATCATTGCAAAGCTAATTTTATGTACATTCCGTAAAAAAATATAAAAATACCGATTCCTTATGCTAGAATTGAAGTTGGAGCCATTTCCGCTAAAACCGGAAGTGACACAAAATTTGTACTAGGATCATTTTATGAGTCCCTTTGTCTAGTTTAGCTTTGCTCCTTAACATTTTCTTGTATCTCTCAAAATAAACGAAATATTTTGGGTGCCGGCCTTTCGCCAAACACCCCGTGTATATATATATATATATATATATATATATATATATATATATATATATATATATATATTTACCAAGAAACAAACAAATAGAAATCAGTTGATGTCTAACTGTAGTATTTATAATAAATCTGTTTTATATGAAAAATTATAATATTGTCTATTATGAAAGTCAAATCAGTTTTTAAAATGCTCAAACGGTGTTCGATCATTATTGCACCTGTTTTACCTATTTCTACAAATAACTAGTCTTCTAATTTAATATATACGTACATTGATAACATATTAAAGTAAAAAAATCTTAAAAGAAGTATATTCCACCACTCCATGCCTCTGATAACACTAACCACAAAAGATATTGTTCGCTTTAAAAGTACAAATTCTCTCCTCCTATTACTCATTACAGTTCTAAAATTTCTGTGTGTGTGTGGTTTGTGTAATAACTATAAGTAGTATTTTTTTTTTATTTATTTATTTAAATAATTTATTAAAACTTTAAATGTAAATATTTATGTTTAATAGATGGATGCCCAAATGTATCTAATCAAAATTTTTTTACAAAAATTGAGCGTCTTGAGATTGTTATAATGAAGAAGAAAAAAATTTAGATAGAAAGTATTATTGAAATTGAATAAAATAGAAAATGAAATAATGAAATTTAAAGAAGATGATGATAAAATCATAGAAAATAACATACCAAGTCTAGAAGATCAAGAAATTCTTCAAATTTTACTGTCAGTAAATACAGAGAATATTGATAAGTAATAATTTCTTTATATTAATATTATTATTTTATTAATTATAATAAAAATTTCAGTATCATAAATAATGATGACAATATTAATGAAAATATCTCAAATAATTCTAGGAAATAGATATTTTAAACCATAATTTGAAAAGAGAAAAAGAAGACGAAGAAGAAAAAGAAGAAACAAATATACTATCAAAAAAGATGAACTTAATGAATTTATATGATGATGATGATGATGAGGCATCATCTATTTACATAAATAGGTAAGTAAAGTTTTATATGTTTTTTTTTATTTATTTATTTTTCTTCTTTTGTTACAGAAGTAAAAAAATTAAAACCGATTATACCACAGTGTGGGAAAACAACCACATTTATTTTAAATTGTAATATATTATTATTATTTTAAATACATATAAATGAAGTATAAATATAGGTATTAAATTTTATTTTATAATATTTTTGTATAATAATTCAAATCTCTTAATCTTCTGTTGAAATCTTTCCCTATCACGTGAATACATTTCCCAATTTCATGAAGGAATAGAATTTCCAATAAAATTAAAAAATATTTTGAAATTCGAAGAAATGAATAGACTTAACATAAATGTCTACACACTTGAAAACATTGGCAAGAAAAAACATGATGTTGTACCAGTACGTCTAACCAAAGGCGTGTATGATAAAACAATACATTTACTGATGATGTATGTGGGGGATGAGGAAGAGGAGGAGGAAAAAGAAGCAGAAGAAGATCAGATTCAAGATAATGACAACATGGATGTTGACATCACTGAGAATGTTAGAAGACTTAGATCTCCTGAAAATTATCATTTTATGTTTATTTCAAACGCACTTAAAGCCTTTCTTTGTGATAGATGTTTAAATCATTTTAGAAGCGAATGTAGTTTAGAAAAACACAAAGAAAACTGTAGAAATGTTAATGAGTGTAAAATAACAGTGCCCACGGAAGAAAATAAAATATTGAAATTTAAAAACTTTCATCACAAAGAAAAAGTACCGTTTGTAATATATGCTGATATAGAATCAATTTTGGAAAAAGTTGAAGAAGTACATGGCAAAAATACGGTATATACTCAGAAACATGTACCGTTTAGTATTGCGTGTTACCTGAAATGTTCATACAATAACTCATATTCAAAATTTAATATTTACCGTGGAAGATACTGCATTGACTGGTTTGTTGAAGAACTTAACAATATAGCGAACCAAATTGACATTATAATGAACGATATTAAACCGATGAAATTAACTTCTAATGAAGAAATAAATTTTATAAATAGTAAAAAATGTCATATTTGCGATGAAGTATTCACTCTGCATAACATAAAAGTACGTGATCATTCACATTTAACTGGAGAATACAGAGAAGCCGCTCATCAAAATTGCAATTTAAATTATACAAATTCACATGCTATACCTGTTGTATTTCATAATTTATCTTCGTATGATGCACACTTTATTATAAAAGAAATAACTACAAAAAATCCAGGCTCTGTATCGCTATTACCAATAAACAAAGAATGATATATATCCTTCACAAAATACGTAAAAAATACAAAAATTAATTTTAGATTTATAGACTCTTTCCACTTTATGACAAGCAGTTTAGAAAAATTAGCTTCTTATCTAACAGATAGTGAAAAGTTGATAACAAGAGCTCACACTGATTGAGAAGAGAAATTTATATTAGTTACAAAAAAAGGTATATTCCCATATGAATATCTAGATAGTTGGGATAAACTAGATGAGGAACAACTACCTAGTATAAAAAAAAAATTACAGTTCACTCAAAGGGGAAAACATATCAAATGAAGACTATCAGCATGCTATAAATGTTTGGAATTTATTTGAAATTCAAAATTTAGGACAATATGCTGATTTATATTTAAAAACTGATGTTTTATTACTAAGTGACATATTTGAAAATAGTAATAGTGTGTGTGTCGTGGTGTCAACACGTATGAGTTTGTGCTCCGTAAAGAATTTAAAAAATATATGAAATACAAGGATATAGAGAGATATTAAAAATAAAGCAAGTTACTAAGAAGAGACCCCAAAGGAAGATATAAAGGAAAAGATAAGTATCGTCAGATAAAAGATTAAAAAGCAAATAAAAATTATTAGCCGTTTGTAGGTTATACATATACTCTTTCAAGAGAGTTACATTGCCAGCAAAGCATAATCAAGAATTGCATTTTGCAAAGTAGTGTTTTGAGCCAGCGGCAGATATCAGGTTACCGCCCGAATCAAGTAAGGTGATAACACAAACTGAACTGACGACGCATAGAACACCACCAAGCAAAACTAGCAAGCAACACTAGCAAGTAAAGAGAATTGCATACCTTCAGTTAATAAAATGGATGCTCAAATAATCCTAGATGCAATAGCCGATTTGAAAAAGGAATTAGCAAACATACAAAAAGAGATAAATACTAAATTCAATATCACAGCAGATAATTTAGAATACCTTACCAGTAAAATAGTGAAAATAGAAAAAAATTGGAAAGAACAGGAAAAAATAAATAGAGAAAAAAATCTTTTAATTTTTGGCCTAATAGAAGAAGAAAGAAATAAATATCAACTAGAAAATGCTTGCATAGATCTAATAAAAAACTCAATAAAAATAGATATAAATAACAGAGATATTGATAATATATATAGACTAGGAAAAAAGACAAATAAAACAAGACCGGTTCTAATAAAATTAACAACAAGAAGGAAATTAATAGAAATTTTGGCAAACCGAAAGTTTTTAAAAGGAACAAGAATAATAATATCAGAAGATTATCCAAAAGACATTGCAGATGAGAGAAAAGTATTAATACCACTGATGAAAGACATAAGAAAAGAGGGTAAACATGCAGTTTTGAAATACAATCATTTATATGTTGATGGAATAAAAATAGATAACAATGAAGCAACAATATTAATAAAAGAAAAAAACGACAAAAAACGAATGCATTCTGAAGAAAAGGAACAAAAGAAAAGTCCAAAAACATATGAAGATAACGACAAAAACAAAAAAGAACAAGATGCAAAGAGACAAAAACAACAACCCAATAAAGCAGATATGCCAACAACTTCAAGTGTCAGACCTCAGTTCACAAGTAGACCTAGAACAAATAGCTACGATGAAAGACCAATAAGAAATAATTTATCAAAACAAATATAGCAACCAAACATAAATAAAGTAACAGGAAAACTGGTAACGAAAATGGCTAATACAAAGGAATTAGAAAATAAGTACAATGAAATGGCACCAACACACACACCCGCAATTCCAAGTCAAAGAAAGAAAATAAATAGAAAGAAAGGTAAAAAAACAAAAAATAATAATAAGATTAGAATTAGTACCTGGAATGTCAGAACTATGCTACAACCAGGAAAAACGCAAGAAATAGCTGCAGAAATGATGAGGTATAAAATTAATATTGCTGCAATACAAGAAACTAGATGGAGTGGAGCAGGAGAAATTGTAAAAGACAATTATATTGTAAAATATTCAGGGGATATAAAACAAGGTCAGTACGGAGTGGCATTTATTATTTTAAATGAATTGAAAAACAATATAATAGATTTTAAACCAATAAACGAAAGAATGGCCTACTGTAGAATAGATACGACACCTTTCAAAATATCAATCTTAAATATATATGCTCCAACAGAGAATGCGAAATCGGAAGAAAAAGAAACGTTCTATGAAGTGTTAGAAGAAGAAATTGAAAAAATGCCAAAAGAAGATACAATAATTGTATTAGGAGACTTTAATGCCCAAATAGGGAAGGAAGACTATATACAGCAAGTAGCAGGAAGACACACAATACATGACAATACAAATGATAACGGACAAAGACTATGCAGACTAGCAACAAGAACAAATCTGATAATAAGCAGCACAAAATTTAAACACCGGAGAGAACATAAAATAACATGGATATCACCAGATCAACAAACGCAGACACAAATAGACCATATACTTATAACAAGAAGAAAACAATCATCAGTAACGGATATAAGAACCTACAGAGGAGCATGCGCAGATTCGGACCACTTTATGGTAGCAGCAACCCTAAGACAAAAAGTGAAAAGAACCTCAAAAAATAGTAGTAAAAAAATAAAATGGAATACAGAAAATCTGAATAATGAAAGTATAAGAGAGAAATATATACAAGAACTAGATAAAAATCTAAAAGAAGTAATAAATTATGAAGATGACATAGAAACAAAATGGAATGGTATAAAGACATGTATACAGGAAGCAAGTCAAAAATGGGTAGGAAAAGCAAAACAAGATAAAAGAAAATGCTGGTATAATGACGAATATAAGAAAATGGCAGATAAAAAGAAAAATGCAAGAATAAAATGGCTACAAACAAAAAAAAATGAAGACAAACAAATATATGAAAAAATAAGAAACGAATGCAACAAAACTATAAGAAAAAACAAGAGAGAATGGACAGAGAATCAGATTAAAGAAATAGAAGAAGAAAGACAGAAAAGAAATACAAAAAGATTTTACAAACAAATTCAAGCACAAAATAAAATACAGAAAATCAAAGTACATGGCATAAAAAATATAAATGGTAGAATAGCAGAAAACGAACAAGAATATAAACAAATTTGGATTAACCACTTTAAAGATTTATTAACAGATACACAAGATGAAAATGAATTTGAAACCCAAAACAATGAACAAGATAGAATAGTAGAAGAGCCAACGCTAAAAGAAGTACAAGAAATAATAAAAAAATGTCACAATGGAAAAACACCAGGTAAAGATGGAATAAATATTGAATTAATAAAATATGGAGGGGTAGTCTTGCAACAACAAATATACGAACTCATAAAGAAAATATGGAGAGATGAAAAGATGCCAAAAGAATGGGAATCTGGACAAATAGTGACAATTCATAAAAAAGGTGACCAGCAAGTATGTAAAAACTACAGAGGTATTACTATGTTGAATACGGTATATAAAATACTATCAACATTAATACAAAGAAGATTAGTAAATGCAGAAAATAACATAATTGGACAATATCAATGTGGATTCAGTAAAGGAAGATCAACAACAGACGCCATACATACAGTCAAACAAATAATTGAAAAATCAGTTGAATACAATCTGAATATAGAAATGCTATTTATTGATTTCCAGCAAGCCTTTGACTCCATTAAAACAAAAAAGCTTATGACAGCACTTGAGGAGCTAAATATACCAGCAAAATTAAGAAGACTAATCTCGATGACAATGAGGAAAAATAAAATAAGCATTATAACACAAAAAGGGGAGACAGAAGAGATCGAGATAAATAAAGGGGTCAGACAAGGAGATGCGCTGTCGGCAACATTGTTCAACCTAGCTTTAGAATATATACTTAGAAAAATAAATAAAGGAACGCTTAGAACACGAGGAGGACAAATAATAGCATATGCCGACGACATAGTTATTGCAACGAAGAACAGGAATATAATGATAGAAATGCTGCAAGAAATAATGATCGAAGGAGATAAGATAGGATTAAAAATCAACGAAGCAAAAACCAAAATAATGCTGCTAGGAAAGAATGCTGAAAAAAAAGGAATAAAAATCGGAGAACACACATTTGAACAAGTAGATACGTTTAAATATCTAGGAATTATGTTATCAAGTAAAGGAGAAAGAGAAACAGAAATTAAGGAAAAGATTATAGCAACAAGTAGAGCTTTTTACGCAAATAAAAAGATATTAAAAAGCAAACTATTAACAAAAAATACCAAAATCAGAATATACAAATCAATAATAAGACCAATAGCATTATACGCAGCTGAAACAATCACAATGACAAAAAAAGAAGAAGATCTAAAAATAATGGAACGCAAAATAATACGAACAATTCTAGGACCAATCAAGGTATCAGAAAATGAATACAGAATAAGAATGAACCATGAAATAGAACAAGAATTAGAAGGAGATAATATAGTGAAAAAAATTAAACAACAAAGAATGAGATGGCTTGGCCATGTATGGAGAGCAGAAGAAAGGGATACAATAAGATCAATAGTCGAGTGGAGCCCAGGCGGAAGAAGAAGACGAGGCAGGCCCAGGTCAACATGGCTGAGAGAAGTGGAAGAAGATCTGAAAGCAGCTGGAATTAGCAACTGGAAGAATAAAACAAGAGATAGGGAGTTGTGGAGGAATATTATAAAGAACATCTAAGAAACAGGAATCGGAGATTGATCCACTCCAATAAAATTGGATCTAGAAAGCTTCGAAGGAAGCGGCGCAACCCCATGGGGGTGTTAAGCCACTATATATATAGACATATTTGAAAATTTTCGTGAAAGTTGTTTAGAAACATATCAGTTAGATGCATCCGGATTAGCATTTAGTGCCATGTTAAAATGTAGTAAAATTCAATTGGAACTTTTAACAGACATTGATAAAATTTTGTTTATTGAAAAGGGAATCCGGGGTGGAGTGTCACAGTCTTCGAATAGATATGGGAAAGCGAATAATAAATATATGGGGGAGAAATATAATTGTAATGAATCCGATTCTTATTTAATGTATTTTGATGTAAATAACTTATATGGTGCTGCCATGAATAATTATTTACCCTACTCGGAATTTGAGTGGGTTGATATTTTAGACATATACAAAATAGATTTGATGATATGCTATTTTGTAGAGTGGGAATGCAGAAATGAAAAAACACTATTTAATAAAATAGTATATTTTATAGTATTCGTATCAGCGCGATCGATTTCGGTCTGAGACCATCTTCTGGCGCGATGTGTCGTGAGAAATCGATCGCGCTGATACGAATACTATAAAATATACTATTTTATTAAATAGTGTTTTTTCATTTCTGCATTCCCACTCTACAAAATAGCATAATATCAACTATGCAGAATCAACTGGAAAAAATTTTTATCAATAAGATTTGATGAATTTAAGTAATGAATCTCCCATAGACTACATTTTTGAAGTTGATTTAGAGTATCCGAAAGAATTACACAATGATCATAGATATTTACCGTTAAGCCCTGAACATTTTATACCATCTCAATCGAAACTACCAAAATTAGTAACAAATTTGTATGATAAAAAAAAATTCATTATCAAAATTTAAAACAATGTGTTCGCTCACATTCCAAAGACAAATTCCAACTTTATTAGTTTATTGTTATTATTTAGAATTTTGTATTTATTGTCATACTAAGAATGTCATTGTTAGGCAAATCAGCTTATTTGGCACGTTGGCGCGACAGGGTAATCTCCCAGGCGACAGTCTCAATAAACCAAATCACTTTTTCCTATAATATGTTTTAAGTGTAGACGTTTGGGTTTCACCATCTGTTCCTGTCGCTCCACCCACGAACTTACCACCCTCAATTATGCCCAATTTGATTGGCAAATATAGGTTTGAGTGGGGAAAATTGAGTTTACCTTAATTTTGAATTATGCATCAAAAATAGTGCGTCAAGACGAGTCTCAAAACGAGTGTTAAGATTCATCTTACGAACTATATAGTGAATCACACACAACATATTTTGTCATCTTGCTATTGTCAATTTCTATTTCTATTTTTAGTTTACGTGTTGTAAAGCATCATTTTTGTTTTTAATAAATTGTTTAATTAATTATGAAGTGGTGTGTTATTTAACTAAATGAGAAAACGTTCAACACGTAACATATGTATTGATATAAAGATTAAACAGTTTAAAATATAAGAAGCAACAAATATGTTGTCACTTAGATAAAAGTTAGAAAAGATAATTTTCAAAAAGAAATTATTACATATTCCAAAAGGGAAGAAGCTGTATCAGCTTTTCATGCTTTGTCGACGTCCATGTGTATGATGATTCTGGCAGATTGAAGGATATACTTTTTAAACAATTGTTTAAAAGTACACAAATGTGAAGTTTATTAGAGGATTTGTCAACAAAATTTCGAATTATATACCATAGTTTCAACTCGTAAAATTCTCCACTTATAATTATAGGTAAGACTTAGAATATTTTATGTTATGAAAAATAGTAATATGATTTTAAACCTAATCAAAAAGAAAGAAATAGAAAATTTTTCTTATTGATGAACTTGCAAAATACAAGCATTCTGTTTAATGAAAACGTTTACAAAGTATATGTACCTATGTATTTCATCTAATTTGTTTTTATTATATTGATAAATTTATAATTTTAGTATTTTTACATTCCAAAAAAAATAATTTTAATTTCGAGCGTAAATCCGCCAACAAATTTAAAAGTCCACACAATACTCCAAGGTCATAGAACTGATTATGGTAACATATATTCTGTATATAACTATTCTGTGGTATTATTGTACTTTTAAAAAGTATAACATTGATTATCTGGCAAAAAGTTATAAAACAAGAAGAAATAATAAAAGTCATACAACTGCAACAAAGATACACCAATATTTTTTAAAATAAAACAATTTAAATATGTTTCTCGGGTTCATTGAACCCGTTCAGTACTCTAAGGGTTAATTAATTTTTAAATCATTATTGTTGCATAAAATGAACATATATTTATTAAAATAAATATTTATTTGTAGCAGATGTTAAAGTGCAATTTTATCAACTCAAAATAGTGGATAAAGTAGCACTTTAACCGTAAGGGTAGATAAAGTAACACTTTAATAGCTAGGGTAGATAAAGTACTTTAAATTATATTTATTTGAAGTACATTTCCATAGCAACTCACACTACTGACATTTTAAAATTGTTCTCAAATAAAAATTAAATTTTTCTAATTTCAATTTCTTTAAAATCAGATACTGAAAAAAAATTAATTTTATACACGACGATAAAATTAAATTATCGACTCGCGAAAAATAATTCACTCGCGATTATATCGCTCGTGAATTAACACTTTCCGCTTACCGATAAAAAAATATTTTATCGTCTTGTATAAAAAATAAGTATACATTTATACATACGTGTATAATAAATTTAAAATATTAATAGTATATTATTCAATGAGGATATAATGTATGCCATTAGGCTATTACTCATAAGAATGAAGTTTGATAACACAAGCGGAAGCGAGTGTTGTAACTTGTAAATCATTCGAATGAGTAATAGTCATTACATTACAAATAGAATACTATATTTTATCCACAACTGTAACATGAAAAAATATATTTAGTATGTCATCACACTTTGTCAGATAAATAACAATAGCTCGCGTCACTACTTGGCAGTATACTTAACGCAAGGCAGTTATTTCTTGTGATATTTAGCTACAGTTAAAATTTAAAAAGAAAAGAAAAATATGAAAAAATGACAAAACTAGTATAATTTTGAATTTTATGTAGAAAAAATTACTTTAAACTAATTTTGTTTTTATTCTTTTGACAGGTAAGATCTAAATATAACATAAACGATTGAATAATATTATTACAAGAAACTGTCAATATTATTCAATTAGTAACAGTAACGAAGTTCATTAATTGACAAGAAAAAACGATTGAATTATAGGAATACTATTTGACAATTGTAGATAATAGTTATTTATGATATAAGTGTTAAAATTGGATTCGCCTCGTTTCACAAACTTCCCCACTCACTCATAAAATGTCACTTTTAATACAAATATCATACACTATTTTTCCTACGATCCTAGTTATGTATTAGTAAATAAAAACTAAGTATTATAAAATTACATTTATGACAGGTCATGATGTATTTGTTATGAACATCTGAACATAAGAGTGTTAAAAGTAAATTTGTTTTTTACTTTTAATTCGTTGTCAATGACAACGATTTAAAAGTATTCACTGTGTTATAAACTGTCATTTTTAACATGTTAAGCAACCGTTAAAAAGACTATTTTTAACAGTGGTCGTAGGAAAAAGTTATTAATGTTTTTTTATTGTTACTTACATAATTTGTTTACTCTAATACTTATCCAATGCACAAATAACTTTTGATTTGAATAAAATAATAATAATTACAAAAAATAACTTTTATTTCTGAAAAATAATATAACAGTAAAATCTACGTCGTTGGGAGCTCTATTTGTTACAGGATGTATAATTAAAAGTTTATTAAATTTATATAAATAGTAGGTACCGTAAAGTAAAATAATTCCAGACTGAAATCACAATAATAAAAATGAAAATGCGACACAGTATGTAAAAAATGTACTTGCATTCGTTGCAACTTAATTAACTGTAAACACTTCATAGCAATAGATTTATTTCCCAAGAGTATTTTTTTTTAATATGCATATCTAATTTTAACATAGTAATATTTTTTATACATATCTAGTAACATAACTCTGCAAAAAAATATATTGCGCAAATAAATTGTTTCGGAAAAAAATATTTAAAAAACAGTGTAGCGTTTGCAAATATTAGATACTAATAGTTCTAATCAAGCATTTTATAAAGCGGTTTTATGAACAAATTAATTCCAACGTAAATATTGTTGATTTCTACTACATCATAGTAATTTGTTCATTTCGTAGTAAGATGCGTCGGTATTGAGTTTTACATATTTATTTATAGTCATTTTTGGTAAAGCAATTTCAATTACCAAATATATATATACAGGGTGCTTCAATAAGCTAGCTCACTTTTTTATTTGAGGGTGAAACATTACTGGAATTCAGTCAGTTGAAAATTTATGCTCTAACCGGTTGTATTTGAAGAGGTCGGAGTTCTATTAATTGAGCAAAATTATGCCATATTGACAACAAAAACAAAATAATATCAGCAGTTCCCAAAATTTGGAACATATACAATGTATTCATTTTACATGTGCCACCATTACTATATCGAGAATTATAAGAACTACGAGATCAGTTAAATTAGCAAACAATTTCTGTTTTACAAGACAATTCAAATAAGCCAAACAATGGGGTATTCCAAGCCTACGGCTTTTAAAGAAATTCTTATTGGATATCATTGTTTACCATATATAAGTAATATTAAAGTGAATATAATCATTATTTTTCTGATTTTTAATACCATAATATCAAAATGAAATTGTAATGCATTTGAATCGAGTACGTAAAATTTAGTATCAGCCTTGTTGTGACGAAGAAGGCATTCGCGTCAGCCTATTGGCTCTTGTTCGAACGCGCCACGCCTCTGACTCAGACCTACGAATGATGTTCTCAGCTGATTCTCAGTGCCTGTGACGTCACACGCACGGCCGATTTTCTAGGGTGTAATTTATTGTAACTTTAAAAATTTATTTCTGGCGTGTTTGAAACCTTTCGGCGAAAAGAAAAAATACGGGTCTAATATTTTTATGCATAGAATAACATATTAAAAAATGAAAAAACTTGGAATACCCCATTTGTCTTTCAACCAATGGTTCTCAAGATATGGGGCCCAACTTTCTTATTTTATATGGAACACATATATATTTTTATATATTTGGAATCTACATAAAATTACAAATCCAGTGATAAGTTTAATAATTTATTATCTTACTCAATTGTACGGTTATGATGTTTGATAATCTCTACAATTTCATCGTAAGCATCGTCTTTTTCCGGAGTTAGATCCTTGATTGCTTGTTGAATTATATTAAACTGCCCAGTTCCAAAAATTATGAAACATACGTAAAACGTATCTGTGAGAGATATAGAGAGAGTACAAGCTAAGACTATAATAGAATTCGATATGAATGTTATGTAATAATATATGTCGTTATTCAAATCCAATGGACTCCAAACATTCATAGGCATTGGCAACCTGTCTGCAGGATATAGTATCTTGTAGACTAGCGCTCCCAAGACAGTGTAAAGAAAACCCAGAACACAGCAAGAATTAAAATAATATAAAGTAATCTTCCTGTTTCGTTGAAGGCATGATACGTATATGTCTTGTTCTTTCTGATTTCTCCGAAAGATACGTTTTTCTTCAAAATGAATTCTCTTTATAATCTCCATGGCTTTAGATCTTGATAATCGAATATGCACGTTTTTAAATACAGAACTTGTAATCCCCAGAACTATACATAGATTTTCAGTTACCAAAATAATATTTTTTATATTAGTAATCAGATGTATAACTGCTGATATAAAAGTTAGTATTGTTATAATACACAAAAAATTTGCACCATAGTAAATTAAAATTAGATTGGGTCTGGAATAGTCTCGCCAAATGCCAAAATAAAATAGCAAAGCTGTATTCAATTTTAAATATTGCACATCTTCCATTTTGCACTCTACACAGATATAGAAGAATAACAACAAGATCAGAATATTGTAATGTATATTCTTTGATTCTCTTTCTACTAATGTATATAAGAACAATTTTGCAAGCTACATACAAGTTTTTGTAGAGAACAGTTAGTTTTATACATCAATTTAAAAAAAAAGATATATATACTTTTCATAATTGGAATTTTTCTTAGTAGGTACTTGAATGACATTAAAGGTGCAGCAATAGCTGGCTTTGAATAATTCCATTTTTTAAATGAGAAACCAGGGAACAGACACTTTGTGATTAGGAAATGTTAAGTGTGACATCTGAATAATAGTTTTTTATGTATCAAGAGCGTAATGATGATTATGGCTCACGGTGTAGATACGTAGCGATTGCAAGGTCATGCTAAAACCGCGGGCGACGGCTATACATATATAGCAAACAGGTCGAGACACGTTAGTCACCCTATTATTGTATTGACGCATCGAAGCTGCTAGCATATTCGTGAGTTTAATTACTCTGAGTATATAAAACGAAACAGAATAATAACTGCGAGGTTACAGTTTGTTATTCGTTCATTGAACTTTATAAATATTCGTGTTTCAATTATTTTACACTCCACCTAAATAAATAAACATTACAATATTGAAGCCGAAGGTTACATTTTTTTTAACATTTGTGAATTATGAATGTTCTTTTAATGAAAAAAAAAAGGATTTCATCAGGATGTTGAAATATAATTTATGATATAAATTTGTTAGGGCGATGTAGGAAAACATCATATGTATAATATATATTTATTGTCAAAATAAACTCACTCTCGCAAAAGTTTACTTCGGTAACAATAGATTTCAAGTCAAGTCATGTCAAATAGCTTGAATATCGAGTCAAGCCGTGAAATCCTATTCATTAATTTAAAAAAATATGACTGAAAATAATATAATATTCGTGTGTAAGATATAATACTAATAATAAATTAATGAATATTTAATCTGTTGTATGTATTTTTAATTTTCATACTTTATTTTTTGTTGCAGTTAATTTATAATTAAACGCCCAGGAAAAGGGAAACTAACTAAATTATTCCCGCAGCACCATAAATGCATAATAGTGTTTAAAACTAAATAGTATACACCCTTTGCCAGCGTTGTACAGATTTTTCTCCAAAATCCAATGCATTAGGATTGTTAGTCATTTTATTTCATAATATATTATAATTTTGTCTGCTAACTTTTGGATAAGCAATATACAGTTTTTCTCTAAAAAAATATTATTACCTCTTGATGCCAGGGTTGCATTGATTACTTGATTTAAATCAGTGATCTAAATCACATTGGCTGGTATTCTGAGCTCCCGACTAAGCCCGACTAAAAGAAAACGACTAATATTTAGTTGAGCGACTAAGGAAATGCATCTGGACCGCGCGACAAAGTCCGACTAAGGGAAGTCGACTAAAATATAGACGGGCGACTAATAAATATATTTTAAGCAGGTGATTAAGCTCGACTAAGTTAGGCAATGTACTACAATTTAGTCGGAAAATTAAACAAAGTAGTACTCTTGTTTGAAATGTCAGTTAACCTAACTTATCGCATTTATCACAAGCAAAATATTAGAAATGACTACTTAGTTAGGCTTAGTCGCATGGCTAAGAATTAACAACCGACTACATAAGATAGTCGGCGACTAGTTACATGCCCTTAGTCGCGAACTTTAGTCGAGAGCTCAGAATACCAGCCTTTGTGATTTAGTGAGTGATGAAAAGTGAATTTCTTAAATAGAAAAGTGTGTCGTTTCCAAATGTAAGTCAAATTTAAAAAGTGACAATTTCTATGTCAAAATTCAAAATTATAAGAAAAAATTAAAATTAAAAGAATTGTTACAAAATTAGAAAAAATGTATGAAACACGTTAGAAAATGCAATTTTGTGTAAGTTGTGTGATTTTGCGAGGTCTTGGTCCGCAAATATCCCTCCGTTACACAAAATGAGTCATATTCAAACTAATTGCATAAATAGCTGTTTCTTAATTCACGAAATTTCAAAATTTTTATCGCAAATGATAGCACAGGTCTCAAATAAGTGCTACGCTACCTAGATGATAATTATAATGTCGCATATTTATAGAATACCGATTTAACGTATAGTTAAAAATATTCTTATTAATAACGGTTTTTATTCAACGTACGAATTTTTATTATCTACCGAATTTATGAATTTGTGAATCATAGTTAGGTTTTCTTTTAAAATTATAAATGATATTTGACTCAATTAAATGTAGCATTTATATCTTTCTAATTGTAAATGATAATTGTTCAAATATATATAATTTTTTAAATATATTTATAACACATATTGCACTTATGAATATTTGTCGTACTGAAAATGAACAATGTATTAGAGATAATCAATAAAAATCTAATCTAATTTATATATGGTGACAATTCGGCAATAAAATAGAATAGATTTCGAGCAGAGTTGCATCATTATTTATAGAAAGTTACGAGGTAGTTTAGTTAAATATATGTATATTTTGTTTTTGATTACAACAACGAAGTTTTGATTATAATGAAATTTGTTTAGATTACTATTTAGTAAAAGTATTCTTTTGGACATCATTGATTTAATCAGGGCCGGACTATTACCGTTGGAGGCCCTAAGCCCTACTAGTTCGGAAGCTCTACTTTATCAAATAAATCGTCCTAAACAATAAAAAATTCAAACAATAAAAAAAATCTGTGTGAGTTTATTTTTGTATAAAATTTATAAACAAGAATTGACTGCGAACAAACATGTTTATATATCATATATAAGACATTTTTTCAAACAAAAAAAGAATTTATGTTGAAGGACAGTAGGACTATTTTCCTACACATAGCAGGTAGTCGAGAGATCCAATGCATGGATAAAGCGGCTCAAATATGGGCCGTTGCAAAACAGTATTATACCGCAGAAAGTAAGGAATATTCCGCTTTATCATAATTGTGATATGTATCGTTTTATTGCCAGACCCGACAGCAGTGGCGGGTCTAGCTTTTTGGGGGCCTGAAACTAAATTATTTGCGGGGCCCCTGAAAAATATAAATTGCAAAAATTACTTTAAATTGAAATGTAGTTACATAGTATTTTAAATAAAAATTATTTACTCTCCTGTTCTTCTTCTATTGTCTCAACATAACCTATTGATTGTATTCCGTTGCCAATATTGGAATAGAATTTAAAAAGTAATATTTTTTTTTGTTTCTAATCGAAATTTTTCACGTCCAGTCAATAAATTCTTTGCTTGTCTCATTATCCTAATATTTCCTTACTTTTATTCCTTTGTTTACATTACACTACTTTTTATTTGTACATTCATATATATTTAGCGCTTTAGCTTCATAATCTCTAATTTTAGATCTAAATGTTTTTTGTTGTCTTTATAAAGGAATTCAACATTATTGTAAGATTTGGCTAATATCATATTTAAAAAATGTGAATTGACAAAATGAAGGTACATATTTGACATAACCATTCAATTTGCCCATTTTATGCGCTTCGATTTTTATATCCCCCACCCTTTACTCTATACCTGTTCAATACAATTTATAAAAAATATATTTAATGAAATAATGGCTTCGAATACTTGTGTATATCATATTTTATATTACAGTTTTATTAATTTTCAATTAGAAAAAAATCTTTAGGCCCAGTTCGGGGGCCCTTTAGAGTTGGGGGCTGAAGCTTCATCTTCATTAGCTTCACGGTAGATCCGCCACTGCCCGACAGAGTCTAATTTTTCGACTATACTGCTGTACATTCTTTTGAACTTATTAAGAGGCATAATGTTCTACTATACATCTCGTAGGTATCTCATGAAAAATCTAGCAAATATAACTATGATAAATAAAATTCTTAATACATTATGAATAGTTGAACATTTCATAAAAATAAAATTTAAACAATAAAACATCACATTTGCAAGGAATTATTTAAAACATTTTTTAAAGTATTGTATTGTACAGGTCTATAAATAGTTTTAATAGATACAATTATTAGTACGATAAAATAAATATTTCTGTTCATTATAACAATTAAAACTATTACATTTAATAGCCATCGGTTATAAAAACGTATCTACAAATGTGTCCTATCAACATAAAACCTATATTCTTTTAAAACTAAATAACATATACATTTGAGTATGTACGTATAGCACACAAAAATGTATTGAACATATTTTTGTAACAAATGAAAAGATATAAATCGTAACGGAAACTGTGAATATATTGTACAGATAAAACAATATCAAGGCTACATCATTTGTGCTCAAAGTTTTGCCACAGACGCACGTATTTATGGACACCATGTTAGTCTTAATAGTCTGTTTGTTGTGTTTAAATATAGCTGATTGTTTCACACCTGTGATTGACTTGCACAATTTTCCTTTCAACCTTTCTATCAGTGAAAATCAGTGCCAAAAAGATGTGAATGTTTTCAAACAAAGTTTGGACAATAATACTCTATGGGCGTACAGGTGTAAGTATATTTAATTTTGTTACAAGATTGGAAAGTAGATCTTTTCTGGTTCAAAAAATATGAAATTTGAACATTTATCCAAATTTCTGCATAGGCAGAAAAAAAAACTAAATAAATTCATTTAATAAGAAAATTCATTATATTTATTTCATATGATCAATGCATTATTTATAAAACACTGTCCAATCAATATTATGATAATGAGGAAGTGAAAAATTACTGTAAAATATATTTTAAGGGGATAATCTATCTGCAACAAAAGTGTCCTTCGTACTTTTCTAATAACTAATTTTTGGTACATTTTGGATAAAATGTTATTAGAAATGTACGATTTTTGCTTATTAAAACCAAAACTTATTGAAAAATTTAAATTTGAAGAACAAGTTTGCATTTTTAGCTAATCAGAATGCTTCATTTGATTTTTCCATCAGTTTTTCAAGTTTCATTAAATTTCTCCCTAGAAAATCGACTGTGCGTGTGACGTCAGCGGCACTGAGTGAGACGGATATATGACAAAGGCGCTATTTAAAAAAGGCGAAATAATTAAAAAAAAAGTCAAAATATCAAAAAAGTCAAAAACATTGAGAAGTCGAAAAAGACAAAATAATTAAAAGTGAAAATATAAGGAAAATCGAAAAAGTCGAAATATTGAAAAATTAAAACATTCTGATAAATCTACTACCTAAGTAGATAAAGTCGAAAAAACGTAACAATTAAACATATATTCATTTTTCTATATTAACTATTTTTTGACAGGATAATCCTTGAAAGAAATTGCCGTGGGGATTTAATTATTTTATCCCTGTATATAATCATTGGTGCAACATGTGACTTATTCTTAGTTTAAGGGTAAAAGAATCGAAAATCGAAAGTCGAAGTCTAAATTTCGGGATAGTTATTTGAAAACGAAAGTCGACAATAAAAAAGTCCAAAGTCTAAATTCAATTAATCGATACCATGCTTTTCAAAAATCGATTAAACAACTTTTTTGAAAAGTCGCATGGCTAAGAATTAACAATAATCAATAAAAATCTAATCTAATTTATATATGGTGACAATTCGGCAATAAAATAGAATAGATTTCGAGCAGAGTTGCATCATTATTTATAGAAAGTTACGAGGTAGTTTAGTTAAATATATGTATATTTTGTTTTTGATTACAACAACGAAGTTTTGATTATAATGAAATTTGTTTAGATTACTATTTAGTAAAAGTATTCTTTTGGACATCATTGATTTAATCAGGGCCGGACTATTACCGTTGGAGGCCCTAAGCCCTACTAGTTCGGAAGCTCTACTTTATCAAATAAATCGTCCTAAACAATAAAAAATTCAAACAATAAAAAAAATCTGTGTGAGTTTATTTTTGTATAAAATTTATAAACAAGAATTGACTGCGAACAAACATGTTTATATATCATATATAAGACATTTTTTCAAACAAAAAAAGAATTTATGTTGAAGGACAGTAGGACTATTTTCCTACACATAGCAGGTAGTCGAGAGATCCAATGCATGGATAAAGCGGCTCAAATATGGGCCGTTGCAAAACAGTATTATACCGCAGAAAGTAAGGAATATTCCGCTTTATCATAATTGTGATATGTATCGTTTTATTGCCAGACCCGACAGCAGTGGCGGGTCTAGCTTTTTGGGGGCCTGAAACTAAATTATTTGCGGGGCCCCTGAAAAATATAAATTGCAAAAATTACTTTAAATTGAAATGTAGTTACATAGTATTTTAAATAAAAATTATTTACTCTCCTGTTCTTCTTCTATTGTCTCAACATAACCTATTGATTGTATTCCGTTGCCAATATTGGAATAGAATTTAAAAAGTAATATTTTTTTTTGTTTCTAATCGAAATTTTTCACGTCCAGTCAATAAATTCTTTGCTTGTCTCATTATCCTAATATTTCCTTACTTTTATTCCTTTGTTTACATTACACTACTTTTTATTTGTACATTCATATATATTTAGCGCTTTAGCTTCATAATCTCTAATTTTAGATCTAAATGTTTTTTGTTGTCTTTATAAAGGAATTCAACATTATTGTAAGATTTGGCTAATATCATATTTAAAAAATGTGAATTGACAAAATGAAGGTACATATTTGACATAACCATTCAATTTGCCCATTTTATGCGCTTCGATTTTTATATCCCCCACCCTTTACTCTATACCTGTTCAATACAATTTATAAAAAATATATTTAATGAAATAATGGCTTCGAATACTTGTGTATATCATATTTTATATTACAGTTTTATTAATTTTCAATTAGAAAAAAATCTTTAGGCCCAGTTCGGGGGCCCTTTAGAGTTGGGGGCTGAAGCTTCATCTTCATTAGCTTCACGGTAGATCCGCCACTGCCCGACAGAGTCTAATTTTTCGACTATACTGCTGTACATTCTTTTGAACTTATTAAGAGGCATAATGTTCTACTATACATCTCGTAGGTATCTCATGAAAAATCTAGCAAATATAACTATGATAAATAAAATTCTTAATACATTATGAATAGTTGAACATTTCATAAAAATAAAATTTAAACAATAAAACATCACATTTGCAAGGAATTATTTAAAACATTTTTTAAAGTATTGTATTGTACAGGTCTATAAATAGTTTTAATAGATACAATTATTAGTACGATAAAATAAATATTTCTGTTCATTATAACAATTAAAACTATTACATTTAATAGCCATCGGTTATAAAAACGTATCTACAAATGTGTCCTATCAACATAAAACCTATATTCTTTTAAAACTAAATAACATATACATTTGAGTATGTACGTATAGCACACAAAAATGTATTGAACATATTTTTGTAACAAATGAAAAGATATAAATCGTAACGGAAACTGTGAATATATTGTACAGATAAAACAATATCAAGGCTACATCATTTGTGCTCAAAGTTTTGCCACAGACGCACGTATTTATGGACACCATGTTAGTCTTAATAGTCTGTTTGTTGTGTTTAAATATAGCTGATTGTTTCACACCTGTGATTGACTTGCACAATTTTCCTTTCAACCTTTCTATCAGTGAAAATCAGTGCCAAAAAGATGTGAATGTTTTCAAACAAAGTTTGGACAATAATACTCTATGGGCGTACAGGTGTAAGTATATTTAATTTTGTTACAAGATTGGAAAGTAGATCTTTTCTGGTTCAAAAAATATGAAATTTGAACATTTATCCAAATTTCTGCATAGGCAGAAAAAAAAACTAAATAAATTCATTTAATAAGAAAATTCATTATATTTATTTCATATGATCAATGCATTATTTATAAAACACTGTCCAATCAATATTATGATAATGAGGAAGTGAAAAATTACTGTAAAATATATTTTAAGGGGATAATCTATCTGCAACAAAAGTGTCCTTCGTACTTTTCTAATAACTAATTTTTGGTACATTTTGGATAAAATGTTATTAGAAATGTACGATTTTTGCTTATTAAAACCAAAACTTATTGAAAAATTTAAATTTGAAGAACAAGTTTGCATTTTTAGCTAATCAGAATGCTTCATTTGATTTTTCCATCAGTTTTTCAAGTTTCATTAAATTTCTCCCTAGAAAATCGACTGTGCGTGTGACGTCAGCGGCACTGAGTGAGACGGATATATGACAAAGGCGCTATTTAAAAAAGGCGAAATAATTAAAAAAAAAGTCAAAATATCAAAAAAGTCAAAAACATTGAGAAGTCGAAAAAGACAAAATAATTAAAAGTGAAAATATAAGGAAAATCGAAAAAGTCGAAATATTGAAAAATTAAAACATTCTGATAAATCTACTACCTAAGTAGATAAAGTCGAAAAAACGTAACAATTAAACATATATTCATTTTTCTATATTAACTATTTTTTGACAGGATAATCCTTGAAAGAAATTGCCGTGGGGATTTAATTATTTTATCCCTGTATATAATCATTGGTGCAACATGTGACTTATTCTTATTTTTCCCATCATAAAACTGAAAATATATATTTTTTAATTCAAATGTGAAGAAATATTCAGGAACCTTTTGAAAATACTTTAATATTATAAAAGTTTAAGGGTAAAAGAATCGAAAATCGAAAGTCGAAGTCTAAATTTCGGGATAGTTATTTGAAAACGAAAGTCGACAATAAAAAAGTCCAAAGTCTAAATTCAATTAATCGATACCATGCTTTTCAAAAATCGATTAAACAACTTTTTTGAAAAGTCGACTTAAATCGATATATTGACTATTTTACTAGTCGTACTTTGATTTATTAAAGTATCGTGAAATTATTTTAAATAATATTTATTTAGGAAGAGGACGCTTGATCATCTTAAACAAGCATTATAATTATTAACGTATCAATCTTGCACAGATGAAAATAAGTTTATATTTTAATTCTTTGTGTTATGTTTATATTATGTGTAATTTCGTGTCATTTTTGTAAAACTATATTTTATTTAAGCTGATGATGATGTAAAGCATCGGAAAACCTCTTTCTAATTAATAATTACTTAAAATTAATTTACGTATCTTCAATGATCCTAAACTATAAATTATTTTAAATATTGTATTCTGTTCTATTACCTAGAATAAAATTATGTTGCAAAAATATCGTAATAAATTATATTTGATAATGTTTTATTCATGACAAAAAATTAACAAAAATTAAAAGATTACATAATATTAATATTCATAGTATACACAATATATATGTTTACAACTGCTGACAAACTACAACAATATTTACTTTTGTATATTCTTCAAAATTTTGAGAAGCAACACATGACGTACAAAAAATGATACCTGCGTCTGATAATTTCTATACTATATTCATTGCTATTTTTAGCCAATTTCTTTATTTATTATTACTTTATTTATCTACTTGGCCTTGGTCACAGAATAATTATATACAGAAGCGACACTCCGGTCGGTCACTTTCATGTTATCCTAGTCAGTTGTATGACCTTAAAGTTTTGTGTGGCTGTTGGCTGATTTACGCTCGAAATTTAAATTTTTGTTTGAATGAAAAAAGAAAATAATAAAAGCAAATTAGATAAAATAAATAGGTACATGTATGTATTTTATAAACATTTTTATTACACAAAATGCCTGTATTTTGTAAGTTTTATCAATAAACATAATTTTCTATTTCTTTCTTTTTGATTAGATTTAAAATTCTTATTACTATATTTCATAACATAAAATATTCTGAGTATACATATAATTTTCTTAATAATCTAGTGGAAAATTTTACAAGTTAAAACTCAATTTTTTTACTAATTCGTATAAGCAATATCCTACACCTTTAATTAATACGAATAAATTTTTCATTATTTTTATAAAAAGTATCTTCTAAACAAAATATGTCATTATAAAAATATTCGTGTGTTGTTTTTAAATTTACAAACTCAGAATTCTCCAAATTATGATCTTAATAATGTGTAAATATATTGTTGTCTAAATCGAAATTTTGTTGACAAATCGTCTCACAAGCTTCACATTTGTGAGCTTTTAAACAATTTTTAAAAAAATACAACTTTGAATCAGCCAGAATAATCATATACATGGACGTCGACAAAGCGTGGAAAGCTGATATAGCTTCTCCCTCTTTGGAGTGTATGAAATATAATAATTTCTTTTTAATAGTATATTACGTACCGTGAACTGTAAGTGACAGTTTTTAGGTCGAGAATGTTGTTTGGGAAGTCGAGACCCGAAGGGTCGAGATTTCCTAAACATTCAAGACTTCAAATATCACTTACAGTTCAAGGTTAGTAAGCTATTTTTTGCAATACCTACAAAAATAATAGAAAAAGAAAAATAGGTTTCAAAATTAACGTCTGTCAGATTGATGTCAAAAATAAAAGTTGAATTGCAATTGAGAGTAAGAGTGCCATGAATGTTTATGATGTTGTGGAAACTAAATACTTACCATCCACCATGAATTGTAAGTAACACACTTACTGTCCATCGTGCACGGGAAGTGTTTACTATAACCATGGAAACCAAATCTGCAATAAAAATTCCACTTACTGTATTTAAATTTTATTATTAATGGGTAACTTACTGTGCAGGTATTGCAAAAAAATTATTTTTTCTAACTTTTATCAAAGTGATAACATATTTGTTGCTTGTTTGAAATCGATTTCTGTATTTTCATATTTTTATTATTGTCCCCTTATTGAAAATTTTTAGGCGCGTTAATGATTGATAAACAGAGAAACTCGAGCCACGAAGATATGATGAACCTTTCCGATTTTAAACGATGAGCCCTTTAAATTGGTTGGCTTTCCCCATCTTTCTCTAATTTTCGTTTCTCTGACTTACTATCGCTTCTGTATATAACTATTCTATAATTAAGTGCAGGAACTCTTTGTTTAAACATATTTAAATGAAAATCATATATAATTAATTTTACATTTTCTCAAAAAATTATGATATTAAGGTATAAACTTATTATGTCGTTGAAGTAAAACAAATACCTCTATCGAATGACAATGAAATATATATGTTGCTATTAAAATATAAAAGTTGCATTCCATATTTGAGAACCACTGGTAGAAAATAGTGTATTGTGTTATTAAGAGTAAAAGTGATATTTTGTGTGGCGAGCATGGAATTTTGCACGACGAGCGAAGCGAGTCGGACAATTGCATGCGAGGCACACAAAGACACTTTAACTCTGAATAACACATGCTATTTTTTCTTCAAATGTAGAAATTTTAAAAAATAAATTACTACTTTACGTCTGTCATTTTTAAATTAAAAACATTTTACGTCAAGTATGTTTACGCAACGCCAACGTAGGTGAATTTCAATAGACACTTATAACATTAAAATTTGAGTGGCGCATTCTGGTGAGTACCGGAGTAATTACGTTTGACGTTTGTCATGTAAATATAACCAAAAGAGAATGAAAGTAAAATTAATGAAGTAAATAAAGATATACAAATACAAAATTATTATAATTATATATATATATATATATATATATATATATATATATATATATATACTCGTATATATTTGTAGGATTCTGTGATACATAAATTAGGTTAAAAAATAATAAAATGAACAAAGAAACACAAACATATTTTTACAATGTAGATAAATCCACACAAACTTATTTTGGGAACAGCAATGCATCAACACAAACAGAAGTAATAAAAAGAAGAAACTATTCTACACAAGTTATTATAAATACAAATAATACATTTATGCAAATTAAAATCGCCATCGCCGGCAACAATTCGACAACAACAACTTAGGACTTAGGCACTGCGGGCAGTAGTGCAGTAAAGAGGGCGATATACCAAGACCATTAAGATAGCACTTTCGAAGAATTGATCCGATGGGCCTTGGTCTGTCAACTCACTCTCTCTATTAACTTGTTGTCCTTTACTTCAGAAGGCGGAGCTATCTGTAGCGTGTGACGTCAAAAGTATATGTGTCAATTGCTCTGTTGCTATCGTAGCTATGTTTATTCGCTTTTTGTTATTTGTTTTACTTTTACTCCGGCGGCGTAGAAATTAAACTTCAACCTTGTCAATCACGTCACAGAAGATGTCACTTTTATGACGTTTGAAGAAATACAATTTTGTTTAGAATATTAAAATAATCTGTTGGTACAAAAATTGTTTTCCAATTAAACCATCGCTGTATCTCTTATAGCTTTCGAGATACCAACAGTGTGCCATCGTTGTTTGAACAATCTGTGTAGTATTTTCTGATGGATAGGAGAAATAAATATGTTTCTGTAATAAGAACAATAATATACTAATCTAAATTAGCAGAAAATTTTTATAAAAGAAATTCAATGAAATTTAATTATTGTAATGGATATGTATACATATATTGATACAATTGTACCCGCAATATTTCCTTTGTCATAAAATTTAAAACAATTCAATTAACAATTCCAAAGTTTATTATTACAAATTTTTCTGGAGGAACAAAAACTAGAATTGAATCGATTTTTTACTTTCTTATACGAAGTGACGTTATTATGTAAAAAAGTTACATTTTACAATAACAAATTCGCCACAACAAATTGGTGTAATCGAACGAATGAACAAAATATTATTAAGCAAAGCAAGAAAATTATTAAGTGAATCTGACTTACCTAAAACATTATGTGGAGAAGCAATTTGCTGTGCAGTATATCAATTAAATCAATCACCAACAAGCCTTCTTCATGGAAATATACTAACCAAAATATTGTATGGAAGAGTGGATTTAGAGAAATTGCGAGTATTTGGATGTAAAGCGTGGGTATATATTACCTACAGAAAATAAATTAAATGAAAAAGCAGTTGAAGCAAGAATGACAGATTATTATGATAATGGTTACAGATTATAGGATATAAATGAAAGAAAAATAATTATTAGCAAAGACGTAAAGTTTAATGTAACGGGAAATAATTTTAAAACTGTACAAGACAATGAAACTACAGAAAGAAAAAATAAAATTACTATAGAAGAAAATGAAGATATTCCGAGAGAAACTTTAAAATGAAACACAAGAAAGTGAAAATGGTAAAGAAAGAAGTAAGAGAATTTCAAAAAGGCTAGAAAGATTGAAACCTATCATGTTATGAAGATGCAACTGCAAGTGAAGAAATGGTGAAAATCAATCGAAAAAGAAGTGAAACCATTAGCAGAAATGGAGACCTGGAAAGAATCCTTACTTCCAAGAAATGAGAAGGTCGTCTCGTAGGGTAACGGTACCCCTCCTCCGTACCTAAACAACCGTTGATCTTGATCGTCCAGGGAAAGGTTTAATTTACCCTACGTTGTGTTTATTTAAATAAGTAACCCTTCATCGTCGTAATACAGAGTAAAATGGAGGAATCGGGAAAGATGTTTGATTAAATAAAAGAATGATATTCACTCCAAAAGTGCTGTGGAAAATCAAGCTCTCCCGTATTCACCTTATTAACCTGAGGGAAACTACAGCCAAAACTTCAAGCAGAGATACCAAAGAACAAATTGATAATAGTAGTTAATTTAAAAGGTTGTCCCAATAATTTATTATAAACATATTTGGTAAAATTATATGATTGAGATCAAGACTGACATTATTTATCACAACTACAATTATGTTTATATTTTATAGGGTCTGAATCGCAATGATCGGCCCTTGAACTCACAATTCTCCCCGCCATAAGAGCACTTGGTCAAACGAACCGGCCACGGCGAGCTCACAGCAAAAGTGATCAGAAATAATGCTTGATGGATTGGTTTGAGGCAGACACCAAAATTTACAATTATTAGTTAGTCAACATCAGATCGTTTATAAAATTTAGACACGATATTGTGACAGTCATAAAATAATATTTTTATAAAAATATAGTAGTAGTAGTAGTAAATATTTTATTTGTTACCTTTCGGTGTTCAAATTTCTACATTATCTATATTTTACATTTCATGTGGTATTTGTATTATTATAAATTACTATGTAATCTACTTATATATTCCTTCTTCATCCAATCTGTGTCTGGGTTTTCGACGTGTAGTATCTGTTGTGTAGATTTGTCATTTCTTAGATTTTCGCTGCAGTCTCTTCTTAAGTGATTTACTATCTCAAAGTCTCTCCCACATATTCTGCATTGTCTGACATCGTCTCCTATCCAGTATTTATTCATTTTTTCTTCGTTTCCCGTTTTAAATCTTGCGATTATTTTTAAATTTTTGTTTTTGGTTGACAAGTATAGTGGTTTGCTTATAGTCAATAAACAATAAGTATTTATATCCTGAATTATGAGTTTATTTATAAATCTTTTTTCTTCTTATCTGAGCTTGTATATCTTGTTCCGTCCGTGTAATTTCATCCACCATGTTTGGCCATGTATTTCTTTGTCTTTCTATGTCTGTCGTTGAGTGTCCGTTGCTTTCATAGAATTTTGACCGTTTTCTTCCCATTGGTTCTTTTCATGTTTTCTTTCTTCTTTTCTTGTTATTTGTACCCAACAATCAATAATTAATTAATTTCTCTTCATACTTCATTGATTATAGGATACCCAGAATATTTATCTGATCGACTTATAATTAAAAAAAATAAATTTAATTTACGTAATAATGATTTGTTTATAGTACCATCTTTCAATAAAATTAAATTTAAAAGCTCTTTTTCGTACTTAGCTCCTACACTTTATAACAATATTCCAAACAATTTAAAATCTCTTTCTTATAGTTCATTTGTAAACCATTTGAAAACCTTAGTTCTTTAATATTTCCTTGTAATATAATAAATTTATTTCTTTTTCATGTACATGTAGATATATGTAGATTTATATACTTCTTTTTTATTCTTATTTTTTTCTGTATTGGTTAGGTGGAAGATCAGCCTTGGCTGAACCTCGCCTTTGAGTGTTTATCTCAATAAAGATTATTATTATTATTATTATTATTATTATTATTATTATCTCCTCCCTGCTTCAGTCTTCATTTTAAACCGTTTTGTTACTTCCTTTATTATATACACCAGTGTTTGTTTATCTAGTCTGAATATCCATCGTATATATTTTGTTTGATTTTTTTCTATTTCGTTTTGTTCTTTCCAACCCCAAATTTCGGCTCCATGCATTATAATGCTCGCTATTAATTTATCAAAAAGTAACATTTTTAATTTAAAATTGTTTTTAAGTTTTCTTTGCCCTATGCCCCAGATTTGTGGAAGAGCTATGTTTGCTTTTTTTGTTGTTTGCATTATGTGTTTATTCTCTTCACCATTCTTGTGAAATGTATACCCCAAGTATTTAAAAGTTTTTACTTTTTCTATTTTTTTTCCTTCCCATGTCCATGTTTCTTTTGCTTCCCTGCCTCTGCCTTTATTGAAAACAACAATCTTGGTTTTTTCTGTGTTCAACACCATGTCTTTTTTCTTTAAATATACCTCGAGTCTCTTCATTAAGGAATCCATTTCTTGTTTTGTTTTCGCAATTATTGCCAGGTCGTACGATAATGTCCAAAACTTTTTGCTCCCAATTACAATGCCTCCTGTCTGTCCTTTAGCAAAGTGAGCTTCATTGTCTGACATGTAAATAGAGAAAAGAATACGGCTTAATGGACACCCTTGTCTAACTCCGCACGTTGTCTAAAAATCCTCTCTTTCTTCTCCGTCTATTTTCACCGAACTTATGGTTTCAGAATATATTTCTGCTATTCTTTCTACTAGGTTTTCTTCGATGCCAGATTTCGTCAATATATCAATTATCTTTTTCCTATTTACAATATCGAATGCTGCTTTCAAATCTGCAAATAGTACATATAATATTCTCTTTTTTTGCTTATTTCCTTCTGTATTGCATAATTTAATATATAGATGTTATCAATTGTCCTAAAGCCTGCTTGGTTATCTTGTAGTATTTTTCTCTCCTCTGCTTCTTTACTTAATTTCTCCTTTAAGATTATGGCGTATAATTTTTTGTTTGTCGTGTCTAACAATGTTACGTCTCTGTAGTTTTTCTTCTCTGTTTCCATTTTTGTGTATTGGACTGATAATGCCTTTTCTCCACTTTTGTGGAAAGCCTTTTCCTTTCCAAACATTATTTATTATTTTTGTAAGTCTATCGACTGCTTCGTTTGTTCCGTATATCCAAGCCTCGTTCTATGACAAGTGGCTGGTGATCGGATTCTATTTTATCTGCTACTGTGAAACTTTGACAGTGAAAGATATTATTTTATCCATTGCTTCATCATTTACAATACCATAGTCTATAACTGATTCTCCGTTTGGGTCTTTTGTATGTCCATTCAATATTTTCAGTCCATTTTCTTCCACGAATTTTTCTCCCTTGCTGTTAATTATTTTGTATTTTGATGTCCTGTTTTTTTCAGTTCCATCTCTTGTATCAATAATTTTTCCTTCTTCCCCTATTCTGGCATTGAAGTCTCCTCCTAAAAATAAATTGTATTCATGTCTGTCCTCTGTTTCTTCTCTTTCATCTTGTATGAGTTTTATTTCTCCTTTGCTGTATGTTGTTATTATTTTCCATTATTTCCCATCTATTAGTAACGTTCGTTCTTGAATTTGGTCCACGCTCTTTCCCTTCGGTTCCTCTAATGTGTTTCTGACCCCATTTATTATTCCTCCTTTAGCTCTTCCTTTTTTATGTTCTTTATTTGCATATACGCATTTCCATTTAAATTTATTCGGAAGTTTAGTTTTCCAGTTCGTCCAGTCTTTCTCTTCTATCCACGTTTCTACTAGTCCGATAAAATCAAATTCTTCTATAAAATTCCAAAAATCATTGTCCTTATTCTTTAAGCCGGCGATGTTCCAAAATCCTATTTTGGTCCGATCTGTGTTATTCAGCGCGTTTTTCGGATTTTCCTCTTTTGATGGTGCTGTTAGCTCCGTTTATCCTGTTGCGCCGCCTTTAATTGGTCTTTCATCATATCTATTATAGTTGCTTGACTTTTGACTGTACCTATATTCGGGAGTGTGTGTTACATATGAAGTTATTGGTTTCTGTCTCTTCGTTTCTTGTCTTTCATTGTTTGTTACATTTTTTGAGGTCCTCTTTCCTTTGTTTTTTCTTCAACTTTTTCTTCCGATAGTTGTCGTTTCTGTTTCTTTTTTCCGTGCAACGTTCTTATTGCTTCATTTTTTTTAATTGGTTTTTATATACAGCTTGTTGTATTTTATTATTGCGTGCTTGCCCACTTTACGCATCTCTTTCATTAAAGGTAATTAAGTCTAAGCATTCCTTCTCGAGTTCATGTCTACTTGTCTCTCTTTCCATTAATCCGAATATAGCAATATTTTTTTGTATTTTACTGCACTCTAGATCTGTCCACCGTTCTTCGCAGTCGATTAATATTTTCCTATGTTCATCAAGGGCGTCTGCTGTTATTGTAAACCTGTCTTGCATTGTCTTTTTCATACTTGTTTTGTCACTTTTTAAATGTGCTATCGCATCTAATATTTTTGTTTCCATGTTGTGCTACTAGTCTATCTGTGCTTCCTAAATAGTAACTTAGCGTCCGTAATTCAGTTATTGTTACTGCCCTACTTAATTCAAACAGTCACCTGTAAAACCGCTGACTAGATGTTACTATTAGACGCTAGATGTCGCTACTAATTCGCTGCTTTGCTGGGATTTGATGTGACATGTAATAGGACCCTAGATAACCTATAAGTTGTACCTACTTACTTTTCTCTAAGTATTGAGTTTACCGTTTCTCAGAACCTTGCATCCACAATATCACAACATCCACAACTTGTATCCACTGCGAAAATACAAGAACCACTTATTATTGTTTAATTTTGCTCCTTAAAGATGAACAAAACTATTTAGCCACTAGACTAACTCTTCACTCTACCACGTCCTCCTCCAAATAAAAATATAGTAAATACATACCTAATTTGTCCGAGCAGAGCTATAGATCATGGGAATTTAATAGAATTTCGAAATAAACCCGGCGATGATTTCAGAAAATACACTTGGTCGTCTAGGTGCCAGGCATCAGCTGCCCAGAGACGGTCCCAGCGGGAAGGAATATCCAAAGAAATGCCAGACATCGACCTAGAGTTACTCATCACAGCAAATTCAGAGAGTGTTCTAAGTCGTCTAGGTGCCAGACATCAGCGTCGAGCTGCACAAAGACGGTCCCAGTGGGGAGGAATGTCCAACAAGATGCCAGACATCAGCCTGGAGCCACTTATCACAGCGAATTCAGAGGATACGTTAGGTCGTCCAGGTGCCAGACATAGCCTCGAGCTACACGTTGATGGTCAGCGGGGAGGTATATCCAACGAGATGTTAGACGTTAGCCTAGAGCTACTCATTACAGCGAATTCAGAATGTGTACTAGGTCGTCTAGGTGCCAGACATCAGCGTAGAGTTACATTTAAACGGTCCCAACGTGGAAGCTTCTAGAATATTTTTAATATTCCATCTCACTTGGCTGCATGATAACTTCTTTGTCTTAATCCTTTCCCAAAGATGAAAAACAGTTCACACGGATGTCAACACCGTCTAGGATAGGTCGTTTCTTCAAGTGGTTGTGACACCCTGACCTGCGCTGGACTAAACCATAAAAAAATATTTACGGTCCCGTGCCGCACAGTCACATAAAAATTTATTATGCATAATAGATATTCTACGTAAAATGGTTTGTTCATAACATATTTAATATTTAGTAGAGATTATTCTTAATATTATTAATAATAAAATTATACCTGCAGGCAATACTGCTTCAAAATGAAACTACGAAAGCACGACTAGTTACAAGAGGTTTTTAAGAAGAAACAAGAGAATTATATTTACCAGTCGCAAGATTGTCAACAATACGAATGCTAATATCTTTGGCTGTGCAAGAAAATTGGTCATTACCCGTAGCATTCTTGAATGGAAAATTAAAAAAAAAAACGTATGAATAAAGCCACCAAAAGGATTAGTAGTAGGAAATGGAGAGGTATTAAAGCATTGTATGGCTTAAAACAGTCTCCTCGTAGTTGGAACGATGAATGTAATGAATTTGCAACAAAAAATAATTTTCAATGATCAAAGAATTATTTTTTTCTTCAAACGTTATAAAAGTAACATCTTCTGTGACGTGATTGACAAGGTTGAAGTTTAAATTCTTTGCCGCCGTAATATAATTTTTTATTCTAGCCGCCGTTTAATTTCTTCGCCGCCGTATGTAGAATCAGCCAATAAGAAGTAACTTGTACAATAGAAATCTGTAATATGGCCCTAAATGTCACTATAAAATCTAGATAACCAAAGAATAAAGTTACTAAAAATTATGAATAACTGACAGGTAACCTACATATTAAATGTCAAATAGTAATTTATTTTTTAAAATTTCTACATTTGAAGAAAAAATAGAATGTGTTATTCAGAGCAAAAGTGCCTCTGTGTGCCTCGCATGCAATTGTCCGACTCGCTTCGCTCGTGCAAACTTCCATGCTCGCCACACAAAGTATCATTTTTCTCTTAATAACACAATATAGGTACTATTGTCTGTATGTTAAGAAGACGAAATTAGTGTTATTTATGTTGACGATGTTCTTTTAACTGATAAAGAGAATCAAGTGAAATCAGTGATAAAGAATATTTAGGAATTGAAATTGAAAAAGGTGAGACAAAATTAAAAATAAAACAAGATAAGATGATAGATAAAATTTTCAAGAAAATTCTTGGAGGAGTGCAAGGGAACATGAGGTAATAGGAAGCTTAATATATTACTTATGGAACCTGACGTTATATTCGCTGTATCATATTTAAGCCAGTACTTGATAAACTACTGAGGCATGCAATACAGCAAAGAAAATATTAAAATATTTAAAAACAACGAAAAATTTAAGCGGAGAATTTACACAAACTGAAGGAAAAGAAAATAAAGTTTATTCTTATTCAATCTGGTGTAGTAATAAAATGATAGAAAGACTATATTATAACGGAAATATTTTTCAATGGTTCGGAAGGAAACAATATCGCGTTGCTCTTTCTTCGACGAAAACAGAGTACGTAACAGCTTCATTACCGACATGTGTGCTCATTTCAATTATTGTTATAACTTTAGAGCAGTGCCGTTCCTAGGCAATTTTGCGCTCTAGGCAAAATTATTATTTGCGCCCTCCGTCTCAAAACGAATTAGTATCATGATTGTAGGATTATTTGAAAAAATATGTAAAAAATGTTTTATAAAACCATTTCATAACAAAAAATTATTCTTTAAAATAAATAATAAAAGGAACAAAGAAAAGTAAAAAAGGACATATTTCCACAGCTATATATTCAATAAGTAAAATCATTTATTAAAGGAACACAGTATAAAGAATCTATAATTATAACTATAATCTAACATGTAACTGTTTTTGCTTTTGCATTTGCAAAATTATTAATAATTTTCATAACTGGGAGTTTTATCTACAGGCGTGCAAGCCGTGCCTGCACGGAGGCGCCAGACGGAGAGGGCGCCGAAAGGCGCCTCACTATGATTAAAAAAAATGCTTCTGAATTATTAAATGTACCTAAATTTCTGAAGGTTAAAGTTGTTATTTTGTGAGTGAAACTAACTAAACACAATAAACATAAATAATCTCTTCATAACATATATTTAATGAGAAATAAGACTATTAAACAAAAGTACTTCGTAACACCCCTACGTTGATAAATTTAACTCATCCGGACGAATATTGGCTTCTGCGCAGCGCAATTCTCCAGACGAATGGCGTACGCGTACCGGCGTGTTGCCAGATTTGGTGATTTTTCCGTCATTTGGGCGATTTTTTTTACGATGTTCTGGGGCAAAAAAAATATTTTGGCGACAGGCGATTAAAGCCACCAATTAGAAATGTTTTGCGATATATGGTACATCAGATGCTTCAAGATAGAGATAGTATAGAAAAAATACCCATGCTTTCAAATATCTTTAGTTTATTAGGAAAATGGGGTTTTATAAAAGATTGAATTTTTTGTCATTAAAGTTTTGTTTACAGATAAATATTTTTTAAAAGTATTTTTATTTATAGGATAATTTCTATTTAAAAGACAATTTCAGCATACAGATCTTGGCGATTTTTGGCGGTAATTAAAGTTTGATATGTCGACTTTTTATCGCGGCCATCTGACTACCTTGTACTACCATTGTATACTGTAGACCAATTTCTAAGAATTAACTTATAAATATTGTTTATAACCTAAAACATTTTCTTCGTTGTACTATCATCATATTTTTTCTTTTCATTTATTTGAGTAGCTGTCCATGTAAGTTTTTATTTATTTTTTACTCGTACATCTTTCATGAAATCAAACAAAAATTATAAAATAATGATTAATTTTGGAATTTTATCTTGTTAATTTGTTTGTGAAATAAGTTATTATTTTCGACATAGTTTTCTAATGGGGTTTTTTAAGCAACTCTTTTCGCCATATACGAATACATTTCGCGTTGCCTACGTATTTTCTAATAAAAATATTTCAGATATAATGTCTCAACAAATAAAAAAAAACCATCTGGAAGTTTTTATAGAAAGAGAAATATAGAAAAAGAAAAATTGAAGGAATCAATTTTTAAATTTATAAAAAAAGAAGCAAATGAAGTTTATCATCCCTGTTAATAAAATATAAACGGTGAAAAAAACTGGCGCCAAAAAATAAATGGCACGGAGGTGATAACATAGCCAGGAACGGCACTGGATATAACTATATAAGTAGTGATATGACGAATAGCAGTTCAGACGAATAGCAGAATAACGAATATTCGGTGAATATTTAACCGAATATTACGCATTACCCAATAATATTTTTCTACAATCCTCGTTGCGGAGAGGGGTGTATTTATTCTAACTTGTCGAAACTCATTTATTTTTTGTTAAGGTAATTTTTTGTTTAAATTCTATGAAATTTAATTATTTCAGTTTCAAGAAAAATTGAATGATTTATCACCAAAGAATATAAATAGATAAATTACATACTCTTAATGTAGATACATTTATTTTATTTAATTTTATTTTCTATAATTATATATTGTAATGTAATAAAAGTGCGTAGTATTTTATTTATTTCTTGAAACCGAATATTCGGAATTAAAATGGGCCGAATAAGCCGAATACTGAATAGTGAAAATATGGCCGAATGGGCCGAATATCGAATAATTACTCGGCTCCGGTCTCATTTCTACTAAAAAGTCACCTGTCACCTCTCAGAACATGGCGACCGCAATGATTTCAACAAGAAATGTATTTATAAAAATAGCATTTTAACAAACTTAGTTATTGACTTGACTAATATTTATTTTTTTAGAATTTATTAATAATTTTTTAGTCAGAAAGTAATAAAAAGAAACTATTTTTGCACCACCATAATAATAACAAAATTCTCAGTCTCACCAAATAATTTTTTTTGTAAGATATTTCTTTTTATTATAATAGATTAATCGAGGAAAATAAGGGTCTAATAATTCAATTAATATTTTATTTTCGGCCGTTTTGGACCGTGTGGTCCATTATCAGGTTAGTATAATTGAAACATTTTATATTTCGAATAAATGTAGATATAAATATGAGTAAAACCACAACACATGTTTAATTTAGATTATTATTAAAGTGCAATAAAACTTGTTATAATGAAATACAAATAAATACATGTAATTTATAATAGAAGAAAGAATCAGAATTTGCGCCTATGGCAGGTACCTTTAGATACGGCACTGCTTTAGACATAGAGAACAAAATTATTTTATATGGTACTTCATATTTACACAACCAAGGAGAAATTAATTTAACAAAAACTTATGAAAATAGTACAAGATCTAAAAACGTAAATACAAAATATCATTTTATAAAAGATTTGGTTGGGACAGAAATAGTACAAATAATATACTGGGTGTCCCAGCTCGACCGACACATGGGAGTTTTACATGGGAAATCAGTTAATTATGAATAGTATCTTCCCAGTGCAAGATATTAACTTGAAATTTTGTATACTTATCGGAGAATATTAATTCTATGGATCGCACTCAGTGCCGGATTACCCATTAGGCAGAGTAGGCAATTGCCTACGGGCCCCGTGTCTTTTAGGGGCCCCGCGCTCCTCTATATTGGATTAAAATAATATTGATTTGATTTTGAAATCGATGTAAGATACAAAAAAAAAATTGAAAATGAACTAAATTTGTTATTTTATTATTAACTATAAGCACAGAATAGGTTTATACAAAAGCGACAGTTTAAAATCGGAAAGATTCCTCACGTCTTACAGAGAGATAGGAGAAGGGAACAAATTTAAAGGTCTGCACTATGCTTCAAGGTCATAGAACTGGATAGGGGAACATGAAAGGTACCGACACGGAGTCTCGCTTCTGTATGTAACTATTCTGTGCTATTATGTAGAGAATAGCAGATGTGATCATGATAATATAGTTATTTGTGTATCAAGGTTCTAAAAGTAATCTTTTTGGACCGAAACAGAAGTTTGCAGCCGAGGCAAAGCCGAGGCTACAAATCAGATAAGGCCCAAAAAGAACTTTTAGCCGAGGTGCACACAACATTTTTTAGGCGATTACAACAAGAAATTATGAATTTTCATTCAAAATCAATTTTTGACATCTGTCAAAATTTACTTTACGGCCGCATTTACTTTACGGCCGCATTTACCTTACGGCCGCATTTACTTTACGGCCGCTAGTTTTACTCGCAAATTCATTACTTTTTCATTATTATTTGTAAAGAAATAGTTAAAATTTTACTTACATTTGTTATTATATTCTAAAATAATTAATCACATTAATATGAACTATGTAAATCAATAATGAACAAACTAGCGGCCAAAAATTTTGACTTTGACAGATGTCAAATAAAAATTGATACTTTAAGGTTGCCAGCAGATACGAAAAACAACAATTTATGTACCAGCCGCCTAAAAAAGTATTAAATAGGCGGCCACCAACAAAGATATCGGTTAGTATTTAGTAGAATTTAATACTAGACATTTCATTTTCCGTGAATCATTATTTCTCCCGTCAGAGAAACCTGTAGAATGATTTTGTGTGATAGCGAATTTGAGTTTTACTTGGGTAATCTAGTTTTGAATTTATGTCGTTCTGTCGTTCCTTTCTATTACCAGAGCTATTACTTACACTGTAGTGTATGCATATAAAAACCTAAATATAGGTATGTATATTAGTATGTTTTATATTGTCATTATTGTTGTTGAGAAGAAGTTGGCGCTTGGAGCGCAAATAACACAATTTGCCTCAGGCGCAAAATTGCCTAGGCACGGCCCTGCTTATCTTAATATTACTGATACACTCTTCAAATATTTTTTATTATTTTTTGAATATCTTATTTAAAACTGTAAAGAACACATTTTCTTTAATACTTTTATATTCCACTAGTGAGTATAGGTATATTCTATTAATTTTTTAACAGCATGTTCTTTTTTTGTATATTATTTTATTAAAATTGTTGGGTAGTAAAATCATAAACTTATTAGGGGAGGGGGGCCCGAGATTTCGATTGCCTAAGGGCCTCCACATGGTTTAATCCGGCACTGATCGCACTTATTTAAAATATGCAATTTCGTCTGCAGGGCGAGATTTATTAAATTTAAAATCTAATATTTTCGTTCAAAATCAGACAGCCATGGAAATAAAAGAAAATATTTATCTGACAGTTTAGTGAAGTATCATTGATTTTAATTCTTATTCCCTGTATTTTAATATAATTTAATTAAATTTAATTTCTTTTTGTTAAATAATATACCAATATTACAAAAATATAAATATCTACAATGGAATGTTAGATTTTATAATTTAATAAATCTCGTCTTGCAGACGAAATTACATATTTCAAATAACTGTAATCCATAGAAATAATATTCCCCAATAAGTATATAAAATTTCAAGTTAATATATTGCACTGGGGAGATGCTATTCATAATTAACTGATTTCCTATGTAAATCTCCCATGTGTCGGTCGAGCTGGGACACCCGGTATGTAGCAAAGCGTATGAAGTCGATATATGACAAAAGCTTTAAGTACATCAAAATTTAAACGATTACGTGCAAATTTGAATTTGAATTGACTGAATCAAGTTCGTGAGGAATTTTTATTTTATAATAATTTTTATATCTAGCTAACTAGATATTAGTAGTTTCATTTGTATTGTTCGTGTTTATAAAATAAAAATTGAGAGGGGGATGTTAAAATATTGTAATTAAGTTAGTCCTGAAAACAACATATTAATTAATAAATGATAAGTTATTTTTCAGTGTATAAATGTATTGTTTAACAAAATTGCTTTATATGAACAGATCTCACTTTCAAATAATATATTATACAGTGGCTCACAAAATTATTCGTACACCTAAGTTTTATATTTAAAAATTGAAAAATGGAGTACTTTCAAAAAAATATTGATGTATTATTGACGGGATCAGATTCTCTTATTTTCCAGAAACAACATGCAATAGCCAATTATGAAAAAAATATTATTTTTCTTATGTTAATTAAATAAAAACAAAATGTATACAAGAACTAGGTACACAAAATTATTCGTACACTTATGAAATCTTGCATATAACGAGTCAATATTTATATTTATAAACATGAAACATCTGTGATTGCATAATTATCATTTGTCTGAGTATTTTGTATAAGATTTTATAAAAAATAGTTCACAAAAATAAGAAATTATGGTAGTTGAAAGGCGAATCTGCTTGAAATTACTTTGCCAGTGTAAATCTTTAAGGGAGGTTGACAAAATTAAACGAAAATCGCGCTAAATGTTGAGACCCATATAAGTAAATATAAAAATGAGAACCAGTAGAAAAATATGCACCATGGAGGCCTTAAATTATTTTTAAGTCATCAGAATAAACTATATATTGAGCGTTAAGTGAAATCAAATCCTAAAAATCCCCTGAATAAATTAATATTAAGAATAACTAAATATTTTAAGGGTCTATTGGAACATAGACTATTCAAAGAACTTTAAGAAATTTTGGTTCTAATGGTCTTATAGTAATAAATGGGTCCTATAATTCCAAACAAAATAAAATAAAGAGACTCGCATTTGGAAATAGTACATTAGCACGGATTGTGTTTTTTGGAAATTGGTAATTTTGCGGATTTGAGTGGAATGGCAAATCTTTTGATTGGAGAAATCCAAATTCTGAGCTTAATAACTGCAATTTATGTAGTACAGTGAAACACGGCGGCAGGATCATATTAGTTTGGGGATATGTAGGAGCTAGTTATGACTATATGGCCATTAAAATCAAAATTTCTTAGAGTTCTTCGAATAGTCTATGTTTCAATATATCCTCCAAAAATTTCAGATATATTTTTTGTTAATTTATTCAGGAGTTTTTAGTATTTAATTTCATTTAATGCTCAATAAATCGTTCATTCTGCTGATTAAAAATTTTCTTACGGTCCCCACGGCAAATATTTTTCAACTACTCCTCATTTTATATTTACTTCTAATGTTGTTAACAATTGAGAGCAATATTCATACAATTTTGACAACCTCCCTTAAAGATTTACACTGGCAAAGTCATTTCACATAGATTCGTCTTTCAACTACCGTAATTTCTTGCTATTGCGACCCATTTTTGAAAAAACCTTTTACAAATACTCAAACAAATGATAATTATGTAATCACAGATGTTTTATATTTATAACAATTAATATTGACTCGTTCTATGTAAGATTTCATAAGTGTACGAATAATTTTGTGTACCTGTTTTTTGTATGCATTTTGTTTTTATTTAATTTACATAAAAATAATATTTTTTTTTCATAATTGGCTATTGAATTTTATTACTGGAATATGAGAGAATATGATGCCGTCAGTAATATATCAATATTATTTTTAAAAGTACTCTATTTATCACTTTTTAAATAGAAAACTTAGGTGTACGAATAATTCTGTGAGCCACTGTACATTGACTACGTTTACACGTACAAAAAAAATTGACTTTGATTTCACTTTAAAAAAGCGGCTTATGGAGAGTAAAATTCATGGTGCGTTTACAAGTAAGCTCAAAATCTACTTTACTTTAGATTTGTTACTTGTCCTTTACTTAACCTCTTTGTTAACAACTAAAAAAGTTTAGTTATATGAATACGAGTACTAATGCTGTAAGTTAATTATGTAACTGTTCATTATTAATAAATTATTTGTAGAAAACTACAATGGATAGCGATAACAAGCATTTGTTAAATACGAGTATCATATTTTTAAAAAATTTAACAATGCAGTCGCAATATTGGATGCGAAAAAGAATAAAAAACCATCGTATAAAATATTTTAAAATGTTAGAATATGTTTTGTTTAGAAATAAAATGTTTTCAACAAATGTCACTGACGATTAAGTAAAATACATTTCGTTCACACAACTTCTTAAAAGTCACTTACAAGAGTCAAGTTTAATTTACTTTAGGCTTGACTTTACAAAGAAAAGTAATAAGGCAAAGGTGTTCACACAGTAGTAAAAATCGCCTTTTCAGAGTAAAAGTCAAAGCCAAGTCCCTTTTTCCGATACGTGTAAACGTAGTCATTGAGTGACTAAAGTGCATGATTTAATCCTGAAAGTGAGGTTTATTTAACAAGCCCTATGCGAGGGAAATAATCATATGAGGGATTAAAGGAACTTTAGTTTCGTAGTATATACTTTTTTTTCACTTCCACGTATATATGTATTTTAAAATAGTAATTATTTGATTATATTTATACAAATGTCAAATACATACACCTACTTGTTTCTGTGGTAAAATACTACTTGTTTATTAATTTAATCATCCAAGGATTAAATACATTTTTAATCCCTCAGGACTTAAAAATGTTATTTTAGTCTTCGAAAATGAAAAGTAAAGTAGGCTTTTGTTCCCGGAAGTGCAAAAAAAAAGTTATTTAAACTTATTTTTTCTGTATTTCATTTAGAAATGCAGAAAAAAAATGTATAATTTAGAGTACAAAGAAGTCAACATCATATATTTTTTTTTATTAAACCGGAATGAAAGAAATAATGGTTCGAGCCCTTAACCTATTCGTTTTTAAGTTTTAATCGCATACCCAATTTTAGATATAAATAAGTCAAGACACCCGTGAAAAATTAAAAAAACCAGATATTAATAAAATAACATCTTTTATTTTTAGTATGGGAGGCAACCCAAAAATATCCGCTAGGTTTAATGGAGGGAAGTCAATACCAACTCGGAGACTTCGACGAGTGTATAGGCATCGAACAGCCCTTTCAAACCCAGTATTGTTTAACTACAATTAAAATACATGTAAACGTAAATCACACAAATAATGACCCATTTGATTTGGAGTACAGACCTTTTGTAAATGTCTACGAAAAAATTGATGTAAGGACAGAAATTGATATTTTACTCCATTTACCAATTTTATTTGTTACTCACTTGTAAACCATAAAATATCTTGACTGTTTATTCACCAGGGAAACTGATTTTTAAAAGCTACTAACTTGTAAAAATGACAGCTATCAGATTTATGAGTTACTAACTTGAAAAGATGACAGCTGTCAGATTTACTGGTTAGTAGTTGCATTTTTTTCATTGTTGAAAATTATGTTTTTTCACGACATGCATAGAAAGCTCTACTTTCTTCTCGCGATATAGAGAGGAAAGTTACTTTTCCCTCTCTAGAGAGGAAAATGTACAGTGTTACCAACAGTATAGTACGTAATATTGGAAAAATTCATAGTTATATTAAATTTTTTTATTTAATAATTATATTATGGCAATTATGTCTTGTTCTTTTCTTTTTTCACATTATTTCGCAATTTAACAACTTAAATTGACATATTGGAAATACACAACTGCATCGGTAAACGTCAAAGTTTACAGTACAGTTATAACTTAACTTATCATATTGCTGCGCCTATTCATTCAAATAAATGGATTTTTGAAATATGTCGTGAAAAAAATGTTGTGTCTAACACGAAAGGAAAGCACTTTTTCCACTCTCACTCGAGTGCCTCACTCGCTGCGCTCGTGAGTCACACACGACCTCGAGTGGTAAAAAGATACGCTTTCCTCTCTAGTTTGACAAATAACTATTTATCCTTGTCATGCATTTTTTTGATATTTCATTAGTAATTGTCAAATTGTGGTTTTAATATTAATTTTATTTACCTTTTAATTCTCTTTTCAACAGTTTTTTTATTTTTTAAATCCGATCATTAGTTCCAGAGAAATATCATTTAAAATAAATTTATCAGGTGTTCAAAATTGCAATCAAGTAGGCTTAAACAAATGAGAGAAACTCAAGTATCAGTTTATCGCGCTGATATTTTTCATTAGGCCACGCTGTATATATTTATTTCAGTTAATTACTTGTCACAATTTTGATAGACATTGTATCTTTTAGTCGTGTAAATTCCGCAGCAATTGCGAGTAAATGTCAGTGAGATTTGAATCTGATTGGTTCAATTCACCAAAATACTGTGATTTAATTAGATGACAAATTATGAATGAAATTGTAAAAATAACATGGGCCTATTTCACAAAACTACAAGTCTTGTAATACAAGTGTATCACTAGGCAACGCTTGTCAAATTTTCAATACGTGCCAATAGAATTTATAATTTGATAAGCGTTGCCTAGTGATACACTTGTATTACAAGACTTGTAGTTTTGTGAAACAGGACCCATGGGGCAATTATCTTATCAAACCATACAGACTTGATCAAGAAAACGCTTCTCACAAGAGAATTTTATAAAATAATATTTATTAATAACGTGAAACCGGTAAACAATTGAACAAACCACGGATGTTATGAATTGAATCAGGCCTTAGATGTTTTAAAATTCAATTGACATCTGCGGCGTTTATGATACTCATAACTTTCCTAGGTATGATAATAGCTATTACAAGTGAATAACAAATAAACTATTGTACAATACACACAATGTCACAGTTTTCCTGCTTCAAGGAGGTGACAGACTCGCCAGTTATTTCCTCCTTTCAGCAGTAAAAAATTGTTTACCTTGCTAATGATGTAAATGTAATATACAATATATTTTTAGTATATGAAGGATCCAGCGCAAGTACCACGCAATGAATTATACTGGGGCATTTGTATACCTAGATCTTGTGCAGCAGAAAGCATTAAAAAAGATTTAGAAATATATTTAAACAAAGATAATAACAGTTACATACAACATTATACTGTTGAACTACAAGATAATGATTGTGAATTCAAAGGAAAAAATAGAGCATATACATTTGCAGATTATACATTCTGGTAATAAAAATAAAATATAAATAACAATAAATTAAAATCTGATTTTCAGTATAATTGTTGTTGTACTAATCATCACGGTTGTTACATGTACTATAGTGGAACAGAACTGCTTGAACGATACAAATTCAAGTAAAAAATAAAAAGGTCATTATCTCTAAATAGGAAGTAATATTATTTTTTTCAGAAAAAAAATATATGAAAATAATGCTTTGCTTTTCTGCCAAACAAAATATAAAAGATCTTTGCAAAAACGAAGGAAGTAACAAAAAATTTAATGTGTTCTACGGGGCCAAATTTTTAATGACAGTTGGTTTAGTGATGGGACATGGATTTGTTAATATTATGACTGGTTCTGTATTTAATTTTATTAATATTGAAAAGGTGAGGTCATTTTTAATCTCTATTATATATAGAATAAAAACATAAGGGTGGTATTTACACAATAGAACAAAGCACTCATCGTTTTGGTGTTCGATATCTTGAAAGTATTTTTTGTAGAGTAGAGAATGTACTTGTAAAATAAATATAATAATTGGTGCAAGTAATAAACAGTAATAAAATAAAATGAGTACGTATTAGTTTCTTCTTAAATAATTTATTTTTTTGGGCTAGGAAGTCGGTTAAATTAGCAAACAATTTCTATTACTATTGTTTGAGAATCACACCTTGAAAAAAAAAATAAGTTAAACTCATTAAAATAGTCTTGTAAAATAGAAAATGTTTGCAAATATAACCGACTTCGTAGCTCTACCTAATAATTTTCGAGATAGCAATAGTATACCACCTTGATACATACCTCAAAAGGTATATCTGGGACACACAAACCTCTCCTTAAATTTTTTATTAATAGGAATAAAAAATGCTTTATGTAAAAGGTTTATTATATTAAACAAAAATTTATTATTTGATGATATACAGAGAAAAAAAATAGTTTAATTTACACGCAACGACAACGACCATATTTATATTTTTATTTTAAATGGGAAAATGAAATTATTTTGATAAAATAAAAACTGTAATTTTTTGTCTTTTCAACGATAAGTTGTCATAAGTGAGTATGAAAAAAAAATCGAGAAAAACACGATAATAAATGTCAGAAATAATTTTTATTCGAGTGCTCAGTATACTGGAACAGAGTCGTAATTTCGAATATTTTCTTAAGTGGTTTACCACATTACCTTTGTTATTTCACGTTATGAAATTATTTTATATCGCTACATTTTGTTAATTTTTACATACGCGCATAAAAATCATTTTTCTTCAAATGTCATAAAAGTGATATCTATTGTGACGTGATGCACAAGGTTAAAGTTTAATTTATACGCCGCCAGAGTAGAAATTTTTTACTTTTACGCCGCCGAAATAAAAGTAAAATAAAGAAGTATCCCTAGAAACTATTTAGAATCAGCCAATAAGAAATAACTTGTACAATAGAATCTGTAATATCGCCCTAAATGCGTCTACAAAACTCGATAACATAAGAAAAAAGTTACTAAAACCATCAACAACTTACAGATTTAAAATAATAATCTACAAATTGAACGTCAAGTAATAAAATATTTTTTAAAATATCTGCATTTGAAGAAAAAATAGCGTGTGCAAAAGTTCTTTGTGTGCTTCGCAAACTTCCACGCTCGCTATAAGTATCACTTTTACTCATAATAATACCATATACTATTCTATTATTTTTCAATGAGATATTGCGTACGAAATTAACTGAACCTTTTTTTGTTTAAATCGAATCTACATTTGTTGCTCGATATGATTTAATACTTTTTTATTTACATTTCATGTTATATTATATCGTTTTAAAGTATCACACTTAAAAAAAAACGTCGCTAAAATTGTGACGTCCGTAGGTTCTAGTATGAAGTTATCCTGATGTGGATGCCAGATCCCAAATAGTGTAGTTTGGCGCGTTTGGAAGTTGAAACATTATACTTGACGTTTTAAACGAAATGAAGTTGGGTAAGAACCGTGAAACGTCACTGGACAAAGGGGGAAAAAGTTTTAAGAGCAGTTTTTCATTATTAAAAAGTAATTTGGAGAAAAATAAAAAATACGGGTCTAATCTTTTTCATTATTCTAGTGATTACGGCCAAAAATGAAAACTCGTGCAAGACCTCATTATCTTATTTTTTCTCGATTTTTTACATTCATAAAAAGTAGCGATTTTATTTTACCAAAATAATATAAGATTCCCATTAAAAAAAATAAAGTCGTTGTGTATAAATCAGACTTTATTGTTTTTCTCTCTATGGCGTAAAATAGTATATTTAATATAATAATAAAAAAATTATACAAATAATATTATTCTATTCTTTGTAAAAAAAAGTTAATGGAGGATATGTGGTCGCTGATACACCCTTTATTATTTAATTCTAATTGTTTTATTTACAGGTAAGTAGGTTACTCAAGTTTATGCCTGTTCAAAGAGGGGATGTAGCAGTTGACACATTTTTTGTAATAAGTGCAATTTTAAATACATACTCATATTTAGATCAAAAGGACAAGAAGAAATATAATATGTTTCGCTCTGTCATTGTACGATATTTTAGGTATGTATTTCTAATTTAATTTTCACATAATGAAACAAACAATATAAACAAGAATATATTGTTAAAATAATATCATAATAATTATTTACGTACAGAGGTCGAAAGAGAAGATTTACGCCTACGTATAAAATTTGCATAGGCATAAATCTCTTTCGGCCTGAGTTACGTACAACGTTTTACGCAGTACTGCTATCAAATGGAATAGGCTATGTAAGAAGCATGGATACTAGTGACATCTTGCGGCGTTTTGCTGCAATTTTTTCGAGTTAGCGCCGTGACTATATAATTTAGTCCTTTAGTATAAAAAAATTGTGAAAAAAATGAGTAATTCGGACGGATAAAATCTAACAATATAATTGCAGGGTGATGGACATGTGCAACCTATTATAACATATAAGTCTATTATCATCCAACTGAAATAAATAAATTTATACTTCGCAAAAATCCTTTTTTTTCTTTTTTTTCTACAACATAAACTGTTTATTTTTAATTTATTTTCTTGTTTTTATCATCTGACCCGCCAAATATAATAGAAGTCATTGCATAGTCTGCAGTAGCGTAACTAGAAATTTTTGAAGGGGGGGGGCCAAAGATAACGAGATGCAAATACTAGGATATGTTAAAAAAATTATATTTTCTTTTATCGATTAGTCACCTAATTTGAACGAATATATTTAAGTATATAAAAATCATATTTAATGAACATAAATTTAACTCATATGATATAATATTGGAAAATATATTAATGATTATGCAAAGTACATCAGAAAATATATACAATAAATTAAAACTATTAGTTTAAATACAGGTAGGTAAATACGGCATTTAGATAGAGACAAAAATAACTTTATTATATGTAAAGTCAATAACAAAAAATAAAATAAACATAAATTTTGTTAGTTATTAAATAAAAGCTCCAACCGCCTCTTTCCGCTGTTGGCGAATTTTGTTATCACATCGTCTGTGTTCACATCGATGTAGCTGTGGACGTGAAGAATAGCTAAACTATTTAATCTAGTTTCGGTCGTAGTTGATCTGAACCATGTTTTTATTCTCCTTAATGTAGAGAAGCTACGCTCAGCTTCAGCTGTTGTGACAGGTAACACGCATAATATTTGAAGCATTTTTTTAATATTCAGATAAAATTCGCTATCACAAGCTGCAAGCGCTGAAGCTGCCGTGTTTGGTACGTTTTCATTATTTGTCCAACTCTCTTTCCATCTTAAACATTCCATGACTAACAAATTATTATCTACAAATGGCTCTCGTATTGCATTTAATTTTTCATTTATAATTTGTATAGTTGTTGATTTAATACATGATGGAACTAAAATTTGAATAGATGAAATATTTTTAAACATTTCGCCGAATCTATCATCTAACTCCATGACAAAATGATCCAAAAAAGGCAGATATACACTTTTTTGTAGTAGTCAAATGGTGATTTAGCAGGAACATTGCATCTTTTAGTTTGTTTTGAACACATCCTTGGCATCATTGGCTGTATATCATTTTCATTACAAATGTCTAGTATGGCATTATATATTTTATCAAATTCTAGATCAGCGTTAGAACGAAAATTTGCACGAACATTTTTTAAAATCTTTATTTCATTAGCAGCTGCAATCAAGTCACATTTTCTATGTTGAAGTGATTTACTGATAGGTAGCAAAATATTAGCAAAAACTTCTGCTACTTTTAAGCTTACGACAAATTCAAAATTAGTTAGTGCTTTCACATATATGCTAGCCGCACTATCAGAATTACTTAAATTGGTCAGTGTTTCTAATATATAATTATATAACAAAAGAAAATCTTTTAGTACTGTGTGTCGTTCTACCCAACGTGTTTCATACATGGTTTTTAACATTTTTTTATTTCTATTTTCTGGTATACTATCTTGAAATGCCCTCCTTCTTATATGACTGTCTCTTATAAAATTTGTAACTGCTTTAACAGTTCCTATCATATCCCGAATAGGTTTCCGTTGACATGAAGACATTATTACCAAATTTAAGGCGTGACTTGAACAATAAGTATATAAAGCAAATGGATATTTTTTTAAAATTCTGGTTTTTACGCCTTTAAATTTTCCGCACATATTTCCAGCACCGTCATAGCCTTGCCCTCGCATTTTATTCGGATCTAAATTTAAATTACTTATGACATTCAATATAGTATTTGCAATATTTTCTCCAGTGGTATTACTTAATGGTACAAATTTTAAAAAAATTTTAGTAATAATATCATCTTTTAAATATCTTATACAAAATGTCATTTGTTCTGTACCGCGTATGTCTGTTGTTCCGTCTGACAAAATAGAAAAATAGGGTGACTGCTGAATTTCACTGACAATTTTCTCTGTTATAATAGAACTAGCTATTTCTAATATTTCATTTTGTATTTTAGGGCTTATATATTTTGCATTATCTGCTGCAGTTTCAAAATGTGCTTTTAACATGTGGTCACCTGCAGCAACTCTAAATTTTAATAGTTCTATAAAATTTCCGTTTTTATAATTCATAGTTTCCTCACACTTATACAATATATTTGCTGCAGAATCCTCTCTGTGTCCACGCAGAGCAATATTTTGCCTCCCACAGAATAATAGTGTTTCAACAATCCCCTTTAATTTTTGTCTATTTAAAGATATTTTTTCATCTATATGGGTATTTAAACTCCTAATAATACTTTTTTGTTCATTTTTATATACCAATAAAAACTCTTGACCGTAAATTAAAGAATTTTTGTGCTATGTTGATTTTTCATGTGACCGAAAACTTTCTAGAACTTTTTTAAACTTTTTAAGAGGCGTTTTAACAAGACTACCCAAAGATGTACTGTTGTGGGAACATTGAGCAAATAAAAAGCAGTATTTACAAAATGCGCCTTCTACTGTCTTGCAATAAATTAGCCACGGTGAAAATTGTTTTAACCAATTATATTGAAAACATCTCCTATGACCACCTTCAATTTGGAAAGGAAAAACATAATTCTCATCCAGCGTACAGTGATTTTTTAATACACTATATTTAGTATTATTACTAAATGCATATTTTGGTTTGCCTAAAAGAATTCCTATGCAAGAAAATTCTTGACTCTGGTCATCAGATGGTAATTTAGATAAATTTGGATTTGGTTGTATTGACTCACAGGTGCTTGAATGTTCCAAATTTTGTTGTTTATTTGCATTATTATTTTCATTAATTTCGGTTTTTTCAGCAGTATTTGTCATATTGTCATCCATTTTCGGTATCTTAGTAAAATAATGTCTAACATCCATTTTGTCACACTAAATTTCGATATAATTTAGTTTAAATTCAGGCACTTTCAAATATGATGCTTACCTGTTGTATTATAAAGTAACTATATATTTAAAATAAAGCTAAAGTATTTTAAATACACTAAATAAACGTGATTACAGATCAAAATGTACTGTTCATGCAGCCAAAAAAGGATGGTCTGAAGTATGAAGCATGTATAGTGAAGGCACGTTAAGTTGAGACTGGCCGATGCGCAAACACAAATCAGAAAACATTGACTGGATTAAGCTTGTTGCTACTTGCACAATTCAACTTGAAAACATTCGTCTGATAATTATGATGCACGAATTTTGGTTTGTACGCACAGAAGGTCAGTCTCAACGTGCGCTTTCTAAACCAACATTCTGCATCTTAGTACAATACATAAACGAGCGTGCTTTCATTGCAAGGATAGTACGCGTGTTCAATATGCTAGCAATGTCGGAGTCGGAAGAGTCACTCAGGCGCAAACGGGTGTAAGCTAAAATGCATTTTTACACTTTCAGATTCATGAAAGAAATGTAACACCAAAAGTAATACCCATATATTTATATTGCAAATTTAAAAATAAAATAGCTAATTTTTCATTCATCAGTATTGTGCACTAAAGTAAAAATAAAAATACAAAAATCCAGAGGGGGGCCCGGGCCCCTTGCCCCCCCCCCCCCTAGTTACGCCACTGATAGTCTGTATATTTGATTACAACAAACAGATCATATTTTATGGTAATTCCAAATTTTACCCCTTGTGTCAAAATCACTGATAAGTAGGTAACTAATATTACCACAAGAGAGCGAGATTTCAAACTTGGGAACACCATTTAATGTTAAAAATTCAGAAGTTCTCGACTTATGTTTATTCGGCACTACTCATCCCCTAAGTATGAACTATGCTAAAAATGACCCAAATATTGATGTCCACCAAGGGCATCACGTACTAGAAACGGACAGTTATTTTGTTTGAAACAAGCTTGAAGGCGCAAAAAATGTACGTCCTTCACCATAAATCTGTCCATTTCGTAACATCTGGAGTACTGCACTATCAAAAATTTACAAAAATGCATAGCCGCCAAGCGCCCGTGTTACAATTACTCTGAAAAAAAATTACTAGAAGTAATCAATTTATTTCTTTGGTTGCAACAAATTTAGTCATATTTTCGTTGAATAGCTCAACTATTTTGATAGCAATAATTCTTTAGGGAAAAAATAACATTCGACATAATTTATTGATGATTGTTTTATTAGTAGGCAGAACTAATACCGCCCGAGATTTCTTGCGTAACTGTGCCTTGCTAAATTTGAAACCATAATTTTTTTGTTGATGTGCCCCACACGATTTCTACTAAACAATTTGCGAACTTTCGATATACTTTTTTTACGAAATATATTTAAATCGACACTTTGGAATCCACAGTATATAATAACTGACTTTATGAAAGGATAAATGTAATGTTTTCCCTATGAAACTCTGTATATTGTGTCCGGCAGTTTCCCGGAAAAACTTATAGCGCATGACGCCAGATGGCACTGTATTCACAAAACAGAGATGCTTACATAGCCTATGTAATTTTAATTATACGATGACATGCCAAAAACTTTAGGCGGATGCGTTTTATTGGTAACCTAGTGTTTTTATTGAAATGTCAAACATGGAGCTCCATTCAGAAAAATTTACTAAATTTTGCTAGAAGCTAATAAAACTTTAATAGATTAATGGTAAATCCTGGTAAATCAAAGGATATGCATAAAAACGAATACAAGAAATTACAAACTTGGGTAAAAAAAAAAGTGAGCTGCAATGATTTACTTTCCGCCATATTAACCAAGATGTTTACAAACATTTTAAATGCAGTAGTGCGTAAAAGCAGAACTAATTTTTTCTAAATCGCTCATTTCATATAAGTAAGTAGAGTGATCTATTTTAATGATATGAGAACAAGACTTATGTTCTAGTAATGCTACAGTACGGTTTACATATCTTTTCAAAAGTTAATAGTTTTATTAAGTCAATCGTCAAACGTTAAAACAATTATTTCATTAATGGAGTCGATGGACTGGAAGCAGAAATTTCAGTTAATATTTAAATTATATAATAATATATAAATATTTTTAATTAAATAATTATGAAAAATCGAAAATGACTACAATTGGTACACGGAATATAAAAATAAGTACAAAATATTTTTCAAATTGCTTATTAATACAAGAGTGAAAATTAATACCGTACTGATTGTGTCAGTACGAATGGTCACTACATATCTAAAGGGGGAACAGGTTCAAAGGAGTCGTAGATCATCTCACTAGTGTTCAGTAGGTCTAACACTATTTCTGAACTCTATAAAATGGAAAGTCTGGATCCGTCCCTGTTAAAGGATGTCATTTTGGATTCTACAGACTTTTTATGAGTATGCAAAGTTACTCATTTTCACAAAATGATAAAAATGATTTAAATATTTTTGATATTTTATTAATCTCGCAGTTCAAATTTGGTTTTATAGATCAAATTCTAAAATGTGGTCATTAGTCTAGTGGACATTTTTTGTTTCTGCAGACTTCTTTAGTCCATAAGAGATCCATTTCCACACAATACCATTATTTTTTTATATTTTAAAATTTGTTACCAATTTCATTATTATATTTTGCAAACTGCTGTATCTCTTTATCTATTCATTTTAGGGTTAAAAGCATGAGAGTATAAGATGTTCAGAAATTAAAATGCATTATATAAAATTGCTTGCCGAAATAGAAACAATTTCGCATATTGTGGAAAATTGTCCATTAAATAAATTTGAAAACTTTGGAATGGTTAGAGAAATTGAAACGTTTATATAAATTCCAAAGGTAGACGACGTCTATCGAATCGCGTAAAATGCAGTTCCAGAACACCGTAATTAGTCAGCAATGTTGTAGGTGCAGCAGGTCGACTAACATATTCAGTGATCATTTGACTGATTGTATCATATCTCAGCGCTCTTGCCCTTATGAAGCCACAATATAATGTAAAACAAAGAAGTAATTTGGTTATTTAATTTTTACATATACATTAATAATGTTCTTGTATGGTTAATTAATAATGGGCACTTTTATTTTAAAATTTTGATAATTCTGCAGCTGCAACACTTAAGGACGAGCCGCCACTGTTTCGTTGACTTTTATTCTCCAGGTTTTTAGCCACTTTTCGATTTTTTAAGCTATATTTGAAGACTGTGTGAGGCCTCTGTTGGATTTTTATGACAAGCTAGAATTGCTGTGTCATAATGCAAATGCGACAATTGTAGAATTTGAAGTTGTGGGAATATCAGCTGTGAAGATGAAGCAAATATTTCCAAGAACACTACCTAAACACACTAAAATTTATATTTTCGCTTATTTTTAACAATAAATTAAGTTTGTTTTTATTATTTATAGTTGTTCTCCGGTTCTTGTTTTATCCTTTTACAACTTTTTAACACAATAGTAAAATACTAGCAGAGGTTCTAAATATATGAATAATTCTACGAATTGTTGTTACTGACAGAAATGGTAGTAGCCATTATCTCAATCAATCACAATCTTTTACGACAAATAAATGTCAAAGTGAATTCTTTATTTAGGTACTTGTTTCATTTATGCAGGCAATCTTAAAGATTTATTTAATTAATATATCATCAAATACGAAAAATAATGAAAGGAAGTTGACTTTATACTTATAGGATGCCTTTTTAATGTCTGAACAACCTATAACTCTTAAGCTTTTAGCACTAAAATGAGTAGGTGGTAAAGAACAGTATGAAAAATATATCATTGAAATTTCTATACGGTACTTTTCATTTTTACACCCAGTATATATTTTTTAGATCAATGCCACTTTTTGCTTTCATATCCTTCTTCTACGCAACATTTCTTTACAAAATTGGATCAGGGCCACTCTGGCCTAAAATAATAGGAACAGAAAGAGACTACTGTGTTCAGAGTTGGTGGACTAATATATTTTTTGTAAACAATTATGTCAATGTCGAAAATCAGGTAATTTTTTTCAGACACTCCAGAGCTGATATGAAGAGTAATATTTTTAATTTTAGTGTATAATGCAAGCTTGGTACATTGCCGTAGATTTTCAACTGTTTTTAATTTCAATACCGTTAAATTACCTTATATGGAAAAACAATTTATTTTCTTGGATATTATTTAGTACTTTTTTGTTTGTATCTGTTCTAATTTCATTTTTGACTGTTTATTTAAACAGTATGGATCCATTTTATTTCACATTCAATACGTAAGTATTATTATTGTTTATTCAGCCCCACAGGCGTAGAACACAAATAATGCCCCTGAAACAAAAAATAGAAGATCAGTATGATCGGTGTTACGACAGTTCTTCTAATGTAAGCCATAGTTTTACTGGATTGCAAATAAGAATCAACTAAGTAGAGCATTATATGATCACTATTCGGTGCAACTTTGATTCTTCCAAACATATTAAGTAAAATTATAAATTTTTAAAATTTCATCAAAATTTCACCAGAAAGAGATTACTAAACGACAGCAGTGAATCCGAATCAGATAAAGAAAATAATTAAAACCAAAACTTAAAAGAAAGTTTACGTAAATAAAGCGATTGTAATTTTTAAAAAATATCGTCTGATGAAAAACCAAATCATCAGCAGACGGATAATTTTTAAAATTCGATAATAAATTTTTCAGATGTATTATTAATAAATTGATATTTAATTTTTTTAAGTAACAAAATTATATATAAATATTTATATATTTTTTATTTGACACTGTTATGTTTGTGGGACAATAATTATAAGACAAAACTTTATACATTTATATATTTATATATAGAGCAGAAGGTACAATAATATTGACAGTATAAAAATTATTATTTTGTGTAACTATAAACAACTTCATAGCCGACGTAATACATAATATCTAACAGACACAAATCTATTCTTAATTTCAGCTTTCATCTAATAATTTTTTAATTTTAGATTTTTTTCTACAATACGAAAAAATGATTTTTACAGGTATATGTATATACCTGGACATACTAGAATGTCTTCTTATATTATCGGAATGATATTTGGATATTTTTATTACAGATATAAAGATGCAACCTTAAAATTATCAAAAGTAAATTCAAAATGATGTAGGTACATTAAAAAATATAAGTTAAAATATTTTTTTATTTTTAGTTTTTATCATTATTTATATTTTCTAAATTAAATGTAGCTGTTGGTGCCTGCATATTAACTGGTGTAATATTTTATAATCCGTATCACCAATACAATGCACTAAGCAGTGCATTATTTGCCGCTCTACACAGACCTGCGTTCGCCATAGTAGCTGGTTTTATCTTATTCTTATTCAGCTATGAATTAATACGTATGTATTTCATTTTATTTTCATAAATATCCCAGATACTGCAATTATACGGGAATGCACTAACCCACGGTGTCCAAAACTGATTAACACGGAACGCACCAGCACTAAACAGCAGTGTCCGAAACGCAAAAGCACCAAACCACCCTATCTCAAAAACGCTATATTTCCTCTCAACAAACAAGTTCAAGGTTTGCCATTTTTACATATTTGACATTTATTCAGTTTACATTTGAGGTTAAGCTATAAGCCGGCAACGTATTGTTGTTTCCAAGGGTTTGAATTATGTCGCGTAGTGCACACTACAACCACAGAATAGTTACATACAGAAGCGACACTCCGTGTCGGCACCTTTCATGTTTCCATATACAGTTCTATGACCTTGAAGCATTGTGTAGACCTTTAAATTTGTGCTCTTCCCCTATTTCTCTCTAGGATGTGGGGAAACTTTCCGATTTTAAACAATGAGCCCTTTAAATTTGTGCACATTCTCCATCTCTCTCTAATTTTCGTTTTTCTGTCTTGCTGTCGCTTCAGTATAAACCTATTCTGTGCTACAACCACAGAGTAGAGTAAAGTACCGCGGCATAGTGTGAAATTTAGCATCGTAGGTGTTTCAACAATTCTTGGATCTAAGTATTTGAACATTCTTCCTACTGGTTTCAAATGGTTGTCCAAAGAATGAATTAAAAGTAGAACTACCTACTCACATTTTTTTTGACAAGAAAACAGACTTGAATTTTTTGAATTGTTAAAAAATATATTTGAAGAACTGAAGAAAGTAAATTCCAGCATGCGAAAAATGAAAACCGAAAATTTATGGACATTTATTCAGAATAAATATCGCAATATAGGAGCCAAAGCACTTCGAGTTTTAGTTCAATTTTCTACCTCTAGCGACGAGAATATGATCTAAGATTTCTGCGATTAGTAACATCAAAACTAAAAATAGAGAACGATTGAAATCGGTAGAACATGAAATGTGAGTATGTTAGTCCAAAATGCACTCAAATATAAAAGAATTATGTAAATTACATCTAGCTCATGTTGTTGTGTCACATGTTTCCTAAAATTAATAAAATGTCTTTAAAATTTCATGCTCATAATGTTGGGATGCTGAAAATTTTATATTATCGATTTGCCTTCACATCAAAAAGTTTGAGAACCACTCTTCTAGTGTATAACCCGTGAAAACAATATTTGCACAAACATTAACTTGGCAAATGGCAAATGTTTTAGTATGGTACACGATTCTCGGTTGCCAATTGACAATTTTGTCATGACTATTACATTGTTCTTAATTTTTTTTTGCGAAGTTGGACGTGTGAACAAAAGAATACCTATATCTTTTTTTTATAAAAAAAATCAGGAATTAGTGACAAACCCTATTATCAAGGCAACATAGCGCCCCTTGGATGAGGCTTTGTGCGGGACACAATCTACACGCCCCTGGGTCCTTTCCTATTCGCGAGGAACATTAACTCGTAGCCACCTAGCGACAAAATCTGGAAACCAGCACAGTAGTAGTCGTCAGCTAAAAGCCGCATGGCCGCATAGTGTTTTTACCGCTTTGTGTATAGTAGGTTTCATAATTATTTTCCTAGTTATTACCTTTTTATACCTCTACCATATTATGAAGCATGCGTGAAGCAGAACAATGTGGAGCGAGAAATTCAAATTAACATCAAAATAAATTACAACTTTCTTCTGAAACATTATTACAATAACAAAATATTAAATAAATCATGTAGCAATACGTTAATCATCTTATTATACAAAATAAAATTCAAAACAATAAATATACGAGGATATAAAAAACAAAACCTTATCAAACAACTATTATTAACAATAATATAAATATAAATAACAAACTTTAAGTAAGAAAAATTAACATGAAAAAATAAAAAAGAACTACTGTTAAAACTGACAACATATTATTATAAACCTGACTATATTTTGTATAGAAGATATCTTTAAATGTAATTAAACTAATTTAACCATAATAGTTCACTTAACAGGTGAATTATAACATGTATTATACGTATACGGTCATGGGCGCCGCCAGGAAATTTTCTAGGGGGGGGGGGGGCGAGAACAAAAATAGATAAGTAATATTTTTATATACATAACTTTTCGATAACTTTTATTGAAAAAAAAATATCAAATAATAAATTCTAATGAAATACTTATTAAAAAAAAATAAACAAAACAAAATTCTTAGAAATCAATAATAAATCTAAAAAAACAAAATTTCTAAGAAAACAAAAATTTTAGTTTAGTTATTTGGAACCGTTTTATTTTGCCACATTTGTATCCATGTTGAACATTCCGCTTGAAAATGTTATATTTTTCAGAAATACTTTTTATTGTTTCTTTATTTAATTTTGAAATATGAGCAGGATGCAAATGCATAATTGAGAAGGCTGTACTTGTATTTTCGGAAAATCTAGATTTTAATGAGCTGATGAGAGAATCAATATACGGAATAAATATGGAAATCCTGAAGTAATCTTCCGCCGAATTTTCTGTAACATTGAACCTCATAGTTTGACATTGCGTTATTCTAGGTTTTTTTCAATTCTACATCAAATTATTTTGCAAACAGTTGACTCTTTTCAAAAAATTTGGAATAAACCGGTTTAGAATTCTCTCTTTCTTGCAAAAAAATAGTTATTAACTGCTCCACGTGGTTCTTTACCGAAAGCAAATCTACATTTACTCCTTGTAATGCGTTTGTCACTGGTTCCAATTAGGATGAATATTTTGTTATTATTGCGAGACATATAAGAAAAACTGGTGCTGAAGTAGAAGAAAATAAATTATTTTGCTCATTTATTTTAATATATGATATTAAATTTAAATTTTTCTCTTTGTGAGTACTTATTCGATCATTTTCCAAGAGGGGGCAACTGTCCCTTCTTGCTCCCCCCTGGCGGCGCCCATGTATACGGTATGATTTAAGTTTCGCGTTCTACATTATTAGCGGAGTGTCACTACTGTATATTCTTTATACTGTGCCTCTAGCTTTAAAATAATCTTTTTCTAATATCCGTTTACTATTGTAATTTTTCTATTATTCCTTTTCTTTCTGGATTTTATCCAGATTTTTACAAAAATTCTAACCTAAACCTTTTTTAAAAATCAATCTTTATGAAGACTACTTTATAGAATTTTTCTGTAATTTTATCCTGTTATCCTTTATTATGACGAGCAAAGTAAAAGTAAGGTATCAAAACAGAAATTGTTGTGAGTATGACTGTTACTCTAAAGACTGCAAAGAGTCTATAATCAGTTTCAACTTGTTTCCGAAAAAAATGAAGGAGGGTTCGCTTGTTGCAATGCAATAAATTCGGTAAATCGGAACTAGTTGATAAACGAAAAGCATGAATTAAACTTACTTGAAAAACAATATTTATTCGTATTTATTCGAAAAAGATAGATTACAAGAGGAAAAAGTACACAAAACTTTAAAATAAAACAAAATCACACGTTTACAAGGCAACTAAAATCAGAAAAGTACTCTAATGGTCCTCCATTCTGAAATTAGCGTCGGCGCCGCCAACGGTAATGTTCATCATGAAAACCATAGAACTTATAATACTTCGTAAATGGAAGGGGCTTAAAGAGAGACAGTCTGTGGTTAGCATAGTGCAACAAAGACAGAGAGAAAACCACGTGACTTGTGGCAAGAAACGTGTTATCTTCAGTCATTACGCTGTCGAATTTTAAAATATTTTGCTTAATCTCTCTTAAATAGTTTATATCGACAGTTATTATTGTTAGGTATATTTAGCAACTTAGTTTATAAAAATTACCATTGCCAAAATTTAGTTTGAGATTAAAATCTCTTCGAAAATTTATCTTTCCAAGGAAATCGTTCTCTAAACTATACTTAACAATTTATTAGTCCAGTACAATTTCTCATAAATTGTTTATATCGAGAATTATTATTGTTGGGTATATTTAGCAACTTGATTTATAAAAATTACTATTGCCAAAATGTAGTTCCAGATTAAAACCTATTCGAAAATCTATCATTCAATCTAAACCGTTCGCTAAACATTATTTGACCATTTATTACTCCAACACAATCTCTTCTAAATAGTTTATTTCTACAATTATTGTTGTTAGGTATAGTTGTCAACTTCATTTATTTTATATTCGAAGCATTTTCACGTAGGCATATGTTCTTTCGCGTTCGTGCGCTAGCTTCGTTTGGAAATTTGGAAAAGTTGCATTTTCTCGTGAATGATAATGGTAATTCATTTTTGCTTGTAGTAATTATTGTAATTAATTAGTACTAAATAATAACATAAAGAATACTCTTTTTTTGGTGGTGTGCTAGCTTCACTGAGAAGCTGGCACAGCCACTATTTTTTTTTAAACGGCAAGGGTAATAATTTTATTTTTGCGGTAATTAATTAGTTATTAATTAGTACGAAATAATACGATAGTTTTTTTTTAATTGTGCCAATATGGCAATGGAAGACCAGTAGAAACAACATCCAAGTTCATTACTGGAGTAATTTATAAGTAATTAATTATCAATTAATTAGTAAATATGTAGTAATTAATTAGTAATAAATTTGTTATCAATGAATATTAAGGAATTTGTTATATTTACTTTTTTTTGGGTTGTGTTAGCTTAACGGTTAAGCTGGCACAACCCCATTTATTTTTTAAAAAATAATAGTAACATTTTTTTTTGTAATTAATTAGTAATTAATGAGTACTAAATATTATCATATTTTTTTTTTGGTTGTGCTGCAATGGTTTTGCAGGCTTAACGTATTTGTCGAACAGCCTTTATGCTTTCTTGCCACAAGTCACGTGGTACAAATCATCTATCCCTCTCCCACTGCAAAACTTTATATATAACCATCTCTCTCTTATGTTAGCCACACCATTCACTGTGTGCAGCTATTCGTATAGCTCCATCCATGTATATTTATTAAATCAATGATGAAAACGCTCCCTTTAAACAGACACTTGTCGGCCCTTTTCCCTTGCACTCGTTATAGAAACCATTGTATTGCCCTTCGGAGGAACGCTTTTGCTTTGGCGGGTGAAGTGACAGCACTGGATTGGTCGAATTAATCTCTTGGGCAACCTCGATTCAGTCTCGTCACAGAATAGTTACACACAGAAGCGACACTCCGTGTCCGTACCTTTCATGTTCCCCTAGTCAGTTCTATGACCTTGAAGCATTGTGTAGACCTTTACATTTGTGCTCTTCCCCTATCTCTCTCAGATGTGAGGAAACTTTCCGATTTTAAACAACGGGCCCTTTAAATTTGTGCACATTCTCCATCTCGTTAATTTTCGCCTCTCTGTCTTTCTGTCGTTTCTGTATAAACCTATTCTTTGGTTTCGTGCTGTCACTGCGTCTCTCCTTTCGCGAGAGCAAAATCGAGTTTTACATTACAATGGGGAAGTTTAGCGTATTTTTTAATTTTTTTTTTTATTTTATCAAGATTGCCCTCAAAAGTGATATTCTACATTTTATTTCACCCAAAGATGCCCATATTTCTCAAAAAATGAAATTTTATACAAAAATGACGTCAGTCTGGCTCGCAGAGAACGTATCGTTTATCCTAAACAGCGCGCGCTGGATTCCCATAGCAACAGAGAAGCGTGTGGTGTGATGCTTCAAAATACAACCTACGTTTAAAAAGTCAGGTCTCACCATCCCTTCTGCGCAAGCGCATAATTCACTTGTGACGTCAGAGTGGCTCCAAGATAAATCATTAATTATAAATAATTGGCAATATAATTTATCTTTCAATTACATTTTAAGTTATAATTATTCATATACTTATGACTAAAAGATATTTCACACGTAATTTCAACCATGCTAAACTTCCCCATATAAAATATGATTTTCAAAATAACGCTACTTATAAAGGAAAAAATATTTATTTCAGGTAAACAAGCATTAATTTTTAAAATTCTTTTTGATTCCTTTATCAGTATGTGATAGTATATCCCATATTTTTCCTGAAGTTGTGATCACCTTTATGCATATATTCGTTTGTAACCCTCTTTTAACAACTTATGTATTTTTTAGCGTCATTCTGCTTGTCTTGCAAAGCAATGATACCATTATGCAAGCTTTCTTTTGGCGTTTACTTATTACATTTTATTTTTCAACAAATTAAAGTTGCCTCAAGTCGAGTACCTACAAGACATTCAAATCTTCATTGGGTAAGAAATAAATATTACATATAATCATAATTGTAATCAGTATTTAAAAATAATAATTATGGTCTTCCAAATACTAAAGAAAAATGTATGAAACTAATTCATATTAGTTTTTATTTCTAACAACTACGGTGCCAATCCCAGAAATGCTCTGAAGCAACCAGCATTTCTGTAAAGATCAACTGGTCACGAAAAATCATCTACATTTATACTACAGAATAGCTATATACAGAAGCGACAGTAAGACAGAGAAACGAAAATTAGAGAGATGGGGAATGCCAACAAATTTAAAAGGTTAATCGTTTAAAATCGGAAAATTACGTTACATCTTCGGGTTTCTCTTTTTATCAATCATTAACGCGCCTAGAAAAATTTTCAATAAGGGGACAATAATAAAAATAATGAAATACAGAAATCGATTTCTAACAAGCAACAAATATGTTTTATGTTTAAAAAAATAATTATCAAAAAGAAATTATTATATTTCACATACACCGAAGGGGAAGAAGCAAGAAGCTTTATCGACGGCCATGTATATAATGAAACTGGCTGATTAATTTTTATTTGTTAAACAATTGTTTAAAAATGTACAAATGTGAAGTTTGTTAAATCCGAGGTTAAATCTAATCAAAAAGAAATAGAAAATTGTGCTTATTGATGAAATTGCAAAATACAGGCATTTTGTTTAATGAAAATTGTTACAAACTATATGTACCTATTTATTTCATATAATTTACTTTTATTATATTGATACTATTGTGTTAGTATTTTACATTCCAAATAATATTTTATCATTCAATTAAAATGCTCCAAGGTCGTAGAACGGAATAGGGTAAGATCAAAAGTATCGACGCGGAGTGTCGCTTTCTGTATATAACTTTTCTGTGCTTATACTTTAACCCATTCTATAAAATTTAAATTAGATTGCTAATAAAATATTTAAAAGAACATCAATTGTAGTTCATTTAAGTTCTTATCGTAAGTAAATAAATATATATTTATTTCAGATTGGTGAAACTGCAGAAGACACTTGTATGTGTTTAATGATTGGATTTATTTTATTTGTTATAATTGAAAATCCATTTGGAAAATTAATAAAAGAATTAATACCACAAAATATTTTCCAAACTAAAAATAGAACAGCTTCAAAACAAAATGTTATAGAACCATAATTGTTGTTATTATATTTTAATTAATAAATTGTACTGAAATATTATTTAATTTTTTACCTATACCAAAATTATAAGATGGGACAATTAATTTTTACAAACGTTATAGTTACACAATAGTAGTTTATGATATATGTGCCTAATGTAAGTTTTTTTACCTCCCGCCTATCAATTTTATAGATAAGGGAGGTATTGTTTTTGGTCTTATTTCTCGAGTGTGAGTTTGCAACATAAAAGCATATATATTACTTCCGGTTAACCAATTGTAGTCAGATTTTAGTTCATCATATTTGAATGTAACTCTCAAATAACAAATATTATAATTTTTACATACATACACACACGGACATACAGACTTCACGGTAAAAAAAGTAAAATCATATTCTAGGGACCCTAATTCGTGCTCATATGTTGAAAACTCATACTCTAGGAATTTGACCAAAAACAATACCTCCCTTATCTATATATTGATAGGCGGAAGGTAAAAAGGTAATTATAATGAATTATATTTAAAAAGTTGATAAATAGACCAAGCGGTAAATTTAAATAAACGTCAGATTTTCTTTTCTTTTTTAAATTGATTAAAACAAGTTTTTATTGTTATTATTAAAATTAATACAAGTTACATGTTTTTAAATATAAAACAAGCTAATTATAATGAATTATATTTACAAAATGTGTAGGTAGGTAAATAAAATATGTGATATGTACATAAATATATATTATAATATTTTTATCTTTATGAATGTGATACATTAATGGTTTTATGGCGATATTTTTTCCCACAAAATTTGTATTCATAAATTTTAGCGAGTTTAATTTAACTCTTATAAATAAATATACTTTTGGAAAGCATGTGCTTAGGTGTGGGTATTCTACAGTTATTAATAAAAATTTTAATTTAAAACGAATATTTTCAGTGAAATTTTGTTTTGAAATTAGAGGTGAAAATAGTTTCCATTAATTTAATATAAGAAACAAAAATTTCTAAAAAATAGGTTTCAACTCGTGAAATTCTTCACTAGATTATATGTAGTCCATTTGTTTAAGCCTACTTGAATGCAGGTTTGCACACCTGATAAAATTTGTTTTAAACGATATATTTCTGGAATTAATGATCGGATTTAAAAAATAAAAAAAACTGTTGAAAAGAGAATTGAAAGGCCTTTCGAACAGTGTCATGTTTGACACCCTTTTCCATTTAAAATTTTTGAGGTGCAGTCCACCCCCATTTTAGGGTTGAAGTTATGCCATTGGTACAAATGCATTCAGGTGTCCCCCTTTATACTAAAATTTTCACTGGGCCACCCGTATGTGTCACTTAATTACCTATCATTGTTAGCAAATAAAGCATGTTTGAATATTGTACTTATGTCACATTTTTGGTGTGACAAGAAATTAAATACAATTGAAATAGTTTGAAAGTGTTCATTTTATAAATATAAAGACTCATTTGTTAAAAGTTTGACCAAAATTATATTTCTTCTTATGTACTGTTTTAATAAATTTTGTCAAAAATTCATTTTGTTTTTGAAGAAAGTAATAAAGTATCATGAAATGCAAAATATACATTATTTTTTTATATATTTATATTTATAATTAAGTTTTGATGAAACGTGAACATATTAAAAGAGTTTGTTAATATGCATAATAAAAACGACAGATGTAATTGCTTAAAATCCGCTCTTTAGTTATAACTGAATTTAATCCTCAATATAAAGCATCTTTAGACTAAGACAATATTAAACTCCTGGTTAAACATTACAAAATTAATTAATATAAAAAAAAATACAAAACGACCTACAAATTTTACCAAAAACATTTAAAAAATACAAGGACAAAATTTATAATTGAAATAGAAAATATATTTTCTTTTTAAAATTGATTAGAGACACAAGGTCGGTTTTTCTGAGCTATGTGTCATTTATCATTATTATTGTTCCGCATTTCTTCAAGGGCAGGACGCGAAATAACTTTATTTTGTTTAAGAAAAATAAAGACTTATTTAAAAAATACTATGGCCCATTAATAGCTTGCAAATTTAGTTAAAAAAAAATTGAAAGGCAATTGTTAAAAAAAAATTAACTTCGACAATGTAATAGACACCTTTGCTTCAAGACATTCTAGACGGATAATGAATGTAAATGTGAAAATAAAAATAGAAAAATATCGCATCGAAATAGTAAATAACAACATACAACAGTTTTCCGATGCGATATTTTTTTATTAATCGATGGTTGAAGTAACCGGAACTTTAAGCAAATGCTATGTATTTAATCACTATAGGTAAAACAATATCAAGACAACTTCATTTATGCTCAAAGTTTTGCCACAGACGCATAGACAAATAAATATGTAGTCACCATGTTAGTCTTAATTTTCTGTTTGTTGTTTTTAAATATAGCTGATTGTTTCACACCTGTGATTGACTTAATGACAATTTTCCGTTCAACCTTTTTATCAGTGAAAATTAGTGCCGAAAAGATGTGAATGTTTTCCAACAAAGTTTAGAGAATAATACTCTATGGGTGTACAGGTGTAAGTATATTTCATTTTAAACTAATAAAATATTTTTCACAGCTCTTAATAAACGTTTCGGCAGCATAAACCGCTGTCTTCTTCAGGAAAATGACAAATACCATAACGCAAGTAAACTAGTAACTAAGAAATAAAATTATATCATTTTATATAGGAAGCCATTCTTTACTAATTTCCAAACAATCATTGTGATTAAGATTAATTTCTTAGTTTTAAAAATGGCTTCTCTAATTTATCTTATGCTAATGCCCGGTTTCACCATTTTAAGTTAAATCTTCAGATCTTCAGTTATCTGACGAATAAATTTTATTCATTGAATAGTCAAAGTTTCGTTTCATCAACCAAAATCGTTGGATAATTAGTTATTTGTAGAATAATACTTTTCCATAATATTTCTGCATTGAGTGTACAGCATAATCTACGCGATGAATGCAAATAACAACATAACAACTATACAATTGCCATCGAAAATTTAAATTTGTAAAATATTTTAAATATTTTTCCTGGAATTTATCCTAATTGTCCGTCGCGTTATCAAATTCGAAATGATTTAAAAATTTGACTCTTCTGTTTTCATAAACGTAGATAATATTCACTTCATCATTAATGAATTAATTTGAGTGTAGTTGAGTTTAAAGAATTGTTACAGTTGAAATAATTGCGATATTCTATGAAAAATATGACCGAATTTGTTTTAATCAAGAAATTATTTGGTTACTTTTAGGAGTTTTTTCCACAATGAAAATATTATTGCCTTTGTAATAATCAAGTACATTTTATTGGCTCAACACAATTTTGATTGCTATAAGTGATGTTGACACATGGGGTGAAATTAACATAAAATACGATTTATTGTAATCAAATAAAATATTTTGATTCAATGTTACAAGGGTCTAAATTAATAGAATGTAATTTACATTTTAAATAATCGAAAAATGGAACTGTTGAGGTATCGATCCCTACCATACAATGAGTTATGTTTATGGAGCCATAGCATCCACTCGGCTATGAAACACTTAGTTTGAAATTTTCTTATTACATAAAAAGCTGTTAGAACTAATTTTTTTATCCTATATTTCTATTAAAAAAGAACTTATTTCATAATACTTGACATCAATAGATGTAAAATTTAATCATCTAACCAATGGTACAGCATACACCGCATCATTTTAGCGGAACAGATGATAATAGCAAAACACTGTCTTCCCATCGTAATTCACGATATCAAGGTTTTTTAGTATTCACCCTGTATTACATATGTAAATCAAATATCGAATTATAGATAGAAATGAAAGGAAAAGAAAATAAAAAAGAGAAAGAAGCAAAAGTTGAAGAAGAAAAATAAAATATATTAAATATAGTACATATTTGGAAATGATCGAAAATGGATCGTTCCTACTTCTCATCGTTCTTTGCTGTTGTACTAGTTAGTTAATTAGGAATATGCAAGGTATGGTAAATAATATACGTATATTTCTTACAATATTTTTAAACGTGAATAATATTCAGTAATTAATTTTAATAAATGTTTAATTTGTCAAGATGTTCCCAATGAAATAATAAATAAAATTACAATATGCTTGCAATCCTCCTTCCATAGTTGCAAAAATAAAGACGATGGATGTTATTCGCAAATGTAGAACAATATTGTGTTATGTTATTTTTCAATATTTTAAATAACTTCAAAAATAATGACTTGCAAAATCTAAGTTGCCAAAAACAAATTGTGTGAATATACCTTTCCTTATATTCTGCAGGATAAATACATTTGCACGATTACTGCATATATAAAGTGTTAAATCATTTAAATAATATTGTATATATTTTTAACCAATAGAGTTTTCAGAAATATAAATAATTTTAATAACATTGCGGTTTCTGAAAACAATATTTGTTAAAAGTTACTTTTGTATCAAAATTTTAAATACCCTCTTTTGTTTAACTGCACATACTAATATAAATTCTTAATTTTTATTTGATAATTTTAATTTTTCATTATTTTCGAGAGAACATCTTCATTATGATTAAATAAAACTGTTGAAATTAAACAGTTCACTTATTCACTTTTTACTAGCTGCTGTTTCTTAATTTTTTCATATCTGCTAAAATACGATGAAATGATATAATTTATTATTAGAACTTACAGGAGAAAATTGGGTACACTCTCCGTATTCTGAATCATTTATCATCATCATTATTCTAAACATTGTTTTAATGTTTGTTTTCCTCAAATAAGTGCAGATTGGTAAAATTCTACATACGTATTAAAATTAATCGTTTTGAAAAAAAATCTAGTAAATAATATTGATTTTAGTGTTGTTAATTTAAGATATATATTGTTGTTTTTTTTATAATTAGCTGAAGTTAATATTTTGCCTTGAATAAAGAACACGGTTTTTAATTATGGAATAATATCAATTAAAATATCTCTCAATATTGTTATTGTTGGAATGTTTGTAGGATTACTTTTACATAATGAAATACACGTTTTGCGCTATAGAAAATTATTTATATCCTACAAATTTGGTAACAAATAGTTAATTTTTTTGTAACTCAATAATATCATTTAATTCTCTTATATAAGTTTTAACATTTTATCTTCACTTTTAAATTTTCCTTTTTATTGTAAATCTTTAAAATTATATAATATTCTATAATAGTTATTTATGATATATGTAAGTGTTAAAAGTGAAATTTTATGAGTGAGTGGGGAAGTTTGAAACGAGGCGAAGCCGAGTTTAACAAACCCCACGAACGAAATAAAATCACTTTTAACACAAATATCATACACTTTTTTTCCTACGACCACAGTTATGTACCTATTAGTAAATAAAAACTAAGCATTAGAATGACATTTATGACAGGTCATGATGTATTTGTTATGAACAACTGAACATAAGACGTGTTAAAAGTAAATTTGTTTTTTACTTTTAACACGTTGTCAATGGCAACGTTTTAAAAGTATTTACTGTGTTATAAACTGTTATTTTTAACTTGCTAAGCAACCATTAAAAATACTATTTTTAACAGTGGTCGTAGGAAAAGACTTTTTTATCGAAAACAATTTGAGAAATTAACCATATAAAAATGAATTTCTGAATAATAAACCCATTGGTGACTTATGACGTATTTTCTTTATCTGAAAACACCATAATTAGAGTGTTATAATACAGGGTGTTGGATAAATATTTTAAAAAATAATTTACTAATTCACGTTATAATAATGATATTTTCAAAATTAATTTCTACCTTTTGAATAAAGGCACAAAAAATGCCACTTTTATGAAGTTTAAAGAAAAAAATATTTTCTTGTTTTGGCAACTGCGATTACATGGGTTACATAGTCGAGCTGGCCTTGTAAAGCTATAAACAATAATAAAATATTTCAAACGTCACACTATTCGTTGAATAAATATTTAACTGGCCAAAATCGTCAGTTAACTTAACCAACGATTAATAACAAAACGGTAACAAAATAAGGGAGTTTTATTCGATGAATAGTTTAACTGTCAAATAAAATATTTATTCGTCGATGGTGAAACCGGGCATAAGGATAATGAATGGATACAAATAAGGCATAAAATCATGGTCTCTGCTTTATGTATACATAAACATAACCTGTATTCCACTACTCACTACCCACTGCGTGTCCGTTTTGAGTAACATGCGGTCCCAAGCAACTCAGTCAGATACGATCCTAGCAGTGGCGTAACTACGGGGAGCCTCACAGGTGAGGAGGGCTCACTTTGCTTCTATAAAACTAAACAAAAGTAAATAGATTATAAGAAGTAGCGACACTATGTCGGCATCATTGATATTTCATTAATAATTAAAAGCCTCGGTAGTCGCCGCACGGTCGCCACTCCTTGTTTTTCTTCTCCACCAGGTGTAACGGAGAAGCTCAGGCACTGTCGGATGGTCGAATAATACCTAGATTGTTGAATTCATTTCGGGCCACTAGGAATTTATCTGGCGCGAGGCGTCGTGACCGGTGACTGATCGGTGGCCCAGGTGTCGTGTGAATGTGGTGTTTTGTCGTATACTTGACTTCCAGGGGCAAGCCGGTTGGATGGACCACACCCTTATAACGTTTCAAGAGCTGTTGGTATTTCGAGTCTGCCCGTAACAAGGATAGCTTCACTGCTGCTCCTGGACGTGCCTTCGTGCCCGATGTGGCGGCGGAACCATCCACCAAGCGTTGTTTACGGATAGCCACCAAAAGGTTGTAGTAAGACAAGAAATCTGCACCAATAATCGGCTTGGCGGTATCGGCGATGATTAAACGCCAAGGAAAGTCTCTGGGTAATCCCAGGTCAAGAGTCAGTGGAATGGTGCAATACATAGGAATTTTTGTATCGTTTGCCGCATACAGAGTGAATGAAGTTTGTGGGCACCGACGAGGTATCCAGCGTTTTGTGATGGCTTCCGGTTCAACCAGCTGCCTTATGTTCTGGTCCTGACTTGAACCAAGGCGTGAGGTTAGGGCTTCTTTAAGTCGTTGGTAACGACCCGTAATCGAGGGGTTAGTTACGATATCACGTACTTCGGTGAAAGCTTTGGCCTCGAGATTGGCTACTACATAACTGAACTTTGTCTCATCGGTCGTGATCCCGCTTAGAGTAAAGCAGTGTTCCAGCTGCAAAAACCAGGTTGCAGAGTCGCTATACCAGAACGGTGGTACTTTCATCTGCACACGCTCTACTCGTGTGGTGGTTTCTTCTTGGCCCGGCATGTTGATCGCTGCCCTTACGCACTGGTCACGTCGGGGTCACCAGTTGTTGGTCGCTGTTTCGCGACCAACTATTTGTAGCAGTGACTTAAGGGGTTTCTGCTTCAATCAAGCCACGGACGCTCGATTCACATCTGCAACATCGCCAGCGCCACCTGACCCCAACGATCAAGTTTACACGACCACCTCTCCTTTAGTCACCTCCCAAACGTTACGGGACAGTGGACCTTAGCAGGGTGCATCCTAGGTATCCACGACTCCCGCTGGTACAGCAAACCTACCAGCGCTTCGCAGAACACCTGATCTGGGGGTGAAAGTCGTATAACGTTCTTTTTTTTTCTAACTTGTGACGAACATTCTTTGTGAGATGTGTTAACCTCTGACGAACATTCCTCGGGATTATTTCACATTTGTGTCGAACATGTCTTTGTAAATAAAACGATTTAATTTGAATTGCGTCTTATTGAAGCAGAAACCCTTTACGTCAATGCTACAAATAGTTGGTCGCGAAACAGCGACCAACAAACTTATTCAGAGGCGTTATGTTCTGTGACGCGTCCCTGTTCGGGCGCCCCCCCTGGCTATGGGGACGTTACTAAGTGGTCCTGGGGAATGTTGACTCGTCTGCCTTTCTCTCGGGCACCATCAGCAGCGGTATTTGAAAGACAAAACCAGTGCCGCGGGTTGCTCTAAGTCGGTGGTAGGGGTTAACACTAAACATGAAAGTTACTAACAATAAATCTTTGTTTAGATCTTAGTGTTCCTAATATGTGGGGAACTCCAAGCTATGGTCGCGGTCAGAATCTAATAAAGGAAACAGGAGAGTATAGCCAGTGGCGGATTTCTATTAGGCTAAGTAGACTGAAGCCTACGGCGGGAAATTTTCCACGGATACCTAATTTCAACTTTGAAGCTATTATGAATTTTTATTTAGACTGGAAACGTTATAGTCCATGGTACGAAAGAAGAACTATCGAACAAATGAAACATTTGTCACTATTAGTATGAAGCGCTTGATAAAATTGTGTTTTGTATCCAATTTTAGATTTATTTCAAATGCTCTACCTTGGTAAATATTCGTAGGTAACAGGAGAATTACAAAGTACACGGCTTCTAGCGACGCTCAAAAAGACAAATGACAAGAATAGGCAGTGGCGGACGTTGGCCTCTGGTCTAGGCTAAAGAGGCAAATGATTCGAACTATTTATTTACATGTATTAAATATATTTTTTATTTTTACGGTTAAATCTGAGAATAGGCGGCATAATATTTCAGCCTACCGGCGGAAAAATCGTAAATCCACCACTGAGTACAGCCAAAGTCGGGAAGACAAATACTGTAAAACTGGATGCCAGCTTTAGGCGGTATCGTCGGGACGTTCTACGGTCAGAGTTAGGAGGACAATTATGACAAACTGGACACCAGCTTAAGGTTCTACTCGTCGGGGTCAGCGCTCAGGAAGGTTACAAGTCTTACCTACGGAATGTCGGTCTGTGAACGGTGTTTTGGAAAACAAAATCGCAGTCGGTCGCTATAGAGCTCAGGTTAGGTCGCTATCAGAAACTGATAAACAAGTGATCGGATTCAGCCCCAGAGGCCATATTTATACCCAGATTTTTAATTAATCTGGTCTAAACAAATTTTATGACAGAGATAGAGAGATTATACTTTATTTCTATTTTTGTTTAATAAATAAATTTTATTCTAATGAACGTTCTGTGACTTCCTTGCGTTTTACAAATTTATGATTTACATTTCAGAGTGTGTTACAAATTTTGAAAAAAATATATTTGTATTTTTTTGAACTGTTGCACTCGTTCATGGGCGGGCATGTGTAGTTGTGGCTGGCTGTCCACGTGCTGTCAATGATGTTGAATATACAAATCACACAAGAAATATGAAAGGTAAGTTGGAATTTGAAGACAGGGTGGTATTATCTCCACGTGATGTTGTAGGGAAGTCTGTAGCCATGCGGTGTCGGTGCGAGGTTAACCACGTGCTCGTGGAAAAAACTAGCTGGAAACGACTTCTACGGTCTTCTGGCGGCTCGGAATGATGATTATTAGCCGTACAGTTATTGTAGGGTGCTTTCGGATTGAGTTGGAGAGCACGTGGTCGGGGAATTGAAATGTCGGTGAGTTTGCACTTCGTTACAAGTCAAGCAAATATAACTATGATAACAAATAAAATTTATAATTCATTATGAATAGTTGAACATTTCATAAAAATAAAATTTAAACAATAAAACATCACATTTGCAAGGAATTATTTAAAACATTTTTAAAGTATTGTATTGTATAGGTCTATAAATAGTTTTAATTGATACAATTATTAGTGCGATAAAAAAAATATATCTGTTCATTATAATAATTAAAACTATTATATTTAATAGCAATCGGTTATAAAAAAGTAACTACTAATGTGTCCTATCAACATAAAGCCTATATTCTTTTAAAACTAAGTAACATATACATTTGAGTATGTACGTATAGCACACAAAAATGTATTAAACATATTTTTGTAACAAATTAAAAGATATAAATCGTAAAGGAAACTGTGAATATATTGTACACGTAAAACAATATCAAGGCACATCATTTGTGCTCAAAGTTTTACCACAGACGAACGTATTTATGACAACCATGTTAGTCTTAATAGTCTGTTTGTTGTGTTTAAATATAGCTGATTGTTTCACACCTGTGATTGACTTGCACAATTTTCCTTTCAACCTTTCTATCAGTGAAAATCAGTGCCAAAAAGATGTGAATGTTTTCCAACAAAGTTTGGAGAATAATACTCTATGGGCGTACAGGTGTAAGTATATTTCATTTTGTTACAAGGTTGGAAAGTAGATCTTTTCTGTTTAAAAAAAATTGAAATTTGAACATTTGTTTAAATTTCTGCATAGGCAGAAAAAAATAACTAAATCAATTCCTCTACATATTTAATAAGTAGTAGTAGTAAATATTTTATTTGTTACCTTTCGGTGTTCAAATTTCTACATTACTATATTTTACATTTCATGAGGTATTTACATTATTATAACTTACTATTTAATCTACTTATATATACTTTCTTCATCCAGTCTGTATCTGGGTTTTCGTCGTGTAGTATCTGTTGTGTAGATTTGTCATTTCTCAGGTTTCCGCTGCAGTCTCTTCTTAAGTTATTTATTGTCTCAAAGTCTCTCCCACATATTCTGCATTGTCTGTCATCTTCTCCTATCCAGTATTTATTCATTTTTTCTTCGTAAGAATAGATTGGTCTGAAGAAGGCAAGAAAAAGTATCAAGAAAAATTAAAAGAAAAAATATTTAAAGAAGACGACTGCAACAAAGCTCTAGACGAACTGATAGATAATATACACAGCTCATTAACAAAAAATATTTGGAAGAAAAAAGATAATATAAGAAAAAGTAATTGGTGGGACTGCGAATATAGAACCAAAAGAAATTTAGTACGAAACTTACAGAAGAACTGGAGAAAAGGCACGGAAAGAAAAGAAGACTTTCTAAAGGAGCGAAAAGAATATAGAGAATTATGCAAAACAAAGCAGAAACTAGAACAAAAAAAAAAGAGAAAAAAATAAGAAATATATCAAATGAAACAGATATCTGGCAATATATTAATTCAGAAAGGGAAAACCATATCACAGTCAGCAAAAACATACCAATGAGCATTTGAAGAAAATACTTCATGACTCAGTTAAACGGAACTGATGAAAAAAATACAATATCCTTAAAAACACAAACCACACTTAGTCTAAAGACAGTTATAACAGAAAGTGATGTAAGACGACAAATACAGAAACTAAGCAAACGAAAAGCCGCAAATGAAGACGGAATACAGAACGAGGCTTGAATATACGGAACAAAAGAAGCAGTCCATAGACTTAGAAAAATAATAAATAATGTTTGGAAAGGAAATGGCTTTCCACAAAGGTGGAGAAAAGGCATTATCAGTCCAAGACTCAAAAACGGAGACAGAGAAGAAACTAAAAACTACAGAGGCATAACACTGTTAGACACGGCATGTAAAATATACGCCATGATCTTAGAGGAGAAATTAAGTAAAGAAGCAGAAGAGAGAAATATACTACAAGATAACCAAGCAGGCTTTACGAAAGGAGGAAGTACAATTGATAACATCTATATATTAAATTATGCAATACAGAAGGAAATAAGCAAAAAAAGGGAAAATTATATGTACTATTTGCAAATTTGAAGGCAGCACTCGATATTGTAAATAGGAAAAAGATGATTGACATATTGACGAAATCTGGCATCGAAGAAAACCTAGTAGAAAGAATAGCAGAAATATACTCTGAAATCATAAGTTCGGTGAAAATAGACGGAGAAGAAGGAAAGGATTTTTGGACAACGTACGGAGTTAGACAAGGGTGCCCAGTAAGCCCTATTCTTTTCTCTATTTACATGTCAGAAAGAAATGGATTCCTTAATGAAGAGACTAATGACATACTTAAGACATGGTGTTAAACACAGAAAAAACCAAGATTGTTGTTTTCAATAACGGAAGAAGCAGGGATGCAAAAGAAACATGGGCATGGGAAGGAAAAGAAATAGAAGAAGTAAAAACTTTCAAATACTTGGGGTATACATTTCACAAGAATGGTGAAGAGAATGAACATATAAAGCAAATAATAAAAAAAACAAACGTAGCTCTACCACAAATCTTGGGCATAGGGCAAAGAAAATTCAAAAATAACTTTAAATTACGAATGTTACTTTTTGATAAATTGATAGCGAGTATTATAATGCAAGGAGCCGAAATTTGGGGTTGGAAAGAACAAAACGAAATAGAAAAAATTCAAACAAAATATATACCTACGATGGATACTCGGACTAGATAAACAAACACCGGTGTATATAATAGAGAAAGAAACAAAACAGTTTACAATGAAGACTGAATCAGGAAGGAGAGCAATGAAATATGAAGAGAAATTAAGAGGGACACCATAGTAAAGTCTTGCATTTGATTGTTGGGTAGAAATAACAAAAAAAGAAGAAAGAAAACAGGAAAAGAACCAATGGGAAGCAAAACGGGCAAAATTCTATGAAAGCAACGGACATTCAACAACAGACATAGAAAGACGAAGAAATACAGGCCAAAACATGGTAGATGAAATTATACGGACGGAACAAGATATACAAGCTCAGATAAGAAGAGAAAAGATATATAAATCAACTTATAATCCATCTATAGAAAAGAAAATTCATTATATTTATTTCATATGATCAATGCATTATTCATAAAACACTGTCCAATCAATATTGTGATAATGAGGAAGTGAAAAATTACTGTAAAATATATTTTAAAGGGATAATCTATCTGCAACAAAAGTGTCCTTCGTACTTTTCTAATAACTAATTTTTGGTACATTTTGGATAAAATGTTATTAGAAATGTACGATTTTTGCTTATTGAAAACAAAACTTATTGAAAAATTTAAATTTGAAGAACAATTTCATGTTAAGTATATTATTTTAAAACTATTTTCTTTGTTTTAAAACATACATTTATATAAAAAAAATTAAATGCGAAATTTATTCATTTTGTTTATTTAAATATGTTTAGTTAACAAAAATGTACGAAGTTTACATTTTCACCCAATCAGAATGCTTCATTTGATTCTTCCATCAGTTTTTCAGTGAAAAAATGATAAAACCAAAATAGCATCGTATTGGTTATATTTTGCAGATATTAAAAATAAAATGCTTGAATTGTTGTCATTCGTGAAATAACAAAAGAATATATTTCGAACTATGAATTTAATTGATTAAAAATTTACTCATAATAGGGTATTCCAAGTTTTTTTAATTTTTAATATTTTAATCTGTACATAAAAATATTAGCCCCGTATTTTTTATTTTCGTTGAAAAGTTTCTAACACACCAGAAAAAAATACCCGTATTTTTTTATTTTCTTAGTAAAGTTTCTAACACACCAGAAAAAAATCTTTTTTCAGTAAATTTCTCCCTAGAAAATCGAGTGTGCGTGCGACGTTAGCGGCACTGAGTCAAGTCGTTTCGTAAAGGAACGTGTAAACTAGTTATACATAACCTTAGAAAATATGTGGCTTTGAAAAACAAATTCGATTTTCAACTTTTTGAAAAATTTTTGTCGACTAATCGAAAATCGTCAACTATTTAAAAAAGTCAAAAAAATTAAAAAAGTCAAAATATCAAAAAAGTCGAAAACATTGAGAAGTTGAAAAAGACGAAATAATTAAAAGTGAAAATATAAGGAAAATCGAAGAAGTCGAAATATTGAAAAAGTTAAAACATTCTGATAAATAGAGTAGGTAGTAGATAAAGTCGAAAAAACGTAACAAATAAACAAATATTCATTTTTCTATATTAACTATTTTTGGAGAGGATAATCCTTGAAAGAAGTTGCAGTCAAAATTTAATTATTTTATCCCTGAATATAATCATTGTTGCAATATGTGACTTATTATTTTTGCCATCATGAAACTGAAAATATATATTTTTTAATCTAAATGTGAAGAAATATTCAGCAACCTTTTGAAATCGAAAGTCGAAGTGTAAAACTCGGGATAGTTATTTGAAAACAAAAGTCGATATTAAAAAAGTCCAAAGTCTAAGACTTAAATCAAAATATTGACTTTTTTGCCAGTCCTACTTTGGATTATTAAAGCATCGTGAAATTGTAAATAATTTTTATTTAGAAAAAGGGCGTTTGATCATCTTAAATAATATGCATTATAATTATTATAAGTCAGAACGTTATAACTTTGTTATGTTTAAATTATGTGTAATTTCGTGTCGTTTTTGTAAAACTATATTTTATTTGAGCTGATGATGATGTAAAGCATTGAAAAACCTCTTTCTAATTAATAATTACTTAAAATTAGTTCACGTATCTTCAATGATCCTAAACTATAAAATATTTTCAGTATTGTATTTAATTTAAAAAATTAACAAAAATGAAAAGATTATATAATGTGCATAGTATACACAATATATATATATGTTTAGTTGGCATCAATAATTTATTCGGGGAATACTACAATTTTGCAAATGTCAACTGCTAACAAACTTCTTCGTCGAATTCAACTTCAATAATGTTTACTATTGTGTCTTCTTCAAAATTTGGAGAAGCAACATACGACCTACAAAAAAATGATAGGTGATACTTACCTGCGTCTGATAATTTCTATACTATATTCATTGCTACTTTTTAGTCAATTTCTTTATTTATTACTGCTTGATTTATCTACTTGGCCTTGGTAGCAGAATAGTTATATAACTTTGATGTTACCCCAGTCAATTCTATGACCTTGAAACTGTTGGCTGATTTTCGCTCTAAATTTAAATTTTTGTTTGAATGATAAAATAATTTTTGGAATGTAAAAATACTAAAATTATACATTTATCAATATAATAAAAACAAATTAGATGAAATAAATAGGTACATATATGTATTTTGAAAATATTTTTATTAAACAAAATGCCCGTATTTTGTAAGTTTCTCAATAAGCATAATTTTCTATTTTTTTCTTTTTGATTATAATATTCTGAGTCTTACATATAATTTTCTTAATAATCTAATGGAAAATTTTACAAGTTAAAACTCCTACACCTTTAATTAATACAAATCAATTTTTATTATTTTTATAAAAAGTATTTTCTAAACAAAATATGTAATTATAAAAACATCCGTTTGGTGTTATTAAATTTACAAACTCAGAATTCTGATCTTAATAATGTATAAATATATTGTTGTCTAAATCGAAATTTTGTTAACAAATCCTCTCACATGCTTCACATTGAATCATCATATACTTGGACATCGACAAAGCGTGGAAAGCTGATACAGCTTCTTCCCCTTTGGAGTATATGAAATATAATAATTTCTTTTTGATAATTATTTTTTCTAACTTTTATCAAAGAAAAATTTTAGGCGCTTTAAGGATTGATAAACAGAGAAACTCGAGTCACGAAGATGTGACGAAACTGTCCGATTTTAATCAATGAGCCCTTTAAATTTGTTGGCTTTCCCCATCTCTCTCTAAGTTTCGTTTCTCTATCTTACTGTCGCTTCTGTATGTAACTATTCCTTGAATATATTATTCTCGGGAAGTGGCCGCTAGATTCACTTTGGTTACTTGGAGGTCACGTCAAAACCAGCATGAAGTGATGCCCGAGTGCCGTTTACGTCACAAACATGGCTGATACTTAATTTTGCGTACTCTATTTGAATGAATTAAAATTTCATTTTGATATTAGGATAATAAAAATCAGAAAATTAAAGATTATATTCATCTTAATATTACTTATAGATGACGAAAATTTATATTTAATAAGTATTTTCTTTTAAGCCTTAGCTTTAGAATACCCCCAACGAAGTAACAATTAGTCGTATCAAAAATGATTGTTAAATACTCTAGCTCCGTTGTCGTGATTTTGATTTAAATATAATTTTTGACACTCGTTTATCTGTTACTATTACAAATATTCGTATAGTTTACTGATAAATTCATGATTTTGTATACTGTATTAAAATAATCTGTTGATATAAAAATTGTTTTCCAATTTAACCAACCCTGTATCTCTTATAGTTCTCTAGGTAGCATCAGTGTACTATCGTTGATTAAAAAATAGAGATATTATTTATTAATTATTACCTCTTAAAATGAAAAACCTGTATATTACTTTCTGATGAACAGGAGAAATATACATATATATGTTTCTGTGATAAGAACAAGGTTTCAAATAAACAATAATATATTAATCTAAATTAGCAGAAATATTTTATAAAACAAATTCAATGAAATTCAATTATTGTAATGAATAGTTATACATATATTGATACAATTAAATCTGTAATATTTCCTTTGTCATAAAACTTGAAACAATTTTATTAACAGTTCCAATGTTTATTATTATAAATTTTTTGGAGAAAAAAAACAGAATCGAATCGATTTTTTACTAAGTGATGCTATTGTGTGACAAGTTACAATTTACAATAACATATTTGCCGCACCAAAATGGTGTAAGCGAACGAATTAACATAATGTTATTAAGCAAAGCAAGAACATTATTAAGTGAATCTGACTTACTTAAAACATTAAGTGGAGAAGCAATTTGCTGTGCAGTATATCAATTAAATCGATCACCAACAAGCGTACTTCATGGAAATGAAAATATAGTATGGAAGAGTGAATTTAGAGAAATTGCGAGTATTTGGATGAAAAGCATGGGCATATATTACCTACAAAAAATAAAATAAATTAAATGAAAGAGCGGTTGAAGCAAGAATGGCAGGATATTGTGTTAACGGTTACAGATTATGGAATATAAATGAAAGAAAAATAATTATTAGCAAAGACGTAAAGTTTAATGAAACAGGAAATAATTTTAAAATTGTACAAAACAATGAAACTACAGAAAGACAAAATAAAATTACTATAGAAGAAAATGAAGATATTGAGAGAGAAACTTTAAAATGAAACACAAGAAAGTGAAAATTGTAAAGAAAAAAGCAAGAGAATTTCAAAAAGACCTAAAAGATTGAAATATTATGAAATTTATTCTACATACTGCTTAATTATAGAAGAAGATCACCTATCAAGTTATTAAGAAGCAACTGCAAGTGAAGAAATGGTGAAAAGCAATCGAAAAGAAGTGAAACCATTAGCATAAATGGAGACCTGAAAAGAATCCATACTTGAGAAATGAGAAGGTCGTAAGTTAACTGTAACTATCTCCTCCGTACCTAAACAACCGTTGATCGTACATGGAAAGGTTTAATTTACGTTGTGTTTATTTAAATAAGTAACCCTTCATCGTCGTAATACAGAGTTAAGTGGAGGAATTGGGACATATATTTGATTAAATAAAAGAATGATATTCACTCCAAAAGTGCTGTGGAAAATCAAGCTCTCCCGTATTCATCTTATTAACCTGAGGGAAACCACAGCTAAAACCCCACGCAAAGATACCAAAGAACAAATTGACAATAGTAGTTAATTTAAAAGGTTGTCCCAATAATTTATTATAAACATATTTGGTAAAATATATGACTGAGATCAAGACTGACATTATTTATCACAACTGCAATTAGGTGTGTGCTAGTTTGTATATGGCAATGTTTATATTTCATAGGGTCTGAATCGCAATGACCGGCCCTTGAAATCACAATTCTCCCCGCCATAAGAGCACTTGGTCAAACGAACCGGCCACGGCGAGCTCACAGCAAAAGCGATCAGATATACCTAATGCTTGATAGATTGGTTTGGAGCAGACACCAAAATTTACAATTATTAGTTAGTCAATATCAGATCGTTTATAAAATTTAGACATGATATTGTGCCAGTCATAAAATAATATTTTTTAAAAAATATAGTATATGCATACCTAATTTGTCCGAGCAGCGCTGTAGATAATGGGAATCTAATAGAATTTGGAAATAAACCCGGCGACGATTTCAGAGAATGCATTTGGTCATCTAGGTGCTAGGCATCAGCGTCGAGCTGCCTAGAGACGGTCCCAACGGCAAGGAATATCCAAAGAGATGCCAGGCACAGCCCAGAGCTACTCATTACAGCGAATTCAGAGAGTGTACTAAGTCATCTAGGTGCTAGACATCAGCCTAGAGCTACTCATTACAGCGAATTCAGAGGGTGTAATAAGTTGTGTAGGTGCCAGACAACAGCTACACCTAGACGATCCCAACTGGGAGGAATGTCCAACAAGATGCCAGACATCAGCCTAGAGCTACTCATCACAGCAAATTCAGAAGGAGTAATAGGTAGTCTCTGTCAGCCAGTACGGTTGTGTGGTCGTGGCGTGTCTTGTCTGATCGTGTAGATAAGCAACATAGCCCGCCCTGTCCAATTGGATGGGTTGCCGCACAACGGCTCGGTGTGTGCTGGCCTTGCAGAGACTGTAGGCTGACAACCTGCATCACTAAAATGCAAGTAAAACATGTCACGAAACAAGTACTTCAGGTACTTGAGGCCTTGTTCCACTAGGAATGTTGTGCCATTGATGATGATGATGAATAGGTAGTCTAGGTGCCAGACATAGCCTTGAGCTAGTAGACGGTCCCAGTTGAGAGGAATATCTAACAAGATGCCAGACAGCCTAGAACTACTCATTACAGCAAATTCGGAGGTCGTCTAGGTGTCAAACTTCAGCCTCGAGCTAGTAAACAGTACCAGTGGGGAGGAATATGCAACGAGATTCCAGACAGTAGCCTAGAGCTAATCACGACAGCGGATTCACAAAATACGCTAGGTCGTGTAGATGCCAGACATAGTCTCGAGCTACATTTAAATGGTCCCAACGTGGAAGCTTCTAGAATATTTTTAATATGGCTGCATGATAATTTCTTTGTCTTAATCCTTTCCCAAAGATGAAAAACAGTTCACACGGATGCCAACACCGTCTAGGATATGTCGTTTTTTCAAGTGGTTTTGACACCCTGACCTGCGCTGGACTAAACTATAAAAAAATATTTACGGTCCCGTGCCGCACAGTTACATAAAAATTTATTATGCATAATAGATATTCTACGTAAAATAGTTTGTTCATAAAATATTTAATATATAGTAGAGATTATTCCTAATATTATTAATAATAAAATTATACCCGCAGGCAATACTGCAAGCCCGACTAGTTGTAAGAGGTTTTTAAGAAGAAACATAAACATAGCATTTTTGAATAGCAAATTAAAAAACAACGTATAAATAAAGCCACCAAAAGGATTAGTAGTAGAAAATGAAGAAGAATTAAAGTTTAAAAAATCATTGTCTCCTCGTTGTTAGAACGATAAATGTAATGAATTTGCAACAAAAAATAATTTTCATAGGTCGAAGAATGAATTTTATCCGTATTTTAGAGAAGACGTAATTCGTGTTATTTATGTTGACGATGTTTTTTGACTGATAAAGAGAGTCAAGTGAAATCACTGTTACTGTGTTACTAGATGAAGAATTCAAAGCAAAATATTGTGAATTAAATGAATATCTAAAAATTGAAATTGAAAAAGGTGAGACAAAATTAAAAACAAAGATGATAGATAAAATTTTGAAGAAATTTCATAGAGGAGTGCAAGGGAACTCAAATACCAATAGAACCAAACTTTGTCATGAGGTAATAGGAAGCTTAATATATTACTTATGGAACCCGACCTGACGTTATATTCGCTGTATCATATTTAAGCCAGTACTTGATAAACCAACTACTGAAGCATGCAATACAGCAAAGAAAATATTAAAATATTTAAAAACAACGAAAAATTTAAGCTAATTTACCAGAAAAAAAATAAATTTTAATTCAGACTGGGGAAGTAATAAAAATGACAGAAAAAGTGAGTATATCTGAATTACAGACCATCCTAATATCTGGATGCGTAGTATTTTATAAAAGAAATCTTATCCAATGGTTCATAAGTAAACAACATTGCGTTGCTCTTTCTTCGACGAAAGCATAGTACGTAGCAGCTTCATTACCGGCATGTGAGCTCGTTTAAATTATTGCTATACCTTCAAACCAATACCGTATCTAGGCAATTTTGTGCCCTAACCAAATTTTTTGCGCCCTCCGTCTCTCCGGATGTTAATAATATCTTATCCCAAAAGGAATTAGTAATCATGATTGTAGGATTATTTGAAAAAATATGTAAAAAAAATGATTTAGAAAACCATTTTATAAAAAAAATTATTCTTTAAAATAAGTAATAAAAGGAACAAAGAAAAGTAAAAAAGGACATATTTCTATAGCTATATATTCAATAAATAAAATCATTTATTAAAGTAACACAGTATAAAGAATCTATAATTATAACTATAATCTAACATCTAACTTTTCTTGCTTTTGTAGAAGTATTATTACCATAAGGTTAAACAAGAACACAAAATTTTACAAAATCTTTCACTTCTTGAATTAAAAATGGGTTTATATGTAGTACACAATCACTATCTGTTTCAATGACGGATCAGTAAAAAAATTAAAATACACATTTTCAAATAAAAATTAAAATCTTTCTACATCCTAATATTTCTAAGCGTAAACATATTGATAGACGTCAATAGGTTTATTTAAAATCTAGAAACAATATTTAATTATCTTTTTCTCTTTTCGTTTTTAAAATTTTTGCTCTCAAATTTGCAGCTGAAAAAAGTGTGTAATGTGGTTTATGTCTCTAAAATTTGCAGATACAATCTCAATGATTATACCGCTTTTGTATTTGCAAAATTATTAAATAAAATCATAATTCAGATTTTTTGTAATATTCTATACCTAGAAAATGTTACTAAAGCAGTAAGCAGTAGCGACACTTAGCTTATTATCAAGTCCCAAGACTTTCTTGTGCATGACTAAAAAGTAGTGATGTGACGAATAGCAGAGTTAAGAATATTCGGTGAATATTTAACCGGAAATTCGGCATTACCCATTAATATATTTTTCTACAATCTACAAGCATGATTAGTGGTCCTCGTTGCAGAGAAGTATGTATTTATTCTAATTTGTCGAAACTCATATATTTTTTGTTAAGATAAATTTTTGTTTAAATACTATGAAATTTAATTATTTGAGTTTCAAGAAAAAATTAATGATTTATCACCAAACAATATTACTAAATTAATAAACTACTCTTAATGTACATACATTAGTAATAACTAAATACGTATCTTTTGGTTAAAATTTATTTTCTATAATTATATATTTTAATGTAAAAGAACAGCGTTGTACTTTACTTATTTCTTGTAACCGAATAAGCCGAATACCAAATAGTAAAAATATGGCCGAATGGGCCAAATATCGAATAATTATTCGGCTTCGGTTCCATCTCTACTAAACTGTTCAGGAGATGGCGACCGCAATGATTTCGATAAGAAATTTATTTATAAAAATAGCATTATAACAAACTTAGTTATTGACTTGACTAATATTTATTTTTTAGAATTTATTAATAACAGTTTTTTAATCAGAAAGTAATAAAATAATAATAATAAAAAAATTCTCAGTCTCACAAATACAATAATTTTTAAGTGGAAGAAACCACAACACATGTTTAATTTACATTATTATTAAAGTGCAATAAAACTTGTTACAATGAAATACAAATAAGTACATGTAATTTAAAATACAAATTGCGCCGTGGGTAGGTCCCCCTAGATACGGTACTGCTTTAGTCATAGAGAACAAAATTATTTAATATGGTATTTCATATTTAGACAACCAAGGAGCAATCCATTTAATAAAAACTTATGAAAATAGTAATAGATCTAAACACGTAGACACAAGATATCATTTTATAAAAGATTTGGTTGGGACAGAAATAGTAAAAATAATATATGTACCAACACGTATGAACAGAGCCGATATATGACAAAGGCTTTAAGTACATCAAAATATAAACGATTACGTACAAATTTAAAATTGAATTAACTAAATCAAGTTTGTAAGTAATTTTTTTTTATAATAATTTTTGTATCTAGCTGGTAGTAGTAGTTTCATTTGTATTGTTCGTGTTTACAAATTAAAAATTGGGAGGGAGATGATAATAGTTATTTATGTACCAAGGGTGCAAAATGCAACATAGCCGCACGTGCATAAAGATTGAAGCTCGAAGCGTAGCTGAGAGATTCAATTATGCTAGAGCGGCAATGCTGTTTTGCACTCGTGGTACACACATTATTTTTCCTACAACTGCTTTAAATGTTAAAATAAAAGAATTTAATGACATAAGTAAAAGAGTCTAACATGCTTTATTGTTATTATGATATGTTATTAAGTGACATAAACAATCGTCACATCAGTTGCAGTTGTATGTTATATTTACAAAATACCACTTTTAAGCAATCTAAAGTGTTTGCCAGTTGCCACCCTAGGTTGCTAATAGTTATTTACATACCAAATGCGGGAACGACTGGTTTCCGGAGGAGTGTTTGGCGGCGCGAGCTCGCGAGCGCTGCCATAGAACGATTCCGGAAACCCAGTTCACGCAAGAGGTTTGTACAATATTTTTCGTACGAATTTATACAACTAATAATTAGTTAATTTTGAACAAATAAAATTATTTATTACAAATTATACATGATTTGTGGTTATGTGTTTCAGTACTAACAAGTGCTGTCAATCTGTCAACATGACAGCAGTTGTTGCCAACATTGTATATCAAATGCACTAAATTTACTTTTTCTACATTAAATTTCGTTCAATAATCCCTTATTTTCTTTTAATATTATTAGGTAAAAGAATGTTTAAAACATTATACTATTTTATTATAAATATAGTTTTTTAATAAATGCTGTAGAAGTAGGAGTGTTTTTTCCAAAATTTCCCGGTCACCTATCTGGTGGAGACCTGGGAAATTGACGTTCCAGGCGTTGCTTAGGCAACGCGAAACAACACATTTCAATGCATGAGTACGAAAATACATTAATGCACGTGGTTGCTAGGCAAACTACTTTACCGCACGTGGTTACTAGGGAAATTACTTTACCGCACGTGGTTGTCATGGAAACATTAGTGTAGTTTAGAAATGACATGTTTTGCACAACGAAAACAATGAAGAAATGTCAAGTTTTTTTGACAGTTGTAGGAAAAATATTGTAATTAAGTTAGTCCTGAAAACAACATATTAATTAATGAATGATAAGTTATTTGTCAGTGTATAAATATATTGTTTAACAAAATCATACGAAAAAAAATCTTCGTTTGCTTTATATGAATTGATCTCACTTTCAAATAATATATTATATACTGAGGGACTAAAGTGCATGATTTAATCTTGAAAGTGAGGTTTATTTCACAAGCCGTAGGCGAGGGAAATAATCACACGAGGGATTAAAGGTACTTTAGTTCTATGGTATATACAGGCTGTTTGGCGAAAGGCCGGCACTTAGAATATTTTTTTTATTTTGAGAGTTACAAGAAAATGCTAACAAGATAGTATAACTAGACAAGGAGCACATAAAATGATCGTAAAAATAATATTGTGTCACTTCCGATTTTAGCGGAAATGTGTACAACTTTAAACTCTAGCATAGGGAATCGGTACTTTTATATTTTTTTTTCGAAATGTACATAAAATTAGCTTTACAATGATACCAAAATATTATTATCTTACTTCAACCATTTCAAAATGGCGACACTTTATTTTTTAAATATTTAATAATAAAAATTCATAAAAAAAGATACACCATAGCCAGCTATTTGAGATTTTGTTACCTGAAACCAAACAAATAATGTCAAAAAATATTAGATGTAGTTTTCCTAATGATGTAATGGCAGAATTTGTTATATGTGACAAATTGTGCAGAAAATGACGGCAGCCATTTTGAGTATTTTTAATTTTAATTTTGTTTGTTATATTTAGTAAGAATTTTTTGTATTGTGTTGATTGTTATAAGGTATTTTAAACATATTTTTTTTCGTTAATTACGTATAGTTGTAAGTACATAAATATGAAAATAAATTGTCGCCATTTTAAAATGGTTGAAGTAAAACTACTATATTTTGATAAACAGCTAATTTTATGTACATTCTGAAAAAAAAATATAATAATACCGATTCCCTATGCTAGAATCAAAGTTGTACACACTCCCGTTAAACCCGAAGTGACACAAAATTCTTAGATCATTTTATGGGTCTCTTAGACTAGTTTTATTTTGTTCCGTAAAATTTTTCTGCATCTCTCATAATAAACGAAATATTCTGGGTGCCGGCCTTTCGCCAAACACCCTGTATACATATTTTTGCACTTCCACGTTTTTTTTTTTTTAAATAGAAATTATTTGATTATTTTTATATAAATGTCAAATACATACACCTACTTGTTTCTGTGGTAACATACTGCTTGTTTATTAATTTATTCATCCAGGGATTAAAATTTTATTTAATCCCTCAGGGCTTAAAAATGTTACTTCAGGCTTTGCAAATGAAGAGTAGAGTAGGCTTTTACTCCCGGAAGTGCAAAAATAAGTTTAAATGAAATGCAGAAAAATATTTGTAGTTTTAGATAGAAATACATATGTCAAGAAACTCGTGAAAAAATTACAAATAAGATATTAATAAAATAATGTGTTTTATTTTTAGTATGGGAGGCAACCCAAAAATATCCGCTAGGTTTAATGGAGGGAAGTCAATACCAACTCGGAGACTTCGACGAGTGTATAGACATCGAACATCCCTTTCAAACCCAGTATTGTTTAACAACAATTAAAATACATGTAAACGTAAATCACACAAATAATGATCCATTTGATTTGGTGTACAGACCTTTTGTAAATGTCTACGAAAAAATTGATGTAAGGGAAAAATAGATATTTTACTTTATTTAACAATTTTATTTGTTATTCACTTGTAAATCATGATTTATCTTGACTGTTTATTTATGGGAGACTGGCTTTTAAAAGCTACTAACTTTAGTCGGAGATCCAAGCCTCCGTATTGTGCACTATACCCCGGACTTTTTCCCGTACAAATAATTTTTATTATTCTTATAGAAAATTTTCCGACGGATCTAATGGTAGTGGACGCGAATATTCAAAAATCCACATTTTTCTAAAACTCACACATTTTCTTGGTATTTACTTTTTTTATCTTTAACTTGTTACAACTCGGAAGTTACTTGGAATATTTTTATTATTTTTACAGGAAAATGTGTCTATATGTATTATGAATGTATGTCACATATAAAAATACAATAGCTTTGTTAAATATATACTTAAGAAAAATTAAAACTAACTGTAGAACAAGCCAATTTTGCATTTTGCAATGCAATTTTCAGTGCTTGAGAAACGTTTCGGTCTGTAGAGATAGACTCCCATATACTGTGACAAAGTTGCAGAAAAGGTACCAAAGATGATTTAATTGGATGACAAATTATGAGTAGAATTGTCAAAATAACATGGAACAATTGGCTTATCATATTGTTATATGATGATAAATGTTGAGAAACTGTTGATTGAAAAAAAAATGTAGATAGTAGTTATTTTGAACCTATTTAATTAAACCCATAATTATTATAATACATTCAAATTACATACTATGGTACAGCTGGGGGTCCTGGTGGCTCTTAATTTGTACTCGTCCTTGATCTTAGAAAATGTAAAATAACTAAGCACAAAGCTCAGTGAGGAATTACCCAAACACTCGCACACTCTCATACACAATCGTATCTCGTGGGCAGCCTGGTCAGGGCCATTACAGCCCAAAGCTGCTCGCTGTATCGTTGGCGGTCTGTCTAAGATCCGCTACAGCCCAAAGCTGCTCGCTGCTCCGTCGGCAATCAACCACGGACTGCATCACATATCCTCAATATCACACTAACTCATCTCATATCATCCATTGTAACTCACTCACATCCATACACGGTAACTAACTCACAATCCATACTCGGTGACTCAACTCACATCCATACACGGTATCTCAACTCACATCCATACCCGGTAACTCAACTCACCTCAATTCTATTTACTCAAAATCACTATCAAAATCACTACACAATACTCACTGATCGCTTTGAAAGCTAGAAAAATACTGAAAGAATAATTGTCGATCCCTCCGCAAAATACTCATGCTACTAATTAAATTAAAAGATTATTATAAAGGAAATAATAATTATCAACAAGTTATTTAATTCTATATCAAACCATACAGACTTGATCACAAAAACGTTACTCACAAGAGAATTTTGTAAAATATTATTTATTAATAACGTGAAACCGGTAAACTATTGAACAAACTACTGATGTTATGAGTCATACCAGGCCTTAGATGTCTTAAAATCTAGGTATGTTAATAGCTACTACAAGTGAATAACAAATAAAGTATTGTACAATACACGCAATGTAACAGTTTTCCTGCTTCAAGGAGGTGACAGACTCGCAACTTGTTTCCTCCTATCAGCAGTAAAAACTGGTTTACCTTGCTAATAATGTAAATGTAATATACATATACAATATATTTTTAGTATATGAACGATCCAGCACAAGTACCACGCAATAAATTATACTGGGGCATTTGTATACCTAGATCTTGTGCAGCAGAAAGTATTAAAAAAGATTTAGAAATATATTTAAATAAGAATAATAACAGATACATACAACATTATACTGTTGAACTAGAAGATAATGACTGTGAATTCAAAGGAAAAAATAGAGCATATACATTTGGAGATTATACATTCTGGTAATAAAAATAAAATATAAATAACAATAAATTAAAATCTGATTTTCAGTATAATTGTTGTTGTACTAATCATCATGGTTGTTACATGTACTATAGTGGAAAACAAGTGCTTGAACGAAACAAATTCAAGTAAAAAATAAAAAGGATATTATCTCTAAATAGGTAGTAATATTATTTTTTCAGAAAAAAAATATATGAAAATAATGCTTTGCTTTTCTGCCAAACAAAATATAAAAGATCTTTGCAAAAACGAAGGAGGTAACAAAAAATTTAAAGTCTTCTACGGGGCCAAATTTTTACTGACAATTGGTATAGTGATGGGACATGGACTTGTTAATCTTATGACTGGTTCTCTATTTAATTATATTAATATTGAAAAGGTGAGGTCATTTTTAATCTGTATTACATATAGAATAAAAACAATAGAACAAAGCACTCATCGTTTTGGTGTTAGATATCTTGAGGGTATTTTGTTTGGAGTAGAGAATGTACTTGTAAACAACTATATTTTTTAATTTTTTAAATGGGAAAATGCAATTATTTTGATAAAATAAAAACTGCCATTTTTTGTCTTTTCAATGATGAATTAGTTGTCATAAATGAGTATGAAAAAAATCAAAAAAAAAACAAGATAATAAATGTCAGAAATAATTTTTTTCCAAAATCGTTAGCAAAATACATCATTATTCAACTAAAAACAGTGAGAAAGTAGCATATTGAATCGCAAGTGAGCAAAGTAAATAAATTTCTTCACAAGTGAGCAAAGTAAATAACATTAGTGAGCAAAATACACTAACTCTGAGCACAATGTTTTCATGGGATTACAGACATTATAATACATTTTACATTAAATTACATTAAATTTAATTATGATTTATAAACATAATTGTACTGTTAAGATTTTCATTATTAAATAAAAAAGTACAATGTTTTGTTTTTTTTTTTAATTATATTTTAAGATTGTGGAAAAAAATATGTTTAGCACAAGTGAGCATGTCTTTTCTCACTTGTCCAGTTGGCACACTCGCTTCGCTCGTGTGGCCAATTTCTGGGCCCGTGAGAAAAAGACATATTTTGCTCACTTGTACTAAAAATAGCTATTATTCGAGTGCTCTGCATACTAGAACATAGTAGTAATTTCGTGCATGTTTAAGTGGTTTACCTCATTACCTTTGTTATTTCATGTTATGAAATTATTTTATATTGCTACATTTTGTTAATTTTTACGTATGCGCATAAATAATTATTTTTCTTTAAACGTCATAAAAGCGACATGTTTTTGACGTGATTCACAAGGTTGAAAAGTTAAATTTCTACGCATCTGCCGGAGTGAAAGTAAAATAAATAAGTATCCCTAGAAACTATTTAGTCAATAAGAAATAACTTGTATGATAGAAACCTGTAATATCGCCCTAAATGTCACTACAAAACTAGATAACCTAAGAAAAAAGTTACTAAAACCATCAACAACTGACAGATTTAAAATTATAATCTACAAATTGAACGTCAAGTAATAAAATATTTTTTTTAAATATCTGCATTTGAAGAAAAAATAGAGTGTGCAAAAATGTCGTAACTGAACCTTTTTTTGTTTAAATCGAATCTACATTGTCTAATTTGTTGCTCGATATGATTTAATACTTTTTTTATTTACATTTTATGTTATATAATATCGTTTTAAAGTATCACACTTAAAGGAAAACGTCGCAGGTTCGTAAGTTCTAGTATGAAGTTATCCAGGTGTGGATGCCAGATCCCAAATATTGTGAATTGGCGCGTTTGAAAGTTTGGAAGTTGAAACATTATATTTGACGTTCTAAACGAAGTGAAGTTGGGTAAGAACCTCGAAACGTCACTGGACAAGGAGGAAAAAAGTTTTAATAGCAGTTTTTCATTAATAAAAAATAATTTGAAGAAAAATAAAAAATACGGGTCTAATATTTTTCATTATTCTATTGATTACAGATAAAAATGAAAACTCGTGCAAGACCTCATTATCTTATTTTGCTCGATTTTTTACATTCACTAAAAAGTAGCGATTTTATTTTACCAAAATAATACTAGATTCCCATTTAAAAAATAAGAAGTCGTTGCTTATAAATTAGACTTTATTGGTTTTCTCTCTATGTCGTAAAATAGTATATTTAATATAATAAAAAAATATATACAGAGAATATTGTTCTATTCTTTGAAATAAAAAGTTAATGGAGGGTATGTGTTCGCTGATACATCCTGTATTATTTAATTCCAATTGTTTTATTTACAGAAATCTAGGTTACTCAAGTATATGCCTGTTGTAAGAGGGGATGTAGTAGTTGACATATTTTTTGTAATAAGTGCTATTTTAAATACATACTCATATTTAGATCAAAAGGAGAAGAAGAAATATAATATGTTTCGCTCTGTCATTGTACGATATTTTAGGTATGTATTTCTAATTTAATTTTCACATAATGCAAAAAACAATATAAACAACAATATATTGTCAAAATAATAACATAATTATTTACGTATAGAGACCGAAAGAGAAGGTTTACGCCTACGGGTAAAATTTGCATAGGCGTAAATCTCCTTCGATCAGAGTTACGTACAACGTTTTACGCATTACTGCTATCAAATGGAATAGGCTATGTAAGAAGCATTGATACTAGTGACATCTTGCGGCGTTTTGCTGCATTTTTTCCGAGTTCGCGCCATGACAGCTATATAATTTAATCCTTTAGCACAGAATAGATTTATACAGAAGCGACAGTAAGACAGAGAAACAAAAATTAGAGAGAGACGGAGACTGTGCACAAATTTAAATGGCTCATTGTTTAAAATCGGAAAGTTCTCTCACATCTGAGAGAGAGAGATAGGGGAAGAGCACAAATTTAAAGGTCTACACAATGCTTCAAGGTCATAGAACTGACTAGCGGAATATGAAAGGTACCGACACGGAGTGTCGCTTCTGTGTGTAACTATTCTGTGCTTTTAGTATAAAGAAATTGCGAAACAAAATGAGTGCAACTTATTATATGTCTATTATAATCCAACTGATTAGCTCAAGTATTTTGATAGCAATAATTCTTTAGGGAAAAAATAACATTCGACATAATTTATTGATGATTGTTTTATTAGTAGGCAGAACTACGAAATTTCTTGCATAACTGTGCCTCGCTAAATTCGAAACCATAATTTTTTTGCTGATGCGCCCCATACGATTTCTACTAAAAAATTTGCGAACTTTCGATATACTTTTTTTACAAAATATATTTAAATCGACACTTTGGAATCCACAGTATATACTAACTGACTTTATGAAAGGATAAATTTAATGTTTTCCCTATATGAAACTCTGTATATTGTGTCCGGCAGTCTCCCGGAAAAACTTATAGCGCATGACGCCAGATGGCACTGTATTCACAAAACAGAGATGCTTACATAGCCTATGTAATTTTAATTATACGATGACATGCCAAAAACTTTAGGCGGATGCGTTATATTGGTAACCTAGTGTTTTTATGTAAACAATGTAAGCAAGTTGCACATAAGTAAACATTTCATATGCCAAGGAAAATGTGAAATGTTAAGCATGGAGCTTCATTCAAAAAAATCTACTAAATTTTGCTAGAAGCTAATAAAACTTTAATAGATTAATGGTAAGTCTTGGTAAATCAAAGGGTATGTGTGAAAACGAATACAAGATATTAAAACTTGGGTAAATGTGTTTGACATTTTCTTTACCGCCCACCGGGCTTTTACTTTACCGCTCGTGAGCTGCAATGTTTTACTTTTCGCCATATGAATCAAGATGTTTACAAACATTGCAAATGCAGTAGTGCGTAAAAGCAGAACTAATTTTTACTAAATCTCTCATATCATATAAGTAGAGTGATCTATTTTGATGATATTAGTTCAAGACTTATGTTCTATAATATAATACATATAATAATGCTACAGTTCGGTTTACATTTCTTTTCAAAAGTAAACAGTGTTATTAAATCATTCGTCAAACGTTTAAACAATTATTTCATTAATAGATTCGATGGACTGGAAGCAGAAATTTTAGTTAATATTTAAATTATAAAAAATATATAAATATTTGTTATTAAATAATTATAAAAAAATTAGAATCACTACAATTGGTACACGGATTATAAAAATAAGTACAAAATATTTTTCAAAATGCTTATCAGTACAAGGGTGTGAAAATTAATACCGTACTGACACAATCAGTAGGAATGGTCACTCTACACATAATCGTTGTATTAATTAGGGATCGGCGGATCTAAAGGGGGATCATGTTCAAAGGGGTCATAGATATTATCTCATTAGTGTTCAATACGTCTAACACTACTTCTGAACTCTATAAAATGGAAAGAAAGTCTCGAGAAAAGTCTGGATCCGTCCCTATTGAAGGATATTTTTTTGGATTCTACAAATTTTTTATGAGTACGCAAAGTTTTACAAAATGATAAAAATGATTCAAATATTTTATTTATAGATCAAATTCTAAAGTGTGGTCATTAGTCTAGTGTACATTTTTGGTTTCTACAGACTTCTTTAATCCATAAGGACTCCATTTCTACACAAAACCATTATTTTTTTTATTTTAAAATTTGTTACCAATTTCATTATTATATTTTTCAAACTGCTGTATCTCTTTTTCAATACATTTTACCGTTAAAAGCGAGAGAGTATAAGATATTCAGAAATGAAAATTAATTATATAAAATTGCTTGCCGAAATAGAAACAATTTGCATATTGTGGAAAATTGTCCATTAAATAAATTTGAACCTGGTTTTGTAGATCTACACAATATTACACCAGCTGCTTTGGAATGGTTAGAGAGATTGAAACGTTTATATAAATTCCAAAGATAAACGACGTCTATCGAATAGTGTAAAATACAGTACCAGAACACCGTAATTAGTCAGCAATGTTGTAGGTGCCGCTGGTCGTCTAAAGTATTCAGTGATCATTTGACTGATTGTATCATATCTCAGCGCTCTTGTGCTTATGAAGCCACAATATAATGTAAAACAAAGAAGTAATTTGGTTATTTGATTTTTACATATACATTAATAATGTACTTATATGGTTAATTAATAATGGGCAGTTTCATTTTAAAATTTTGGTAGTTCTCAAGCTCTGCAACACTTGAAGACGCTCGCCACTGTTTCGTTGACTTTTATTCTCCAGGGTTTTAGCCACTTTTCGATTTTTTAAGCTGTATTTGAAGACTGTGTGAGGCCTCTGTTGAATTTTTATGACAAGCTATAATTGCTGTGTCATCAGCAAGTGTGGTAATTGTAGAATTTAAAGTTATCGGAATATTAACTGTGAAGATGAAGCAAAGAACACTACCTTGAGGTACTTCTGATTCGGTTGGATTTATTGAATTTTATTCTTCTTTGTATTTTACTATAAAATATATGTGTATTAGGTAGGTTTCCTGGAATTAATATATTATTTTTTAATTTATTTGGCAGACCGGTATGCCACACTTTATCGAACGCTTGCTTAACATCGATAAAGCTGCTGAACAGAAGTGATTTGTTTTTTACTACATCAACTACTCTGTGACCTTGTTCAACAGTGGAGTGTTGTTTTTGAAAATCAAACAGATGATCAGGGATTACTTTTTTTTTCACAAGTATAGGCTCCACTCTTGTCATGAAAAGTTTTTCAAATACATTTGAAAGTACAGGTAGTAAAATTATTGAACGGTAGGACGAGTTTTCTTCAGCGGGTTTCTCTAATTTGCGAATAACAATAATTTGAGCAACTTTTCTAATAATGATTGTTCTAAATGTGAGTTGTCTTAGAATATTTCCAGAAATTAAATCATTTCCGGGAGAGTTTTTTAGATTTATATATTTTCATATTATCTCAAGAACATTCTTCGGTTTAAAATGTAGTAAAGGATAACCCAAGTGAAAAGGGTGTTCTAACTAGAACTGGAAAAAATAATCCGCTAATCAAATTAAGTCGATTAGGTCATTAACAGATCATATGATTATAGTTTTAAAAATAATTGATTAATCAAAGATTTTATTATTGTGCTTAATAGATTATTTGATTAATTGATTATCTGATTAATACATTATTTGATTAATCGAATAGTTGATTACGCGGAAGTAGATAATTTGTTACTTTAATTTCTTAGTTATTACACATATTTCAATATTTGGATAGATTTCACAATTTTGTTTATTTTTGAAGTGATGTCTATCAGTCCAACTGGATATAGATTCTGATTATTTGTTTTTTTGATTATCTTATTACGTGTTTAATCAAAATAATCGATTATTTTTCATTATGAATTGCAGATCTTCTGGTGTTATTGAGGATGGAAAAGGTTGGAATACTTCTGCTAGATAATTTTCAAAGGCTGGAGCTTTGTCGGAGTCACTCCTTGCCCATAGTCCGTCTTTTTTCCTAATAAATGACGTGTGTTGCTAGGGTTGCTTAATTTTTTCGTTTCTTTCCACAATGAGTAATCACTTGCTTTAGTCGCTGATAGATTTCCAAGATAGTTTTGAATTGTCTCAATTTTTTCTTGTTGCAATTGAAACGGTACCTACTTGCTCCGTACGGATAATTAGCCAAAAATCGTCCACATTAATATTTAACTTACCCCACGTTCTGTTTATTTAAATAAGTAATCCTTCATCGTCATAATACAAAGTAGCTGTTAAAAGTGGGGGAATTGGGACAGGTATTTGATAAAATAAAAGAATGATATTCACTCCAAAAGACAGACAAAATATCTGGTTCTATGTGTTTATTGGTAACGTGAATTATTTGATTAATTGACCAAATAGTGCAGTGGGATCTTACGCTCTCTGGTATTCACCTTCTGAATCTGAGGGAAACCACTGCCAAAACCTCAGGTAGAGAGATAATTTGACAACATAACATTTATGTAAAAATAATTTATATAATCATTCATGGTCAAATTGAGTGAGTGTGACCTAGCCGATAATGAAAGTGATTGACACTTGTAAGAGTGTGCGTATTGGTTTGCGTGGGTTTGATCAGTTGTTCTGATGTCTTTTGTTTCTGGGGGCGCTCGGCGTTGCCTGAGGGACAATGTTAGGGTAGACACCCACTGAGCTGGCGAGTCTAATGCGATTGCTACTGAGTAGCCGCATACCTTCGTGGTGCCCGTATCGTACCACGGTTGTGTATTATTTATTTATACCCATGTGAACGTGGATAAACCAGCATTCGTGCTGATACGGCACATTCTTAAGCCTGAGAGTTTGTGCACTGCATAAAGTCTCCTAAATTACAATTGTTAGATAAGTAATATTACATCAGTTATATTTAATAAAAATATGATATCATTGTGACAACTATAATTAACATTTATGGATAAATATAGATAGAAAGTAATAGACACATACCTAGTTTGTCCGAATTTCCTCGAAGTTGTTGGGAATTTAAAAGGATTTGAAATAGATTCGGGGACGATTTTAGAGTATGCACTAGGTCGCCTTCGTGCCGTACCAGAGCCACAGCTGCGTCAGAGACGACTATAGCAAAAAGGAAAGTTTATCGTGGTGCCGTGACTGTGCCACAGCTGCGTCACGAAAACGGCTTCAGATGTGCTTTAGGTCGTTTTTATGCCGTGACAGAGCCACAGCTGCGTTAGAGACAAAAGCTAGTGTGCAGGAGTTCCTATCGTACTATCGTGACAGTTCCACAGCTGCGTCACAACAGTGGTTTCAGAGGTGCACTAGGTCGTCTTGGTGCCGTGACAGAGCCACAGCTGTGTCAGAGGCTATGCTAGTGTGGAGGAAGGTCTATCGTGGTGGATTCTTGGATTCGACTCCCTGAGTTCATATTTTGCCTCGAGTAATATACAAAAATATCTCTCTTCACTCCAACAGAACTACGATGTTTCGTGGGTAGTAGATCAAAACGCGCAATCGTAGGAACTTCTAAAATATTTTGAATATTCCATCTCACGTGGCTACAGGATAATTTCTTTGTCTAAATCTTAAATCCATCCAAAGACGATGATGAATGTGTAAATAGTCCGCACGTGTGCAGCGCGCTTCTAGAAAGTGTTGTTTTTTAAGTGGTTGTGTGACACCCTGATTCTGATCTTTATTAGACTAAACAAATACGTATGGTAGTAAACAGTACTGCTCAACTGATTCTCCACTGACTATGAAAAAGTTAAGTAAATCAGGTATTTTATTTGGGTCTGTCGACCAATTCTTGATTCTCCAGTTGATAGGGTTATATAATGTTTATTTTGAACAGTTTTTAATAATTCTCTTCCTCTTGGTGTAATTAGTCTAGATCCTTAAATTTGGTGTTTGGCATTGTAATCTCCACCAGAAATAAATTTATTTCCTAGTATATTAAAAAAGATAGTAGATAAGATACACTCTTCGTTTTTAATTATATGTTTCGGTGGCATATAAATTGCTGACACTACAAAAGATTCCAATTACATTTCAATTTTTATTTTTGTGACTTGCAAATATTATTTTTAGTATTTTACAAGTTCATAATGTTTAATTGGATTTATTATTATCTTTTTGAGAATACAGGGTGTGAGTTTGCATTTGCAGTACTAGTCGCGGATTTTCTGTACTCCAATATTGAATATTGTACATAAGCATATAAGACTCACCGATTAAATTAAAACACGTATCTTTTAAGAAGCAAATATTTTTCAAAATTTGTCTATTCAAATTCGCTTTTTTTATCTCTGTTTCGCAAAATTCAGTTCTTGTCCTCTTATTATATTGAAATATATTCTGATGATTTGAGTATTTGTACGGTTTGTAATTTTCTGATTTTATTATTTTATGAACTGTTGAAAATGTATGTTTAGTTCAGAAGCAATTGACGCACACTGAAATTTGGGTTTCGGTAATTTTTAACAATAAATTAAGTTTGTTTTTCGTTATGAAATTCATAGTTGTTCTCCGGTTCTTGTTTTATCCTTTTACACTTTACACACAATGGTGTCATACTAGCAGTGGTTCTAAATTTATGAATAATTCTACAAATTGTTGTTTCTGACAGAATTGGCCGATTTCTGTACGCATTGCTAAAGGTATCTCGTACTTAAACAAAAGAATTTCCCGAAAAATACTATTTCAAGAATTGAATATTTTAGTATATATATTATATATATATATATATATATATATATATATATATATATATATATTATAGTATCAAATTCGCCATTATCACAAACAATCACAATCTTTTACGACAAATAAATGTCAAAGTGAATTCTTTATTTAGGTATTTGTTTCATTTATGAAGGCTTAAAGATTTATTTAATTAATATATCATCAAATATAAAAAATTATGAAAGGAAGTTGACTTTATAGGATGCCTTTTTAATGTCTGAACAACCTATAACTATTAGCTTTTAGCACTAAAATGAGTAGGTAACGAGCAGTATGAAAAATATATTATGAAATCTCTATATGGTACTTTTCATTTCTACACATAGTATATATTTTTTAGATTCGTGCCACTTTTTGCTTTCGTATCCTTCTTCTACGCAACATTTCTTTATAAAATTGGATCGGGACCACTCTGGCCTAAAATAATAGGATCAGAAAGAGACTACTGTGTTCAGAGTTGGTGGACGAATATATTTTTTGTAAACAATTATGTCAATGTCGAAAATCAGGTAATTTTTACAGGAATTCCAGAACTGATATGAAGAGTAATACTTTTCATTTTAGTGTATAATGCAAGCTTGGTACATTGCCATAGATTTTCAAGTGTTTTTAATTTCAATACCTTTAAATTACCTTATATGGAAAAACAATTTATTTTGTTGGGTATTATTTAGTTTTGTTTTATTTGTATCTGTTCTAATTCCATTTTTGACTGTTTATTTAAACAATATGGATCCATTTTTCTATGCATTCAATACGTAAGTATTATTATTAATCATTCAGCCCCATAGGCGTAGAACACAAATAATGCCCCTGAAACAAAAAATAGAAGATCAGTATGATCGGTGTTACGACAGTTCTTCTAATTAAGCCATAGTTTTACTGGATTGCAAATAAGAATCAACTAAGTAGAACATTATATGATCACTATTCGGTGCAACTTTGATTCCTTCAAACATATTAAGTAAAATTAGTGCAGCCAGACATTCTTATATGAAATAATGAAATTATAAATTTTTAAAATTTCATCAAAATTTCACCAAAAAGAGATTACTAAACGACAGCAGTGAATCCGAATCAGTTAAAGAAAATAATTAAAACCAAAACTTAAAAGAAAGTTTACGTAAATAAAACTATTATAATTTAAAAAAAAATATCGTCTGACGAAAAACCAAATCACCAGACGAATAATTTTCAAAATTCGTTAATAAATTTTTCAGATGTATTATTAATAAATTGATATTTAATTTTTTTAAGTAACAAAATTATATATAGATGTTTATATATTTTTTATTTCACACAAATCTACTCTTATAGTCGAATTCACGTATAAATGGCATTCCAATGTGATGACGTCACTCACTACGTTTATATGAGATAGCAGTAAAAATTGAAATTTATTAAAATCTGTTGGGTTGGCATACTGAACATTTCAAAATGTAAAAAATTGATATTTTTAAATTAAATAAAGGTAATAAATTTAGTTTTACTAATCATATTATAAATAGTTCGTCGAATTGCAGATTGAGTAAATTCATCAATTCCTGTAACTTGCTTTTTACGATTTTTTTTTGGCATTTCATTCTGGATGTTTGATATTGTGGAATGTGATACATCCAAAGCAGCACAAACTCTCTAAGACAATAATAATAACAATAATGAAGAATGAATAAATATAAATTACATTTACTGTCATTAAACATATAACCGCAAAATATAATACTTACATCTTCTAAAGAAGAAAATGGAATTAGAAGACCAACTAAACGTTTTTCTTCATGAAAGAATGTAGAAGCATTCAAAAAAATTTGTTTGCAACGTCTAGATAATTTTGTACCACTCATGTTCAATTACAAAGCTAGGAAGTGCGAACATAAACATAGAAAATATTTATGCAGTTCAAGTTCAGATGTACGTCAACACACGCTTTATGATATTAGCAACACTCCAAACCATCGCGTAGCTAATAATGCATTTGCGTCACTTAATACATACACTCTAGTGACGTCATCACATTGGAATTTCAAAAATGCTATTTATACGTGAATTTGATTATAAGTTCAGCTTTCATCTAATAATTTTTTAATTTTAGATTTTATTCTACAATACGAACAGATAATGATTTTTATAGATATATGTACTTACCTGGACATACTAGAATGAATTCTTATATTATAGGAATGATATTTGGATATTTTTATTACAGATATAAAGATACAACCTTAAAATTATCAAAAGTAAATTCAAAATTATGTATGTAATTAGAAAATATAACTTATTTTTTTTTTATTTTTAGTTTTTATCATTATTTATATTTTCTAAATTAAGTGTAGCTGCTATTGCGTGCATATTAACTGGTGTAATATTTTATAATCCGTATCACGAATACAATGCACTAAGCACTGCATTATTTTCCGTTCTACACAGATCTGCGTTCGCCATAGTAGCTGGTTTTATCTTATTCTTATTCAGCTATGAATTAATACGTATGTATTTCATTTTATTTACATAAATATCCCAGATACTGCAATTATATGGGAATGCACTATCCCACGGTGTCCAAAACTGATAAACACGAAATGCACCAGCACTAAACAGCAGTGTCCGAAACACAAAAGCACCAAACCACCCAATCTCAAAAACGCTATATTTCGTCTCAACAAGCAAGTTGAAGGTGTGTCATTTTTACATATTTGACATCTCTTCAGTTTACATTTGAGGGTAAGCCACAGAATAGGTTTATACAGAAGCGACAGTAAGACAGAGAAGCGAAAATTAGAGAGAGATGGGGAAGGTGCATAAATTTAAAGGGCCCATTGTTTAAAATCGGAAAGTTTACTCACATCTGAGAGAGAGATAGGGGAAGAGCATAAATTTAAAGGTCTACAGTGTAGACTCTACACAATGCTTTAAGGTCATAGAATCGACTAGGGGAACAAGAAAGGTGCCGACACGGAGTGTCGCTTCTGTGTGTAACTACTCTGTGGTTAAGCTATAAGCCGGCAACGTATTGTTGTTGTTTCCAATGGTTTGAAATAAGTCGCGTAGTGTATACTACAACGTACAACCACAGATTACTTATATCTCGGACCATCTTCTATATAGAACCTGACAGCTCCGTGTTATTTTAAAAGGTAAAACTGGGGGTTGCGACAGAAGGGCCTCTGGCAAGATATCCCAAAGTAAAGTCTAAAGTGAGTAATGCGGACAGCATGCCTCTCTTAAAGTTTAAAATTTAAAGTAAATTAAACATTTTGTTCACAAAATATTAAAAACATTTTTGACATTCAATTTAATATCAAAAATGTTTTCATATTTTATGAATAACAACAATGCAAATAGTAATAATTTATGAAAAACAAACATAATTTATTTACTATAGGGCGGAGTAGGTGCAAAATGAAAAACAGAAGAAAATATTGGTTTTAAATAACAATAAATGATCTCATACCAGAATACAATGTGGGCCGCTCATGTATACCAGTACTCTACTTCCAATAACTTATAGTTTCAATGTTCAGAAGTGACATAAAATTAACAATTGTTCATTAAAATATATTATAATAATGAATTAGTTTAGTTTTAGACGTTTTGAAAAACGGGTAATTTTCGTAAGCTTGCTCGCCACGGCAAGGCATTTTTCTTGCTGTTCCTTATACAGCCAGGAACAACATAACAAATATTTTCGTTTTGTGAATTTTTTTTTATTATTTTCACGTTTTTAATTAATAAATACTAAACATGCTAAAAGAAATGTAACATATGTAAGGTTATGTTTTTGTTTTGTGTGTGTACAATTTTATTAATAACATAAAGTTGGCTAGGTACATTTAATCTATAAAATCTAAAGAATTTTTTTGAAAAACACTATTTGTAAATCGATTTAATGTGCAAAAATTACATTGTTACTAGATATTAAAAAAATTAAAAATTTGTGTGGAAATTTAGAATCAACGCATCAATATTTACTGAAGTCCAGAAAATAACAACTAATTCTCGAGCGAAAAACTGAAGATATTCGGGTTTTTAATTTTTCTCATTTTTCACAGACTTGTTCCAAAAAGCATATATGCAGAAAATCTATTTTTTTATATAACTTTGTCCTTAGAATCAATTGGTATAGTTCGAGGTATAATCGTTGAACTTGTATCTCTATCCATTTTAGAGATATACCCAAAATACCACTTTTTTTAAAGTGCAACTTTGGGAAGAAAAATCTCATGAACGAAAAGATAATTAAATTCTGTTTGATTGAAAATAACGTGAAGATGAAGAAATTTTTTAATTTCTAATTAAAAATGCAATTTTTTTTAATGATCCATCACATAAGCAGGCAATGTGTCTGTACTACTCGTTGTATAAACCTATTTTTGCACATCCGGGCGTAAAAGTCGGACAAATAACATTGTTTTAAGGGCGAAATGACACTCTTTTTCGCCCGAGGGCGAAAAAGTAGTCATTTTCGCCCTAGAACTTTTCGTGCCCAGTTAAAATAATTTTTATAATAAATTTTTGACGTGTCACCGCTTTTTTGCTATTTTGTTTACTTACTACTTGCTTGTTTTCATTGTTATCCATGACAACGTACATATGTCAAATAGACTACTATGATCTGAATTTGATTTGAACATCGTTTTACTTTGATCGCGGTGATGAAGTAATACTACTTCGGATGTGCAAAAAATATTGTATGTATTACGAGCGAAATATATTTTGGCCCTAGGTGCATTGTAACCCTCCGCTGCGCGTCGGGCTTCAATTTTGCACCGCGGGCCAAAATCTATATCATTTCGCCCTTAATACATAAATAGCTATTTTAACTCAAGAGAAAGATACTGTAACAGTTTGTTCTTCTTCAGCCAGTGATTCGGGACAATTTCTCAGCGGCTCGAGCCACTGTAAAAATAGCCTGACACCATGGCACTCTTGTTTCAGCCAGATATAAATAAAATACATATAAAACTAACATGCATTTTTCTCAATTATTTTGTTATATTAGTATATGATATGTTTATATCGCTGAATTCAGAAAAAATACTCTATCGAATAACCTAAAAATAACATACGTTCCCATTTAAAATAAGAAAGTTGTGTCCCAGATTTTGTGAACCACTGGTCGAAAAAAAAATTTTTTTGCTCATGTATTAGTCTTGTAAAATGATGGTTCTTTGCTAATTTAACCAACCTCGTAGCTCTTATAGTTCTCGAGATAGCAATGGTGGCACACTTAAATGGAACACCCTGTATATATATAAAGAAAAAATATATATTTCAGGTAAACTACCATTAATCTTTTTAAAGAAAATGTATTCCTTATCTGTGATTATGGTGTATCCCATATTTTTCCTTTGTTGTGATCACCTTTATGCTTATATTTTTTTTAACTACTTGTTTATTTTTTAGCGTCATTCTTCTTGACTTGCAATTGTATGGTACCATTATCCAAGCTTTGTTTTGGCGTTTACTTAGTACATTTTATTTTTCAACAAATTAAAGTTGCCTCAAGTCGAGTACCAACAAGACATTCAAATTTTCATTGGGTAAGGAATACATATTACACATAATCATAATTGTTGTAATCAGTGTTTAAAAATAATAATTATGACTTTCTAAATACTAAAGAAAAAAATGTATGAAATTAAACCATATTAGTTTTTATTTATAACAACTACGGTTCCAATTCCAAAAGTGCTCTGAAGCAACCAGCATTTCTGTTAAGATTAACTGGTCACGAAAAATCTACTAAACAACTAAAATTTAAATTAGATTGCTAATAAAATATTTAAAAGAACAACAATTATTGTTAATTTAAGTACTTATTGTAAATAAATAAATAAACATATATTTATTTCAGATTTGTGAAACTGCAGAAGACATATGTATATGTTTAATAATTGGATTTATTTTATTTGTTATAATTGAAAATCCATTTGGAAAATTAATAAAAGAATTAATACCACAAAATTATTTCAAAACTAAAAACAGAACAACTTCAAAACAAAATGGTATAGAACCATAATTGTTGTTATTGTATTGTAATTAATAAATTTTAAGGAATTATTATTTAATTTTTTACCTATACCAAAATTATAAGATGAGACAATTAATTTTTACAGACATTAGAGTTACGTAATAGTTTATGATATATGTGCCTAATGTAAGTCTTTTTACATACGTGGCTCAGGTTGAGGCACAAGTGTAAAAAGACACATTATGTATATGTATCAGTTACCTATCCAGACACTGGTAAAATTTATTTCCTATATCCTCCCGGAATATGTATAAGTTTGTAAGGTGAGTAAACCACATTGCCACGCAATTTAAATAACTGTCACCTGGGTGAGTGTATTTTGAAATAAAATTTATTTACTACTTTAATATATAAACAATCTATTCCCGCAGTTATCAGTTTCTGTTTATTAAATGCTATTTTAACCTTAGCAATTTCACTTATTACGATTAAACATTTTGGGTGCGTTCAATGAGCTTAGCAAACTAGCGAAATCGGGCAGCAAACCGGATATGACGTCATATCTGACGTCATCGTTCATGATATACTGTCATTTGATAACCTAGCACAACAGCGTACATTTTCTCGCTGTTGCTGTTGAAACAAGTTGCACTAAGGAAGTTTAAATATCTTTTATCTACAACTATTGAAATATGGGTACATTATACGTGTGATACTACATATAGTATACTACTCATATTACACAAGTGTAATATGAAATGTTATATTACACGCTACACTTTTCTGTAATAAATAGAGCATATAATTTAACACATAACATTTTAATAAACTGTTAATTTATTAATAATATATTTTTTATTATAAATATCCATATAAATGATTATAAAAGTATAATAAATACAATTTGAATAGTTATTTTAACATTTAAGTGCTACTGTGGCGCCATCTGTTAAGCTATATATGAACTACTCACGCCTAGCTGAATATTTATCAAATAATATCAGATTTTTTATATGGCTTTTAGTTGTAGATAAAGTATAGTATTTGACTCGCATAATATAGCTACATTGCATTCGGATGATTAAATATACTCGCTACCGCTCGTATTTTTAATTACATCCTCGTGTAATATAGCCTACATATTATGCTTGTTAAATAATATACTATTATAATGTCAGACATACCTGAAAATAATAACATGTGTATTAGAAGTGAATAATAACAGCTATTTCAATTTTAAGAAAAATGTCAAATAAAATTTCAATATTTGAAACTCGCGCTGTAGATGCCGTTCAGTATACATTTTGCTAGTGCTGCTGCTGTCTGCTAGCGCTAACCTGCTAACTTCATTGAACGCACCTTTTGTTTCCATTTCTTTATATAAAATTTTATATGTAGCGAATTGACCTAAGTATAAGAAATATACCCTTTCAATTGTTCGATATTTTATTTCCAATATACTAATAATAATAATATGTACATAATAAATACCATTTTCTAACAGTGCTACTTTTAAATTCTAATTAAGTAGTTTTATAGTAGAGCAAGTTTTTATCTCGGAATTAAGGTTATTGTAATTAGTACACATTTTTATACAAATATTTTTTTTATGTTGCGTAAATGTAGTTCATGTCATCCCTGTGCTATAGATATTATGAATATTTTTATTAACTATTACAATTTCTCTCAGGTATTCAGGTACAAGGTTATTTAGGTACAATTTTGTGGGTTAAATATTTTTTTCTCTGCTGTGTTGTGTTAAGCCAATTAAACATTTCAGTTATTCTCGTATATCTAAAACTATTTAATATGCATTTCATCGCATTATTTTGAATCAGTTGTAAAGTTGCTAACTGATATTTATTGCAAACTGTTAGTAAAATGCCAAAGTAGTTAATATGAGGTAAAATTATGGTATTGTAATGTATATTTATTTGGGAGAAGTGTAAAAATAATTGAAACACGAATGTTTATATAACTATGTTTAATGAACAAATAATAAATTATAAAAGATGATAAGAATAAACAAACACAAAACTAATTTAAGAGTAATAATTATTAATAAAGACTTAAACACTAAGAATATTTATTTAAACACTTAATACTATGCACTATTTATTTATTCGATATTTATATCACCAACTATCATCATACATATGTCAAATTTTGTGAACATATGAATAACTTATCTGTTTTATAGACATTTTTGGACCTAAACGATATATAAAATTAATATAATTTATATATATTTTTCATTTTAGCTACAAGTTATATGTAATATGTAAACGTATAGTTACGCCGATCTATAGAAAATTAAAAAATCTTTATATTTAATAATAACGTAATTTACAAAAAAATGGTATTTAGAAGTATTTTTTAGGAAAAACGGTTTAAAGCTTCAAGTAAAGTACTACTTCCGGTTAACCAATTGTAGTCAAAATCTAATAGTTCATCATATTTGAATATAACTCTCAAATACCAAATGTTATAATTTTTACATGTACCGTATTGGAGTTATCGTGGTATCGTGGATGAAAAATCGTCACAGAAACACACACACATATATATGTAATGTACACACACGCACAAGCACACACGCACTCACACGCACACACTCACACGGATATACAGACATCACGGTGCACGGTGCTCATATGTTGAAAACTCATACTTAAGAAATTTGATCAAAAACAATACCTCCTTTATCTATATATTGATAGGCGAGAGTTTTTATTGTTATTATTAAAATTAGTACAAGTTACATGTTTTTAAATAAAGCAAGGTAATTATAATGAATTATATTTACAAAATGTGTAGATAGGTAAATAAAATATGTGATATGTACATAAATATATATTATATAATATTTTTATCATTATAAATGTTGTACATTAATGGTTTTGTGAAGATTTTTTTTCTCCTACAAAATTTCTATTCATAAATTTTAGCGAGCAAAACAACCTAACTCTTATAAGTAAATTAAATAAATATTCTTTTGGAAAGTGTGTGCATTGGTGTGGGCAACCTACATTTATTAAAAAAATTAGGTTTCAACTAGTGAAATTCTCCACTAGATTATTAAGAAAATTATAAGTAAAACACAGAATACTTTAGGCTATGAGTAGGTATTGGCAAGAGCCAATAAAGTGTCTGACATCTAAGACGTAGGGAAAACATGCTGTCACATAGGATTATAAGTAAACAGCATCCAAAAATGACTAGCAAATCGAAGAGATATTGTTCTGTATTTATTTGCAAGTGCTGACATATCCGTTCATTATTTCCCAAAAAGAGAAATATTAAAAAATAAGTGGAAAATCGCATTATCACCGTTCATGGACATTTATACATAATATTTTTTACCTAGCGATTTTATACCATATGAGTATTTATAATAATTTATGCTTCAAAACATTATTAGGTTGTTTTGTAATCATTAAATGATAAATTACCGCAAAGAAAATTCTACAGAATCTCTGTGCAGAGAAGAAAAATAGAGAGACGTTATATGTAAGTAGTAATTATTATTCTTTAACATTTTATACTCATTTTATTTTGAATTATTTTTAGGAAAGATAGAGAAGAAGAAATGATAAAAATACCAGAAATTGAGCCATTTCAGAAGAAAGACGTGCAAAACAAAGAACATTATTTATGTACGAATAAAATCTGTGACATTAAAAAGTTAAGAAATTTATAGGTATTATGAAATACAAATTTTTTATTCTATATGGTGTATTTATATAAAAAAATAAATACTCTCCATCTGCTTTACAGATGCATACACATTTCTCCGAAATGACAATTGTATTTAATGTTATTACGATTAATTCAAATTAATTATTTGAAGACAGCTCAATTATTTCTATATTACTCCGTTTATCTACTTTGTAATCGCATAAACTAATATGTCCAGCTAATAATAATAATAAAATAAATAGTTAACAGCAGATAACCGCAATTGTAAATCTTATTTTTCTTTTATAATATGCTTCTACTTCGACTATAGACCGCACAGCATCATTTAATTAAATGTATATATCTGAAATTGCGATAAACAAATTTGAATCGAATTAAAAATTACAAAATATCCTCAAAACAAAGTATTCACTTTTGTAAAACACAATGTTTCCCCTATAAGTCAGTCAGTAGTGCTGCCATCTCTAGGAAGTGGCTCTCGCGGATAATAGGTTCATCAACCATTATAAAATTATGGTAAATATGTGTTGTAAATAATATTTATATATTTAGCAAGTATAATTAACAATAAAAGAAATATTAAAAATTTATTCAGTTCCGAGATATTAAGGTTTATAGGGCACGAGAGCAGCACCGTCGACTTTGCCCAAGCCTCTCAACTCATTTCACAGCATTCCAGTGGCGGAAATTTAAATAAAAGTCAAAATACACTCTTCCAACGGAAACAAGTTGTATTTATACAGATTTAATGGTTACTTACATTGTTATACTATTTTACGTTTAATAAGTCATTTAAAACTTACTAATAAAATTTATTTTCGAATGTCGATCTTGTCCATCTTATCTCACTTCAGACCATTCTATGATTGTCTCATTTCACATCATTCCATGATTGCCTTATTTCATACCAATCCAGGCGGAAGAGAAAAAGTGGCGGCAGAAATTTAAATCGACGGCATTGGCGGGTTTTGTATTCATTCCATTCTGCGATCTCTATGTGTGGTTTATCCATTGCGCTCTTTTAGTGTTTCTCGTGTTAGTTATTTGTTGTTGTCGATTTTAACAATAAATAAAATAATAAACTTAACAACAATAACAAAATCAACAACAAATACTGAGACGAGAAACACTAAAAGGGCGCAGAATGGAATGAATGATTTAAATTTCCGCCAATTGTTCTTTTCCGCCTGGAATAGTGTGAACTGAGACAATCATAGAATGGTGTGAAATGAGCTGAGAGGCTTGGGCACAGGTCGACAGTGGTGCTCTCGTGCCCTATAAAATTCATCGCATCATCAGTACTAGTTTTAAAATGAAGCTTCTGATTGGCTAAAAAATGAAAGCCCGCTGCTCGCCATTGACTCAGTCAGGCAACATAATAGATACAAATTTATATGAAAACTTTCTAGTGTTGGTGTTCTGTAATAAAAACGATAATTAATTTCTATAAAGATTTATTTTATGCTGTGAGTATATAAATATTTTATGTAAATATTGTAATATTGTAAGTTTTAAAGTTTGTCGTAGTTTAGACACCATGACTCAAGCCCACTAGTGCCACAGAAATGTCATAGTGAAAAAAGTTATCAAAATGTACAACAATATTTACCTACTTTCCATAATAGTTATTTACATACCAAATGCGGGAACGACTGGTTTCCGGAGGAGTGTTTGGCGGCGCGAGCTCGCGAGCGCTGCCATAGAACGATTCCGGAAACCCAGTTCACGCAAGAGGTTTGTACAATATTTTTCGTACGAAAATCATAAAATCAATAATTAATTTTCTATTTGTACAAATATTTTTATTTATTGTATACACAAAATGATTTGTGGTTATGTGTTTCAGTACTAACAAGTGCTGTCAATCTGTCAACATGACAGCAGTTGTTGCCAACATTGTATATCAAATGCACTAAATTTACTTTTTCTACATTAAATTTCGTTCAATAATTCCCTATTTTATTTAATATTATTAGGTAAAAGAATGTTTAAAACATTATACTATTTTATTATAAATATAGTTTTTTAATAAATGCTGTAGAAGTAGGAGTGTTTTTTCCAAAATTTCCCGGTCACCTATCTGGTGGAGACCTGGGAAATTGACGTTCCAGGCGTTGCTTAGGCAACGCGAAACAACACATTTCAATGCATGAGTACGAAAAAATATATTTGTTACTCTTTTTAGAGAAAATTATTGAACAAAGATAACATTTAATACATGTTTAATTTTTTATCAAATATAAAATGAAGGAAATGCAAATCACATGAAAACCTACTGGTTGAGTACCACTATTTAGTACTGATGACGTCACATTGGAGCGCTGTACATTAAATAATTATTTTCTCTCTTAATACTAAGAATTTTCAAACCAGATTAGCACTTATTAACATGTTTCTTTATGCAGATTTATAAAAAAACATTTAAAAAAAATGGTTGATGAGCCTATTGGCGGGTTCTGGCCCACTTCCGCTTGGTAACAGCATTGAGTGCATGCGGCACGCAACCCACATGCGCCTTGTGTGTTGTACAGCGCAGCGCAGCGGCGCTGTTCTCTCCGAATTTTATGCAGCCCACATGCGTTGTTTGTATTGCAGATTTTTATGCAACATACATGCGTTGTTTGTATTGCAGATACATCAGAGATGGTGTATGAATTTATATTTCGCGCGCTCGTGCGCGCCGGTGTTCTGTAATTTAATTATCTTCGTTTTGAAGTTTTGAGATTAAAATTTTTTGTCGAAGTAAAAAAACACATAATTTAAGAATATATTTTATTGTGTGTGGAATACATAATGGAATCATGGACCACATCGAGCAGTTTTATGTGCAAATAACCATACACACATGTGATGAATAAATCGTTCTCTTTTCTTTGTTCAAATTAAATTGTTAATCAACAATCACAGCAAAAAAAAATAAAAACAATAAAATAAACAATGTAGATATATGTAGGTATGTTTATTTATTAATTTATTAATGTATTACATAATTATACGTCTACATTACAAACTTTTTAGTATATATGTTATAATTTTCAAATTTAATTGATTGTTAGTTATATACACTAATCAACCCCATAACGAAAAGAACAATCTATGATAAAATGAAAAATTTATTACATAAATTCAGTTCTGTAACAAAAGAAAAAAATTAAATTAATTTAAAATATTTAAAAAAAAAAATAGATAATACATACATTTACATAAATAACGTAAACTTTCTTGCCACTCCTCCATATTTGGAGTAGCCATTCAATTTCATCGACCAAACCAGGGTATATACCTCCTCCAGAGGCAACTTGTTTAATTCGATTAATTTTATATCAATCATCTGAAATATATATAATAAATAAAGTCAAATTATGAATGTTATATTTAAAATACTTACTTCAATAATTTTATAACTTGCATTCAAATTTTCAATTAAATATCTGTGTACAGACATATTAAGCTTGAAAAATTCCATTTTTTATGCGAACAATGCATAAGTCAGTTGCTTTTATAGAATATGATAATATTTTATCAAGTTGTGGTTTTTTTCTGATTAAAATTCCATTTTTATGAGAACAACGTATAAGAAAGTTTGCTTTATATTTTATCAATTTGTGGTATTGGTTAAACACAATTTGTATATAAAAGATAATACAATATGTTACATATAACATAAACAAAAACAAAAATAATATATTAGAATTAATAATATAAAAAAGGTATAAAGTAAAGATTAAAAAAAAACAATAACATAAGAAAAATTATATACATTTTTTAAATGAAAATAATAGTTACAAAGAAATGATAATACTAAATAAACTAATAACTTGTGTTTATAGGACATATCGTAAACAATTAAAGTTCCAATTTGGGATGATATTGAAACGCATTTCTACATCCAGTTTAATAAATGCAGGAAGTTTTGTTGCATGAAATCTTCCCCAGAAATTCGCAGGTTGGTGGTGTGAAAACCCATGTTGTTTTGCCTTTACACCCCGGACACTTTTTTGGAAGTCCCAAACATTCGGGTTTTTGACAGTATTTGCATTTTGGAGGATCCATACTTATACAGAAATGAGTTTAGTAGGATAATGGTTTGGGAATATTATGAGTAATAACAAAGAAAAGAACACACAATACACGTACCTAATACATATATATTTAAAACACAAATTATAATCTTAAAAAATAAGAAAAAATATATAATAAAATAATAAAAGTTACAAATGTTTCAGATTTATGTTTGTTTTTTTAATTTCCATTGCTTTAATTCAGGGACAAGTAACAGAAGAATTCCGCATAATCGTGCTTGTTGAAGATAACTTGAATGTATTTGTCTTTCAATAGTTGAACTTCTTCCTCAGTTAGAGTGTTATAGCGATTTGGTAGGAATATTGAAAATTCTTATAATTCGCAAATAATTGCTTTTCCATATTTTGTTGGAATTATTCGAGCTTCACAAATTTTATATTTCGAACTATCGAGTTCTAATAATGATTTTATAAATTTTCGTTCTAAACATCCAATTTTGTTAATTTTGTTTAGAAAATCCATTTTTAAAAGAATTTAAAAAAATACAAATAACGGTAAAGTAATAAAGAAATAATAATTACTTACTTATAGTAAAGTAGTTAGGTATTTGTTGTTATTTCAACAATTTCTATAAATATAATATTTTTTAGAAATATGTTACATCTTTATATACATATTTTTATCATCTATATATAGTTTAAACACCATTATTTCCTTTAAAATATTTATTTTTACATTTTTTCTTTGTTTTAAACAATGATAAATTAATTTTTATATTGGTTTGGTTTTTTTAATCTACACTCTCAGAACAGAAGAGCGAAAATTATTGTCTTCAACGGAGTAAAAACCTTTTTAGTCAAATTTGAGCATTCTTTCGTCTGTTTAAATTTCAATCGAGTTGATTAAAATATAAGTACTCAAACGAAGATTAAAATATTTTTGTCTTGTGTATTATTTTTTGTTTATAATAAATAGCACTACAGGCCATGTAGGCCCATGGCTTTGAGTACGATTTTCCGCCACTGAGTTCTATTTTGTGATGCAGTTTTCCAGTTTTTTATATTTAAGTCTTTTAAGTCTTTAAGCACTGCGTTCTTCCACGTTTCTCTGGGTCTCCCTCGTTTTCTCCCGGTGAGAACTGCACTCTCCATCACTGCCTTAACTGCTCTGCCAGGTGGCATTCTCGAAACGTGACCGAGCCACCTTAGTCTTTGCCCTTTTATCACTTCCACTATACCCGGTTCTCCAAACAATGACATAACTTCTTCGTTTGTCCTTCTTAACCATCCATTCTCCACTCTTTGACCACCAAAAATTTTTCTTAACACCTTTCTTTCCCATACCCCCAGTTTGTTTTGTTCACTTTTATTCATAGTCCACATTTCACAGCCGTAAAGCACTGACGGTCTAATTATTGTCTTGTACATTGTAATTTTAGCTGCCCTCGAGATACTTTTGTTTTTAAATATCTTGAACAGCGCACCCACACATCTTGTTCCCTTTATTAATCTTCCGGTGATTTCTTCTTCTTCTGAATTTCTTTGGGTAATAGTTACTCCTAGATAATTATATTTCTCAATTTCCTCAAATTTATATGTTTTTCGGATATCCAGTTTGATTTCTAGGAAAGCATTTTCATATTTTGGATCTCCTTTTAAAACTAAATATTTTGTTTTCTCCTCATTTGCTTGTAATCCTATTATTCTGGCATTTTCTAATAATTTTTTCGTTGCTTTACCCATTTCTTTCTTGGATCTCGTGATCATCGCGATATCATCCGCGTAAGCAAGAATCTGATGTAGGTGTTGGTATATTGTACCGTTACGATGTAATCCGCTGCTTCTTATTATCCATTCTAGTGTTATATTAAATAGGATCGGAGATAGAGGATCTCCTTGTCTTAACCCTCTATTAACTTGAAAACTGTTCGACATAGTTCCATCTATCTTTACTTTGCATCTTGTATTACGTTGAGTCATTTTAATTAGATTTATTAGTTTTTGGGGTATTGAGAACTGTTTCAAAATGTCATATAGCCTATTTTTGTTTACTGTATCGTATGCCTTCTTAAAATCGATGAACAAAATGTGGACGGGTAGGTTGCATTCGTAGCTGTTCTCCATAATTTGTTTCAACGTAAAAATTTGTTCTGCTGTTGATCTATTAGCTCTGAATCCCGATTGGTAATCACCTATGATTTTTTCTGCTTCTTTTTTCATTCTATTTGTTAGGCATGTGGCTAAAACTTTGTAAATTACGTCTAGAAGTGCTATTCCCCTATAGTTCTCACATTTTAATGCATCTCCTTTTTTGAAAATAGGAACAATGACTGATTCTGACCATTTTTCGGGCATTTTTTGTTTATTAGAATATAATTTTTTTCATCCTAATATCGATTAAAATGTACTTTTCTTCGACATTAATTACTCTTTAGAAAAGTAAATGTTACACTAGAAATAACAAATTGTATTCTAATGTGATAATTTCCAGTATATTAATCTTATAACTACTTAAAATTAACTTTACAAAGGTAAAAACAACTCCTTAAAATTCAAATGTTCTCGATTTGGAGTATTTTCATTCTTTGCGCTTGCGCTATTGGTAGTTGGTACATTTAGGCGGTGATTGGGATTCCCAGCTTAGCACCCCATGTGATACTTGCCAGTTGCTACTTGTTCAAGTTGTGTTGTAAAGTGAACAAAAATGAACAGAAACGAATTACAAAAAAATTGTAGACAATGGAATGGATGAGTACACGGCAAAGAAAATAGAAGCTATGCTATAATATTTTATATAATATTACGCAGGAAACATACACATTCACTTGTTTTACAAAGTACAGATACATAAACTAATAATTTTACAAAAATTAAAAATTTGTTTATGTGTTTTAGGTGGTCAAGGAACTTAGTGCTTTTTGGAGGAGTCTCACGCTGGAGAAAGTGTTCAGAGACAGATATATGCCACCAACCCTATTATGGTTTCAGTTTTACTTTTCGTCACTGGAAACTAGAACGTATTTGCTAGATCTTTAGGCTATTAAAATATAATGTCAAGAATTTAATCACAACAGATTTCTCAATCATCCTCACGGACAGCACCACTCCAAATCAACTTTCGGTGAACCTAAACTCCCTACGACGTCTTTCACCTCACTCCAGGTCATTCTTTCGATGGGACAGAGTTTGTGACTTCAGATTTAATTTAATCTTGCATGTACAGGAAGCTATTTTCTTTATATAATATTTTTAAGTACTTTAGACTCTATTTACTGCTACAATTTAAAAACCATTTTATTTTATATGAGCAAACTCATTAATTTCAGCCTTATAAACTGAATTAAAATTCAAATAAAACATTTACAAATAAATTGTTTTCTATCAATTATCTTCTACAATTAATTTTCCTTCCCACCTTTTTAAAATCACTAAATTGTAGATTAAATTTCGTATTTGTAAAGAGAAATAGTACTATTGCAAAGAGTTAAATTTTACTTTTTTAAAAAGTAGATGTTACTCTTCTAAGGAGTAATTTTTGATAAAATAGATAATATTTTACTTTTTCGTGGATTACTATATGTACTTTAAAAGAATATAACTTTTTATCTTTAAAAATTAACATTTCATCTTTTTTAGATTAAATATAAAAATACTCTTCTAGGTGTAAATTGAAATTAATCGTGAAAGATTATAAAAGAACTCAATTAGAGCGATGCACTCTATTTGGGCAATAATTTAAACTTCTGTTCTGAGAGTGTACATAGATTTACCAATATTTTCTTTTTTTATATTTTTAATCTATATGATTATTTTTTTGTTGTGGTTTACTTATTAACATTTTTTATATTTTTTCAAATATTAACTAAATACAAAATAATATTACCATCTAATCACAATAGTTGTTATATAAACCAATCAGAATAGCTTTTATTATAACCAATAAAAAAAACTATTGATATTTGGTACGACCAATATAAAATAGTATAGATAAAAACATTTTGTATAAAAGCAGGTAATTTTTATACTTTTCTATGAATTTTTGTAGATATTGTTCAACATACAATATACAAAGCAAGTAAAAAATATTCCAAGGTAATTATACTATATTTTAATTAAATATTTAATTATTTTAGATTAGTATGTAACAGCTTAGTGAAAAGAAATCTCAAAGTAGTGCTGGAATGGAAATCAATAAAAAAAATAAACACTCCTAAAAATACGAAAAAAAAAATTACCATCAAAATGTTTGAATAATCTTCATGTTACCAATAAAGAAAATATAGAATCTAGTAATCACATACACCCAGATTCACAAAAAAGATTAAATTCGGAGTTAGTTAACTCCAAATTTAGTCCGGATTAAATTTTCCGGGATTAGAGCGATTCACAAAGCATCGTTGTTAAATACGGAGTTAGGTAATATCGAATACTAGTTACAATTTTTTTCGCTTTAATTCTTGTCGCAGAATATACTTGGCGCCATAAACTGAAACCCCCAGATTCACAAAAGGGATTATTCACTAATTCCGAATAAATTTAGTTCCACACTTATACCCGTTGTTAACTTCATGAAATGTCAAACTAACTCCATTCCCAATTCATAAAAAAGATTAAGTATATTATTTAGTCCAAAAGATAACTCCAGTAGTTTGATAGAATTAGCAGTATTTGTAGATGATTATCAGCATTTCTAAGTAAGACTGAGAAATATTGTGATGATATTTGAAGTCACGGACCATATTTACTATTTTGTTTGAAGTAAAACACATTGATTACGTTGATTACAAGCATGCGCGAAGTATTCATAGTGTAATTAATTTTGTTTAATATAAACGTGATTTAAACAAAGTTATTTATTTTCTAAAATAAAAATGTAAGTGTAAATATTGCTATAATTAATTTTTAAAAATATTTTTTGTATTACAAAGAATATAAAAGTTAGAGCTAACCTTAAAATTAATTTTTCTTAATCTTTTCTCCACCTCCATTGTAATAATATAATATAGTCGAATCAAACAGTACTGCACACAATTGATTACTGAACTTTGATTACTACTGAGTACCGGTATCAGTGTTCTTCGACTGATCAAGTGATCACTTTCAGTATATGGCGCCAAGAATATTCTGTAGTGGCGAAAAAGCGGGAAAAATTGTAACTAATATTCGGTATTAACTAACTCCGTTTTTAACTCCGGTCTTAATCTGTTTTGTGAATCGCTCTAATCCCGGAAAATTTAATCCGGACTAAATTTGGAGTTAACTAACTCCGAATTTAATCTTTTTTGTGAATCTGGGTGTGAAAGATTAAAGGCTACGAAATTTTCAAAATGTATTTACATACAAACAAATTTGTTTGTATGTAAATACGCATAATTAAATGTCGAAAGGATGAAATATTTCCTTTGCTTTTGTGCATTTGGCGCCATATACTGAAAGTGATCAATTGATCAGTCGTAGAAAACCGATACCGGTACTCAGTGGTAATCAGTGTTCAGTAATCAATTGTGTGCAGTACTGTTTGATTCGACTATAATATATTATTACAATGGAGGTGGAGAAAAGATTAAGAAAAATTAATTTTGAGGTTAACTCGAACATTTATATCCTTTGTAATACAAAAAATATTTTAAAAAATTAATTATAGCAATACTTACACTTTATCAAACTTACATTTTTATTTTAGAAAATTAATAACTTTGTTTAAATCACGTTTATATTAAACAAAATTAATTACACTATGAATGCTTCACGTATGCTTGTAATCAACGTAATCAATGTGTTTTACGTTTCATGAAGTTAACAACGGGTATAAATGTGGGACTAAATTTATTCGGAGTTAGTGACTAATCCCTTTCATGAATTCGGAACGGAGTTAAAAATGGGAATAAATATGGAGTTAGTGGCTAATCCCTTTCGTGAATCTGGGGGATAAAGAATTTGTGAATTCACAACGAGACCAAGAACAAGATCTAGAACAAGGACAACTACGACGGTCTAATATTACTTTTTTCAACAATGAGAATTTTGTGTCAATTATTTTAAATTTTCAACAAATTAATAAAAATAATAGAAAATTTTAATTAGAATACAAATATTCATTAAATTCAGAATTAAATAAGTGGATAAGCGTAGGTTTTGATCCAACTACAAATTTTGTTGTAAGACTTTCAAATACAAATTATTCTAATATAGTTTGTTTTAGTTTGACAGATTGGTTTGAATTTTGTTATTTAAAAATATTATTCTAAGTTACTTTTATAATCAAAGTAACACCCCAATTCTGTAAGGAAGTTACTAGCTCTTAGCAACGTTACTAACATCATTAGCCAATAAAAATAGTGGATACTAAATAAAATATGAAAATGACAGCTTGTACAAATATTTCTATTGGTTAAAATTTTTAGTAACGTTACTAAGAGTTAGCAACTTCTTTACAGAATTGGGGTGATTGAATATCGCAATTTAAAAGAACATTACTTAATATTTAATAGTGTTAATTATATAAAATTATTATTTATAAAATGGTGTGGTGAAAATATATGTCTGAATTTAGAATCTGCTGAAAATTTATTTAGACTGTCAGATGTTATAAATAATTATTCATCATTGACTATTATCACACCATTCTTCAGGTCAAGTTTAAATTCATGCTTTTTTATTATGTCCATGCCGAGAATGAATTCATCTTCTACGTCAGATACCAGCACACGATGTTTAATGCACGTTTTTCCAACAGTGATGCTCAAATCTATTTCTCCAGATGCGATAGCTTGTTCTCCTGTAGCTGTGCGTATTCGCCACTTTGTTGGACGTAGATGTTTTCTGAATATTTTTCTTGCTAAGTCGGGTCTGATTATTGTTTTTGTCGCACCCGTATCCAGCAACATTTTAAGCGGCCTTCTGTCGATAGAACCGTCTACATAGATGCTGTTAGCTTGATGATGAAGGGATGCGACATAAGTAATGGATTCTGGTGCTACTGGAATACAGGTCGACGATTGCTCCTTCGCATCAACCCGACTTAGTATTCCGACTTCTTTTCTTCCTTTCTAGGTTCTGCTTTCCTCTGTTATTTTCTGCAGAGCCTTTGCGGGTGACCTAATTCATCGCAATTCCAACAGCGGAGTTTCTTTCTTCCAGCAGCATGAATTTCAGATGTAATACGTCTTATCCTATCATCTAGGTCCTCGATACTCTCAGCATTGATATTTCGCACTCGCGACTGGTTATGTGAAGCTTGTTTGGCAGCTTCATGATCTAATGCATATGATAGTGCATCAACTAAAGTTTTTGGTGGAGCCAATCGCAGTGCTTGCTGAGTTTCATTGTCACGGACCCCATAGATAAATGCTTGTCTGGCCAGACATTCCAAAACGCTATCAGGAGCTGTAGGGTGTACGAGATGAACCAAACGAGCTATGTCGGCTTCAAATTCTTGAAGATTTTCTTTGGAACTCTGGAACCGGTTTCTCAGTTGTGTCTGGTATACCTGCTCCAGATACGCATTGCCATATCGCATATCCAATCGCTTAACAAGTTGTTCGTAATCTTCCTGTTCATTCTCTTTTAGCGTAGGTATGTAGGATATCGATGACTTCTCCACGCAGTGAAACTATCAGCGCTGTAGCCTTCTCCTTAGAAGTCCAACCATTTGCTTTGGCAGCGGCTTCAAATTGTTTTACATAATTCGGCCACGATGTCTTGTCGTCAAATTCTGGTGTTTTTATGTGCATTCTAGAACTATTTTCTTTTTCTTGTTTCTTTTGCTGAATTTCATCCGTCTTAGTTATATCAGAATTTGAACCACTAGTGACGTAATTTTGGAGACATTTTTCTTTAATTCTGCAATCCTCATATCGTACTCATCTTTCAAATTTTCCAATTTATCTTCTAAATTTCTAGAACTTTCTTTCACTTGTTCGTTCAGTTTTTCTTCCAAAACTCTATAATTTTCCATCAACTCTTCTTTTAATATTCTGGAACTTTCTATTAATTCTTCTTTCAAAGTTCTAGAATTTTCTTCAGAGTTTCAAGAACTTTCCTCTAATTTTTGTTCTAATGTTCTAGAACTTTCTTTCATTTGTTCTAAAGTTCTAGAATTTTCATTCCGAATTTTAACAAAATCATCAATTTCGAATAAAAAGTCATCAGGATTTTCATCAGCTTCTATTAAGGCTTGGCGTAGACGAAGTTGTAGAACAGACTTGATTCCTGATGTATCCAACTCTCGTTCTTCCAGCTCCCTCTTGAGGTCGTCCACTTTAAATTCACTTAATTTTACTTGTTTTGTCACCATTTTATTTATTTTTATTTACACTTCACAGTTTTTAACCCTCACTCCTGACACCAATTGTAACGTTTTATTTATTTAGGTGAAGTGTAAAATTGATTAAAACACTAATATTTATATAACTAAGTTTAATAAAAGAAATGCGAATTATAAAGATAATGAAAAATAACTAACACTAAGAATTAACAAATATAATCACTAATTTAAGACTAACAATTATTAATGAAGACTTACACACTAAGATAATTTATTTAAACAATTAAAACTACGCAATATTTACTTCCACAATATTTATATCACTATCTATTTATTTACATCACCATCTGTTCACTACACATATCAATATAAGACTATCCTCGCGATCTCCTGCTCGGAGTATTTATTGTGGAACAATTAAATTCTAGAATATTCGCCAACCCTCTAGAAAACAGAACAATGGGGAGCGGACGGACCTATTGTGACATGTCCGCTAGCGGCCGTCGCCCGCGGCGAAACCTTGGGATCGCTACAGTATTCACATTTTCTCATCCTTAAAAAGCATAAAAAATTGTAACTTTTTCTTTTCCGGTCGCTTAGCCACTATTACAATTAGGTATAAAACATCTTCTCATTTTACAATAAATAACAATACAAAACTTCACAAACGTCAAAATTTAACCTTAAAACAAAGGGAAAGTATAGGTACAGTCCGCGCAGCGAGAGTTGAGCTCAGGGGAATCGGTAAGGGGGGTGCGCTTACGTCAAAATCCATGGGCGCCGTGTGCCTCATTTTCTATGTGTTGAGTACGTATTACGTATGTATACGTAAAAATAATTTCAGCGAGTTATCCGTCACTTGATGAGCCTCGGAAGCAACTGTCAAAATTTCCGGTTATACAAAACTTTGTAATTTAAAGTGTTTTAATTGAAAAGAAAACATATAGATAAATTAAGTTTTATAGTAATACACCTATTAATACAAATATTACCTTGTAATTCGACGTATTTCTCAAGATTTCTCGTTTTAAAATGTACCTGTAACGGCTGAATGCAGTTCTCAAACAACTGTCAAAATATAAATTGTTCTGTACGGCAGTTTTATCTTGCGTTACACGCCAATGTTTAAAACGTCACTGACCAATCAACCAAAAAATTAATACTCATGTGTAAGTGACTTTCATGTCATTATTCACTTGTGCAACTGTATTAACAGAGCGGCACATTATTTACATGGACGACAACAATGACAGTAGTGCATATTTTTTCTTACGCTCTCGTGTCATAGTGTATTGTTATTACATTCCATTGGTAGCTCATCTTTCGCTGCGCGCACTGTATAGTCGCCGCCAGCCCATATAGGAGTGACGTCACTTCCAAGATTTTTATCATGCACATTCAAAGTATTATTTGTCTTTGTCTTACTCATTACAGTCGTATAAGTCTATGACTTGAAGTTTATCTAAGGAGCGGGGCTTATTTGTTTTTAAGGTTATTTCTATTTCTTTTAATTAATAATAACAATATTTATACCTAAAATATACTATTTTATATTTATTTTAGTTAAAATGCCGACAAATATTATTAACAGCAGTAAGTAGTAAATTTTAAATATTTTTGAGATTTTGAAACTATTTGTCAATGTGACATGTGACAGTTCGGGTATTTATTTTGTTTTACATTGTATATTTTTTTAATATCCTATATGATATAAAACTGTTGGAACATATTTGGAATATATTGCAGAGAACGATGACCAAATTAATATTTACCGACAACTTTTCACAATTGTGCAAAGAAAGTGAAAAGCAATATAACAAGATGTGGACCATTTTGTTTTAATTGTACCCAACCGTATTGCATAAGCATTAAATAATGATGGGTGATATACTACGTGTTACAAATTTTATTAGTTCATGTTTGTCGACTTTATTTTTCAATAAATTATCATTGATGTTTCCTCGTTAACATAATTTATAATTAAATACCTGTATTTAACTTAGTTTTGAAGTTTTTTTTTTTATTTTTGAATCATTTTAGTTAAATCACATAGAAAATAAATTAATTAGACTAATAAATATATTTGAAAATCAAAAATAATCGTAATACTTATATTTTTTTTAAATATCCTTGTACGGTTTTGAGTAGTTTGAACAATCAGGTGTGAGTATAATATACGCGAGTACGGGACGGTTTGCGAGTTGCTCGTCGAATTGATTCAGGTAAAGCTGATGTCACACTATCATTCATTTGAATGATGGTGAATGATAAAGGAGAAGAGTTTTTAGTCATGAATGATGAAACGAATAATTTATGTCACACTGTTAGTTAAAACAAATTAAATTATGTATATAGTACAACCAATAGTACTATAGAAAATTTTGTTATGTTAAACAACTATGAAAGCCAAAATTCATCTCTCGTCCATTTTTCTTTATTATTATTATTATGAGATTATGATTGCCACAAATGGAACAAATAATAATATTTATGTACAAAAAATAAAAAGCATATCAAACTTCAAACAAATAATGCTCAACAACAAAGTGAAAGCTGAAAGCAGCGATGCCCACCCAAATGCCCATCCAACTGCCAACTGCAAAATTTAGAATTACATGAAAAGGCAAATCTGACTAAGATCTGATATATCAAGAAGTAATAACTATCTGTAATGAATCAAACGTAGAAATTGCAATGGAAGTAATGGAAATTTACCTGTACATATACTATTCCTAGCGTTATAACTAAAAAAGTGTCCAAATATGCATACAATAAGCATTAAAAATTCATTAAAATATGCACAATATATGTGAAAAAATTGTAAATATGCACTTTAAAATAAAGTGTTTTCTTTAAAACATTTCATGAAATGTATAAATAAATACAATAAATATAATTTTAATTTTAATAAGAATAAAAAAACAATCTGAAAAAAAAATCAAATTAGGTAAGCATCTAATAACTTACTATTGTTTCGAATTCATAAAAAGGTCAAACTCTTTCTTGGAACAAACACCAAAAAAAAACATCTTTTAGGTGAAAGCTGCTTTATGCTTTTGTTCATTAATTTTGAAATATATTAACTTTAATTCGACATTACTAATATTGGTTATAGTTTCAAGTATACAAGTTTCAGTGACAACTACTATTTACTAACCTGACTTACAAAATAAGAATTAAGCAGTTCTAAAACACTAATACAAATACATTTTTTGATCTGACGAGAAATTAAATAGATTGAAATAGTTTGAAAGTGTTCATTTTTTAAATATAAAGACTCATTTGTTAAAAGTTCAATTAAAATCATATTTCCTGTAATGTACGGTCTTAATAAATTTTGAAAAAATACATTATTTTTTCAAGAAAGTATTAAAATATGCACTGATATGCAAAATTTTTCAAAATATTATATACAGAGTATTCTATTTAAGTGTGCCACCATTGCTATCTCGAGAACTATAAGAGCTACGTGGTTGGTTAAATTAGCAGAGTACCACCATTTTACAAGACTAATACAATGAGCAAAAAAAATAATAATTTTTTGACCAGTTGTTCTCAAAATACGGGGCACAACTTATTTTTAATGGGAACATATGTTTATTGTTAGGTTATTCGGTAGAGTATTTTTTTCTGAATTCAGCAATATAAACATATCATATAGGGGAAAGTAGCCTAATTTGGACCAATTTTATAAAATGCACTATATAAAGGCACGGAAGAAGTGTTAATAAAAATTAAGTAGTAGAAAAGAAACTCCCTAAGTGTACCTTCAAAATAAAACCATTTATTAAATTTTAAATACTATTTTTAATAGTAAAAAATAAATTCAAAAAAATCTTGTCATCGGTCCAATATAGGAAACCGGTTTCCTTATTTGGACCGCTAGCTTCATAAATTGGACCATTAGCTTTCTTAACGAAAATTACAACAATAGAACCTTTTAACTACAGCACTAACTCCAGCACACTGAGAATGAATCCAAGTGCGACATTTCATATATTGTATCATATTTTCTTCCTTGGTTTCTTCACGCAATGTACAAAACCATGAATTACCATTTTCTTTTTTATGTTTCGCATTTTGTCAGAGAGATGGGGAAAGGCAACAAATTTAAAGGGCTCATTGTTTAAAATCGGATAGTTTCGTCACATCTTAGGGAGAGATAGGAGAAGTCAACAAATTTAAAGGTCTACACAATGCTCCAAGATCGTAGAACTGAATAGGGTAACATGAAAGGTACCGACATGTCGACGTGTCGCTTCTGTATGTACTATTCTGTGCCGTAATCACATTTTTGTCGGTCCAATTTAGGCAACTGTTTTCGGTCCAACTTGGGCAACTTGAATATTTTATACTTAAAATTATACAAAAATGTCAAAGTAACATAATTTCATAAAATTGTAACAGGAAATTATAGTTAGATAAGTAAGCTTTGTGATGATATAAGAGGACTTGAAATTACTTACGTTTGGACGAACTAACGGCTTTCACTCTTACATCAAAATAACAAATTTTCTTCGTAGTCAAACAAATAACCCTTCTCTTAATGTAACCATGAGACTTTTTTTCACAAACACGATTACATTAATCTGGTCTACCTCTATGTATAACAAATAGTCTATCTAAAATCGCACAAATTTTATCAATCTTTGGATATCACTGCGGTCCAAATTAGGCTACGGTCCAAATTAGGCTACTCTTCCCTACTAATATTTTGTTATAATTGAGAAAAATGCATGTTAGATTTATATGTATTTTATTTATATCTGGCTGAAAGAAGAGTGCTATGGATAAAAAACATAGACATATTATTCTGTCTAACATTGTTTGATTATTTTTTGTTAAATTTTATATTCTTATGCCCGTATTCATAAAACGCATTATAACGATTCGTTACAGAACGAATTGTTAAAATTTAACGAACGTTAAATATTTAACCATATTTACAAACAATAAATGTCAAATATAACGATTTGTTTAAATATAATGATTGTTAAAATATCTAGTAACTTTTTGTGTTGAAAGCTAATTTCATGTTACAAATTTAACGTCAAAAAGAAATATATCAAATTGTCAATTATTAAGAAAAGGATAAAAGTTAAAAATTTTACCGAAAATGGTATACAACTCTTCTTAATATATATATATATATATATATTGGAAAACAAGAAATAGAAAACAAGAAGAACAATGTTAAAGAAAAAAATGGTGCGTGTGAAAAAATTACAACCGAATTTAATTGTGTTGCTGGTGGTACCCGATCTACATCACAATTAAGCACTTTTTATGACAATTTAAAAAGAAAAGATAACGCTGATGACATGGTAATAATCAAGATAAGAAAATCTGTATTTCTGCTTGAATTCTAAATTATCGAATATTTCTATTGGATTATTCCGATTTCTAAATAATCGTGGTTTGGGCATTGCCAACAATATGTTTTCTATAAGATTTTCGTCAGATTTGACGAAAATGATGATGAAAAAGATATTGACGTTTCGGAAGACGAAGACATTGCTAAAATTATATATTACGTTGATTACACCCACGTATTAATTATATTCGTATAATATGAGAAAAAAAATATTTACTATTATCATAAAACTTATGTGACTTGACAGATGACAACTATATAACGGTTTGTTATATTTTTAATGAAAGAAAATGCAGTCATTAAATATAACGAACAATTTAACGAATGTCATTGAAAACGAATGTTTATGAATATGAATATTCAATTTAATGATTCGTTTAAAGGATAACGAAGCGTTATAAATATAACGAACGTTTATGAATATGGGCATTAAACTGTCAGATTTAAGAAGAAAATGAATTGTTTTCTATCCAAAGCACTCTTGTTTCAGCCAAGTATAAATAAAATACTGTAGCGAACCGAGGGTCGCGGCGCGGGCGGCGGCGCGGGCGGCGACCGCTAGCGTGCAGGTCAGAACACGTCCGTTCGCTTCCCACTGTTCTGATTTCAAGGAATCAAAGAATCTTCTAGAATGATGTATTTTAATATAAATACCCCGACCAAAAGATCGCGAGGACAGTCTTGTATTGATACGGGTAGAGAACACATGGTGATATAAATAAATAGACAGTGATATAAATAGTGTTGAAATAAATATTGCGTAGTTATAATTGTTTAAATAAATTATCTTAGTGTTTAAGCCTTTATTGATATAAGTTAGTCTTAAATTAGTGTTTATATATGTTAATTCTTAGTGTTAGTTATTTTTCATTATTCTTTATAATTAATATTTCTTTTTATTAAACATAGTTATATAAATATTAGTGTTTTAATCAATTTTACACTTCACCTAAATAAATAAAACGTTACAATTGGTGTCAAGTGTGAGGGTTAATAAACTGTGAAGTGTAAATAAAAATAAATAAAATGGCGACTAAACAAGTAAAATTAAGTGAATTAAAAGTGGCCGATCTCAAGAGGGAACTGGAAGAACGAGATTTGGAGACATCGGGAACCAAGTCTGTTCTACAACTTCGTCTACGCCAATCCTTAATAGAAGTTGGTGAAAATCCAGATGAGTTTTTATTCGAAATTGATGATTTTGTTAAAAAAATGATGGAAAATTCTAGAGCTGTAGAACAAAAATTAGAAGAAATGAAAGAAAGTTCTAAAACATTGGAACACAAATTAGAGGAAAGTTCTAGAAAATCTGAAGAAAATTCTCGAACATTAAAAGAAGAGTTGCTAGAAAATTCTAAAGCTTTAGAACAAAAGTTGGCGGAAAGTTCTCGAACTTTGGAAGAAAAGTTAACAGAAAATTCTAGAACTTTAAAAGAAGAATTAATAGAAAATTCTAGAACTTTAGAAGCGAAATTAACAGAAAGTTCTAGAATATGGGAGGAGAAATTAATGGAAAATTCTAAAGGTTTGGAGGACAAGCTAAACGAACAATTGAAAGAAAGTTCTAGAATATTAGAAGAGAGAATAGAAACCTACGAGAAAAAAGTTGAAGAGTTGCAGCAAAATTTCTCTAATATTACGCCAGCTGTATTAAATTCTAATGTGGCAGATATTATTCAAGTAAACAAAACAGTAAAAGCGGAACATAATACAAAACTGCACATTAAAGCACCCGAATTCGATGGCAAGTCATCATGGCCGAATTATGCAAAACAATTTGAAGCCGCTGCCAAAGCAAATGGCTGGACTTCCAAAGAAAAGGCTACTGCGCTGACAGTTTCGCTACGTGGAGAAGCCATCGATATCCTACAAACGTTAAAAGAAGATGAACAGGAAGACTACGAACAACTTGTTAAGCGATTGGATATGCGATATGGCAATGCGCATCTGGAGCAAGTGTACCAGACGCAACTGAGGAACCGATATCAGAGTTCAAAAGAGAACCTTCAAGAATTTGAAGCGGATATAGTTCGTTTAGTTCGTCTTGCACACCCTACAGCTCCTGACAGCGTTTTGGAATGCCTAGCTACACAAGCCTTTATCTATGGGGTCCGAGATAATGAAACTCAGCAGGCACTACGATTGGCTCGACCAAAAACTCTGGTTGACGCACTTTCATATGCCTTAGACCATGAAGCTGCTAAACAAGCTTCACGAAACCAATCGCGAGTGCGAAATATTGATGCTGAGAGGCCCGAAGACATCGAAGATCTAGAGGATAAGATAAGACGAATTATATCCGAAATTCATGCTTCTGGAAGAAAGAAACTCCGTTGTTGGAATTGCGGTGAAGTAGGTCACCCGCAAAGGCTCTGCAGAAAACAACAGAGGAAAGCAGAACCAAGAAAGGAAGAAATAGGAGTCGGAAAACTAAGTCGGGTTGATGCGAAGGGGCAATCGTCGACCCGTAATCCAGTAGCCCCAGAATCTATTACTTATGTCGCATCCCTTCATCATCAAGCTAACAGCATCTATGTAGACGGTTCTATCGACAGAAGGCCGCTTAAAATGTTGCTGGATACGGGTGCGACAAAAACAATAATCAGACCCGACTTAGCAAGAAAACTATGCAGAAAACATCTACTTCCAACAAAGTGGCAGATACGCACAGCCACCGGAGAACAAGCTACAGCATCTGGAGAAATAGATTTGAGCATCACTGTTGGAAAAATATGCATTAAACATCGTGTGCTGGTAGCTGATGTAGAAGATGAATTTATTCTCGGCATGGACATTATGAAAAAGCATGGATTTAAACTTGACCTGAAGAATGGAGTGATGATGGTCAATGATGAAGAACTGATATTAAATCCACGAGACGACAATGCCATGCGAGTATTAATAACGGAAGATGTAACCCTCCCAGAACGAAGTGAATCAATCGTGGAAGCACAGCTAGAGGGTAGCTTCTGTGAGGGAAACATTGTCATGCTCCAGCCGAAAAACGATGATGCCAAAACTGGGACTGGAGTTGTAATTGGAAAAGCCTTGCTCAAAACCGACAAGGTTATCCCAGTTCGAGTAATGAACATAAATTTTTATCCCGTTATACTGAAGAAAGGGACTATAGTAGGAGAATGCTCAACGGTATCATCGATTATTCGAACTGTAAAGGCCAAAGACAACACATCCTGTGAAGTTCCAGATACTCTAATCAAGGAGCTGTCATCATCGTTCCAGGACTTGACCGCCGACCAGAAAACCAAGGCTATGGGTTTAATTGGCAACTTTCAAGATGTGTTCCAATTTGACAAGAAGGACAAAGGACGAACCAATGTTGTCCATCATAAAATAGACACCGGAGACGCAAGACCCATCCGCCAAACAGCAAGAAGACTTCCACTGGCTAAGCGGGAAGTAGCGGAAGAAATTATAGAGGACATGAGAATGGAAGGTGTGATTGAACCTTCAAGCAGTCCATGGGCTTCACCAGTGGTGCTAGTGAAGAAGAAGGATGGCTCTACAAGATTTTGCGTCGATTATCGTCAACTTAACAACGTGACGAAGAAGGATAGCTACCCGCTACCCCGAATAGACGATACACTGGACACATTGGCAGGATCAAAGATCTTCTCTACTCTTGATCTAAAGAGCGGATACTGGCAAGTGGATTTAGATCCAAGAGACAAAGAAAAGACGGCATTTACCATCGGTACCGGTCTTTGGCAATTTACTGTTATGCCATTTGGGCTCTGCAATGCCCCTGCAACGTTTGAACGGCTTATGGAAACCGTGTTGGCTGGACTGTCGTGGAAAACATGTTTGGTCTATCTCGACGATATTATTGTGGTAGGAAAAACGTTCGAGGACCACATGAAGAACTTGGAAGAGGTTTTCCAAAGATTGAGACAGGCTAACCTGAAACTCAGTCCAAAGAAGTGTCACTTATTTCAAAAAGAAGTGCATTATCTTGGACACGTAGTTTCTGGTAAGGGTATTGCAGTTGACCCGGAGAAAATAAGGGCTGTGAGTGACTGGCCAGTACCGAGGGACAAACATGAATTGAGAAGTTTCCTTGGTCTCTGTACATACTACCGACGTTATGTACCTGGATTTGCCAACATAGCGAAGCCATTGACAAGGCTTACTGAAGAAGGCAGAAAATTTATCTGGGAGATGGACTGTCAAGCTGCGTTCAAACAACTTAAATATTCCTTGACAAGCGCACCTGTTCTAAGTTATCCTTTACCCGAAGGAGAATTCGTTCTAGATACAGATGCCAGCAACGTTGGAATTGGTGGCGTTCTTTCCCAGATACAAGAAGGACAAGAGAAGGTTATTGCCTATTTTAGTAAGACCTTGTCAAAACCAGAGAGGAATTATTGCGTCACCAGAAAAGAACTTTTGGCTGTCGTGAAATCCGTGGAGCACTTCTACAAATATTTGTACGGTAGAAGATTTCTTATAAGAACTGACCACGCTGCTCTCAAATGGCTGCTACAATTTAAGAATCCTGAAGGTCAGGCAGCTAGATGGATTGAAAGATTGCAAGAATATAACTTTGTTATTGAGCATCGAGCAGGTACAAGCCATCGTAATGCTGACGCATTATCAAGAAGACCTTGCCAGGACGAATGCAAGCATTGCAGTCGTCTAGAAGAAAAACTCTCTACTATCGCCAGAACAACAGTAGTAAATGATAGTTGGCAAACGGAAGACCTTCGCAAGGACCAAGAGAATGATTCGGACTTGAAAATCATACTGGATTGGAAACGTGGCGATAGCAGACCAGTTTGGGAAGATGTTGCACGACACTCACAAAGTGTAAAATCGTACTGGGCGCAATGGGATTCTATTGTGGTTGAAGAGGGCCTCCTGAAACGTGTCGTAGAAAATACTGAAGGTACTGTGAGTAGGACCCAGCTGATAATTCCTAGGAATAGAGTACCGGAAGTATTGGAGGAGATCCACGACGGATCTGGACATTTTGGAGTGAATAAAACCCTTGAGAGAGTGCGCGAACGATTTTACTGGGTAAATTGCAAAGAAGATGTTAAAGAGTGGTGCAAGAAATGTGTGGTTTGCGCGGGAAGTAACGGGCCACATAGGAAAAGAAGAGCCCCAATGCGCCAATATAATGTTGGAAGTCCCTTCGAACGCATTGCGATTGACGTGGCCGGACCATTCCCAGAAACTGATGAGGAAAATAAATACATAGTGGTAGTAATGGACTACTTCACTAAGTGGGTTGAGGCCTACCCATTACCCAACCAGGAAGCCGTAACGGTCGCTGAAGTTTTGGTTAAAGAATGCATCTGCCGATTTGGAGTACCGCGAGAGATACATTCCGACCAAGGAAGGAATTTCGAGTCCGCCCTGTTCCAAAATATCTGTAAGATATTAGGAATAAAGAAAACCAGAACTACTGCATTACACCCGCAGTCTGATGGCATGGTTGAACGGATGAATAGAACAATAAATCGGTATTTATCAAAGGTAGTCTCTAACCATCAACGGGACTGGGATCGACATCTTCATCTGTTCTTGTTGGCTTACCGTTCATCCGTGCATGAGACAACAGGGCAGACACCAGCAAACATCTTATTTGGGCGGGAGTTGCGCTTACCATGCGACCTGATATTTGGCAGTAAACCCGGTGAAGATCTTGCCGGGGAGGACTATGTGACGGACTTACGGAGAAGAATGAATGACATCCATGATCAAGTCCGTACAACCATTCAAGGTGCAAGCGATCGGATGAAGGACCAGTATGACGTCAAGGCTGAGAAAGGTGGTTATCAACCTGGAAATTTGGTGTGGCTTTATAATCCACAAAGACGTCGCGGCTTATCGCCTAAGCTGCAAAGGAATTGGGAAGGTCCTTACGAGATCATCAAAAGAATAAATGATGTGGTCTACAGAATTAGGAAAACACCTAATGGAAAGCCGAGGGTAGTCCACTTCAATCGGTTAGCCCCTTTTGCTGGTGATAACTTTGACGATCATCGTGGAGCGACGGTTCGCCGGGTTGTACCTGAGGAACCTACATTTGAAGACTTTATGGAAAGCCATTCCACTGGTCACAAAGCACGGTATGGCGTTACACGAGAAGAACAACGAGATCTGTTCACCGTGTCCCCAGAATATTCCCTCGCTCACTGTGTAGCGAAAGACATTAAAATGTCCCGCGGCATCGCTTCAGTTTTTAAAAGAAAATTTGGACGAGTACAAGAACTGGCCAACCAACGTCCAACTGTCGGAAAAACGGTACAACTGAAGGATGAGAACGAGGAACGCAAGCGGTACATTTACTATCTCGTTACGAAACAATACTCATATCAGAAGCCGTCATACCGCAATTTATGGGACTCGCTGTGCGACATGAAGGACCATCTGTTGGAAAACGACATCATGAAACTGGCAGTACCGAAGATAGGCTGTGGACTAGATGGTTTGGATTGGAGGATTGTTAGAAGTATGTTAGAAACAATCTTTCGCTTTACCGGAGTGGAAATTCTAGTCTGCAGCTTCAACTCTACAGGCCAAGAAGAGCTCAAACGGACCGTCGACTGTTATTTCTTCAAGACTTCCAAATGCACCAAGGGTGATGCATGCAGATTTCGTCATAACGAACTGTTCCGGGACGAAACAGTCTTAAGGAGGGGGCAATGTAGCGAACCGAGGGTCGCGGCGCGGGCGGCGGCGCGGGCGGCGACCGCTAGCGTGCAGGTCAGAACACGTCCGTTCGCTTCCCATTGTTCTGATTTCAAGGAATCAAAGAATCTTCTAGAATGATGTATTTTAATATAAATACCCCGACCAAAAGATCGCGAGGACAGTCTTGTATTGATACGGGTAGAGAACACATGGTGATATAAATAAATAGACAGTGATATAAATAGTGTTGAAATAAATATTGCGTAGTTATAATTGTTTAAATAAATTATCTTAGTGTTTAAGCCTTTATTGATATAAGTTAGTCTTAAATTAGTGTTTATATATGTTAATTCTTAGTGTTAGTTATTTTTCATTATTCTTTATAATTAATATTTCTTTTTATTAAACATAGTTATATAAATATTAGTGTAAAATTGATTAAAAACACTAATATTTATATAACTAAGTTTAATTAAAGAAATATGAATTATAAAGAATAATGAAAAATAACTAACACTAAGAATTAACAAATATAAACACTAATTTAAGACTAACATATATCAATAAAGACTTAAACACTAAGATAATTTATTTAAACAATTAGAACTACGCAATATTTATTTCAACAATATTTATATCACTCTTTATTTATATCACTATCTATTTATTTATATCACCATCTGTTCACTACACGTATCGATACAAGACTGTCCTCCCGATCTTTTGCTTGGGTTATTTATATTAAAACGCTGCATTCTGGAATATTCTTTGACCTTTTAATTTCTCGAATATTCGCCGACCCCGATCAGAACAATGGGGAGCGAACGAACGTGTTCTGACCTGTTTGCTAGCGGTCGCCGCCCGCGCCGCCGCCCGCGCCGCGACCCTGGGTTCGCTACAATATAAATCTAACATGCATTTTTCGCAGTAATTTTGTTATATTAGTATATGATACTAGCGAATTCTCGGCTACGCCGAGCATTCCCTAGATCTCCGCTTTCAGTGCAAAAAACAAATGCCGATCGACATGAAACAATTATTTTAAATTTGCACGTCAGGCCTCACCGGGACCTTTTATTAGATTGCAAAACATGATTTACTTCTAATATTTTTTTGCAAAAAACAAAAGCCTGTCGACATGGTCATTTATATACCCCAGTCCTCACCGAGATCTTTCATTTGATACCATCACGACATATTTCTGACAACTTTCTGCATAAAACAAAAGTTGACCGACATGAAACATTTTCATCATATCTGCACGCTAGCCCACACCGAGACTTTTCATTTGATACCAAACACTATATACTTGTGACAGCCTTTTGCAAAAAACAAAAGCCGATCGACATTGACCATTTTCGTTAATTCTGCACACCAGCCCTCATTGAAACCTTTCATTTGATACCAAACACCATACACTTTTGACAACTTTTTGCAAAAAACAAAAACCAATCGACATAGCACATTTTTATCAATTCTGCATACTAGCCCTCAACAAGACGTTTCATTTGACACCAAACTCGACATACCTTTGAGATATTTTTGCAGAAAACAAAAGCCGATCGGAATGGAACATTTTTGTCAACTCTGCACGCTAGCCCTCAACGAGACCTTTCATTTGAGACCAAACTCGACATACTTTTGAGAAATTTTTGCAAAACAAAAGCCGATCATTTTTGACCATTTTTGTTAATTCTACATGCCAGCTCTTATCGAGTTCTTTTATTTGATACCAAACACCACATACTTCTCACAACTTTTTCCAAAATACAAAAACCGTTCGATATGGAACATTTTTGTTCATTCTGCACGCTAGCCCTCAACGAGACCTTTCATTGGAGACCAAACTCGACATACCTTTGAGGAATTTTTGCAAAAAAAAGCCGATCAATTTCGACCATTTTAGTTAATTCTACATGCCAGCTCTTATCGAGCCCTTTTATTTGATACCAAACACCACATACGTCTCACAACTTTTTCTAAAAAACAAAAGCCGTTCGATATGGAACATTTTTGTTCATTCTGCAAGATAGCCCTGAACGAGACCTTTCATTTGAGACCAAACTCGACATATCTTGAGGAATTTTTACAAAAAAAAAGCCGATCAACTTTGACCATTTTTGTTAATTTTACATGCCAGCTCTTATCGAGCCCTTTCATTTGATACAAAACACCACATACGTCTCACAACTTTTTCCAAAAAACAAAAGTCATTCGATATGGAACATTTTTGTTTATTCTGCACGCTAGCTCTCATCGAGACCTAGCCTAATATAACATCCACTGTCTTCAGTAAAATTAATCAGGGAATATTTGTTCTTTGTTTAGTTACTTTATTAAACATTTGGCAACATTGACTTATGTAATTCAAAAATACCCAAACACATTTTTCTGACAACATTTTGCAAAAAAAAAATTCTAATCTACATAGAACATTTTTGTCATTCGTGCGGCCAGTCCACATTTTGTCGTTTCCTTGAAACTCAAGGACGATCTACTTCTAACAACTTTTTACGAAAAAGAAATGCAGATAGACATGACACATTTTTTTTGTCATTTGAAAACGGGCCCATATGTTTTTCTTTCTTTTGATATCAAACACAACAAAGTGTTCAATTTAATTAGGAACTTTTGATTTTTATTTTACTTCATAATTTGGCAACTCTGTTTGTATTAAAATATTGAAGTTAATTTTTAAATTTATAAATTATCATCGGCAATCCTAATATATCAGCCACTGTCTTCAGTAAAGTTCATTTAGGAATATTTATTTTTTGCTTAGTAATTTCATCACACATTTGGCAACATTGACTTATGTAATTCGAAACGTCAAAATTTAAAATAATTAAATATGTTGTGTTATAAACTTAAAATATTGGTAAAACCTTTGCTCAGGACTATTATTCATGATACTGTTTTCAAATCTTTGATATCAATGTTACATTAAAAGATATAATCATTTAAAGTTCATAGAAAGATTGTCAAAAGTGACAGATGACGGCTTGATTCTTCTTAAATTTAGACATGGCCTCTGGGATCCATTGTTTCAAGGCAGCATTTATGCACAGTTTTAATTTTTTTACACGAAAACTACTAACAGTAAAAATATGAGACCCCAGACGGATCGTAATTCACATTATTCTCTACAATCTAAAAAAAATTACATCAATACCTTGTATGGTTCAGGCTGCAGGTCTTCATGATCAATCTATAGAGAGAAAGTGAATGTAATCGTTAGGTATACAGGGTGAATACTGAAAACCTTGACATAGGGAAATAGCATGGGAAAACAGTTTTTTGCTGTTTCCATCTGTCCCGCTAAATAAAATCGGGTGTATGTGGTATCGTTAGTTACATTACTTAATTTTGCATCTAATAAAACCAAATGTTGTGTAATATGGCCTTTTCTAACTGAAATATTTGATAAAATAAATTGTATTTTGAAGGTTATCCTTCATATTTTCGAATAAGCAACGTCTAAATCAAAATGCTCCACAGCCGAGTGGATAAGAGGGCGGATTCATAATAAAAATAATCTACAAGACCTGGTTCGAGACCACCTCGGCCCTATTTTTTTTAAATTAAATTATACTTAAAATATTTTTATTATATTATATCAGAATGCTCAAATTTGGATACTAGGTTACGAATACCAGCAAAAATATTTTGAATATCTCTTAAACTTTTGCCCTAATAATAAAGTTTTATAATATTTATTATATCTTCTAATACCTACTAAATCCATTTCGAAACATGAAATACAAAATTATACACCAAAAACTAAATTCGAATTATTTGTTAAGTTTGACAGACAGCAAATAATAAATTCTATTAAATATTTGGATTTTTTTTATTTATAAAAATATGAATATTGCTATTTTATTAAAATAGTCTGATATAATAAAGATATTTTAAATGTTATTTCCCTATATCAAGGTTTTCAGTATTCACTCTGTATAGGATTTTTATATTATTGAATTCAGAAAAAAATACTCTATCGCATAACCTAAAAATAAACATATGTTCCCATTTAAAATAAGAAAGTTGTGTCCCGCATACCTACAATGGTGGCACACTTAAATGGAACAGCCTCTATATACAGTAAATTATCAAAAATGTAAAATATGTATTTTTTTATATTTGTAAGTAAGTTTTGATGAAACGTGAACATATTAAAAGAGTTCGTTGATATGCCTAACAAGAACGACACATGCAGTTGCATAAAATCCTCTCTTTAGTTATAACTGAAATTAAACTTCGGTTTAATAAAAATAAAAAAATTTTAATGGGTATAAGTTCATTTACTCTTCAATATAAAGCATTTTCAGACTATGACAATATTAAACATTTGACTGAACATTACAAAATTGATTAAAATATTAAAAATTTTACGTAACGATCTACAAATTTTATCAAAAACATTTTAAAAGTACAAGGACAAATCAAAAATTGGAAATATATTTCGTTTTTATAATTGATTAGAGACACAAGGTTAGAGTGACCATTTATTTTTTTAATGAAATTAGTACAAATATAATATTTTAAATAAAGATAAAAGAAAAATGAAATTTGATGTCATATACAATGATAAATATTTAATAATTCTTCAATTTTATTTCTTCGGGTTCGGGGCATTTAATATTCTCGGGAAAAATATTTTCTAAATTCAAATATAACTTTTCCTATATTACTATTTGCTGAAATTATCAATTCTTTAGTTTTGCCTTTGTTTAAAAGTAGATTATTTGATGAAAACCAAAGTTCTGCATTTTTTACAATAGGTAGCTTTACATGTTTATGTACCTATACCTCTATATATTGTTTCTAGTCGCATTAGGTTACATATTAGGGCAAACGGAATAATTACAACAATGTTATTACTATAATTTTATTGCTATTGCTACAGTTTACAGTTTTTCTCAAAATCAAACAGTGTTATCAAGTCACTTACTAGTCCAATGTTAAATCACAGATCTAACTAACTAGTTAGATCTGTGGTGTTAAATCAATTATTTTATTACTGAATCGATTGATAGAAATTTTAATTAATACTTAAATAACTTATATAAAAATGTATAAACATATAAATAAATAATTATTAAAAATCGAAAATCAGTACATTCAGTACTGTCTGTAAAAAAAAATCAGTACAAAATATGTACAAATTCTTAATCAATACAAGGGTCTGAAAATCAGTACTGTACTGACAAAATCAGTATGAATGGTCATTCTACACAATGTAGCTTTTCATTCATTTTTATTATTCCAATTCTTCAACGGCAGGACGCAAAATAATTTTTATTTTGTTTAAGAAAAATAAAGACTTATGTAAGAAATACTATGGCCCATTAATAGCTTGCAAATTTAGTTATAAAAAATATTATAAACTTCGACAATGTAAAAGACACCTTTGCTTCAGACGGATAATTCTGAATGAATGTAAATGTAAAAATAAAAATAGAAAAATATCGCATCGAAATAGTAAATAACAACTTACAACAGTTTTCCGATGCGATATTTTTCTATTAATCGATGGTTGAAGGAACCGGAACTTTAACCAAAGGTGAAAATAAACTGGACCTCAGAGTTCTTTGTAATGCAATTTTCTATTATTTTTTGTTAAATAACATTCATTTATTATAAAACAATACTGGTTTTTAATATTTTGGGTGGGCGCTCTAAAAAATGTCGGACCGGCCTGTGTCCACCCAAATACAATTGACTGGCGACATCTCTGAACTTGAATACAGTAATGATCTACAGAATGAAATTAACTGTTAACCTTGACTGATTTGTGAATGGCGAAAAAATCGTAGTCCGCAAATATTTTATCGTTCATTGATGATCATTTCTTCTTTCCCATTCATGTCATTCAAATGAATGAAGTGTCATCGGTTTAAGGATCGAGTAAACAACATTCAAGGTTGGGAAAATATGAATATACACTAACCTATCAGAATTGAATCCTCCTATTTGCCACACTTTATGTACTTAATCACTATAAGTAAAACTATATCAAGGCAACTTCATTTGTGCTCAAAGTTTTGCCACAGACGCATAAACAAATAAATATATAGCCACCATGTTAGTCTTAATAGTCAGTTTATTAGGTTTAAATATAGCTGATTGTTTCACACCTGTGATTGACTTGCACAATTTTCCTTTCAACCTTTCTATCAGTGAAAATCAGTGCCGAAAAGATGTGTGTGTTTTCCAGCAAAGTTTGGAGAATAATACTCTATGGGCGTACAGGTGTAAGTTTATTTAATTTTAAATTAATAAAATATTTTTCACAACTCTTAATAATTGAATAATACAACTATTTTAGTTTTAATTCAGTAAATTTGATTTAACCCAACGTTTCAGCAGCATAAACCGCTGTCTTCTTTAGGAAAATGACAAATACAACAAAGCAAGTAAACAAGTAACTAAGAAACAAATTATAACATTTTTTTACTAATTTCCAAACAATCGTTGTGATTATGTTTAATATTCTTAGTTTTAAAAATGTCAATGGCTTCTCTAATTTATTTTGTGCTAAGAGATGTAAATCTGAAAATAATTTCCTTGTCTTGAAATTTTATTTCATAAAAGCATGCTCTGCGACTGAAGATTTGTCAGACGTCAGACTGAACAACATCAACCAGCAATAATCAACTAGATATATTGAATATGTCATAATTCGTTTCTTAGTTAAGTGTTTACTTATTTTCAGGACATGTAACCGATTAAAAAAAACAGTAACTGATATTTTGAACAAGGAATGCGAACTTTAACCCTAATTTTAACCAATAATTTTAAGGCCTAAGATACCGGTAACCGTTAACCAAAAAATAAATAAAGCGATTTTAACACACTAAAAATATTATAAATGATGGTGTTACTGTAGGTAAAATTATTAAGAATTCATTTTAAATTTTTCCGTTTCCCTCATATACCTTAGTTACAATGTTATAAAGTTATTGGAATATTAACACTGTTTGAAATTAGTCAGGACTAGTTAGAACATGTCAGTAAAGCTGCGTCTGCGTTAAATTTATTATCGGGAATTTTCCTTCTTATTCCCGGGTATTTCTCATAGTCCCAGGAATTTTCCTACTTGTTTCTGAGAATTTCTCCACTTGTTTCCGGGAATTTTCCATATATTCCAGGAAATTTCCAAAATGGATTTCTCTATTTTTTCCGGGAAACGAGTTTAGGAAATATCCCGGGAATTTTTCCAGGAAATAAAAATATTCCTGACGGGAAATTTTCAGTGTCTCACTATTAATTATAATGCGTTAATATCCAATATTTAATGCCAATGTTTAAATAAATTTCAAAACCCGTCGAAAGTTTACTCATAACAATGGGGAAAATTAGGTTGAGTATTTACATTATTTTATCTACGACAGTGCGCTAATACGTAATTGGTACACTGAGTGTCATTATGAATTATTTATTTTGTAAGACAAATAACAATAGAAATTCAATAAAAATTTATATTTTTTATTATAAAATATCTTAAAATAACAAAACTTATTTATTATACACATTTACAACTAAATTTTTACAATTTGAAACATGAATTCCAGAAGATGCCGAATTTTTTGAGAGAAAATTAATTTCTTGATTGGTAGAACTTGAAGAGCCAATATTTGATATGGTAGAGGCACCCAAAATATTTGAGGCTACTTTCTTCTTACTTTCTACAGAACTTTCTATGTAAGCCTCGGTTACTGTATTTGAACATTTGAACGCCAACCACCGTGTCGTTTGACGGTCAATAAATCCACTCCTGAATCTGCTAACAATGACGCAGACGATCTCCGAAAACAGTGACCGGTGTATTCTTGATGATTTGAAAGACACAATAAAGATGCTATAGTGCTTGGCATTTTTCCAAATGTATTAACGCCAACCGGCTGTTTAAAACATTTTCCATTCCTGTGTGCGACAAAAAATCTACTGTGAGCAGTGTTAGCCGGCCGAAGCCCTAAATACCTCCGAACCATTTCTACCATACTTATGCCTTCAATATTCCCACTTGTAACAAAAAATTCTCTAGATATTTTTGTTTTCGTCTTTGGAATTATGATATGAATGCATTGTCCTTCATCTTTTACATTTTGTAAAATTAAATTAGTTAATTCTTCGCGCCTGCAGGCACCCGCAAGTCCAATAATTAATGTAACTTTCATCATCAAGTAATTTTTATCACCTATTTCCAACAAAAATTTAGTAATATCTTCTTTTCTTAAAATATTTGATTTTTTTGGCCGAAATCCTTCTGACTGTCTTTTCAGCAATGCAATTAAATGGGTATATTTAGAGATATCTACATTTTTCTTGACTGAAATAACAGAACGTAACATTGAATAATATACCCAAAGCGATGACGGTTTGCGTTGTTTTGAAAGGTATTCAAAATACACTAAGAGGACCTTCTCATTATGGTAGTTCTTTATTCCTTTACTGTTGGACCATTCCTCCAGTTTTACAAAATTTGACAACTATAAATTTGTTTTTTTTCTTCAAACAAACAAAAATTGTAACCATAACAATGAATAAAATGAACCGTGGTCTACCGTAAATACGTATTAATAACGTGTTAATAACGTAGGCTACGAATGAACATTTCAATGATTCTCATTATGTCAAAATTTAAATGAAAAATATATTTTAAGATCAATTTAAACTGACGTAGATAAAATATTGAAGAATACACGTTTGATATAGCCTAATAATGAAACTTGCGTGATTAAAACACTCGGCTCACCGCCTTGTGATTTAACATCACACGCGTTTCATTATGAACGCTATATCAAACTTGTATCCTTAATATCTATAATAGTGAACATAATATGTATAAATAAATGTATAATTTGTTGATTCTACAGAATACATCTATCGTAGTAGCGGAGTCCGTCAACAGAGTACACTATTTAAAAAATAGTAAATATTGATTATGTACCCTATTCCGTTCTATGACCTTGGATAATTATTAGAACTTAACATAAAATAATCAGGTGGATTAGTCTTCAGTTTATACATTTGTTTATATACACTCTGTTGAATAATATAACTATTCAATCCTCGTATTGTTATTAATTAATTGTGCAAGTTAAAATCATAACAATAGCAACTATTTTTCATTTGCAATATAAATGACAGTTTTGGGGTCAAATAATGAATTAATTTATTTGTTTATATGCAAATATAATAATTAAAACAATAATTGTAGATTCAAATATATAGCAAATATCTATTTGTATTTTTTAACATAAATTTAATGCACTCCGCAACTATGATATATTATTTCTATCGAATTAATAAATTATACATATATGTTAACTATTAAATAATGTAAATACTCAAATCTATTATACGTTGATCAATAACTTAAATTTTCAATTTCCATTCATCATATTGTTATTGACAATAAGTTTTAAAAATTAACTATTAAATAATGTAAATACTCAAATCTATTATACGTTGATCAATAATTTAAATTTTCAATTCCATTCATCATATTGTTGTCAATAAATTTCAAAAATATCATGCAATTGATTTAAATAATGATTTTAAATTAGTGATTAGACATCATAAATAAATGAACAGGTGGATTAGTGTTTAATTTCTATATTTGTTTATATATAGTTGAATAATATGTCTGTTCAATCACCATCTTCCGTATTGTTATTAATGAATTTTGCAACTTATAAAATTAAAAAAATAGAAATGCTTTTCTTTTGAAATACAAATGATAGGTTTGGCGCCAAATATGAAATCATTTATTTGTTAATATATTAATATTATAATTAACACGATGATTGTACATGCAAATATCAATTTGCATTCATTAATATAAAATAAAGTAGGTAACCCTCATCCCCAGATAATCTCAAAGTTTTTTTACTTTGTTGAGGAAAGTATGCTGCATAAAGCCTGAAATTATTGTTTTCTTACTTTCTTAATAATAAATGGTCCAAAGCTATTTGATTTCTATAAGTAAATGCAGCTTTGTAGCAGTTTTATAGGTGCAGGGTTGTCCAAAGTAAATTTCTCATTGAATCGGCCGCTGCGAATCGGCCGCTAGCTTCGCTCTCACGTATCACACGCCCAGAAACTCTTTGCGAGATCTCGCATTTACAAGCCTCGCTTTGAGGTCGGCTTGTCAAATTAAACTCGCTCTCGCAAAAGTTCAGTTTCTGGACTAGTGATACAGGACTTTTGGATGAATAAAAACCAGAAATAAATAGATTTTTATTCTTTATTCAATTGGAACAAAAACCGAAACGAAAAAATAATGACTCAAAACGTTGCTTAGATCTATACACATAAACATTAATATAAAAAAATAGGAATATAAACAGGGTATTACCTACTAACATTTTCATAATTTTAAAACACACTCAGTTTCAGGTGTAAATATATATATATATATATATATATATATATATATATATATATATATATATATATATATATATTTTAAACAACATACAGAGTACTAATTTCTATATATAAATATAACTACAAAATGCAAAATAACTACTTATAGCTTCGAGTCAAAGAACTCATCTAAAATTGAAAATCCAGATATTAATAAAAGAATGTTATAATTTTTAGTATGGGAGGCAACCCAAAAATATCCGCTAGGTTTAATTGAAGGAAGTCAATACCAACTCGGAGACTTCGATGAGTGTCTGGGCATCGAACATCCCTTCCAAACCCAGTATTGTTTAACTACAATTAAAATACATGTAAACGTAAATCACACAAATAATGACCCATTTGATTTGGTGTACAGACCTTTTGTAAATGTCTACGAAAAAATTGATGTAAGGAAAGAAATAGATAATTTACTTCATTTAACAATTTTATTTGTTACTCACTTGTAAACCATCATTTATCTTAACTGTTTATTCACCAGAGAAACTGATTTTTAAAAGCTACTAACTTGTAAAAATGACAGCTGTCAGATTTACGTGTTACTAATTTGAAAAGATGACAGCTGACAGATTTACTTGTTAGTAGTTGCAAAAGTTTTATTGTTGAAAACTGTGGTTTATCCCTGTCGTACATTTTTTTGACATTTAATTAGTAACTGTTAAAATTTGGTAATTGTTAGAAACAATATTTATTAAAAGATAACACAAGAAAGTATCTTTACATCCGCTCAGTGCAAGGACGGGATAGGTTCTGTCGAACTTCCACTTTGCACATACGTACGTACATACAAATTCTCTAGGTATGTTCCTACTGTAAATCCCTGACGAGTTCCTGACAGTTTCGTACTTTTTCATTACACGCATGTGCAAGGTAAGGACTGTTTTGAACTGTCGGTGATTGTTTGTTGGAACACATGATCAGTTGTCAGAAGAACCACGCACCATTTTTAACAAACAAACGTTAGAAATTTAATTATTATTACGAAAATTCGTCTCTATATTATTTTTTTCGTCGTTAGTTGGCCACTTAATTATTTGATGTAATAAATTACTGGCATAATTTGTCAATCTATTTATCACACGATGTAAACTGCTTTTTAGTAATATCAAAAAAATTAGCTACATTTTCACAATTTCTTCAGCGTACAATTTTGAATGCGCATGCGTGGATTTCAAATTTGTGGAAAGTACAGAAACTTTTCTGACTTGTCACAGATTTTTCACAATCGCAAATGAAACACCTATAATTCAACTGCGCAGACTCCTGACAATCACGGACAGTTTCGTACTGCTGTAGGAACAAACCTTTGTGTATGCGCATATGGCTTCTTCTTATTATTTAGAAGGGGAAAAGCGCGGCAGACGCCAACATTTATAATTTTATTTTCAAGTGAATAACAAATAAACTATTATATGCCAGGTAACAGTTTTTACTTGTTCTAGAAGATGACAGGCTCACCTCAACGGCTCACCAATCAATTCCTCCTATCACCAGTAAAACATGTTTTACCTGGCTAATAATGTAAAATTTTACTTCATTTATTTGTTACTCACTTCTAAGTTGTAAACCGTAATTTTTTGAATTTATTATTCACCAGATAAACTAACCATTACAAGCTTAACCTATAAAAGATTTACAAGTTAGTAGTTGCATTGCATACATATTTTTATACAGCATTAGTAATACCAGGATTTGGTTATAATTTTATGTTATTTACAAGTGATTAACAAATAAAGTATTATACAGTATACGCAAGGTGATGACAGGCTCGCCAGTCATTTCCTGCTAAAAAAGAAAAAAATGTTTTACCTTGCTAATAATGTAAATGTAAAATACTGTATATTTTTAGTATATGAAAGATCCAGGGCAAGTACCACGCAATGAATTATACTGGGGCATTTGTATACCTAGATCTTGTGCAGCAGAAAGCATTAAAAAAGATTTAGAAATATATTTAAATAAAAATAATAACAGTTACATACAACATTATACTGTTGAACTAGATGATAATGATTGTGAATTTAAAGGAAAAAATAGAGCATATACATTTGCAGATTATACATTCTGGTAATAAAAATAAAATATAAATAGCAATAAATTAAAATTATGTTTTTCAGTACAATTGTTGGTGTACTAATCATCATGGTTGTTACATGTACGACAGTGGAACACAAGTGCTTAAACGATACAAATTCAAGTAAAAAATAAAAAAAATATTATCCTTAAATATTAATATTATTTTTCCAGAACTAAAATACATGAAAATAATGCTTTGCTTTTCTGCCAAACAAACCATAAAAGAAAGACGAAGGAAGTAACAAAAAATTTAAAGTGTTCTACGGGGCCAAATTTTTACTGACAGTTGGTTTAGTGTTTGGACATGGACTTGTTAATATGATGACTGGTCCTGTATCGAATTTGATTGATATTGAAAAGGTAAGATCATTTTTAATCTAATTTACATAGAGATTATAAAACATACGGGTAGTTATTCACACAGTAGAAAAAATTACTCACCCTTTTGATATTTAGATATCTTGAGGAATTTGTGTGGAGTAGAGAATGCATCTGTAATATAAATGAAATAATTGCTACAATTAATAAACAGATAATAAAATAAAATGAATATCTTTTAGTTTATTCTTGAATTATTTCTATACAGTGTGTTCTTTTTAAGTTGTACACAATTGCAATCTCGAAAACTATAAGAGGTCCTAAGTCGGTTAAATTAGCAAACAATTTCTATTTCCAAACTGTTTTAATGAGCTTAAATTATTCTTTTTCAAAAAATGATTCTCAAACTATGAGAATCAACTGTTAATCTAAATATGACTGTGTATTCTTTATTTGCTTATTTGATAGAGAATTTTGTTCTGCATGAAAATAATGTTTTTTGAACGATTCGAACTGAATCTAATAAATTGAAATTAAATTATTGTTTGTTTTGCAGAATATTCTGTCAATTTAAAACTTATTTTAAAGAAAACATATCAATGGTTTTTGTAACAGAAGACTAGTAATCTTATATTCATTTTAAACAATTACTGGGTGAAGAAAATTACACGGAGTATTTTTTTAAAAACATGATGTGTTTCCTCAATACTATCCGTGAGAGCCACTTCCTAGAAATGGCAGCACTACTGACACACTAATAGGGAAAACATTGTATTTTACACACGAACCAATACATATACTATATTACGAGTATATTGGTTCGTGATTTTACCACAGAATAGGTTTATACAGAATACAGAAGCGACAGTAAGACAGAGAAGCGAAATTAGAGAGAGATGGAGAAGTGCACAAATTTAAAGGGCCCATTGTTTAAAATCGGAAAGTTTTCTCATATCTGAGAGAGAGATAGGGGAAGAGCACAAATTTAAAGGTCTAACAATGCTTCAAGGTCATAGAACTGACTAGGGGAACATGAAAGGTACCGACACGGAGTTATTTTGATACTTAGTTTTGAGGATATTTTGTTATTTTTAATTAGATTTAAATTTGTTTATAGTAATTTCAGATATTTACATTTTTTTAAATGATGCTGTGCGGTCTATGGTCAAAGAAGAAGCATATTGTAACGTTCTATTTATTTAGGTGAAGTGTAGAATTTATTAAAACACTAATATTTATAAAACTATGTTTAATAAAAGAAATATGAATTATACAGAATAATTAAAATAAGTAACACTATGAATAAATTAACATAAAGACTATTTGAAGACTAACAATTATTAATAAAGACTTAAACACTAAGATAATTTATTTAAACAATTAAAATTACGCAATATTTATTTTCACAATATTTATATCATTATTTATTTATTTATATCACCATCTGTTCACTACACGTATCCATATAAGACTGTCCTCACGATCTCTTGCTCGGGGTATTTAAAGTAAAACACTTAATTCTGGACCGGACGGACTTGTTGTGACCTGTCGGTTAGCGGCCGCCGCCCGCGCCGCAACCCTGGGATCGCTACATTGCCCCGTCCTTACGACTGTTTCGTCCCGGAACAGTTCGTTATGACGAAATCTGCACGCATCACCCTTGGTGCATCTGGAAGTCTTCAAGAAGTAACAGTCGACGGTCCGTTTGAGCTCTTCTTGCCCGGAAGGGTTGAAGCTGCAGACTAGAATTACCACTCCGGTAAAGCGGAAGACTGTCTCTAACATGCTTCTAACAATCCTCCAATCTAAACCATCTAGCCCACAGACTATCTTCGGTACTGCCAGCTTCATAATGTCGTTCTTCAAAATATGATCTGTCATATCGCACAACGAGTCCCATAAACTGAGGTATGACGGCTTCTGATATGAGTATTGTTTGGTAACCAGGTAGTAAATGTACCACTTGTGTTCTACGTTATCGTCTTTCAGATGTCGCGTTTTTCCGACAGATGGACATTGGTTGGCCAGTTCTTGTACTCGTCCAAATTTTCTTTCAAAAACTGAAGCGATGCCGCGGGACATTTTAATGTCTTTCGCTACACAATGAACGAGGGAATACTCTGGGGACATGGTGAACAGATCTCGTTGTTCTTCTCGTGTTACGCCATGCCGTGCCTTGTGACCAGTGAAATGGCTTTCCATGAAGTCTTCAAATGTAGGTTCCTCGTCGATGATCGTCATAGTTATTACCAGCAAAAGGGACTAACTGATTGAAGTGGACTACTCTCGGCTTTCCATTAGGTGTTTTCCTAATTCTGTAGACCACATCATTTATTCTTTTTACAATCTCGTAGGGACCTTCCCAATTCTTTTGCAGCTTCGGTGATAAGCCTCGACGTCTTTGTGAATTGTAAAGCCACACCAAATTCCCAGGTTGATAACTACCTTTTTCAGCCTTGACGTCATACTGGTCCTTCATCCGATCGCTGGCACCTTGAATGTTTACACGGACTTGTTCATGGATGTCGTTCATTCTTCTCCGTAAGTCCGTTACGTAGTCCTCCCAGGCTAGATCTTCACCGGGTTTACTGCCAAATACCAGGTCGCATGGTAATCGCAACTCCCGCCCGAATAAGATGTTAGCTGGTGTCTGCCTTGTTGTCTCATGCACGGATGAACGGTAAGCCAACAAGAACAGATGAAGATGTCGGTCCCAGTCTCGTTGATGGTTAGAGACTACCTTCAACAAATACCGATTTATTGTTCTATTCATCCGTTCAACCATGCCATCATACTGCGGGTGTAATGTAGTAGTTCTGGTTTTCTTTATTCCTAATATCTTACAGATATTTTGGTACAGAGCAGACTCGAAATTTCTTCCTTGGTCGGAATGTATCTCTCGCGGTATTCCAAATCGGCAGATGCATTCTTTTGCCAAAACTTCAGCGACCGTTACGGCTTCCTGGTTGGGTAATGGGTAGGCCTCAACCCACTTAGTGAAGTAGTCCATTACTACTACACGTCAATCGCAATGCGTTCAAAGGGACTTCAAACATTATACTGACGCATTGGAGCTCTTTTTTTCCTATGTGGACCGTTACTTTCCGCGCAGACCACACATTTCTTGCACCACTCTTTAACATCTTCCTTGCAATTTACCCAGTAAATACGTAGGCGTAACCTCTCGAGGGTTTTATTCACTCCAAAATGTCCTCCATCAGATCCGTCATGGATCTTTTCCAATATTTCCGGTACTCTATTCCTAGGGACTATCAACTACGTCCTACTCTCAGTATCATTCGTATTTTCTACGATACGTTTCAAGAGGCCCTCTTCAACCACAATAGAATCCCACTGCGCCCAGTACCTTGTGAGTGTCGTGCAACGTCTTCCCAGAGTGGTCTACTATCGCCATGCTTCCAATCCAGTATTATCTTTAAGTCCGGATCATTCTCTTGATCCTTCCGTAAGTCTTCAGGTTGCCATCTCTCGTCTACTACTGTTGTCCTTTTGACGGTGATAAGTTTCGCTTCCAAATGACAACAATGCTTCCAGTCTTCTTCACGGGTCCTCCTTTGCGCCAAGCTTACACCGTGAACTACTTACTTTACTCCTACATCCTTAACAGCAAGAGGAGCTGTTGCTATTATTTCACCTGTTTTCTTTTTAAACTTCTTTTCAGTAGTCGCAGCAGTATTCTGTTTTTGCAATTTTCCGCACAGCCTTTGCGGGTGGCCTAGCTCTCCACATTTACAGCAATGAAGTATCTTTCTTTCAGCATGAATTTCAGATATGACTCGCTTTATCTTTTGTAGCGATCCCAGGGTCGCGGCGCGAACGGCGGCCGCTAACCGACAGGTTACAACAAGTCCGTCCGCTCCCCATTGTTCTGATTTCCAGAAGAATCGACGAATATTCCAGAAGGAAATGTTTTACTTAAATACCCCGAGCAAAAGATCGGGAGGACAGTCTTATGTTGATACGGGTAGTGAACAGATGGTGATATAAATAAATAGACAGTGATATAAATAATGTTGAAATAAATATTGCGTAGTTCTAATTGTTTAAATAAATTATCTTAGTGTTTAAGTCTTCATTATTAAAATTGTTAGTGTTTATATTATATTAGTGTTTATATTTGTTAATTCTTAGTGTTAGTTATTTTTCATTATTCTTTATAATTCATATTTCTTTTTATTAAACAAAGTTATATAAATATTAGTGTTTTAATCAAGTTTACACTTCACCTAAATAAATAAAACGTTACATTATCTTCAATTCCCTCAGCATCGATATTTTGCACTTGTGATAGGTTACGTAAAGCTTGTTTAGCTGTTACATACTCTAAGGCGTATGACAGTGCATCATCTACAGTTTTTGGTCGAGCTAATAGTAGTGCCTGCTGAGTTTCATTATCTCGGACCCCATAGATAAATGCTTGTGTAGCTAGGCATTCCAAAACGCTGTCAGGAGCTATAGGGTGGGCAAGACGAACCAGACGAGCTATGTCGGCTTCAAATTCTTGAAGGTTTTCTTTAGAACTCTGATACCGGTTCCTCAGTTGCGTCTGGTACACTTGCTCCAAATGCGCATTGCCATATCACATATCCAATCGCTTAACAAGTTGTTCGTAATCTTCTTGTTCATCCTCTTTTAGCGTTTGTAGGATATCGATGGCTTCTCCACGCAGCGAAACTGTCAGCGCTGTAGCCTTTTCTTTGGAAGTCCAGTCATTTGCTTTAGTAGCGGCTTCAAATTGTTTTACATAATTCGACCACGATGTCTTGCCGTCAAATTCTGGTGTTTTTATTTGCATTCTCGAACTATTTTCTTTTTCTGGTTTCTTTTCTTGAATCTCATCCGTCTTAGCTATATCAAGATTTAAAACCGCTGGTGAAAAAATTTTGGAGACATTTTTTTGTAATTCTGCAATCCTCATATCGTATTCATCTTTCAAATTTTTTCAAATTGTCTTCTATTTTCTAAATTTCTAGAACTTTCTTTCAATTGTTCGTTCAGTTTTTCTTCCAAACTTTTAGAATTTTCCATTAGTTTCTCTTCCCATATTCTAGAATTTTCTGTTAATTTCTCTTCTAAAGTTCTAGAATTTTCCGTCAAAATTCTGGAATTTTCTTCCAACTTTTCTAATTTTTCTAGAATTTTACTAACACCACCCGAAGTTTCGAATAAGAAGACATCAGGATTTTCACTAGCTTCTTCTAGGGCTTGCCGTAAACGAAGTTGTAAAACAGACTTGGTTCCCGATGTCTTCAACTCTCGTTCTTCCAGCTCTCTCTCTTGAGATCGGCCACTTTTAATTCACTTAATTTTACTTTGTACATCGCCATAATATTTATTTTTAGATTACACTTCACAGTTTTTAACCCCACACTTGACACCAATTGTAACGTTTTATTTATTTAGGTATATATTTATACCGGGTGTCCCAGCTCGACCGACACATGGGAGTTTTACATGGGAAATCAGTTAATTATGAATAGTATCTCCCCAGTGCAAGATATTAATTTGAAATTGTATACTTGTCGGAGAATATTAATACTATGGATCACACTTATTTGAAATATGCAATTTCGTCTGCAGGGCAAGATTTATTAAATATAAAATGTTATATTTTCGTTCAAAATCAGACAGCCATGGAAATAAAAGAAAATATCTATGTATCAGTTGTAACAGTTAATGATATGGCATTACAGATAATTTTATATTTTTGTAATATTTGTTTATTATTTAACAAAAATAATAAACGTAAATAATAATAAAATACAAGCAACAAGAATTATAATCAATGATACTTCACTAAATTGTCACATGAATATTTTCTTTTATTTCTATGGCTTATGACTTACCGAAAATATTACATGTTATATTTAATATATCTCGTGCAGCAAACGTATTCTTCCATCAATTATGATCTTATCTGTTGTAGAATTTAATAAATAGACAATATTTGGGTTTTAGTTCTGTAAAAATTTATTAATTACGTTTCGACAGCTCAGGGCTGCCTTCGTCAGGTAAATAACAAATAAATAAGTAGTCAAGACAACACGTAACATAGGTAACAAATGAAAACATACAAATTGTAGAATTTAATTTTGAGAACTTTGTACTGTTGTAATTTTGCTCTAAATCAATCAAAAAAGAGAGGATCCGCAATTTTTTGAAATCCCATGTTAGAGTTCTATATGTTCCGCGTTTTGTTGCACACACTGTATATATATCATATTTAAATATGGCTAAAATAAGTGTCATGCACGGTAGAAATGAATATGGATTTAAATAGAATGCTCTAATATAAATATGAATACGAAAGTGGGGCACAATTTAAGCAGAATTTGTAAATTTTAGTTTTGTTCCTGAATTATTGTTTTTCACATTTACTCATGGCACACTTATTTTAGCCATGTTTAAATAAAACTAATATAAACCTAACCATGCAATTTTCACAAAAAAAACTGTGGTCATAGGAAATGCAAGTATTATATCATTGAATAAAATTTTCTATCGAATAAGCAAATAGAAATATATGGTCCTATCTCATTTAACTTAACTAAGGTGGTCTTCATAGTTTGGAAACCAGTGATAGTAAAGTAATAATTTAAGCTCACTGAAATAGTTTTGTAAAATAGAAATTGTTTACTATTTTAACCGACTTCGCAGCTCTTCCAGTTCTCGAAATAGCAACAGTGGACTACCTACATGGATTGTTTTTTTTTACAGGTAAATAGGTCATTCGAGTATGTATTGATTATAAGAGGTGTTCTAGTAGCTGACGTATTTTTTCTAATAAGTGCAATTTTAAATACATATTCATATTTAAATAATTTTATTAATAATTTAAAAAAGACCAAAAAGAAATATAGTATATTTCGCTCTATCACTGTACGATACTTTAGGTATGTATTTCTTATTTAATTTTCACATAACACATAATGCACCATAAATTATTAATATCCACAACAATATATTGTTAAAATAATAACAAAAATATATCTAATTTTTACCACAGCTCTCATTTCATATACGCTTCAAAGGAGACATAAGAAAAATTATTCAAATAAATATTCATGATTTTTTAATAAATTTCAGTTAATATATGAGGTTATTAATCTTATTTAAACCCATGAGAAATCCATATTCACAAAATACTAATATTTTTTTTTCATTTTAAAATGCGTTATTTATTTTTTAGATTAATGCCACTTTTTGCTTTCATGTCGTTCTTCTACTCGACATTTCTTTACAAAATGGGATCGGGGCCACTTTGGCCTAAAATAATAGGAGCAGAAAGAGACTACTGTGCTCAGAATTGGTGGACTAGTATATTTTTTGTAAACAATTATGTCAATATCGAAAATCTGGTAAATTTGTACAGGCACTTCAGAGCTGATATGAAGAGTAATATTTTTAATTTTAGTGTATACCAGCAGCTTGGCACATTGCCGTAGATTTTCAAATGTTTTTAATATCAATACCTTTAAATTACCTTATATGGAAAAACAATTTTTTTTGTTGGATATTATTTAGTTTTGTTGTATTTGTATCTGTTCTAATTCCATTTTTGACTGTTTATTTGAACAATATGGAACCATTCTTTTTTGTATTCAATACGTAAGTACTACTATTTATTAATCATTCAACCTCATAGGCGTAGAGTTGTAGAGGGTATAGGGGAAAATACCTTCAATTAATTATCCTGTAGAGGGCAACAATAAAAAATAGAAGAACTGTATGGTCGGAATTACGATAACGCTTCTAATGTACGAGGTAGTTTTACTGAATTTCAAACAAAAATCACTAAATAGAACTAAGAACATTATATGATCACTGTTTGGCGCAACTTTGATTGTTCACAACATGTTAATTTCATGAAACAGATTAACAACTTTTGAAAATATGCAAAATAAGCTATCAATAAACTACAGTAGTGAATCTGAGTCAGATAAAGAAAATAATTAAAACAAGTGGCGGATTTGAGAGACGAACGATCCACCTCAGACAGGCATAATTTTTAATTTTAAAAATTATAAACAAATCTGGAGCGCAAAATCGTCTCATATGTTGAGCCACCTACATAGATGTAAATATTTGTTTGATTTCAAACAAAAACAATTTTCCGAAGTTTTATTGTGGAAGCAAAAATGGCTAACTTTAATGAAATTTATTTCATTTTGGAATCATAAACTTATTTAAACGCTCTCTACTGCGAGCGTAATTTAAATCTTATCGCCCAAGTCAAGTGCGTTTAAAGTTGCTAAGCAATAGTTACTCAAACAAATTAAATTTGTAGTTAATGAATAAATGTCAAACAATATATATTTTAATTTCGATTACGTAAGAATTTAGTACTCACAAAACTAATCATATTCCTTTTCATATAAATCTTTTTAACTTTTAGAAACCAACATGGTCTGTACAGCCTTAAATTCCATTAATATTTCGCCAGAATAATCAGTAGGTGACGTTCCATATACATATATTTGACAGTGACAGTGACACATTGATTATAATAAATTTGTTTAAAAACAAACAATCTAACAATGCCAACTATCTATGAAGATCTCCACAGCATGGAATATACTCGTATTACCTACAGATTTTTTTAATTTCAAGTACCAAAATGAAATAAAACGTATGTACCACGGGCGTAATCAAAATATTGTACCACGAGAGAATGTTTAAAGCTCGACACGGGGCGGAGAGCTTTAAATTTCATTGAAGGTACATACGTTTAATACATAATAAATATTATGATTTTTTTATAAATTGTTAATTTAACAAATACTTGACTAATTTTTAATATCATTTATCACCCTGATGAAGACCGAATTACAGTCAAAACGTTGGTGCATCAGTGGATTTTATTAAATGACTGCTACACCAAAAGTTTTTTTCTAATTACTAATTATCCAGCCAAATAAAACCAATTTTGTATGTACATAAACATAAAATTTAATTTTGGCTTTTTTCTTGTTTCTTTATATTATAAAATATTCTATAATATTTTCATATCATAATAATTTTAAAGTATCATTGTTGATGTTCATAAGTATTAGATGATGTTTTAGGTCTTGTTCGATCATAACAGTTCTCAGCCTATTTTTTAATAATATTAATTCTGAGAAGGATTTTTCTGTGGTGCAATTTGTAATCATGAAAACAATATGAATTCTCAAGATAGTCAAGATGACATCCACGTTTGGAAACGGATCCTGTCCTTTTTATATTATTAAATTGTACATAAATAGTTGTCAACTAAAGACACTATTATTTTTTTTATTAAAAATTAAGTCATTTGGCTCTTTCTTATTTTCCAGTAATGTAAATTCGAGTGTAAATTGTTATCTTGATGAGTCCCCTGGGCTGAAGCCCAATCTGTCCACCCTTAAATTCGGACCTATTCCTCCCTGGTGAAAAATGTCCTATTTATTACATTATTATTACATGCTTATGTTCAGCCTTCAACTCACAATTTATGAATTTTAGATTTATGGCTACAATACGAACAAATTATTTTTTCAAGTATATGTACATACGTGGACATACTAGAATGCCATCTTATATTATCGGAATGATAGTTGGATATTTTTATTACAAATATAAAGATGCAACCTTAAAATTATCAAAAGTAAATTCAAATGAAGTACATTGAAAAATATAAGTTAAAATTTTTTTATTTTTAGTTGGAATCATTATTTATATTATTTAAATTAACTATAGCTATTGCTGCCTGCATTCTAACAGGTGTAATATTTTATAATCCGTACCACCAATACAATGCACTGAGTAGAGCGTTATATGCCGCTCTACATAGACCTGGGTTCATCGTTGCGGCTGGTTTTATCCTATTCTTATTCAGCTACGAATTATTACGTAAGTATTTTACTTTATTTGCACAAATATCTCAGGTACTGCAACTAAACAAGAATGCACTGATCAACACGAAAAGCGTTAGGCACTAAACAGCAGTGTCCGAAACGTAGATACATTAAACGGGAGTATCTGAAACATTACATCACTAAGGGCCGGTTTTTCCACCTCTGGTTAAAGTGTCGATTACCCTAACCCAATTAATAGAAAAATATCGCATCGAAATAGTAAGTAACGTATATTTTTCTATTAACTGATGGTTAAGGTAACCGGTACTTTGGTACCGGATGGAGATGGAAAAACCGGCCCTAAATCGATATGTCCCAATCATAAAAACATTATAGTTCATCTCAAATAGAAATGGACCTGTCAATTATTCTCGTGCATGTAATGCAACAAATAAGAAGATGGAAACATGTTTATCGTTGTTTACAGTGGTTTACAAAATATTGCACAGTATTTACTAGCAGGGGCGCACTCAACGTTTCAAAGCACGTTTTACGCTGTCAAAAATGAGTGTTGGACGATATATTAAATGAGACACAGTTAACATTTGAAGAATGGATAGAAAATGCTATTTTCGGGTAAAAGTATCCAAATTTAATGCCCACATAGGTATTTTAATTAAAAATTAACTTCAAACATATTGGATTTGTAATTTTATGTAAATTCCACATAAATGTAAAAATATATAGTGTTTTGTTTGCTACAACGGGGGCAGCGGAGCTATTGTCCCCTCGCTAGCTTTCGATAGCGACATAACGCCTTTTTTATAACCAATACCACAAATTTAAATGATCAAAGCACATATCTCTAATGTCTTTTTACCCCCTCACAACCAGTATACTAGCTACGCCACTGACTCCACGGGGGTAACCTTCTTTTATTGGTTTATCCTTTTCTATTTTTCTATATGAGATGAACATGTCAGAAGCCAAAAGAACACTAAACCACAGTATAAATATATATCTATACTATGACTAAACATTCGTTCATCTTACGTCACAACATGGCTGTTGTCCGCTGTTTAGTAGGCAGATGAAAATTGCAGTTCGCAATATTTTGCATGATATTGTATTTTATTGTTTATATTTTAGGTAAGTATCTACTAGTACTAATGACGGTTTTAAAAGCCATAATGTAGATAATTTTATACATGTCATCGAATAGGATTGTGTTAAATTCGATTTTGAAGTAAATATTTAGTAAATCACAACCGTTTTCCGTAAATATTTTGTAAAATAAATAAAGATACCACCAACGTGTTGTGTGGTTGGTGGTAGTATTGTATGTATATGAGGGTGTAAGCGTTTTGTCGCTTTTTGTCAACGCGACCTAGAAGATCTATTGTGACATGGCCCTTACTTAGTTTTCCGGAAGTATATCCAGATTTTTGATGAAGCCGATTATGGCTCCAGGAGTCAAGTTCTTGATCTCATCTGCCGTAAGATACCTCTTACCTAGTTGATTGAGTCTGCACAGTTACGGCTGGGCATTCACACAGTATGTGTTCCGACGATTCTTCGTCCTCTTCACAAAGTCGACAGGTTTCATTTTCAGCTATACCAATTTTGTGCAAATGGTACTTTAAAGGACAGTGGCCAGTGAGAATTCCTGTCATTATATTAAGATCCTTTTTGCTGAGAGCTAGTAACTCTTTGGCGTTTGTCGAAGCTGGGGAAATGAATTTCCGAGCTTGATTGAGGCCTGGAATATTTTTCCAATATGAGGATATGGCGGATTCCTCCCAGTTTTTGACCACCTTCTTATAGTGGCTTTGTGGAAGACCACATGAAGGTTCCGGCCCGTGGTATGAAAGTTTAGCTCCTTTTTTTGCAAGGTCATCAGCTTTCTCGTTTTCTAGGATTCCCTCGTGCCCTGGTACCCACCGTAGGGTGACTTGGTTTGCTTCGGATAGCAATTGGAGGGTCTCCCTGCAGTTCCAGACTAGCTTTGATTTACATGTGAAGGCATTCAATGCCTTTAAAGCTGCCTGGCTGTCTGACATTATATTTATTAATGCTCCTTTTAGACCTTTATCTAGGTTTATGTGAGCACAGAGATTTATTGCATAAATCTCAGCCTGAAAAATTGTGGAGCAGGTGCCTATGGATTCCTTAATTCGGCAATCTGGGCCAAGCACACCTACTCCAGTTCCTCCTGTGTCCAATTTTGAACCATCAGTGAACCAGGACAAAGAATCCCTTTCAACAGGTCTTTCCGTTGCCCATTCAAGGCGATTACCAATAACAACCTTATACTTCTGGTCAAAATTGTATTTTGTTGTCATCTTATCACAGACAGACAAGGCCAGTTTATCTGGTTGTACTTTCCTTAGAATTTCCAAGTGGCCTACGAAATCTCCGGGCATAAAGTGTTTCGTTCTGCAGAGAGTCAGTGCCTGTTGCATCGCCTCTTTTGTCACCTGAATGTGTAGAGGTGTTAGCCCCAGAATCACTTCCATTGCTGCAGTCGGACAGGTACTCATAGCACCTGTAATACTGAGGCAGGCCATGCGTTGTAGTTTCCGCAGTGATGCCTGTGCTGTGATTTGTTTCACTTTTGGCCACCATACAAGTGACGCGTAGGTGATCATGGGTCTTACAACACTAGTATATACCCAATGGGTCATTTTTGGCTGTAGTCCCCAGTTTTTACCCAGAAGCGGACGGCATGTGTTTAACGCCACTGCTGATTTCTTTGTAATCTTGTTGATATGTGAGTTCCACGTGAGTTTTTGGTCTAGAATGATTCCTAGATACTTAACCTTTGTAGAAAACTCAATTCTAGAACCCTTCAAGTAGGGAGCTTGAAGATTTAGCTTCCTTCTCTTTGTGAAGGGGACGATTGTAGTTTTGGTAGGGTTTATACTAAGTTCATGTTCCAGGCACCACTCATGCACTAGATTTAGAGCTTTTTGTGTAAGGTACGAGAGTGGTGTCACTACGTCCTCTGACCATAATTGCAACGTCATCTGCATATCCGTTTGCAAAATAGCCAGCTTTATTGAGCCTATTCAGGAGGTCATCAATGACAATACACCAGAGTAGAGGTGATAAAACCCCACCTTGTGGGCATCCTCTGTTGGTTTTTATCATTACTGATTCTCCTCCTATCGAGGCTGTAATCGTTCGACTTTGCAGCATGGCTTTTATCCATTCCACAACAGCTGGGTCGAAACCTTTTGACCTAGCAGCTCTTTCAATGGACTTATAGGAGGTGTTATCAAAGGCACCCTCAATATCTATAAATATTCCCAGAGCTATTTCTTTTGCCATGAAGGTTTTCTCTATTTTATTGACAAGGCTATGGAGAGCCGTAGTTGTCGATTTTGCTTCCTGGTAAGCAAATTGATTTACGTTTAGTGGTGAAGCAGTTATCACTTCATTCCTAAGGTATTGATCTAAGACCTTTTCCATACCTTTCAGTATAAATGATGATAAACTAATGGGTCTGTATGACTTAGGCTGGACGCTTGGACGCCCTCCACCTTTAGGTATAAAGACTACATTAGTTGGTGGTAGTAGATGGAATAAAGACAATGTTTCATTGTTCCGAATACCTAATATTACTGACACAAAAAGGTAGAGAATGTGAATTGGCTTGGTTGAAGGCAATTAGGCGAACCGATTTGCAAGGAATAAAATTTAAAAATGCTCGAGTTTGTTCTAGGAATTTTATTAAACGTATAATATATTCAAATAAAATATTTTTTGTACTACTAAAGCCCATTTAATTCAGTAACATTTTCCTGCAACTTGTTGCACAACACAAGTTGCCGAATGTAAAACCAAAGTTGCGGGCAACTCGTGTTATGCAATTAGTAGTGCAACACATTCTTCAAATAGGACATGTTCTAATTTTGTTGCCTGCAACTCGCAACTTTCCCCTAGATTTAACAATATTTTGGTTACTTTTTGTTTTATTAATCGAAATATTGCAGTTGGTAATAGATGTCATTGCCATTACAATGGCAGCAGCTGTACGCTTCCTTAGATTTTCAAGCATATATGCTCTTTTGCGATTCATTTTAATTTTTTTGTTCAAATTTACAATTTTACACGAAGATCAACAAAACGTATATTTTTGAAAAAATACAAAAGATTACAAAAATAATAAATAAACATGAACGTATCTATATTAGTAACTGTCAACTGTTACAGACTACCAACTTTCCTCGGATATATGTTGATATAAAATTTAAAAGAATATGTTCTACTTTCCGTAGGCAATACAATTGTCTGCATTTCGTGTAAAATTTCATGACGCGGTGATCTCGGTGCGGGTGCCATCCGCCATCTTCACGTTGCTGCGTTGGAGAACAGCTGCTCGTCGTTGCAGAAGTAGGAGGTGCAGTCGGAGCTGATGCACCATCTGCTTGCGTTTTCGGAGCAGCTGGTGAAGTAACCCGCTTCGTCGCGAAGTTCCTAGACGAGGTAGTTTTCCTCTGTCGCGTTTGCCTCCTGTTTGTCGGACTTCTTTTTGTCCGCCCTCTTCTTTGAGTAGCACTCGTTGATCAGGTACCCCTTTTTCTTGCAATATTTACAAAGGAGCTTACCTGACTGCGAGTCACCAGGTGTATTTTTCGTCCGGTTTTTAATTGCGGTGTGTCGGTTTTGGTTTGCCGTACCTGGTGAAGAGCGCGCCGTGGTCGCTGTTCTTGAACTGCTGGTTGATCGACTCGCCTGTTTCGATGATCTTCGTCTTGAGGGTCTCGAGGTCCGGAAGCGCGTCGCGAGATTCGATGGCCCGTTTGAACATGTCGTAGCTGCTCGGCAGGCTCTGGAGCAGCATGAGCGTGAGCAACTTGTCGTTGATGTCGTCCTCCATGCCGACGAGTTTGCCCACGGCCTCGAAGAATGGGGAAGTTTAGAGTATTTTTTTTTATTTTTCTATTTTATCAAGATTGCCCTCAAAAGTTATATTCTAGATTTTATTTCACCCAAAGATGCTTAGATTTCTGAAAAAATGAAATTTTATACAAAAATGACGTCAGTGTGGCTCGCGGAGAACGTATTGTCTATCTTAACCACCGCGCGCTGGGTTCCCATGGCAACAGAGAAGCGTGTGGTATAATGCCTCAAAATACAACTTACGTTCAAAGTCAGGTCTCCCCATCCTTTCTGCGCAAGCGCATAACTCACTTGTGTTGTTCGAAGATAAATCATTAATTATAAATAATTGGCAACATAATTTTAACTTTGAATTACATTTTAAGTTATAATTATTCATATACTTACGACTAAAAGATATTTCACATGTAATTTCAACCACGCTAAACTTCCCCATTGAGCGAGGTGTGCTCGCACGTCTGCACCTTCCTGCATCTTCTGCTGGAGAAGTTGTTTGAGGAGCGTGGCCATACGAGCGGGGCCCCGGAGTGCCTCGACTTTGTCCCAGACCTCTTTGGATGTCACGCAGCCCCGGACGTGTTTAAGCTCGGACGCACTGATCGACAAAAGGATATCTGACCTGGCCTTGAGATCCTGACGAGTCCACTCCACGTGTGCTGCGGTTTGGGCTGGCGTTGGCAGTTTTTTGATGTCGCCCGAAACGTAGCCCCACATGTTTTTAATTAATAGGGCGCTAGCGTGGATGCACAAGGTGTCGAAGTTGTCCTTGGAGAGAGTTTCCAGGTGTGTTGAGTTTGCTGCAAACATCTTCGGCGTAGTACGGCGGCTGCCTCGTTACGCGATCGCGAATTTTTGTCGATGGCGAGACTTGTCTCATTTCACGGAACGCGACGCGAGCTGGCGTGGAGTTTTTTCGAGCGACCAGCTTTTTGAGGTTATGTGGCCTCGTGGTCGCCGATAATTTTGCCGAGTTTGCGGACGACTCACGGATAAGTTTTTGTCGCCACCGTGTCTGGGTCCATAACCTGTTAGGTTTATGGGGCAGAGCAATTAAAACACGTACACAAACACTTTAGAACTATATTTCCAGCAATGGAACTAACTTTACAACATTGAACGGGAGCGCGATCAAAAGACATAGTACCATATTACAAAACAGAGATGGGCTCGCTCATCGTGCCTGTCTGTATGATGGTGGCGTCGTCTATGGGCGCGCGCGGGAAGCTAGTAGATGAGAGGCGAGATTACGGATAGTTCCAAAGGTTTTTGTTTGTATTTCTTTGAACCATTAACATGTGAAGAATTTGTAAGCATCTAAGCTTTTATATTCTCGGCATTCTGTTTCCGAGAAGGATTTTTTTTTAAATGAAATAATTATAATTTTTTTGAGGAAAGTTTCACCTTTTTATGTTGATGTTGATATGACAAATGGGTCTATATAATTAATTAGTAATATTTTCTCCAAATATCTAGCCTGAACACTCTCTTCCAAGCTACAAAAATAATCACTACCAAACTAAACACTCAACAACCTATCTCGTTCAACGTTAAAACTAGTGGTGTTGATAAAATTCGAAAAAATTACTTTGGAACTTTTCGAATTTCGAATTATTTTTTCAATGAAATTTCGAATTCATTTTTTCCGAAAATCGACAGCATAAGAAAAAATCTGGTGTGTCCAACACAATACCTCCCGCCACTGTAGTTAATATATTCTATATAAGTTTTTCAATACATTTAATTTATAGTTTGTTATTGCAGTTATATGCAGAATATTTTTAATTCATTTCATACCTAAAATTTCCTTCATAAATTTTGTATGACCAATATGACAGCTATTTTTGACGTTACTAAAACCGGAACTGAACTTACTTTGATTCACGCATGCAAATACATTCCTAATATATTTCTTCCATATTTTTAAATTTCACAATAAAATTATTTCATTTTTACTTATTTTATCGTTTACACTTACTTAGATCAAATTTGACATCAGATGTCAAATTTTGTGAACATATGAATAACTCATCTGTTTTATCGAAATTCCTCAGCCTAAACGATATGTAAAATTATTATAATTTATATATATTTTTTTCTATCTAGCTAGAAGTCATATATAAACGTAATTATGCAAATCGGTAGAAAATTAAAAAATCTTTGTATTTATAATAACGAAATTTGCGAAAATATGGTATTTATAGGTATTTTTTAGGAAAAACGGTTTAAAGCTTCAAGTAAAGTACTACTTCCGGTTAACCAATTGTAGTCAAAATTTAATCAGTTCATCATATTAGAATAGAACTCTTAAATACCAAATATTATATTTTTTACATGTATCGTATTAGAGTTATCGTGGACGAAAAATCGTCACAGACACACATACAGACACACGGACATACAGACATCACGCTAAAAATAGTAAAATAGTAATCGTATCTGACAAAAAACAATACCTCCCTTATCTATATATTGATAGGCGGGAGGTAAAAACGTATACTAATGCGTACTGAAGTTCTGATGTTTACCTACCAATTAGCTGTTAGCTGCCATGTTGATGACAGCTGCACGAGGCCTATTAGTTTGTGAAAAGGAAAATAATAATATGAATTGGAGGAGAATTATAAAAGAAAATCAGAAAGAAAATAAAATATTTATTTATTATGCCCAAAACAAGGAACAGCAGATTAAAAAAAATAACAAAGCTTTTTGCCACTTTTTATTCTGCACACATGTTGATTTTTTACAATTTAAATTATTTGTATTAGGGCCGGTACTTTTATTTTGATTTAAAACGAATTTATTTTGAACTTGCATTATCTTTATTTTGTAAAAAAAAAACTTATAAAAATTCACAACGTTTCGACAGCTAAAGAATCTGCTATCGTCATCAGGTGATCTGATACTACTGACAATTCCTTAACATACGGGCTTTATATCTGGTGTTATGGGGGTGAACATTAGTGATGGGTAGCTGGTCAGGTCCAATGGGTGGATCGGGCGTCCTGGGTGTTTGGGTCTCGATGGCTAGGCTGGAGTCTGCTGTGATGTGTTTCCTCCAGATTGGTCGAATTTCTACACTCGGCTGGCTAAACACTGCTTTTCTGTTCTTCTGTATTATGGCGGCTTCTTTGAATTTCCTCTTGTACCAGTGTTCTTCTTTCTTGAGGATCCTTGCTCCGTCCCATTGGATACGGTGATGGTGTTCCCATGCATGGTCTGCTATTCCGGATTTTGATGTCTCTCCTCTCTCAGTGTGTCGTCTATATTCTTTAATTCTAATATCCAACGGTCGCTTTGTTTCTCCTATAAATGTTTTTCCGCATTCACAGTCCACCTGGTAGATACCTGTTTGTAGTTTTGGTGACTGTTCTGGTTTTGTTGTTGATAGGATGTTCTTGATTGTGGTTGTTGTCTGAAATCTGGTTGATATGTTGAACTTACTGGCAATCCTTTTGATTTTATCGGAAACTCCCTTTATATAAGGAATGTATAATTCTTTTTCCTTTACTTCATCTGTGTTTACCTGCTTCGCCTTTGTTGTTTGGTTCTTCTTTAGTAATTTCTTTATTGTTTTCTCTTCTTTGAAGTGTGGTAATGATTTCCTTGACTTCTGCTTCATAACTTATTTGTTCTGTGTTGCAGTGTGATTTTGCTCTGTCAAACAGTGTGTTAGCTACCCCAATTTTTGTGTTTTCGGCATGGTTTGATTCATAGTTCAAATAGCGTCCTGTGTGTGTTGGCTTACGATAAACAGATGTTTGTATGGTGTTGTCAAAAAAAAAAATTAAAAATAAGTTGAACCACCGGTACTTTTATTTCTGAAAAAAGATTGGTTATATAATCTAGTGTTAACTTAATCACATCTTTTAACCATGACTTCTTCACAAATTTATAAATTGATCAACTAATCAACAACTAACTATAATTGGCAGTACAATAAAAATTACCCTAGATTTGCATGAATTTACAATAAACGTACTCTTCTGATAATATCTTTAATGTAGAAAAGAGACAAAATACAATTGTAAAGTGCAACGATAAATCAATTATTACTTATTATAGTTGAATTTATTTCTGCTAAATGCTACAATATTAAAAATGGATAAAAAACGCAATAGATATCTAAATTCACTTCGTAGAGATTAGAGAGGGTAGATTACATGAAATAAATAATAGAAAAAAGAAAATAGCAGATGCATTCAGGGCGGATTTAAACTTTTATAGGCCCTAAGCAAAATCTATACTTCGGGCCGTATATAAAAATATCTCGCGAACGGTAAAAGATACGAGGTCAGTTAAATTAGATTCCTAGATTGTATTCCTAAAAAAATGCTTAGGTTGCTATATACGAACGAAAATGAAAATTTTACGGATTTTAATTTTCGCTCTTAACAAAATTAAAAGATTAATTCATTTTTTTTATGCATCTTCTTCAGACAGTTTTTTGTTATAAATTTAGGGGCTTCTCAAAATTTTTTATCGCATACCGTTTTCATGTTATCGCTGTTATATCGCTTTAATTTTTCATATGAAGCTTACAATATGTTGTGATAATTTTGAATTGAGCTTTTTTTGCTATTAAACCATATAAAAAATCGTCCAAATTACATATAAAAGGAATTATATCTGCATCACCATCATCAAATATATCTTCAAGATTCATAGTTGTTACATTGTAAGATGAATTGTCAAATTCTCAGTTACAGGTGACAGGTAATTTATGGTTATTTATTTTACAGATTAAAATCGTGCTATTAAATTTAATCAAACATGGGAGTTTTTAATCAATGGTTAAATATTAATCAGTATACGAAAAGTACTGAAAATAGTAGTTTAAATTAATTAGTACCGGCCCTTAATGTACTTTCTTGTCCTATCAAAAATTTTATGAAATTAAAATTTTAAATAAATATCCTGTGCCACCATTTATTTTTTAATGCAAAATAGCAGAGACATCTATTTTTATAATATATAATTATAATTTAAATATAAAAATACGCATTTTTCGGCCATGATCAATATAGGTATATCATATATCGTATATCCCTTATTTTTTTCCGTATTTCTTCATTCGTTTACAGAACTTTTCAGGTGTTTTTAGCTATTAATATGTATGCCCCTAAATATTGTAACCCTCTTTTAACAACCTGTATATTTTTCAGCATCATTCATCTTGTCTTCCAATATAATGACACCATTGTCGAAGCTTTCTTTTAGCGTGTACTTAGTACAACAAATTTTTCAACTAATGAAAGTTGCTTCAAGTCGAGTACCAATAAGATATTCACATTTTCATTGGGTAAGAAATAAATATTATACAGAATCATAATCATAATTTATATAATTATCTATACTGGACTTTCTAGCACCAAATATTTGTTACCATACAAATACAATCTTAATTAACTTCCTTGTTTTTGTTTTAAAATAATAATTATAATCAAGGTCCATTTTAGTTATAATCAAGATAAAGTTTTAATTTGAATGACTTTGACCATGGCCCTCCAAGTACTAAAGATAAATGTATGAAACTAATTCATATTAGTTTTTATTTATAACAACTACGGTTCCAATCCCAGAAATAATATTATTTATTAAATTACAGTAATTCATTCTATATAAGTTTAAATTAGATTGCTAATAAAATATTTCAAAGAACATTAATTATAGTTAATATAAAGTACTAATCGTAAATAATTAAATAACATGTATTTATTACAGATTTCTGAAACTATAGAAGACACATTTATATGTTTAATAATTGGATTTATTTTATTTGTTTTAATTGAAAATCCACTTGGAAAATTAATAAAGGAATTAATGCCACGAAATCAGTACACACCCAGGTGTCCATCCGACTGCCAACTGCAAAATTTTGAATTAAATGAAAAGGAGAAATCTAACTGATCTGAAATGTCAAGAGGCAGTAACTATCAAACCATAGATTGCAAGGAAAGTAATGGAAAAATACATGTACATATATACCATTCCTAGCATTATACTGAAATTAAACTTCGTTTTAATGTCAATAAAAATATTTTAATGAGTATAAGTTCATTTAATCCTTAGTGTAAAGCATTTTTAAACTATGACAATATTAAACTTTTCGCTGAACATTACAAAATTTATTAAGAAGGAGCTAGAAATTTTACCAAAGACGCTTTTTCTGAAGTATATATCATGAATCATTATTATTATTCCAGTTTCAATGGTAGGACGCGAAAGAAGATATAAAAAATATTGAAAGCCGATTGGTAAAAAAAATTGAACTTGAACAAACCTTGGACCTTTGCTTCTGGACATCCTAGATGGATAATTCTAAATTTAACCTACGACCGTTTTTCAATGCGATATTTTTCTATAAATCGATGGTTAAGGTAACCGGCACTATAACCACAGGTGTATTGTTTGTTAAGTAACATTTATTTATTAAAAAATATTGGTTTTCAATACATTGGGTGCCCACCCAAATAAAATTGGCTGCCGACGTCACAGCTACTACTCCTGACATTGTTCAAGATTTCACTGATTTTTAGCTCTCAATGCACTTCCTCTCTCAAAATAAATCATCCTAATTCAGTTAATGTTCCTCATATTTCGGACAATGGCATACTAATAGCAATCAAACGTCTAAAAGTTACCCGTAAAACTAAACATCAAATTTAATTTTTGTTCTAATCTTCTTTCATTTATTCATTCATACTTAGAAAATCGTTAAATGCCAGTACAAATTAATAAGGTTAGCTCAGTTCCGTTTATTGCCACTTCCGGTGTTCTTCAAGGGTCAAATTTAGGGCCATTGTTGTTTATTTTATTTCTTAACGACATTGATGATGTAGTCAAGAATTCTTTCTAAAGCTATTAACTCTTTGCAGGACTGCAAACTTTTGCTAAATGATATAGAAAGAATATTAGCCTGATCACTGAAGTCTAAACTATTTTTCGACTACAATAAATACAAAATCATGAGTTATTTACTCAAAAAATTTGTTTACACCTAGTTATACCATGGAGAATACTCATCTTGAACGAGTTTTTCAACTCAATATCTCGGCATTATCTTTGATAACAAGTTGACATTCAATACGCATATTGACAATGACGACATCACTAGTCATCTTGTCGCATACTGGGGTTCGTTATTCGCACATGTAAACCACTTCATAATTTGTTCACTTTAAAAAGTTTATATTTCTCGTTAGTGAGATCAAAATTGGAATATTATCTTCAAATTTGGAATCCAATATACAACAAATATATTCTCCAACTTGTTTTGTTAGGTATTATTACTTTAAAAAAATTCTATAACAAATTGTTGCTGGAAGTAAATATGTTGTCACTATATAACCGCAAAAGAATATAATCTTGCCTCTTTCTATACAAAATATTAAACAATATTGTTACTGATTCCTGTATTCTTAGCCTTCTCTACCTCTTAGTGTTCCACGTACGATTTCCAGAAACAAATTAACTTTCCATTGTTATCAAATAAGGACAAACTATGAAATGAAGTCCCCAATTCAACATATTTTTAATGCTATTCCCTCTTGCATAAACGTTTTTGCTGACTTTAACAGCTCCTTCAGAAGAAATTTGATTAACCACTATACTTTTAATAGATATTAGTTACTTTACTTAGCTGGTATTTCTGTTTTTTTTTCTGTATTACATATTGTAGTTTTATTATTTGTATTTGTATCTTGATTATTATATGTTCGGTAATATGTTTGTTGATTACTTTGTGTATGAACATCCTGTAATTGGGACTTTAAGTCCTGGTGGATTGATTTCTAATAAATAAATTGTTGTAATTGTATTTCAATTAATAAATTTTACGGAAGAATTATTTAATTTTTTCACTATTGTTATCTTTAAAAGTACCTACCTACTCTAACATACCTTATAAACATTATAACGAAAAAAACATAAAAATATTTTTATTTAAATATATAACGAAATTATAAACAAATAAAATTTACAATATGAAATATACATATATTAATGTTTAAAGGTTCTTTTGAATTTTTGGCGCTACATTTCATCCATTTTATCGACGCTATTTCTCCCGCAGCTAACTTCTCTGCTATTATGAACAAATGAACAACACGCAAACGTCAAACTGATTACATTTTCTCGAATATCTTTAAAACAGAAGTATATTATCACAAGAAGGACAGTAAGTATTGTATGTTATCGTGTTGTGAATATTTTATAATGAAATATTTTTAGGAATGATACCAATAGAGAAAATTCCGAATCAAATAGGTTATCTCATTCTGAACGAGGAAGGGGCGGTCATGTCGTCTGCTGGTGAGCTAGAAAATGATGAACAAACTGCAGAGGTCATTATGGGATTATTAACTCTAACAAATCAAATAGATCCCGTTGCTTTTCCAACAAATGAAGGTTTCAAAAAATTGTCTATAACTTACGATAATCACTGTTATATTATATGCTTGTCAAATAGAAAAATTCATATTGTAAAGAAAATAATTAATACAGGTAATGCCAACCCTGATGTCGTTGCTGTTAATGCTTAAATATTTTGTAAATAATTGTTGTAATTAATGTAAATTAAATACTAATAAATATAAATATTTGTACCAGTTTATAAGTTTTCATATATGTACAAATATACACATAAAAGTAATTAATATCTAATATCATTTATTGTTAAAAATATAATGCTATATTTATTTACAGGAAAATAATACAACATTTGGTTTAATAAATATTTATTATTGTTATTATACTTTCCATTTAGTTAAATTTACTTCTGGCAATGATGTACAATTCACAATAGCATTTCTGAAAAAAAGGTATTTTAATAATTATAAATAAATACGTACTTTTAGTACTATAATACAATATAAGCTAGTGTGTAAAGTACGTGTGTATTTGTCGAGTGGTGTTTAAATTTAAATTATAGCACTAGATAAAACCCTATATTATAGACGTGTTGCATGCAACATTTTTCCTACAATCAAAATATTAATAAAAATTTATTTTAAAATTAAAATAAACTATTGATAAATGTGTTTACGTTGCCTAGCAATAAACTACACATACATACACTTGTCTAAAAAATAATTACCCAAATGCTGATGGAGTTTTAAAACTATGTGGTTGTATTGTAGTTATATTATCGGAATTATCACACAATAATCTTGATAAGGAACTCTTTTTAAGTTCTGTTAGTTGTTCTGCAAAACATTAAATTAAAATTATATATTACTCCTATTTTTTATAATGATATACCCGGTGTAAAACTATGAGTTGTGTTGCCAACTTCATACCAGAATCTATCTCCAAACTTTTTTCTCACAAATTGTTCCCCAATAATACACAAAGCTGTAGGGCCTACCGAAGTACCCTGGACCCAATTTTCCATAACACAGCCAACAAATAAATCAATGTCATCTACGTACTCATATACTGATTGCAACAATTGTATGTTCTAAAATCAAATTTGCATCATTACAGAGCAAAATAGAGGTGTTACATATGATAACTTTTCTTGAATGTACCTAAAATATACGTTGGTTACATTTTAAATTGAGTAAGTGGAAATATAAAAGCGATCTCATTTGTTACTGGAGGACACGCAGTTCGAGTTATTTTTTTAGAATAATTGCAAGTTTTTTACAATGTTTGGATGTGCGAGAAAGGGGGCATAGTGATTTTAGTTAATCAATTTGTAGATTTCCGGTTATAAAAAATAATGAAGGAAAAATATACCCGGAATTCCTAAAAAACGAAAATGTAAATTAAAGTATGTTATTATGTTCTGATCATTTTCCAAATGGTAATTTTATTCTATTCTGATAAAAATACAACATATATTTTAAGAGAAACCATCTAGTAATAAAAAACATATTAAATATATCCCAATTTTAAGCTTACGATAAGAATAAACCAAAAAGTTCATAAATTGAAGAAGTAAAGAAAATAGAAAACTGTTGTTGAAGTGTTCTTTGTTTTCTTCCTATATACATTGATAAAAAATAGAGATTTAATTAAAAATATTCCATGTGATTTTAGATTTTATCCCCTTTTTTCTTAAAATTAACTAACACGTTAGCACTTTTCTATTTTGTCGAAATCTTTCTTAATATTAAATTAATAGATAATTTTCTTTGAAAAAATAGATTGTACTTTTATATTAGAATTTTTTTTTAATTACCACTTTTACTTTTGGAGAGTTTTTTCTCCAAAGAGTACGTTCTTTTAGACGTGTTTTTTTTTCATAAATCCTCAAAAAATTCTAATCCGGCTAACTACTGACAACAGATGACAGCACTGAAATGATGAATGAAACATTTCATTTTATACATTAGTACCTATATTGAATAAATTTCAAGTTTGAATTTTATATTTGTTTATTAGCGTAAAGTAATTAAAAGAAAATAAATGTTCATCTCTACAGACAATATCTGTACAAATTTAAATGATGCAGTAAGACCAGTAGTTGAAGGAGAAACTCTATTAATTAATTAAAATTAAGGAAACATATCATGTCTAATGGTGTAACTGAAATCAAATATTCTTTTCTATAGCAGATGTTAAAGTGTAATTTTATCAACTCAAAATGGATGGATAAAGTAGCACTTTAATCGCAAGGATAGATAAAGTTAACACTTTAACAGCAAGGGTAGATAAAGTACTTTAACTTTTGTTTATTAGAAGTACATTTCCATAACAACGCACATGACTGACATTTTAAAATTGTTCTTAAATATTAATTTAATTTTTCTAATTCTTTTCTCTTCAAAATCTGCTATAGAAAAACATAGAATTTTATACACGACGATAAAATTGAATTATCGACTTGCGTAAAATAATTCACGAGCGATTTTATCGCTCGTGAATTAACACTTTCCGCTTGTCGATAAAATATTATTTTATCGTCTTGTACAAAAAATAACTATTAAAGTATGTTTTTTTGTAAGAATATCACACTACAACTTTAACAATTTGATAGTACAGTTACTGAATTTTTGAAAATACTCTGGTTTTAAAATTATAAATATACAATATTTCAACGTGTCCCAAAAATACCTACTCGCGATAGTATAAGGTAAATTAAATATAGTTCTTGTAATTCTTGTATTATTGGTCCTTAATTTCAACAAAAATAATAATAAACTATCGTCTGAATTCATCAATCACATTATATTGTTTATCTTGTCTTTCAGATAAGATCAAATCAAATCCTTTATAAATTTTATCCACGTCCATATATTTCAAATATTATAATTACATATGTTTTTTTCTATTTTTCGTCTATATTTTATAACATTTTTGTTGTTAACCTACCACAATGGAAAATTTTGGATCAGAGTGATAATTAAATTAAATAATTCCTTATTTTAAAATTGCTTTTCTATTTGGAGTTATAGCTATAAATATTAAAAAATGTATGGAAACGTTATTTAATAGTTACAATAGTGATGACAACAAGAAATGAGCAGAACAAAGGTTCATACTGGAGTCACATTTTTCCCTATCTATAAAGCAATTTTCCATTTACTTTGTAACTCAATATCCTTGGAGAAATAATGTATGAATATTTTTGTAATAATGTAATTACTACATTGTGGTATTGAACAATATCTTTTCAATTTACTATATAGTTTACTTCACGAAAACCAGTTGCACTATATAATTAGCTTATAAACGCCAAAAAGGTTTCCCTAGTGCTCTTATTTTAAATTTCGCCACCAGATGTCACCTACTTTGTTGGCTTATGCCACTATATCCCTTTTTATATTCTGTACAAAAGTTTTGCATTATTCTAAAAAAAAACTCGAACTGCTTATAATAATACATAAGGTATATTCCATTTGCCACTTTGAACTGATCCAACTTACACTTTTGAATTCGGATCAGTTATTTTCAGTGAATTAATCTAACTGATCTATCTGGACTGAAAACTGAACCAACTGATCTTATCTGATCCGATTTCCAAATGAATATCACTCCAATGTATGACGTTTGCTTGTCCTCCAGTATAAAAATGAGGTTAATGGTTTGTACATATCCTATTATTTTCATTTAAAAAAAAAAAGAAATGTTCCTATAGTTTAAAAACGTTACCTTTTCAGTGAATTCACCACTAAGATCACTGAAATTAGTAGCTTTGGTTAAATTACAAATTTCTCTGTATGTGTTGTAACTTGGAAGACCAAATTCGCGACCACGTTGTATATCAAAGCTTTCTAGGTCGTCCCCGTACGGGTAATCACCATGAAACATTTTTTCTGTCATTTCGGTAGTGAAGTATCTAAAAACAATTTTAAGAAAATTATTTACATTTAAAAATTGAAACTTAAATATTATAAGATTTATGAAGGTTTACATCAAAAACTAGGGTATGATCTTAATGATTATTGGATTCTACAAGTGTTTTTACTGATGTACCCACACAAATTTTTATTCTCATATTTTCATTTCATTCAGCAAAGAGAGAAAATTGTTCTAGTAATGATTTTTTGATTTTACGGACTTTTTTATTTATACAAAAAGATATTGCCAATTTAATAAATAAAACCATTGCAAAAAATTGACGACAAAATATTAAATAATTTTGATTTTTCACAAAATTACTCGTTTCAAATGCATGGTTCTAGTAGTGATTTTTGATTATATTATTTTTTGCAAGTATACAATTTGTTGCTAAATACAGGAGACCACATTTTCGCAAATTGCAACTAAAGAAGTTTCTAATATTTTGATTTTTTACGAAACTTTGTATAGCAAATTATAACAGAAATGTAGGTAGTTGCCTTGACGTGCGGTTTTCCTTTCGCCTTAGATTGTTTAGGATGTTTGTACATATTCATTAAATATAATATTTAAAGTTATTAACAATAAATATACAAAAATTTATTTTATTTTTTCACCACGGAAGGTGTTAATGAAATTTTAGAAGTTTTTATTAGTAGAAATGTTGGGAATTTCAAAATGGTAACGGAAGAATAAATTTGGGCTTTTAAATTCCAATCGTTTAATCTTAATTCATTAAATTGGACGTTTGGACCATGAAATATGTTTGAATTATTTAAAAAAAATTCAATGCAACAAATGAAGTATCATAAAAACATCTTGTGCGTAATGATATCGCCATGATGGTTGGTGGAAAAAGAATTTAAATGTATGTCACATTTCTACAACATATTGTTGACTTAATCAATAGACGATTTGATTATTATAACATTTTAATATGTATAACAAGGGAATACAACATACAACCCACCTAACAAATTCAACATTGTAACAATTGCTGAAAATGGACCCAGTCCGTGATCAGTAACATACAATTTAATAAATTAAGATTAAACAATTGGAACTTAAGGCCCAAATTTGTACTTCCATTGAAATTTAAGAAGCAACTAGAATTAAATCTTACATTCCATCTTTTATATAATAATCTGCAAAATGATTACTGTTTTTATTCTATACTCTTTATTAAAAGGTTACCTTAATATTTGCAAAATCTCTTAATATAAAGGTACCAAACCCCTTTGCTGTGGTATACCCCACAATTAATAAGTTGAGTCAATGCCGATATATCTTAACATGCTTTATATTTACCTGTCAACCTGCTGAGATAAATCCACGGTTAATCCTAATAAAAGAGCATCAAGATTATCGTCCTGAGTTATTATATCAGGCCGATTCATATAATCACTTATATTTATACTTCTGAAAGGGCATCGTCCTTCATATGTTTTTGCACTTTTAAAGGGACATTTTGTCTGGCTGTACATTGTTAACACACCTTTAATTTGTGAGTGGAATATTCTGTACGCAGCAGCCATAAATTCAGCGAAGGTATTAGTTCGAATATCATCTCTGTACGTGGTATATCCTGATGCCAACGAATATAGTTTATTTTTTATCATGTATTCTTCTCCTAATATAAGAGGTAGCCATTCATCGTAACTTATATGTTGAAATTTTGCTATTAATATGCTTTTGGCTTCTTGAAACAGAGTTTCATCATCCCAAGAAGGATTCAAATTAGATAATTCCACTGCAATTCTGTTATGCTCTCTAAATAATATAGTTTGTAAGCAAGTCAGCTGAGTATTTTGATTGACTCTTGAATCTCCAGAATAAAAACAGATTGAATTATTATAACCACACTCTATTAGAGGATTATTGGTTAATTTAGGAAACTCTTTGAAATCTGCAGTGAAGTGTGCATCAAGTAATCCTTTTTCAAAATTTCGTAAAGATGCTTGAGTTGCATCATTAGTCCCATACAAAAATGACAAATCAATATAACTAGTTACAGCATTAATTTGATAAACAACATCTTGACAATTAGCCCCTAACTCAACTTCAGTTCTGGTTCGAATCAAATTCAAACAAGTCACATTATACTGACTATAATACTGATCGTTCGCAGGAATGACTATTGGGTAGCACACATTTGCAGAAGATTCACAACAGTTGATATCTTTCTCTGTAGCAGTTGGACTTAGACCAAAATCGTGAGCAAGGAATTGTCCCCATTGCATAACAGCTAAGGTATGGTTTAACCAAGGACGGTTCTTATCTGGGAAAAGGGTTGTACTTATATAACGCGGAAGGGGAAGTGGAGCACCGGACACTGATAATCTTGATCTGTCTGGAGTAGACGAGTAACTAAAAAAAATATATATAGTGGTTTTCAATATCTCATGAACAGTCTAGTGCGTAAACAAAGAAGAGAAATAGCAATAGAGAAAATTAAATGAATTTAACATTAACACACCCTCCTATTATTAGTCGTTTCATTATTGGTTCCGTACATACGAGATACGTCCCAAAAGTAATGAGAATGATTTAGAAACAAAATACTTTTCGCCCATTATGACTAGTATTACAGAACTCAGAATTATCCAGAAACTCTCTGTTTGCCGGCCTAGGCCAACTTATAGTTATTTATGGTACAAGTGTGTTACATTACAGATAAGTCACGCGGGAAAAGTTTAGCTCACGAGGCCGTTAGGCCGAGTGTGGTATTTTTTCAAGTGACTTAGGTAATTAACACACGTGTGCCATACAACATTTTATCCAACACATTTTAATCATTGATATAAAATACATACAGGGTGGTGACCGCGACCCCGGAACATAGGACTTTCACATGTAAAATCATACTTTCTTAATTTCCTGCTTCCCTAATTATTTTAGGTAAAAAAGCTTCAAATAAAAGTTGTAGAGCATAGAATTCTACATTAGAATAAATAGACAGAATTAATTTTACATGTCTTATAACGGCAGAAATTAAATATGAAAATACTGAAAATTAGCTCAAAAATAGGGATAGCCGTGGAAATGAAACAAAATTGTAAAGAAAAGATTGATGTTTTATTATCACTAACATTCGATTTTAAATTATATTCTTCTGACAGATAAAACTTCAATCTTTTCTTTACAATTTTGTTTCATTTCCACGGCTATCCCTATTTTTGAGCTAATTTTCAGTATTTTCATATTTAATTTCTGCCGTTATAGGACATGTAAAATTAATTCTGTTTATTTATTCTGATGTAGAATTTTATGCTCTACAACTTTTATTTGAAGCTTTTTTACCTAAAATAATTAGGGAAGCAGGAAATTAAGAAAGTATGATTTTACATGTGAAAGTCCTATGTTCCGGGGTCGTGGTCACCACCCTGTATAAGATTTTTGACAGATGGAATTTCGTAATGACATTTAGGAACAAAATAGTGTAGAGAAGGTTTTATAACGTAGTTACTAAGATACGAACCAAAAAACAGTGAGCTAATGTATTTAGCTCACTAGTGACTTATGCCGTACTTTATTTATCTAAAAACAGCATACTTATATCGTTATAATTGCACGGTGTTGGATAAAATATTTTAGCATTACATTCTATCAAAATTTTTAATTTTATTTTATTGGAAATTTAAAACTTTATCGAAAACAATTATTTTTGATTTATTATTCATATCATAGGCGTGATTTACGGTTATGTTTACGCAAATTGTTGAAAAATATCAAATCATATTCGTTTTATTTTTTCGGTTAAAACAAATGTTACTAAATTTTTTTGAGTAAAACAAGTGAATTGTTTCTATCCTATTATGACTAATATTACAGAACTCAAAATTGTCCAGAAGCTCTCTGTTTGCCGGCCTAGGCCAACTTAAATATTTTAGCATTACATTCTATCAAAATTTTGAATTTTATTTTATTGGAAATTTAAAACTTCATCGAAAACAATTATTTTTGATTTATTATTCATATCATAGGCGTGATTTACGGTTATGTTTACGCAAATTGTTGAAAAATATCAAATCATGTTCATTTTATTTTTTAGATTAGAACAAACGTCACTAAATTTTTTTGAGTAAAACAAGTGAACTGTTTCTATATCTATATGAATCGAAAATGTTACTAACATAAAACCTATAGAGTATTAATTTTTAAGTAGTAATAATATTTCTTTAATAAATTAAAAGTATCTTGTATAACACACACTTCGAACGTTCGAACCTCTTTTACGAGATCTCGCATTATTTGTCCAAATAAACTCGCTCTCGCAAAAGTACAGTTTCTGGAGTAGTGATACTTATAACTAAAGAGCGGATTCTATGCAATTGCATGTGTTGTTTATATTAGGCATATCAACAAACTGTTTTCATATGTTCACGTTTCATCAAAAATTAATGCCAAATATCAAAAAAAATAATGCATATTTTGCATTTAATGATACTTTTTTGCATATTTTGATTTTTTTTGCATATTAGTGCATATTTGAAGACTTTTTTCAAAAACAAAAATTAAATTTTGACAAATTTTGTTCTTTTTTGAAAACGGTATATTACAAGAAATATAATTTTGATCGTACTTTTAACAAGTGAGCATTTATATAAAATGTACTCATTGAAACCATTACAATCATATTTAATTTCTCGTCAGAACAAAAAGAAAATGATTCTATCAGTGTTTTAGAACTGCTTAGAACTTAAGTAATTCTTATTTTGTAAGTAAGGTAAGTAAATAATATCTGTCACTGAAATTCGTATGTTTGGAACTATAACAACAATTAGTAATGCCGGAAAAATGTATTAAAAATATGAGGAGCATATAGCAAGTTTCTCGTTAAAGATGACTTTTTTGATTTTTGTTTCAAAAAAGAGCTTTTGTAAATTTCAATATGAATATGAATTCAAAATTGTCTTATTTTTGTTAGAATTACCTGTGATATTTATTGTCTTTATACATTTCATGAAATGTTTCAAATAAAACACTGCATGTAAAAATAGAAATAAGAAAATCATATCAGTAAAACGAGCCTGATGACATTAGTTATTTTGCATATTTTTATTGTAAAGTGCATATTTATAACTTTTTTGCATATATCATGCATATTTTGATGATTTTTTAATGCATATTGCATGCATATTTTGACACTTTTTTAGTGCATATAATCCGCTCTTTACTTATAACTATTTATTAAATAACATTGCAATTAAATGTTATTAACTTCGAAGTAGCACCTTTTGAAATAATACAGTGGTTCCAAAGATTTTTCTATTAGTCATAGCAGTTTTGGAAGTCTGTTTTTGGTAGGTTGTTGAGAGTAGTCCTCACGGCATTTTGGATATTCCCAATGGGCCCAAAATGAGTTCTTTTGAGTTCAGATTTAAGCGCGCCAAGTTGGGTCTGTAGGATGCATGTGGAAGCATTGTAATTTTTTTTTGTTGATAAGAGATTATTTATCTTCTGTTATTGAAAATCAATATTCTTTAAACGAATTTCCACATGTTCAGATCTTCCGTAAGAATGAGGTCATGCAAAAAAAAATAAGTGAACCTTTTTATTTTTAAATCGAACCTACAAAGTCTAATTTATCGTTTTATATGATTTATAATTTATAATTCATTTTTATTTATATTTTATGTTACATAAAATTGATTTACAATAACATACTTTTTTTGACGTATCTAGGTTCTTTTGGAAGACATATTTGTTTTTTGATAAGACATAAAAATTAGTATTAGAATTTTAGATCAAATGATTTTATATACATATATGAAAAATATATATTAAATGTAATAATATAACAAAATTATATTTCTTGAAATATAATTTTTATTTGGGGTGAAGTTACCCACGCATGGAAGGGGCATGGTGGCTTGTTTGAAAGTTGGTAAAGTGGACAGTGCGTAATTGAAAGCATTGTAAGGCTCTTGTGTGCCACTATATTTGCGCAAGATTATTCAATTTGTCAGTTTGGGAGTTAAAACATTATATTTGACGTTTGAAACGAAGTGAAGTTGGGTAAGAACACTGATACGTCACCAGACAAGAGAGAAAGTGGAGAAATTCAGCCGCGTTTTCACGCACATCCTTTTTAATTGCAGTTTTTTCATTAATTTGGAGAAAAATAAAAAATACGGGTCTAATATTTTTCATTATTCTATCGATTAAAGCTAAAAATAAAAAATCGTGCAAGACCTCATTCAACGCATGACCGGGGCCGGATACGAGATCTACGCCGACCCAGGCAAATAGTGGCAGACCAGCACAAATTAAAATACAAATTTCTGTGAAATTATAAGATAATATATAGTTTTTGTCATTATTATGGGTAGTCACAATGGTTAATTTTTAATTTTTAAGCTTTTTTTCCTTCAGTTCGACAATGGTTATACAATCCATTGTTGCCGTCATAAACCTGGTATGGGTCGCACCATTAACCGGTCCGAGAAATATCCTAGCATGACAAAAAAATCACTTCCATTATTTTATCTCGTATCTCGTATTTCTTTTATCTTCTATTTCACAATAAAATATTACTACCCGGTTAAATAAGAGCGTGAATAGCTAATCTGCTGGTTAACTTTACATTGTTACCATGGTAAGTATTAAAAATACATGGTAACAACATGAAGTTAACAAGTTGGTTAGCTAATCACACTTTATGCAATTGGGCATACATATTTTAACTCTATAAATTATTGAAATATGCGTTTCAAAATTGAATAATGTATTAAATTCCCATATTGCCAAAGCCTTGGGTCTCGTATTCAAATTTTAATGCACTAAAACCAAGGGAAGATTTGGCTAGTTATATTTTGTCGTTGGACCAATTTAAAAAAGTAATTACATCGAATCATTGACTGAGTAATATATACATAGGCAAACTTATGGGAAAATTATTTTCACCTACATAACTGTGAGTCTGGTTGCATTTGTGTTAATACTAGTCAAATATTATAAAGAAAAAAGGAAAAGTTCAAATAAATAATACAAATTAGTTTTGTTATAAAATGAATGAATGAATTTTTGAAAAAACTATCTTGACTGATACAAAAAATTATAGTAAATATGTATAACATTTTTATTTATCTGAAATTATAATTAATGATGCACTAAAAACACAAACTGCGTGTACTGTACGTACGGCGGTATTAGCTATAAATTTTATAATGTTCGACCAGGAAAAAATAAAACAAGATAATGTATGAAAGTACTACACGCTGTATAATTAAATATTTGTTAAGTTCATATTTTTGAACACATTCTTTTAATAATAAAAAAATAAATAATGTGTAAAGAATTATAATCTTTTTGACTTTGAATCAGGGCATGTAACCGAAAAAAATACTGGTAACGGTTAACCCTTATAGAGAACGTTATAAACGGTTTAAACCGGTTAATATATCGGTTAAAAAATTAATTGAAAAAAATAATTATACAAATTTAATTAAAAAAATTAATTAATTAATTAAAAAAATAATAAAAATTTACCATCTGAAAAAATATAACAAATAAAAAAGGCAATTTAATTAACGAATATTCGCAAAAATTCCCACTACCTACTTTTATGACTCTCCAATAAAATGGAAATTGTAGAAACTGGCGTTACGCTTATTCAAATATAAATGATATCACAGAAAAAAAATATAAAACATTTTTCGTGCTAAATAATATTAAAATAAACGTTAATGTTCTCTAAAACCGGTTTATTTTTTTTGATTAACGGTTACCGGTATTTTCAGCCTTAAAAATATCGGTTAAAATTACGGTTAAAGTTCGCAATTTTCGTTCAAAATATCGGTTACCGGTTTTTATTAACCGGTTTTTTTAACCGGTTACATGCCCTGCTTTGAATCAAGTAACGAAAGTTTTACCTTTTCCTTTATTACATTTATTTTTTCTACTTATACTCAGACTAATATCTACTTGATCAAAATAAAAATGATTTATTTGAAACTGTTAATTTTTCAAAATAAAGTTGGCGCTAATTCTGTTACACCAAAAAATATTGTTGTATTAAAATTAATTCTAATAGATTTTTTTTACCTGGGATACAGTATTCTAGTGAATGGTGATTCGCTTACACCCCAATCTGGGTGTTTAAGGTTATTGCAACTTCCATCTGTATTTCTATATTTATAATCTACATCACAATTATCCAAACTAGCTTCAAAGTTAATGCGATCTCCCACATTATTATAATCATGTAGAGACTGAAAATGATTTAAACTCGGAGATCCAATTTTCACCAATGGAACATCTTCTTTTAACACATCGTAACTGCTTCTCTTCTTTCGTGTCGTGCCATTGGCTGTACAGTTTTGTTGCACACAAACTGGTTGCGATATTGTTAACAATGGTTCCAGTACACAAGACAAAACAATTGGTGCAAAAAACAGAATTATTGTTGCGCGTAACATGGTAAAATAATGGTAGCAAAAGAAAACAGTTTGTTTTTATATACGTTATCGGAATTAGAATTTGTTTGAAATATTGCTCTGAAAGAACTGTAAAAAAATATAATCGTAAAGATATAGTTATCTTTTTTATTTATAACTCATTAAGGCACACCCTCAAATATAAATTATTTTTAAACGATAATAATGTTTCATATTTGACCAGTTGTTAATTTCTTTATCATTTCTAACAACATAATACATAATGTAATGCAATATATTACATCTCAAGTACTAAGGTATTCTATTTCCTATTTTCACAGATAATTGAATAACAGTCTTATAAATTAATCAAACATTTAGTTATTATTAATTTCTTAGAAATTTTTGTAATAATATTTTTATTATTTTTACCAAAATAAAATATAAATCGTCATTTTATTCAACACCTTTTAATCATTGGTATAAAATATATAAAAGTGTTTTCATAGGTGACATTTTAAAATGACATTTAATAAAAAAATAAAGTATAACGTGTTACTTACGAACCAACAAACAGTGTGTTATTATTTCTAACCCACATGTTTTATGAGCTACTTTATATATCTAAAAACATCATAATTGTAGTGTTATAATTACTCGTTGTTGGATAATAGTTATTTATATTCAAGGTACAAGCAAGTTGCATTACAAAAAATGCAATTATAATGTAAATGTATTTATTCGCTATGGAACTATTAATAACAACCAAAATAAGTTCTTTATTTAATAATGTCTTTAAATTATATGATATTTTATCACTTTAACTGTAATAATAGAAGAAAGAAAAGTAAGTATTTAAATGTGTAACAAAAAGTAAAAATTCTTTGTTACTCTTCCTAGTTTTATTCAGATGAATAATTTTGGTTTTATTACAGATTTCGTTTTGTTTATGAAATAAAATATTAATATTGTTAGTAAAATAATTTTAAAAATGCTGTAACACTTAGATATTTTCAAAAAATAAAAAACTCACGGTTTATTTGATTTTTTTTTTTAAATCAATGATTTTGATTTTTTTAAATAGATCATGATTTTTTGCAACCCTGATTATTTCTAACCTACATTATTTATTTAAAAACACTATAGTTATAGCATTACACGGTGTTGGATAAAAATATTAATTTCATACCGCTTTATAACTAAATCATTATCTTGTTTCTTAAACAAAATTTTTTAACTTTGTATTATTCTTAATTTCGTAGTACTTAATAATTAATTAAAATTCATAATTATTTATATTAATTTTTATACAGCATATAATTGCAAATGTTAAAGTACGTTTAATTTAAAACAATAAAATATCATATAACGATAAAGAAACTATGATGGAGTTTGAATGTGCAAAATAACGTCAAAAATTTTTATGGAAGTTTATCTCTACGTCTTAGTAAATTTGTCTTTATTTTTATATTAAACGCACTAGACTTTTCTCGTAAAACCGTACCCTGTAATTTACGAATGTTATTTAATACAGAAAAAAATATCAGTTACTTTATTAACAAGCGATTTTTGATATAATTTTACCTTCTTAAGACCCTCTTTTTCTATAATAAGAGTTCTTTTATATTAAAAATTGGACTAGATGGAATAGATGGTTTGAGATCGAGAGGTGCAGCTGTTTGCATAATCTATATAAATAATTTGGTTATAAAAATAACACAAATTATCCAAAAAAATATTTATAATAGTATTATCAATATAAAGAAAATATAAAAATATATTACAATTTTTGTGATAGCTTGAGTGTTATGGGCTAAATTGTACAATTATTTTTATCTTTCACAAATATGGAACCAATATAAATGATTAATGTGTTTTTAAAAATACATTTACTAACGTTTTAATACCTCATATGTAACAAATAATGAACTTAAGTGTTTAAATAAATGATAATTTTATTTGCATTAGCTTGATTTGGGATTGAATCTAGATCATTGACTAAATAACTGTATATAATAACTGTAATAATAACTAATAGAGTTATTTAGTCAATGTCTAGATTACTAATTTCTTGTCTTCTTTATCAACGTTTTCAGATGTTTGAGCCATTACAAAGGCGGGAAACATTTTAAAATTAGGTTGGTACTAAAAATCTATATACTTGTAGCTATACTCCGTCACGTTTTTGACGTTAAACGGTTATTTCATATGTTGGAAATATTTCAAATAAGTTTTAAACTCTAGAGAATTATTACATGTTATATATTTTAAATATTTGTTACAATTAAATATATTTGTAAGTTAAAATAATAAATTGTATAATTAGCAAAAAGTTACGAATTCTTTTGTTCTAGGTTTTAAAAAATGACAAATCCAATTGTCAAGGAGTTTTCCAACGATATAAAAGTAGCAAGAGAGTTGATTGTTGTTGGGAATTACAATGGAGCAGCTATTTATTACGAAGGAGCCATGAGTATGATTCAAAGATATTTAAATACGTTGACAGAGTACCCGCATCGAAAAGCCAAATGCCAAAAAATAATGCAAGAAGTAAAAGAAGAATATGATATGTTAAAATCAACAAATACAATCCTCCAAACGATTGGCATGAATTTTGATCGTCCTCTAAATTTGCAAAAGAATCTCAACATGGATTTCCTTACTTCTACGCCGCGAGAAACAGATTGGTACACTTCGGATGATCCAGAACTGTGGCCACCAAATCTCGCAGACAAAAACGACAAATGGCCCAGTCCCCAAGTTGCTGATCACAAAAATAACCGGACTTTTAACAAAAAGCTGCAGAAGAAAGTTGATCCTAAGAGGCCGCAGAAACCAACGGCTTCTGCTAATGTGAAGAAAGATCTGAAGAGTTCGTTGCAAGGGAAGAAGAAGGAAGAAAGACCGGATTCTTCCAAGAAGGAAAAATATCAAGAGCCTAGTTCCAGTAGGCAGAGTCCTAGAGAGGATGAAAATAAAAGTTCTGAAGAAGAGGATAAGAAGTTTGAGTGTATCGGGCCTGACAGAGAACTTGCGGACATGTTGGGTGAGTTTACCACAAATATATTTATAAAATAAGATAGAAGTTTTTTCATAGCAATATAATTTGTAAATATATTTAAGTATGCTTATGAGTAAACTTTACCGATTAAATTCGATTATTTCGGTAATAACTGTTCAAACAAAAAAAATAATTTCAACTGAATAAAACTAGTTTTATCAATTATTTCATATGTAATATCATAATTGGTTTAATTTTTACTGGAAAATTGTTAGGTCTTATCAAGAATTTTAAATGTCGAATTAAACAATGGCAAAATTGCCTAGTACCGATATCTTGTCATTGACAGAAGCATATTATAGGTAGGGGATTGGTGCAGTAATGGAAAATTGTTAATGTCACTATGGCGTGGTTCCACCACTGGTTGCCTTGCAATTTATCGAGTGGCATTGACAAAAAAATTTTGATCAATGTTATGCGATAAATTAGCAACAGGGTCGAGTAAAGCAATCGGAAAATTTCTCAGGATAAAATTTAACCATGAATGATATTAGGATGAATATTTCCAAAATAAAAATAAGTGAACAAAAACTAACTTTGACAGATATTAAAATGTCAAAAAATTTTCGCTTATCAAAACTCACTTACTTGTAAAATATAGCAACTTATTGGCCTAAAGTGACCATGTTTTGTCAAAATATATAATGAAGCATTCCAATTGGATGAAAATGACGTGTATAGAATAATCATAAAAAAAACTCGATATGCGACTATTAGAAGGAAAACAACACATTTCTTATCTACAATTGACTGGAGTTAACACAGTTTATTGTCCTGTCAAATTTATAGTACTTGTGCGTGCCAATCTTTACTTTATCGCTACCATGAGTACCTCATTTTTTTGTGTATGAATATTTTCTATGTTTTCATGTTTCAGTAATACAAAAAAGTGAAATAAATTTTGTTAAAAAATGTCATGTGGCGTATCTATTAACGTTTTTGAATTTTGATACTTCGACGACCAGATTTCACATCTCTTTATATTATCAAATTTTTTAATACAGATAACTACAACAGAAATAGTTATTTGTCAAACTAGAGAGGAAAGCGCATCTTTTTACCACTCGAGCTCGTGTGTGACTCACGAGCGCAGCGAGTGAGGCATTCGAGTGAGAGTGGAAAAAGTGCTTTCCTTTCGTGTTAGACACAACATTTTTTTCACGACATATTTCAAAAATCCATTTATTTGAATGAATAGGCGCAGCAATATGATAAGTTAAGTTATAACTGTACTGTAAACTTTGACGTTTACCGATGCAGTTGTTTATTTCCAATATATCAATTTAAGTTGTTAAATTGCGAAATAATGTGAAAAAAGAAAAGAACAAGACATAATTGCCATAATATCATTATTAAATAAAAAAAATTAATATAACTATGAATTTTTCCAATATTACGTACTATACTGTTGGTAACACTGTACATTTTCCTCTCTAGAGAGGGAAAAGTAACTTTCCTCTCTATATCGCGAGAAGAAAGTAGAGCTTTCAATGCATGTCGTGAAAAAAATATTTTTGCTAGGCAACGTAAACACATTTATTATTTTATTTTTTAAATTAATTTTTTAAATGAATAATTAACATGAGCTAAAAACTCCTATATAGAAATTACAAAAGAGCCAGCTAGATTTTTCTTGAAGTTAATTTTTGTTAATATTTCGTTTATAGGAAACATGTTGTAGTGATGCAACATGTTTGCAACATAGTGTTTTTTTTATATCGTGCTGTGATTTTTAAATGGCACTCGACTAAAAAATACTTACTTTACACACTAGTTACAGAAATAACTATTTAAGTGTTATTTGTTTCTGGAAATTTTGGCTACAATCATAAAATTGGGTATGTGACCATAATCGAATTTTTTATAGTTTATAAGACTAATATAAAAAGTCACCTCTTTAGCTTGACATTATAATAATAAAAACTAAACTTTTGGTCGCAATAATATAGTTATTAGCAATTTGGTGTCTTATGCTCCCAGTCTGTCTCTCTTCTTTCACAATTCTACCATGATGACGTGACAGCATCCCTTCCCCAAATTTTTAATAAATTTGGTCACATACCCCATTATAAAAGTGATTTTTTGAGATAATAATTAAAAAAAATTACATTGATAATTAATTTAATGATTATATAAAGTATAATGACCTAAAATTAATTTGAAATAGTTAATATTTATAAATAAATAATTAAATTTTAAAAAGTGAATGTGGCTGACGTCGCATCCCCGGTAGAGAACTATACAGTTTTCACCTTTTCTTTTCATTTATTGTGCTGATGGCGATATCACGAAAATTTATCACATTTTAAAGTCGGGATTTTTATAAAATAAATAAATACGTGTGTAATATATATTTTTAATATTAATGTAAACCGCATTATAACCATCAGCATTTATGTAAGTTTTTATTAAATTCTAGAACGAGATATTGTCCAGAAACATCCCAATGTACACTGGGACGACATAGCCGATTTGAAAGAAGCCAAACAACTACTGGAAGAAGCTGTAGTGCTTCCTATGTGGATGCCAGAGTTTTTCAAGGGCATTCGTCGTCCTTGGAAGGGCGTTTTGATGGTAGGTCCACCAGGTACAGGCAAAACCATGCTGGCCAAAGCCGTAGCCACAGAATGTGGCACTACATTCTTCTCTGTAAGTACCAGTACTTTAACCTCAAAATATCGCGGAGAAAGTGAAAAACTAGTCCGTTTACTTTTCGAAATGGCTCGTTTTTACGCTCCAAGCACAATCTTCATTGACGAAATCGACAGTTTGTGTTCTAAAAGAGGTTCAGAGAGTGAGCACGAAGCAAGTAGGAGAGTCAAATCAGAGTTGTTGGTTCAAATGGATGGAGTAACACCCAATGCAGAAGAACCTGGTAAAGTGGTAATGGTTCTAGCTGCGACAAACTTCCCGTGGGACATCGACGAAGCCTTACGTCGTAGATTAGAGAAACGAATCTACATCCCGCTCCCTACTCTAGAAGGAAGAGAAACTCTGTTGAAAATAAACTTAAGAGAAGTCAAACTCGCTGAAGATGTAAACTTGACCAAAATAGCTAAACAACTAGAAGGCTACTCAGGAGCAGATATCACCAATGTGTGTCGCGATGCGTCAATGATGTGCATGAGACGCAAGATACAAGGGTTGAAACCTGATGAAATAAAGAAACTGGCCAAGGAAGACCTAGATCTCCCTGTTACAGCAAAAGACTTCGCAGAAGCCGTTTCTAAGTGTAACAAAAGTGTATCGGAAAGTGATTTAATCAAATATGAAAATTGGATGCGAGAATTTGGAGCTTCCTGATAATTTTTTACTTTTTTATTTTATTTGTAAGAATCATTTTATGTTAACACATGTATGCAATAATTACTAAAAATAATAAATAAATAATTTTCTTAAGTTATAATATTTCAAGCACTCTTCATTTCAAGTAAAAACTCACGTAAGTCTGGTAAGTTTATACAAAAAATCTAATTATTATTTTTTCTGTAATCGCCATACTCAAAAAAAATATATTGTAAAAATATATCACAAATAAATACACTCCGTTTCAGGTTTCCGAAAGTTCCAAGAAATAAACCCATAGGTACCTACATAAAATAATATACTTATCATATTAATAATTAATTAATATAGTACTTTTAAAATAATATTCTTACATAGCATTCAACGTTTATAGATCTTTTTCATATTCTAAATTTTTATTAAAATGTTTATAATTTATTTATTATCATCTATTTAGAGAACGTAGTTGAGTTATTATAATTACAGATATAGTATGAATAATAATTTTTTTTTTCAAAAATATTTTGTATTCAGGTGCTGTATGTACTTGCATTGAAATCTTTACTAAAAATATGTTTCCTATAAACTTTTAAAGAAATTCTATATAATTTTAACAAGCATTAATGTCACCATTACAACTACTAATTTCTAATATTTTCTTATCAAATTGTACATTTTCCTTAAATTTACATGTTATTGTTAACAAAAATATTAGTTGAATTATCGCCATAATATTGAAATCATTCGGAATTTTTATCTGTAATAATAAATATTAAAATATATATTTTTTTAAATTTGCTAACTGACGTATAGAATGCAATATATTTGTTTTTTTTTATATGTATTATTTATTAGAAATAGATAATTTACAAATTGGTATATAATTCTTGTAAACTAGTAAACAAATTTATTATAGTTTTTTCCAAAAAATTGTTATCTTTTTTTTCTATAAAAAAAAGTATAATTAGAATCGCTATATCTGTTTGTAAATATGTCATTTGCGTCATTTGTCCAGCTTGTCAGACATTTCACAAAATTGTCAGTCATGTCTTCAACAAAATTATGCGTATTTATATACCCGACCCAATAGAAAAACATGTAAGTAATACTTTCATTAATTCACGATACATACCTATATTTAATATATTTATCAGTTTTTAATATATTAAAACGTAAAAATAAGTACGTTTATCTCTAATAATTGTCAAATTGACTCGTTATTTGCCAGAAATACGTACATGTTGATCTGGTTGCAAACGTGCAGCGATGGCTCACTAGGTTAGCACGCTTTGACTCGAATTCAGTCGAGCGTGAGATCTGAGGTTCAAATCCCAACTTTGCCAAGCTTTAACAAATAAAAATACAGCTGTGCTGGAATGGTTCGGAACCCTCTATAAGCTGTAGATCCCTTGCAGAGGCTGCAATGACAAAAATAAAGTTTTAGAATTAAAATATAAGACTGCTTCAAAACATTTTGTACATTCCATTGTGCAATACTTAATTCATCTTTATTCAAGAAAAACAAAGTTTTAAAAATGAGTTCAATATATTTATATTTTGCATGAAAATATTATTAATTAATATTTGAACGAAAATAACTACTGAATCAAAAATATCTACTCAAAATCTATATATTTTGTATGAAATATAAATAATTAAAATGTTTTATTTTTTATTGTTGCAAACACAGCATATTTTTTATTAAAGTTATGTCTTGAATTATATAATACACAGGGTATCCGTTTTAAAAGGCTAACCATTGGGATCTCGAGAACTGTAAGAGATACGAAGTTGGTTAAATTAAGGCAAAGTTGCCGCATTAGTTGGCCATTTTAATTATATTTTTGGTTTACCGAAAAAATGCGTACCGCACTAGATATGAGCAAAAAACTGATTTTGGCAAATTTGCTCTTTGACTTACAACTTTCTTGTTTAAATCTAGTTTGCACATTCTACAGACACTTTTTTACGAAGAATTGACAGCGGTCCTCAAAATTTTTATAGCTCGTACACTTTAGAGAAATTCATACTAACTTTCAAATTTCATTTGGTGCTAAAGTTATCTTTAACACTGTTAAATAGAGATTTTTTCTCTCTTCAACGATATAAAATACATGTATATTAAAATGAAAATAAACTGAGAATGCTATTCAGTTTCAGTCAAGTGTGCTTTGGAAAAAAAAAACCAAAAATCTTTTGTTTCACACAAATTTCTAGTATCCATAACTCATATTTTACTTTTATATTTATTTGTGCTAAACATCAGAGCTTCAAGTCATCAAGAGATTTGATGGGCTCGATGCTTTTGCTCGGTGAATATATTTTGACGTTTAAGCATTGTGCGTTATACTCGTGATCCCCTGCTTAAACAGTTTCAGTGGGCACTCTATACATAATATATACATTTAATCTCAAAATTTTAATCTACATATTTTTTCTTTTCAATTTTTCAAGAAAGAAAGATGACAAAAGACTCAACAAGGCTGAATTTTTTCGACTTGCATTACTAGTTTAGAATTTAAAAGTAAATAGCCGGTTAGTCAGAAATTTTTATAATTTTTACAGTAAAAACACATGGAATTATAGTCTTATTGCTATTTATTCTGAAATATTGAAAATGTCCCTCCCAAATGATCGATTTAAAGAAAGAATCTCTTTTCCCAGCATCTTTTAAAAATCTCACGAATAGGGAATTTACCTACCTCCCACCTCCCATATACATATACCAACACTGAGTAATCCATAGTCCATTAACTTACATGCGACTATGACTGTATTTATTTGGGACATTTTAAGTAACTTAGTAGGTTAATTTTGTTCACTTGGTACATTTGAAGTAACCCAGAACTGATCTTGAACTGACCCAACTCACTCAGATATTTTGCTGGGTTGAAAAGATGAACCTGTTTTCTTTCTTTGTTTACACTTTGCTTTCTTTTCTCAGAGGTTGTATTTTTTATAAGTTAAAACGGAAAACTTAAATAAATAATTATTATTTATCATTTAAAATTTTCACCCAATGTGAAATTTGGTTATTTATTTGGTACCAACACGGGTAAGTTCACAATCAGTTTAGGGTTGTATTAAATTTTCCCAAATAAATACGGCCTATGAAATTACGTAAAGTTTCCAAAATTTGGCTACGTTTATTGTATCAGATACTTGAGATCCAATTCCATGTAGGAATATTGTGCTCTAAAAGATAATGATATATTTACTCTCATGTTTTTTACAGAACTGTGGGTCGGAAGAAAAGTTTTTAATAGAAAATTATCACGAAACACAAATCCCCAAAGTCGAAAAAACACATCCGCATGGCTCGTGGCTCCTTCATTTTTCTGCTGGGGCCATCTCTGGTCCCATTTCCCGAACTATTACCGCCCCGATAGACCGTGTACGGGTCGAAATACAAGTAGGACTAACCCCCACACCCCACCAAACCAACTTCTCAACCAAGCTTCCAAACTTTGTAGGTAGCTCCACACAAGATGACGATGTTTGAGGGTGCCAGGTCTATTTACCAACATTCTGGAATTATCGGATATTGGAGAGGCAATGGAATCAATGTAGCCAAAGTTGGATTTGAAATGGCAGTTAGGTTTGGAATGTTTGATAGGATAAAACAATTCTTTGAAAATCCTGATGGGAGTCCTTTAAGTACGAAATTTAAAAAAATTATATAAAACATAATAAAAAAGAATACAAGTTTTGAGATTGAGGGATATATATTTTAACGCCCGGAATTCGTATCAAGATTTCTTAAATTCCTCAAATTAAATATATCTAGGTTACATCAGGAGTAAAAGTTTAATATCACAGTATTTTAAAGTTTTAAATAAAATCATTCAATAATTCCGTTCCGAAATAGATTACAAAATATAATACAAATCGTTAAACACATATTGACAGTATTGATACAACATAAAATATCTTTTCGGAGGCCGGATTTAATTTGTGATTCATTTTTAATACCTTGTATATCACAAGAATATTAAATAATTCTTTTTTTCTTTGCAAAATTGCTATTAGTTTTGCAAAAAAAAATTGTTTTAGGATCTTACTTATCAGCTTTACAAATACATAACATAACTTAATTAATTACGTAATACATATTAAGTAAGAGTCAATATTTGTTCATTTTTTTTTTTTATTAGTTTAGGTTAGGCCTTTATTATCTCTGCAAAATTTGTAAATTTGATAAATAAGATGGCCAAAATTATAAAAATAAAAAATGTGATACACTTTTTTTCTACGATCACTATGGAAAGATGCACTTTTCTCACATTATATAAAGCTAAAAAGTCGCGTATTTGCCACAATCGTGGGTTAAAGTGAGAGAAATCATTTCTCACAGTAATTGCCAACACTGCGCATGCGAGAAGGTACTCTTTGTGAGGTTACATGCGCTATATTGTTTTTTTATGTCAAATAACTTTCGTGCATGTATTTTTGTTCATTTAGCAGTGTGGTCATAGAAAAAGTACAGTGTGCCACTCATGCAGAATCACAAATTTCCCAACTTGTGTGATTCTAGCACTTGACTCCGTCTCGTGCCGAAACTTTCACATCTCGTGGAAAATAGGCGACTTTCTACACTTGTTTTACAATATACTATTCTCTTTTATTTTTTTCCGAAAACGTTTGACACATACGTTAACAGTAGATCTCCTGCAACTACAACTTCGAAGTTGTATAATTAACAAATTTCTTTATATTTTATTAAGGTACATATGTATAATAATGATTATTTTTAGCGCTACCTCAAAGGTTTGTATCAGGAGGTGTAGCAGGAGTTTTAGGAAATTTTTGTATCTATCCTCTAGAAGTTATGAAAGTGAGGATGATGGTGAATAAAGGAGAATTCAGAAGTTATTTTGACGCTACTTATAAAATGTTGAAATTTGAAGGAATTACATGTTTCTACAGGTATGAAAAATATGTATTACTATATCAGTCACGGCTTATTTTCCATTGCTGAATGCAGGGTTGTAGCGGTTTTCATAATTCAGTAACCAATAAATTAATTTTACAAAAAATAATAGTATTTAGTTTGCGTATAATTCACTTTTCATTAATATATTGGGCTCTTCCCACAAATTTTTAAATTATAATTTTTTTAAAAAGATATATTAGTTATTTTCTTTCATCAGTTATTTTGATATGTTTTTTGCAGTATTTTATTATTTTTATTTTTGTTAAACTTTAGTTCAATAAGTTTTTTTTAATTTGTTGGAAATAGTATGGGGAAGAGAGGCTACATTTTTGGTTGAGCACGTCCTTAGGTGCGGGCTAGTAGACACTTAAATAGTATTTTGGATTACATGATACAAATATCGGGTTTAAATAATAAGCTCCATACATTCATACTATCAAAACTACTTATGTGCCATGGATACCCTGCAGTGGGAGTTTCTCATTAGACACCAATTGGAATAAATGTTCTTATATAACTTTGTCATTTAAAAAAATATAAACCATGTGAGTAGAAATTTCTAGACGCGAACGAGATTCTGAAAATATTTCGTCTCAGCCGAATCACTAATTCTGTTCAAATTTGTAATAGAAACGAAGAATAAGAACATAAATATAAAACGTCAAACTTCTGCACCATGTTATATGTTCGTCCCTCACATCTTATACCGGTGTCCCAGCTCGACCGACACATGGGAGTTTTACATGGGAAATCAGTTAATTATGAATAGTATCTCCCCAGTGCAAGATATTAACTTGAAATTTTGTATGCTTATCGGAGAATATTAATTCTATGGATCACATTTATTTGAAATATGCAATTTCGTCTGCAGGGCGAGATTTATTAAATTTAAAATCTAATATTTTCGTTCAAAATCAGAGAGCCATGGAAATAAAAGAAAATATTTATCTGACAGTTTAGTGAAGTATCACTGATTTTAATTCTTATTCCCTGTATTTTAATATTATTTAAGTTGAATTTAGTTTCTTTTTGTTAAATAATATACCAATATTACAAAAATATAAATATCTACAATCGCATGTCATTAACTGTCAGAACTGTTACGTAGATATTTTCTTTTATTTCCATGGCTGACTGATTTTGAAGGAAAATGTTAGATTTTATAATTTAATGAATCTCGTCTTGCAGACGAAATTACATATTTCAAATAACTGTAATCCTTAGAAATAATATTCCCCATTAAGCATATCAAATTTCAAGTTAATATCTTGCACTGGGGAGATACTATTCATAATTAATTGATTTCCTATGTAAATCTCTCATGTGTCGGTCGAGCTGGGACACCCGGTATGTCCATTTCTATAGAGGCAATGATACGTCATTATAACTTTTGAAGTGAAATTATATATTTGTTGACAATATTTCAAGATTTTGATCTTTTTGTCTAAAATAAGGCCGTATGTGCTAATCTGTTTTATCGCTGATATTTATAATAGGGGATTCCAGCTCAATCTAATTAAATGAAATTAAATGAGAAAATAGAAAGAAAATGCATAATATTGAATATTAATAAAGAAATTATACAATTAAAATACTTATACCGAAATAAGGGGGCTTTTTGTTATAGTGTGACGTCACATATATGAATTTTATCAATATTTTGATTACCGAGTGAAAGTGACCGCCAGTATTTTCATTGGTGAGTGGAAAATGTAGCCAACAAGTATGACGAATGAGTTTGAAGAGCAGAGCCGTGAGTTATAATCAGGGCATGTAACCGAAAAAAATACTGGTTAACGGTTAACCCTTATAGAGAACGTTATAATAATAACGGTTTTAGTTCGAAAACCGGTTTTTGAAAATTGGAAACCGGTTTAAACCGGTTAATATATAGGTTAAAAAAATAATTAAAATTAATTAAAACAAATTAATTATAAAAATTTGATTAAAAAAATAGAGAATAATTAATTAAATTTTTTTTTTAAATATCATCTGAGAAAATATAACAATTAAAAAAAACAATTTAATTAATAAATATTCACAAAAATTCCCGTAATTTATTCAGAAAAACGCAGGTCACTTTTCAATTTTAAACTTGCCTGTGTTGACAAAGGCCGTATTTATTTGGGACTTTTTAAGTAACCTTAACGACCAAAGAAACTACCTACATTTATGACTCTCCAATAACATGTTAATTGTAAAAACTGTGATGACTCATGTTCAAATACAAATAGAAAACACAGATATAAAAAAATATATTAAAATTTTTCCTCGCTAAATGATATTAAAATAAAGGTTAATGTTCGCTAAAACCGGTTTATTTTTTTTTTGGTTAACGGTTACCGGTATTTTCGACCTGAAAAATATCGGTTAAAATTACGGTTAAAGTTCGGAATTTTTGTTCAAAATATCGGTTACCGGTTTTTATTAACCGGTTTTTTTAACCGGTTACATGCCCTGGTTATAATACACTTCAATTGTGCATTTTTAAAGTATTATCAATTGCATTTGTTTCTTATTAATTCATTTTTATTATTTCTTTTACATCTGTGACAGTACTATTTATAAGGAAGCCCATAAATTACATGTTTATATGTAATGTGTTAAAATTGCATGACTAGCGCCATTACTATTCTCAAATAGAATTTATTTGAATATAAATCTGAATGTAAATACACGTGCAATTATACAACGTCCGTCCCAAAAGCAATGAGAATAATTTAGAAAAAAATTTTTATTCGAAGTAAAACATTTATGAAAAAATATAAGGGTTCACAACGATTTTTCCACAATTTTGGAAGTCTCTTTTTGGAAGGTTGTTGAAAGTATTTGTCACTGCTTTTTGGATAATCTCAATGGGTCCAAAATAGGACAATAATAATCCTAAGGCGCCAAGTTGGGACTGTAAGGGGCGTGTGGAAGCATTCTATTTTTTTTTTGTTGCTGAAGAGACGATTTGCCATCTTTTCTTGGAAGCCAATTTTCGTGAAATGAATGTCTACATGTTCAGATCTTCAGTAACAATTCCACGCACGATAGATTTCGGTAACTCGACTTTCTCAGAATCAGTATGATGTTCAAATGCTTGTCTGCTTTGACACGGACAATATTTTCATCGGTTCTTGATAAAGAAGGGTGCTCAGATCGTTGTTCATCTTCAAAACTTTGTCTTCCTTCTTTGAAATATTTGTGCCACTTGTAAATTTTTGTCTACGACGCTACGACAGAGCATTAATCATTCCAGTTTGAAAGCAAATTTTTAATAGAATAATGAAATATATTAGACCCGTAGTTTTTATTTTTCCCCAAATTGACTTTTAATTATGAAAACACAGCTATTAAAAATTATATCCTTCAAAACGCGGCTGAATTACCCCACTTCCTCCCTTGTCCAGTGACGTATCAAGCTTCTTACCCAACTTCACTTCGTTTCAAACATTAAATATAATGTTTTAACTTTCAAACTGGCAAATTCAATAATCTTCTGCAAATATAGTGTCACACAAAAGCCTTACAATGCCTTAAACCACAGACGGTCTACATTACCAACTTACAAACGCGCTAAACCCAATATTTGGGATCTGGCATCCACAAGTGTATAACTTCACACCAGAACCTACGGACGTCACAATTTTTGCGACTTTTTTTGTGTGATACTTTAAAACGATATTATATAAGATAAAATGTAAATTAGAAAGAGTTACATCATATAGAGCAATAAATTAGACGTTGTAGTTTCGATTTAAACAAAAAAAAGTTCACTTATTTTTTTGCAAGACCTTATTGCTTCGTCTAAGGGTTCGCATAAATCTGGTAAGGGTCGGAACTGTTACTTGAGATCCCCCTCCACTTATCCATCGATTTAACCGGTCCGAGAAAGACCCTAGCGCAGTAAAAAAAAAATCTTCACGCACAGTATACAAAAAATCGAGCTTCACACATGAAAATTGAGTAAAAAAAATATAGTGGAATCCCCTATTATATATTAATACCGCACATAACATTTATACATCTACCTAGCATGGTTCACTGTAGGGATCATTGTTATGTTGGATCTAGATGTGTTGTTTTTAATTTTTAAAGCCTCTTCTCATTCTTGAGATATTTTGCGGCGCCCTAAAATTGCCGATCCTTTATTCTACATTCTATAATTTTTGATACTTTTTTCAGAGGTTTCCTAACAAGTTCTATAGGTATGATGCAATATACAGGCATAGATCTAACCATTTATGAGTTGTTGAAAAATCGTTATATTTACACTAGTATAAAGAACAATGAACGTCCTCCTACTTGGAAATTGTTAACTTGTGCTTGTATTGCTGTCACTTGCGGTCAACTTTCAGCCTACCCTTTCTATTTGATCAAAGCCCGAAGACAAGCAAAAAGTAAGTAAAAGAAACATCCTTATACATATTTTTCAATGGTGAATTGAATTGATTCATGGAAAGTTGATCAGTGGGTCAAGCCTTGATTAAGGAATATTATTTTTTTACAAACTATTATATACAGGATGGCCCAATTGAAATTATCAGCGCAATTTTTGTCCACTAAGAACCCGTCAATTTTAGTATAAAGGGGGACACCAGAATGAATTAATACCAATGGCATAACTTCAACCCTAAAATGGGGGTGGACTGCACCTCAAAAATTTTAAATGGAAAAGGGTGTCAAACATGACACAGTTCGAAAGACCTTTCAATTCTCTTTTCAACAGCTTTTTTATTTTTCAAATCCGATCATTAGTTCCAGTCCAGAAAAATATCGTTTAAAACAACAGGTGTTCAAAATTGCAATCAAATAGACTTAAACAAATGACAGAAACTATATAAACAATTCTTTCGACAAGTTGTTTGTAATAGACAAGTAATTTGTAAGTTAGATTTCTTTTTGAGGGGTTATGTGAAGTCTAAAGTTTATGCCACGCTATCCGAATCTGTAGAAGATTTACGGGAACGTACCGCAGTTCCAAAATTTTGAACAAAATCTTTAATATTGTATGGAAGTTGGAGGTAGTCAATTTGAACACCTAATAAACTGATACTTGAGTTTCTGTCATTTGTTTAAGCCTACATGATTGCAGTTGTGCACACCTGATAAAATTTGTTTTAAACGATATTTCTCTGGAACTAATGATCGGATTTGAAAAATAAAAAAAAACTGTTGAGAAGAGAATTGACAGACCTTTCGAACTGTGTCATGTTTGACACCCTTTTCCATTTAAAATTTTTGAGGTGCAGGCCACCCCCATTTTACGGTTGAAGTTATGTCATTGGTACTAATCCATTCAGGTGTCCCCCTTTTTGCAAAATTGATGTTAAGTGGCCAAAAATTGCGCTGATAATTTTCATTGCGCCACCCTGTATATTTATTTATAATTTAAAAATTGTTCACTTACTCCATTATTTACCTTTGCGTTTTAAGTACAACGAATGAATGTCAGAATTATTGGCGCTCCAATGCTGAAGCATCTTGTAGCCGCATTAGTTTTTATTAACTTGATTAGAAATAAATAATTTTCAGGTACACATGCCTCGTTGAAATCGTCAAGATTGTATAGAATAATAATATTGACTGTACAACAGGATGGTATATTAGGTTTGTATAGGGGTGTTCTATTAACTTTATACAAAGTTCTCCCGGCTGGAATCATGAACTACTATTTTTATGAACAAGCTAGGCTATTTCTCACTCCTTATTTTGAGGAAAAAGAATTGTAATATTTTTGTAAGAGTTCAATTAATATTAAAGAAACATAATAAAATTGTTTATAAATCCAATAATTATTTTATTAGTTCCTGTACTACATATTGTATAAAACGTAGAGATGCATTGGATTACTGTCCATTGTCCAATACATACGAGTACAACTTTTTTTATTATTCGACCGAACATTCAATAATGACTTTATACTTCATACTTGTATTTTATACTTTGCGTTAACAATTGCCCTTTTGTTAAAACGAAAAGGTTTACTAATATAAGATATTGTTAAACTGTTTTTGGTATTTTTGTTGTTGTAAAATTGGTACTTCTAACAATTGAACCCCAATTTAAATATCAAATTTATAACCTCAAGTACATTTAAATATTTTTTAATACAATTTAAATTCGTTCTGAGTATGAAAATCAAATAAACAAATCTAAAGGTTATTAAAATTTCATAAGTCAACGCAAATATTTGTAAATATTTTCACAATATTTTACCATGTTTCACATATAAATCCCTCTATTATTTGTAATTGAAATTTTTAAGATTTTTATTAAATAATTAATTAATTAAAATTTTCAAAATTTCCTTGGGGCAAATTTTTTAATAATAACGAAAATCAAAGCATAAAATTGCTACCAAAAAGAATTACTAAGAAGAAATGAATGAAAACTAGAAAACCTTATTTTCAATGTTTTTGCTTTGTACTCAGGTTTCAGCAAACCAGAGCACAATCCAGAGCAGCAAAAACTGCTCCAGAATGTGCTCTGTTCTCAGAAGGCTAAGAATTAGAGTAAACGCTGTAAAATGCTCTAATTGCTGATCTAATGAAACTACAACACAATCCAGAGCAGCCAAATCTGTTCCAGAATGTGATCTGGTGTCAGCAGATCTAGAATTAGAGTAAAAAATTCTGAGTGCTCTAATTCCTGACCCACTGAAACCAGATCACAATCCAGAACAGCTAAATCTACTCCGGAGTGTGTTCTGGTTTCAGCAGACCTAAAATTAGAGCACACGTCGAAGCGTCTAGCGTCTCAGGATCCCTGGTATATCCTAAGATGCGCATTATTACCGGTCGTGTAGATTCATATTGGCTGATATTCAATCTCTTATTGTAGCTGTACTAGTTAGAATTTTAAAATGACAATTTTTATACATAGGTACTTTGATGCGAAGATTTCACTGGTAATATTATAAAAGGTATAATTAACGCCTATTTAAGGATTGCAGTCAATTACTAAAAAATGGAAGGAGGTACAATAATTCTTTAAAATAATAACAATTCAGGATTTTACTACTGATGTAAAAAATGGCCCGTTATGGGAAATGTCTCCTTGGGGGCATTGGCCTTCAAAATTTTTCCTTGGGGGCAGGAGCCTCGATACCCCAATGTAGTCGGCGCCCATGATTCTCGTTTTATACAAGGTATTGTCACAGAATAGTTATATAACTATTCTGTGATATTGTTCCATTCGGGGCCATTCAACTGTAAGTAATGTTGTTGTTCTAATTTTATTTTAATATTACTTACATACATATCTACCTACATATGATATTACTTATAGCCGCTTGATTTTGTTAATGTTTTTTATCCATAGCCTACTGGACATTAATTTTAAAAATAAAAATTTATTTACGATGAAAACTGATGGAAACCTGTTGATTGAAAAAAATAGTAGATTGTAGTTATTTTGAACCTATTTAATTAAACCCCTAAATATTACAATATAATCAATTACAAACTATAATGCAGCTAGGGTCCTGATGGCTCCTAATTCTTACTCGTCCTTGATCCTAGAAAATGTAAAATAACTAAGCACAAAGCTCAGTGAGGAATTACTCAAACACTCGCACACTCTCACACACATAATCGTATCTCGTGGGCAGCCTGGTCAGGGTCACTACAGCCCAAAGCTGCTCGCTGCATCGTTGGCGGTCTGGCTAAGATCCACTACAGCCCAAAGCTGCTCGCTGCTCCGTCGGCGGCCAGCCACGGTCCGCTACAGCCCAAAGCTGCTCGCCGCTCCGTCGGCAGCCAACCACGGCCTGTATCACACATCTTTAATATCTCAACATACTACCATCACGCCATATTCAACTCACTATCATCACACTATCTCATCTCATATCATCCATGGTAACTCATTCACATCCGTACACGGTAACTCAACTCACATCCATATACGGTAACTCAACTCACCTCAATTCTATACACTCAAGATCACTATCAAAATCACTACACAATACTCAATGATCACTTTGAAAGCCAGAGAAATACTGAAAGAATAATTGTCGATCCCTGCGCATAATTCTCACACTACTAATTAAATTAGGAAATTTATATCGTTATAAAGGAAATAATAATTACCAACAAGTTGTTTAATTCCTCAATGAAATATTCGTAACATTTTTAAATTTCATATCTTTTTCAATATTTTTCTTATGTAAGGATATAAAACTGTAACATGGTGGATTTGAGACAAAATACGCTATCCAATTCTAATCCCATTTAAAAAACAATTAACTTTGTAATATAACTTTAAAACCACTGGTTTTTAAATAAATTAATCTATAATCAAATGCCCCCCTTGGTCTTCTACAATTTTGTTATTTTTAATATATTTTTTTATCTGTAATAACTTCCGTGTAAAATCATGTGTCCAATTTTCGATTCACATTCGTGCACAGACACTCAAACAGAACAGACGTGTCTGGTACGTGTAGTGATTACATAGTGATTACCTAGTGTTATAATCAACCTAATAGTGATATTAATTACGATAAATTCAACGTTAATATACTTGTGTTTAATTCAAGTAAAACAAAGTGAAAGCAAAAAGTGAAAAGTGAAAACTTGTACAAAGGCCTTATGGCCAATGTACATAAAGACAATGAAACCAACTATCAACTAAATATGAAGAAAACCAAAAGAAGCGACACCAGCCCAGAACATAGAAACGTGAAGATAAAAATGAGTATAAATGGTCAACCAATTATTAATACTTCAAACCGATTTCAAATCCTTACTGATAACAATGATATGAATATCAACGCATCACAAAATACTAAAAACTCCCAAAACAGCGCCAATATTTATTCCTGGAGTCATAGACATTAAACCACTCTCACAATCGTTACAAAATATAGCACCAGACGGATTTACTCTAAAATCCATAAATAATAACCAAGTCAAAGTTCAACCAACTAGTATTGAAAACTACAGAAAAATCGTGACACTATTACGAAGTAAAGAAACAATCTTTCACACCTATCAACTAAAAGAAGAACGCTCTTACCGCGTTGTTATACGAAACCTGCACCCAACTACAGATCTAACGGAACTTAAAAAAGAAATAGAAGAAAAAGGACACACAGTCAAGAACATCTACAACATGAAACAAAAGATTACACAACGGCCTTTACCCCTTTTTCTCATCGAATTAACTCCAAACATAAACAACAAATCAATCTATGACATCAATAACCTACAATACACAAAAGTTCAAATTGAACCGCCAAATCCGAAGAAAGAACTACCCCAATGCGCTCGATGCCAAAGGTATGGACATACAAAAACATACTGTTTTAGAACACCTCGCTGCGTAAAATGCACTAAAAGTCATCTAAGCGTAGACTGCACTAAAGATAATTTCAGTCTCCTAGAGAAAAACTCACTTCAACAACACAAGCTCCAAACACACCTATAACCAACAAACGGCAAGAACAAGAAATCACACGCGAAAGTACCCCAGAAATTACATATGCGCAAATGGCAAGTCAAGACAAACACACCTCACAGAAATTCAACTTAGAAACAACAATTCTAAAACTAGTGGAAAGAATGGATGTCATGTTCAATTTAATCTCAACGCTAATTTCAAAATTACCCTAATGGTTTTAGCTCTAAAATTAGCTATCTGGAATGCCAATGGCCTGGCTCAACATAACCAGGAGATAAAATCATTTTTAAACATAAACAATATAGATATAATGCTCATCTCAGAATCACACTTTACAGAAAGGTCATATTTTAAAATTCCTACTTATACCCTATTTCACACAGACCATCCAGATGGTACAGCCCACGGTGGCACAGCCATTTTAATTAAAAGCTCAATAAGACACTTCCAACTTCCGGAATACTGCATGAATCATTTGCAAGCAACCAGTATCATAGTAGAAAATTGGACTGGTCCAATAACATTATCAGCCATATATTGTCCTCCAAAGTATAAAATTAGTAGCAACGACTTTGAAGTTTTTTTCAAAACCCTAGAAAATAGATTCATTTCAGGTGGTGACTATAACGCAAAGCACACCGATTGAGGCTCACGACTAATTAATCCTCGTGGACGCGAACTCCTAACAACTATACGAAACAATAATTATTCACATGCATCAACAGGGGAACCAACATACTGGCCAACGGACAGAAATAAATTGCCAGACTTACTTGATTTCTGCGTTACGAAAAACATTTCTGATAATTACATTCATACTGCTTCATGTCTAGACCTTTCTTCAGATCACTCACCGATTATAGTAACCCTTAGCACAAGGGTAAAGCCAGTAGAGAGACCCGCTATGCTCCACAATAGACAAATAGATTGGGAATCATTTAGACAAACAGTAGAACGAAACTTAAACACACAATTACCACTAAATAATCAAGAAAACATAGATTATGCAGTAGAACATTTAACCCGCACTATACAGAACGCAGCATGGGACTGCACTCCTGCAAAAAACAGAACAGACAGCACAATAAATTATTACCCATTAGAAATAAAACAAAAATTAGCCGAGAAACGTCGCCTGCGCAGAATATGGTTCAGAAATCGTCATCCAAATAATAAAACAAGACTAAATCGTGCTTCCAAAGACCTGTCAAATATGATTAAAGAATACAACAATAAAAATATACAACAGTATCTATCTAGCCTAACACCAACACAAGCTACCGAATACTCACTCTGGAAGTGTACAAAACAAATTAAACACCCGAAACAACTAAACCCGCCTATCAAAAAGAATGATAACACATGGGCCAAAAATGACTTGGAAAAAGCTGAAGCCTTTGCATCACATCTATCACAAGTTTTTATACCCTTTCCAAGAGAAATAACATTAGAAGAAGAAACTGAAATACATGAATTCCTGGAATGTCCAAATCAGTTAACACTGCCAATTAAAAAGTTTAAAACGACTGACATAAAAAGAATAATAAAATACAGAATAAAATGTAAAAAAGCTCCTGGTTATGATTTAATAACAGGTAAAATTCTTAAAGAATTACCAGAAGCTGCACTTAAACTAATTAAATACATCTTTAATGCGATACTAACGTACAACTATTTCCCCGCACAACAGAAAGTGGCGCAAATCATCCTCATCCCCAAACCTGGTAAACCCGCAGAACAAGTATCCTCGTATAGACCCATAAGCCTACTTCCAGTAATATCAAAAGTCTTTGAAAAACTATTACTAGATAAAATTAAACCCATACTAGACGACATGAATCTAATTCCTGACCATCAGTTCGGGTTTAGGGAACAACACGGAACTATTGAACAAGTACATAGAGTTGTAAACGTCATCAACGAAGCCCTACAGAAAAAAGAATATTGTCCAACTGCTTTTCTAGATATTAGTCAAGCTTTTGACAAGGTATGGCACCCAGGTCTACTATTTAAACTCAAAAAAATATTACCGAGTAACATCTATCTCATTATAAAATCATATCTATCTGACAGATTCTTCCAGATCAAATGTAACAGTTAACAAACACCATTAACACGTATAGAATCCGGAGTACCACAAGGCAGTATACTGGGTCCTACATTATACACGCTGTACACAGCATATATACCCGTACCCACTTCTACAGACATCATGGTCGCCACCTACGCGGACGACACATCTATACTGGCCACAAGTAGTGACCCTCAGCATGCGTCTAATAAACTTCAAATACAGTTAACAAAAATCGAAAAGTGGTGTAAAAAATGGCGTATAAAAGTAAACGAAAATAAATGCACCCAAGTAACATTCACCATGCGAAGAGATACATGCCCTCCAGTACAACTAAACAATAAACCACTCACCCAAGCTGAGCATGCAAAATATTTAGGAATGCATTTAGACAGACGCTTAACATGGAGAATACACCTACAAACGCACTCAACTAAATCTCACATCAAAAAAATACTTCTGGCTACTTGGAAAAAAATCTAAATTGTCATTAGAAAACAAACTTCTAGTTTATAAAACTATAATTAAACCAATATGGTTATATGGAATTCAGCTATGGGGAACAGCCAGCTCATCTAACATAGAAAAAATTCAAAGACACCAGTCTAAACTTTTACGAATAATCACAAACGCACCCTGGTATATCTGAAACCATACAATACACACCGATTTAAAACTACCCACAGTCAAAGAAGAAGCAAAAAATAGAAGTTTGAAATACTTGAAAAAACTTGAAAATCACCCTAACTCATACGCAATAAACCTACTGGATAACAGACCCAGACTAACAGACCCAAAAGATGTTCACCGCTCGACATTCAACACAGGCCATAAAATATAAGTTAAGTGTACTGTATTATATTAAATTAAACATATATACATTGTAAATACGTACTTGTACTTGTATATGTAATTGTTGTAGAAATATTTATATTTATGTGTTTACTATTGCATCACCGTTATAAAAATTATATAAGAATCTTTAAGAAGAGATAGTAATGACTATCTTTTCACATGTGATAAACATTGTCAAAAAATTTTACTTATTGTTCAAATGAACAGATTGTAAATAAACCTAAATAAATAAAAAAAAAAAATTCGATTCCACTTATATATAAAGAGTTATTTTTCAAAAAAAAATATTGTTTTCTTAGCAAATCAGTTTTTTTAATTTAAACATATTTACAATTAAATTTTATGGAGCGCCCGCACCACATTAAATATTAAAACAGATATTTTTTATTTTAGTGAATAAAAAAAATATATGTATATTTTTTTTTGTGGTGCGCGCCCGTAGGCTGTAGCCTAGGTACCATGTGTACAAATACGGCCCTGGACTAGTCATTGATTTAAAATAAACAATATTCGTTATAAACTCTGTTACGAAACACAAATTAACTAATAAATTAAACTAAAAAACGAGTCAACTAAACTGTTATCTAATGCTTGAAATATAGTTACCCTCTAACATTGGATAGAAATAACTAATTTATCACATTTAAATGAAACTAATTCTTGGACTTCCATTATCTTTTATTATTACACATAAACAATATTACACAACGTTTCGGTAACTCAAATCTACTACCGTCATCAGGTAAACTGATAGAACGTTGTTGAACGATATACTGTAGTACTGTAATTTTTGTTTATTTTATTACATATACCTATTAACAAATTGTAATAAGGGTTGTTCGACGCAGTACAATTGTACTAATTTAGTACAATGTAAAACATGTTAGTACAACAGTACAATACATCCTTAATTCAGTACAATTTCATAAAACAAATATGAGCCTTATTTTCCTGTTCTTAATAATAAATTTAAAAATAAACCTGAAATTGGTAACATGGTAACATGAAATAGAAATGGTTATGTTTTATTAGATCATAATTCTATGAATACAAAACACAGACACTGTTAAACACTTACATGGCGACCAAACAAAGAAAAAGATTAGTAATAAAGTTGTTTAAATAAAAATGTATATCTACGTACTGTAAGCCTTAACAAAGTATATTGAATTTTTATTTATATTTAATAAATAAAAGTATGTAGGTTTATTATAAAAATGATCAACTATTTTTTGTTTTTTTTTTTTCACTTTTAATCATTTTAGGAATGCGATCCAGTACATTGCAAAATTATCTTAGTATAACACTGACTGTAATAAATATATGATGAGATCGTAATAGATCGTATACTAGAAAATGACAAAGATTAGCGGTACGGTGAGTTAGGCAACAGCGGATACATTTGTGTATTTCTGTATGCCTTAAGTTTTGATATATTGAAAAAATATATACCTACCATGCTTGACATGGTTTAGAGAATACAATTCTGCATCCAAATTAGTAAATAAAACAATTTTGTTACCTTATAACAGAGAAATTTAACTTTCAATTTTAGTAAATTTTGGATATTTTTAATAATCACGGACTTCAAACAAAAATTAATTAATAGGATAAGTATTTAATTTAATCTTAAATAATAAACCTACTACAATCTACATTAGGAAATAAATTTTATTCAAATACCAAAACGAAATAATAACACTAAAATGTATTAAATTAAATATTCAAAAAATCTGTTATAGACCGCCTTCTGAACATTATGAAGTTGCCGTTATGGAAATTAAATTTTTTATTCTGTTTAAAAGTGCATTCGTCCGTTAAACAAATATTTTTTTATGAATTCTCTGTCATTATTTGCAATTTCCATTACTCTTTTGCAAAAATGAGCACGACTTTCAAAATCCTGAGACAATAGTTCCTGTTGGCAATGGTACTTGGCTGATATTTAGTTATTCGACAATTTACCGTAAACTTAATGTTGAATCATAGTAACAAGTGCCAATAACTCTTCTTCATTCGTATGTGTAATATTCCTTTCTTGCTCGGTATTATTTGCAAATCTACCTGAAGTTTCAAGTTTCTGCATAAATATTTAGATAGATTTACTGGGTATTTGGTGATGTATCCACAAAACACTTATTAAATTACGAATACGAATACTATTGGCACTTTCTACTAAGTAGTACCGTTTTATAACTTGAAGTTTTTCTTCACGGCAGAAGTTTTCCATGACGAAAATAATTATTATTCACGTGAATCAATAATTACAAAATAAAATTATTTTTAATGTACTCCTTGTACTGTCTAAACTCTCAAAACTCGATTAAAACTCAACATAAATCAATAGACAACGACAAATAATTATTTCTTGTTTTTGACAGCGATAATAAGCATTTTTTTGTTTTAAATCCTTAGATAACTGTTAGAAAATACCAAAATAATAATAAAATTTTAAGTTAAATTTCTCCGTTAAAAAATAAGAAAATTTGGAAAATTTAATTCTCTAAAATCTTTATTAAACCATTTTTATCTAAAATACTTTGGGAACTTTTGCGCATAGAAAACCTAATTTATCATATTAATCGCCTATGGTCTGCTTTTTGATGTACACCTGTATGTAAATAAATACAAGAGAAATATATTAATTACAAAATACAAAGGCAAGCACTCCTTGGTTTGTTCAAATGGAGAAAGCTCCACCAGATGTATTGTAATCATACCGACTTTATCATTTCGAGGATTTAACGGATGTTCTCGATGTTTATAATACGTTTTGTTCAATCCTGCTATTGAAAGTTGTTGTTTCTTGTTTGGATGCAAGTTCAAAGTAGTATGCGTAGTGAGTTAGTGATATAGTTTGGATCGTTATTAGTTGAGTGAACACAAGTTGAGGTCGTGGATCGACAAGTGGTATATTCCCGTTTTGTTTTGTTGTTATCCTTTTCCTTTACCTTAAACCTTGTGTATGATGGCTCTCGGATGTGTCTCGTCTCTGTAGCATCGTGCATTTCGCTGAGATACTGAGTAGTAACGATTCAAATGGTTTTAACCTTTGAATATAAAATCTTAGGAAGGAGGGTTGCAATCCAATAGGTAGATGAAAAACTGCGACGGAAGTCGCCATTTTGAAACCCCAGGTATGACCCATTTATTGTTGAGCATTTGAATAAGTTGCATATTTTTGCACTAAATTCTAATTTAGCAGCGCGTTCTTCAGTCTATAAAAATAAAATTTAACTGTATCGCAATCATTTATCTTTCTTTGCATATTCACCATTCCTGTATAGTAATAATTATGGTCAGTTGTGTTGTATGTGGTTGTTCCCAAACCATGTAGAACAAATAGTTTTGGAATTTAATTTCATCAGTAAGTATTTTGCATCGTACAACAATTCTAATGAAAAATGAAACTACACATTGATATACATATTATGACAATGAACCCCGTCGTGTAACTTAAATGCCAAGAAAAAAAAATCAATGTCGTATCATAGTAATTTTAAATAATGGGTCAGAATATACATTTCTACTGTTCATAAAATTCTTTATTTTAATTAAATAAAAGTCAATGGTAATTTATACATACTTATTATGTATTATATGTATTTCAATAATTATAATTATAGGTATTGTTTAAAGGACAATAAAAACTTCAATTTTTGTATTTACTTTATTTTGTATATGTAAAACCTCTCACTTTTTGTATTTCACATTATATTTATTAAATTCAAATTATTAATATACAATTTAGAGCATTTTTAAGTTTCTTGTATCCAGGGCCGTCTTTAACCTATTGGAGGCCCTGGGCACTTTAGGATAATGGGGCCCCTATATGTATATGAAGTAAATGAAAGTTTTTTTCTAAAAAACATTTTTGAAAATGTGGCTGACGCTGTCCTTTGCTTACGTCGCTATTAGCTACATAAAACATAAAAATAATTTAGAGGATTGACACCAGACAGATGTAAGTGTTTGTTAGGCCCCATTGTTCATTAGAATACTAAAATAGCTGTTAAGTATTATATATTTATAGTAACTAATTATCGTTTGATTTTCGGAAAATAAATATATTTATCGGTAATATCGGTTATCTTTTGATGATCTGGTAGGAATTCGGGGGCCCCATGAATCGCGGGGCCCTGGGCACTTGCCCAGAGTGGCCAATGGAAAAGACGGCCCTGCTTGTATCCATATTTTTTTAAGATGGCATGCCACTGTCGAACAAACATAACGAATAACTATACGCCATATGCAAAACCCATCCCGGACGCAAGGTTATTTCTTAAACCGTCCTTCCAGAGATTATATATTCAAAGGTTTTAACCCTAATATAAAGTCATTTGGGTGCTCAATGTCAATACTGAGTGGACCGTGTGCAACTCAGGAAGGTAAGGGCAGGGACATTATGATATCCCCTAAGGCCAGTATAATACCACGACTACTTTTTATATAGGTATAGGTATAGGGATCGCATACGGAGTTTACCTAGATACCACAGAATAGGTTTATACAGAAACGACAGTAAGACAGAGAAACGAAAATTAGAGAGAGACGGAGACTGTGCACAAATTTAAAGGGCTCATTGTTTAAAATCGGAAAGTTCCCTCACATCTTAGAGAGAGATAGGGGAAGAGCACAAATTTAAAGGTCTACACAATGCTTCAAGGTCATAGAACTGTATAGGGGAACATGAAAGGTACCGACACGAAGTGTCACTTCTGTATGTAACTATTCTGTGTAGATACCCTAGTTTTGAAAGATCTTGTTGATAGTAATTGTGTACGTGTAATTCTCACTAATGTAACAATATGGAATGTTTTCCATATTTTACTGAAAACCTGAGCGTAAGGAAATTTGATCTCTTGCATTCAAAATCGATATGTGTTAGATTTTGGTAATAAAGTTAAAAATTTATCGCTTCGCTGTCATTCTGAATGTGTAAGAATTGTATTTTTAAAGATTAGTTTTTACAAGGTGGTACTGGTAAGAAGGGCAAAGGGATGATTTTTTCTCAGCCCTCGATAACTTAACAGATTTTGTAGCTATGTCGCGTATCTACGTCTGATGAAGACGCACGTACATCGGAGCACTTCGCTCTGATCGCGGTATGGACAATCATACAATGTTTAGTCCTTTGTGATAATTTTAGTATAATTTAGTTTATTGTCAAAATTTAAATAAATTTTATCCTAAGCAAAATCGTGTGTGTTCATCCAATTTCGTCCCATCGCGTTCCTTAGTGTTGTGCATCATCGTCATTCTGAAAGTCATCAAGGTATTCATAATTATAGCATCATTATTTGTCACCCCCCGTATTACACTAATAGTATATTCCTTAACTCAACCAAAAAAAAACAATATCTTGATTCTGGGTTAATTAGAGTTCCTGAAAATTTTTACCTATTTCGGGATACTTCGGCTTTGAATCATGAAATTTTAAAATTGTCAGAACCTAACAAAAATATACATTAATAAAATAAACGATAACGTTACGTTGAATATGACAGCGAAATTTAACAATTTGTTACAATTAAATAATTAATTTTTTTATCGGTGCATACATTATTTTACAAGGTGACATTACATATACTGTTCTTTTGATATTAGATGTCAGTACGTAGTGGGGTTACAAAGGAATATTTCTTGATCGCTATGGCATATAGATGGTCGTTGTACTGTGGTCCGACTTTTTATCAACCTTTTTCAGGGAAGGCGCATTTCGTATAGAAACTGATAAATGAATTTCAGGATTTACGAAACTGTCAACCAAACAGCTGATCGAACCGGTTGCGTTACGGAACTTAATATGAGTAGTTATACTTATCCTCTCTCTTTTATTTACAGAATATTCAGTGACGGTGTGGCCGAGTTATATTATTATTAAAGTGTAATTGTATTCAGTTTTCGTTAAATACACGGTAAAGATAAACGATGAATGAAATCTACCGTCTCATAACATCGTTACATATTTTTTTCTTTTTATAATGTAAAGCACATAAATAAACGAGTTTTTTAGCATAAACAAAGCTCACTCCGCAATAAGGACCACCAAACACGCTTTCAGATTGTAGAAAAATATACAATTAAGTAAAGCTGAATATTTGATTAAATTTTGATCAAATATTCGTTATTCGGATGAACTGTTTTCGTCACATCACTAACGCTCTGTTAGTTAAACATGTACTAGGTTACTTCTTTCCACTAACGCGTTTTTTGACAAATCGAATGGTGTAGTTCCTTTACAAATGTTTGAAACAGAACTAACTTATTTACGCCGTATTTATTTGGGACTTTTTAAATTATCTAGTAGGTTAATTCTGTTTACTTGGTATGTTTGAAGTAACCCAAAATAGATCCAGAACTGATCCAACTCAGAATTCATTCATCTATTTTTTGGGTTTGTAAGTTGAACTTTTTTATATTTTTATTTTCACCTTCTATATAATTGTCACTTTACATGCCTCTTGGTAGCTAAGTAAATAAATAATTACAGTAACTAACCTGTAAAAATAATAGAAAATAATGAAAGTTTTTTATGCATTTTGTTATAAATATTACAAAATTAATTTAATTAGGTGAGTAATTATACACATTTATAGTACATTTTGATTCACTGGTGAAACTCATTTGACAACGTCTAGCTATAAATTGTTCTACCACCGCCAACTACCTTTGATTCCAAAATAAAGTAAATCTTTTTTTGAAGAATGAAATAAATTAATTAAAAAAAAACGCTATGATGGTGGAAATAAAATTTTGTACGCGGCACGCGTGCAATTAATCTTTACTGGGTACACTGGATTATGAGAGCACGATCCTTCGTCGCTCGCCTCACAAATTTCCAGCTCGCCCTGTAAAGATTTACTTACACCGCTGGACACGTAAATAACTATTGTTTACACCTTGCTTTCTCTTTCTATTTCTGTCAGATGCTATATCTTTTATAGGTTAAGACAAAAAACTTAAATAAATAACTTAAATTGACCTCTTAAAATTGTAATTGTTTTTTCACTTTTTTCCCTTGTAGAAAATTACATTATTCGGTTAAAATTTTGCCGATTATTCGGTTAAAATATCGCCGAATATTCGTCATTCGGCTGAACTGTTATTCGGCACGTCATTACTGTTTACCTTCTAGTCAAGAGTTTCCAAATTTTGTTGTATTGTTAAACAATTACTTTCGCGGCGTAAAAATTTCTACCTTGTGAATCACAAGATGTCACATTTATGACACTTGAAAAAAATAATTTTAAAACCTCAAAAAATCTCGGTCTATTTATTGAAATTCGAGAATCTCGATTTTATTTTCTCGTCTTGAGGCTTTGTTTGTAAAATCTTTCTTGTCTCGCCCGTATTACCCTGAATCCCTAGATAGGGCAACTGCCCCTCTCTAGAGACTCGAAAAAATTGAAAACGTGAAAGATTTTAATAGTGAAGTAGTCTAAAAATTCAGAAAAAAAGAGAAAATAATGTTTTAATTAAGATATTTATTTTCTTGTAGCAATCGATTCAAACTTTACAAATTGTATTTATTTTACCTACTATATACTACAATTCGTATCCTCTGTATATCTACCATATACCCAACCCCCCTACCCTTGGCTGACGAAGCCCTTAGCTTAAGGCGGGAGCCATTTAGGCACTGGTTTACGGCGCCTGGCTTATTGGGGCGCCAAAAAGTGAAAATCTAAAGATATCAATATACATATAAATTATTTTCGGAATCCCATACGCCTTTCTCTGGAGCTATAATTTTATACATAATTTGATTTAAAATGATAAAACATTAAAATAATAACAAAATATCAAACATCAGTATTTTTAAAACAATTTTGGACGAGTTGAGTATTTTATTTTATTTAAAAATTTATTTTTTTAACTGTTTTGATATTTTACGATTGTGGTGTTATGTAATTTGTTATTATTTAATTTTTTTAATCATATTAATGTATACCTAATTAACAAATGTTTTAAAAATAACCTAAGTTATACACATATTTTGTAATTACTTTTAAATCAATAATGGACCTATACCTATGTTAACTTATAAAACTTTTTTAAAGCTAAAATTATTTCGTACTAAATAGTACAAAAATATACAGGCGTACCATTTAAAAAAAAAGTCAAAAATTGGTATATCTCCGAAAATTAATATTTTTTTTTTCTGATTTACATTAATTTATGTAGCTTACTAAAAACACTAATAATTTTATTTGAAAGATTTGTATCTCTTCTAACTTCCGAGAAAAATCGCGTTCCCTAGTTTCATTTACACCCTGTATAATTATGACTTAGTTATCCGCCTGCTTACTTTTGTCTTTGTTACAAAATTCTGAAACCAGTAAAACCAGTAAAATTTATTAAAATACGTATTTCTCAAATACTTTACAACACTATTTTGAAAGTATGAATTTATTTAACAGGGTTCAAGTGGAACAAGTTTTTGTGATTTCTCAATAGATTTTTTCTATAATAAAGTGAAACAATTTTTTAGACCCAAAATGATTTGTCTTGATTGATATCCAAGAAATCTGGTCACCAAGTCACCATACACTAGAACGTACCCTCCAAATTTTAGACACTTCTAACCAGGGGCGGACCGTGAGCTTTGGGGGCCCTGGGCTAATACTGTTTGGGGAGCCTATCTTAAGAACCATCTAACCGCCAGTTTATCAAAAAACTGTTATAGGTTTTTTTAATAAAAAAAATATAAGGCAACGGGAATAGAAGAACTGTTTTTATTTTATATTCCAAATTAACATTAACAAAACAGAAAATAACACTTATTTTTATAAATAATAATAATTTAAAGACAGACATAGGCAGATTTATAAAAATGATTAAGGTAATCCTCATATTCCGATATTTAAAATTTAATATTTATTGTTTTATGAAAAGTTAAGTAAATACTAGGATTAGATTAAATTACATTTTAAGAAATAAATTGGCAAAATTAGAGTTGAATTCGTTAATCAATAGTATTTCTTATTTCTCATATCTAAGACGCAAGAGCATACTTCGCGCAGCTGTCTGGTCAACAACTTACGAGTATCCCTATTCCTATTCAATTAAAAATTATCGAAAGCAATGTCTACACGAAAATTTATTTACGCATCGCTGCAAGGGATGCTAATGTCTGTCTGTGTTATTTTGATTGTACGAAGCAGGGGGCCCTTTGTATCGCGGGGCCCTGGGCTGCAGCCCTTAAAGCCCATGCCTAAATTCGCCCCTGCTTCTAACACTCTGTACAGGAATGCAAGAACTATGTACTGTGTGGAATATATGTTGATGGAAAGAATAGGTATGTTCATTCATGAGCCCATGAGATAATGACATTAAAACACATTATTTAATTAAGAAAACAAAATATTATAGTGCGTATAATTATATTTTATTGAATATTAATAAATATTTAATAAATACGAAATTTATTTATATTACTAATTTGTCATATTAATTTACAATATTTGCTTTATTATAATATAAAATTTAATAAATTAAAGAAAAAGTTGTAATATAATTTCTATTTAATTTCTCAATAGATTTTTTTATAATACAGTGAAACAATTTTTTAGACCCAAAATTTGAATTGGTATCCAAGAAATCTGGTCACCAAGTCACCATACACAAGAACATATCCTCCAAATTTTAGACCCTGCTTCTAACACTCGGTACAGGAAAGCAAGAACTATGTACTGTGTGGAATATATGTTGAAGGAAAGAATAGGTATGTTCATTCATGAGCCCACAAGATAATGACATGTGATATGTGATTGTAAATCGGATGAATTACCTATAATAAAATGAAACAAATTTTTGGACACAAAATGATTTGTCTTGCATTACTATCCTAGAAATTTGGTCACCACACACTAGTATATATACACCTTCTAAATTTTAGACCCTTCTTCTAACACTCTGTACAGGAAAGCAAGAACTATGTACTGTGTGGAATACATACTGAAGGAAAGAATAGGTATGTTCATTTATGAGCCCATGAGATAATGACATGTGATATGTGATTGTAAATCGGATGAATTATAATAAAATGAAACAAATTTTTGGATACAAAATGATTTGTCTTGCATTACTATCCTAGAAATTTGGTCACCATACACTAGTATATATACACCTTCTAAATTTTAGACCCTTCTTCTAACACTCGGTACAGGAAAGAAAGAACTATGTACTGTGTGGAATACATACTGAATGAAAGAATAGGTATGTTCATTCATGAGCCCATGAGATAATGACATGTGATATGTGATTGTAAATCGGATGAATTATAATAAAATGAAACAAATTTTTGGACACAAAATGATTTGTCTTGCATTACTATCCTAGAAATTTGGTCACCATACACTAGTATAGGTACATACACCTTCTAAATTTTAGACCCTTCTTCTTACACTCATTGCAAGAATGCAAGAACTATGTACTGTGTGGAATATATGTTGAAGGAAAGAATAGGTATGTTCATTCATGAGCCCATGAGATAATGACATTAAAGCACATTATTTAATTACGAAAACAAAATATTATAGTGCGTATAATTATATTTTATTGAATATTAATAAATATTTAATAAATACGAAATTTATTTATATTACTAATTTATCATATTAATTTACAATATTTGCTTCATTATAATATCAAATTTAATAAATTAAAGAAAAAGTTGTAATATAATTTCTATTTAATTTCTCAATAGATTTTTTTATAATAAAGTGAAATAATTTTTAGACCCAAAATGATTATTCTCGTATTTGTACCCAAGAAATTTGGTCACCAAGTCACCATACACAAGAACATACCCTCCAAATTTTAGACCCTTCTTCTAACACTCTGTGCAAGACTGCAAGAACTATGTACTGTGTGGAATATATACTGAAGGAAAGAATAGGTATGTTCATTCATGAGCCCATGAGATAATGACATGTGATATGTGATTGTAAATCGGATGAATTATAATAAAATGAAACAAATTTTTGGATACAAAATGATTTGTCTTGCATTACTATCCTAGAAATTTGGTCACCATACACTAGTATAGGTACATACACCTTCTAAATTTTAGACCCTTCTTCTAACACTCTGTACAGGAATGCAAGAACTATGTACTGTGCGGAATACATACTGAAGGAAATAATAGGTATGTATGTTCATTCATGAGCCCATGAGATAATGACATGTGATATGTGATTGTGAATCGGATGAATTATAATAAAATGAAACAAATTTTTGGACACAAAATGATTTGTCTTGCATTACTATCCTAGAAATTTGGTCACCATACACTAGTATAGGTACATACACCTAAATTTTAGACCCTTCTTCTAACACTCTGTACAGGACCGCAAGAACTATGTACTGTGTGGAATATATACTGAAGGAAAGAATAGGTATGTTCATTCATGAGCCCATGAGATAATGACATGTGATATGTGATTGTGAATCGGATGAATTCTCGTGACGCGAATATCATTCAGACAGCGCGCAGACAACGTTCACTGCTGGCCGAACGGTCGACCGAGGCGGTACAGTGCATGTACAGTGAAAATGAAACTCACAGCTGAGTTTGTATTTGTTTGTGTTGTTGCTGCCCTCAAGTACGGTAAGCTATGTGTATTATCATTTATAAACATAAATGTATCATATTTTTTACACAAATAAATTATATTAAAGTTTATAATATTATTATAAATTAAATTATTTAAAAACTATTTAACATTCTATTAACGTAACTAATACATGTATTTATTTTTTTCTAAATCAAACTTTATTTATATTTACATTAATTTATAATAATTTATATACATATAAAAACTAATTAAACAAATAAAGTATTAGATTAAATAGTATTGTATTTATTAAAACAAATTACTTAATTATTACAACAAATACATATAAATTAAAATTAATTATAAAAAACAAAAATATCAAAGTAAAACCGTGATATTTACGTAAAACATCAAAAATATATAAAAAAATATTCAATTTGTATTATTACTAATAATAAGTACCTATTCATTTTATCTTATAATAATTTTGATACATATTGTAAAAACTAATAAAATAACCAAATTATAAATATTAGGTATTGACCTAATATTATATTTAGATATTAAAACACATTATTTATTTATGAAAACAAAATATTATAGTGCCTATAATTATATTTTATTGAATATTAATAAATATTAAATAAATACCAAATTTGTTTCGCATTTATTTGTATACTAATTTATAATATTTGTTTTATTAAAATATAAAATTTAATAAATTAAATTTAGCTATTAATATAAACTATTTGTCAATATATTTCTATACAATTCTTTAAATTTTTATTGAAATGTTATTTTTTTATGTTATAATTTTCTAAAAAATATAACCGTATTGAAAATTATAATTATATATGATTACTATAAACGATACACGCAGCTTGAAGTATCAACCATAAATTTGGCAAAAAACTTGCCTTAGGAATTTTTTAACGAAGTTTTCGGTAAAAAATTTCTACCTCTAGTACAATAAATTGTAAATTTTTTGCTTGATATAAATATAATAGAAAATAAATTATTTAAATTAAAGGAAATTTTTATAATTAGCCAAATAAACACATGTGATTTTAATACAATTGTACAATTTTTTTCCCTAAAATACGCAAATAGGTATTTCAAAAATATTCTCATAGAATGACGACATTTACTAATAAAGAGATAAATAGATTAAAATAATATTTGTATAAATTATTTTGAGTCTGCAAGAAATTTATAAATAATTCTGATTCATTTATAAACAAATATATATTTATTATTTTACATATGTATGAATCTCACATTAGTTATAAGTAACTTGTAATAAATTTAGTTATATTTTCAAAATACTGGTACATGCAAATAAATTACTACTTATAAATTATGATTTCAATTGAACAATATTTTTCTCGATTCTACTCTACAATTTATGTGTTTGAAATTACGGATTTTTAGGGCTACACATAAAAAAATAATTGGACATTTGTTCAAGGTTCATACAAATAATTTAAATTACAATTGTGTACCTGGTTGTTTCACAATTAAAGTAAATTTGAAGCAGATAATATAGAGCAGAAGTCAATTTTTTATCATCATGTCATTAGAGGTAATAACTTGTATCATCGTTGACGTTGAGAACAAAATAAAAAGTGAATAAAAATTATGAAAAAGAATATTTTCAGAACCCGAACCGGAACTGAACGGAAATTTCTCAAAATAAGCAACCGTAAACCTAATTTTTACAGGTTCAGTAAGATTAAGATTTTACTTTTTCTCAAACGTGTATAGATTTATTTTGTAAAGTTATAATTTATTAATGTTCTTTTTTACTGAATCGAAATATCTCATAAAAGTATGAAATTAGTATATTGTGCAACAAGTGCAGAAAGTTTCCTATGTTCCCACGAGGTGTGAAAATTCCGACACGAGACGAAGTCGAGAGCTGGAATCACACAAAGTGGGAATGGCACACTATATTTTTTCCAGGAACACACTGCTAAACGTTAGAGAACAAAAATACATGCACGAAAGCTATTTGATATAAAAAAACAATATGGCGCACGTAACCTCACAAAGAGTAATTTTACGCAAACGCAGTGTTGGCAATAATTGTGAGAAATGATATTTCTCACAATGCACATGCGCAGTATTGGCAAAAACTGTGAGAAATGATTTCTCACACTTTAACCCACAATTTGTGGGAAATACGCAACTTTCAAGCTTTATATAATATGAGAAAAGTGTCACTTTCCATAAAGGTCGTAAAAATAATACATATATGCATATTATGTTTCAAATATAACTGAAACTAAAATCACTCCTGGGTCGGTTTCTAATGTGAAATTGTTGAAACGAAACCTAACCCAAACCCAAATTTAAATAAATCAATTTGAGTTACGTTGCTCATTACCGCACTAGTATTGTTATAAAAATATTACCACTGCATTTTTTATAAGACAAAAATAATACTAACTAAAACAAATTTTATTTATTTGAATAATATTAAGAGGTATATTTTTAGGTACATACATTGCTTATAAAATTGTCAAATTTTAATATTTTGAATAGAAACGCTATCTTAAATTTTTGTAATATATGTATGTAATTTTTCTGCGACCACTAAAGTATATAACCATTATTGTACAACTTGTAGGTTATCTAAGTCGGATTATGGAAGGCCGTGTGTAAAGTACGCGATCGCACAGTTAGGGAATTTTATGTCAATTTTTTCAGGGTATTATGTGATCGTGCGTTGATCGAAATACAGTCGAATAATTATCGTAGAAAAAGTATAGTACTTCGCGGCTCTTCTGTAACTTTTTCCACTTCGTGCGTAATATGCATCTTACAACTCTTCATTTGTAATATGCGATTTTCTTGTATCGACATAAATAACAATAAAGGGAACTTATTCTTTTTATAGAAATAAATAAAATAATAAATAATACATATTTGAAATTGCAATCAAACTAGTATAGTTAATTGTAATAGTAAATCAATTAATTTTTTATACATTTTTTCTGCTTTATTAAACAATATATGTATCATAGTTCCGTAAAGTATAACCTTGTAAATAATTATCAAGATCTAATATTGTAAAAAAAATATTTTATCATGTATCAGACATGTGAAAATTTTTATTATACATAATATACGTATCTACAAATTGACATGTTTTATAAAACAGTAAAAAATAGTAAGATAAAATCTAGTAATTTCATGGATATTTTATGGTTGATTAAAAAATATAAAATAATTTCAAATTTACGTTGTGTACTTTCAGGATTTCAGAATTAAAAAACATAATTTTAATATTTAATTCAAAGAGTAATTTTATTTCGTTTATTTTTATTTGTTTTCATCTAAACGAATTATATTTAAATTTAATTAATTTAATAAATATTATACGTTAGCATTTGTGCATGATATGTCAATTATATGTTAACTTTTTTTTATAATCGCAATGATTGATGACCAAATTTTTGACAACTAATTTTCTGCAATAAATTCTAAACTTGTTCTGGAAAAGAAAGTTAACTAATTTTGCAAATTAGTTCAAACAGTCAAAGATAATTAAACTAGTTTATTTTCCATATAATTATAAAATCGTTAAATTAAAATTTTCACCAATAACTGACGTACTGCAAGACGTATATGTATGTTGAACTTTTTAGCAAATTAACAAGTTTAGTAAATGTCATACTGAAATACAATGAAGAGATATAATCATAATTTGAAAATTAAACATTACGTAGGGAATTACCGTATGTATTATTTGATACAAATTGTGCTAATGAGGAGAACAATATAATTATTATAAAATTAATCGTTTTTGTATGTATAATTTGCTCTAGCGTAGCATATTTTTTTACGTATGCACATAATTCTATTAGAAAACATCTTCAAACCAAAAGTTCAGTGTAGTAATCAAGAATATCTGTTGCAATCAAAATCGTCTGTTGTAATCAACTTTTTTTTATTTATTTCATATTTGCTTATAAGCTAGGTACTTTAAAAAATTACATTTTCCTTAGACATTTTTAAAATGTTATATACAATTATTAGAATGTGAAGCAAATTACAGTACTTGTTATAATTACTCAAGAATATGTGATACATTTTTAATGAAAAGTGCCCACAAAAATGCAATAAAATATTATCTTTTTTACAAGGTATAATTTTGTAATACATAAATTATTAGTTTTTCGAACTGATCAGTAGATTACACTGAAGTTAGTTATTAAATATATCGTTAACTCTGATACAATTAAAAGATTATTTATTATTTAACATTCAATGAAATATCAAAAATATTGCATGTGTGATCATAATTAAATATAATAATTTATTCACATGATTTTTCTTTGTATGTATTAAATGCATGAACAATTATGCATGGGTATGACCATAGGAGCATGTATCGTTGTTAATTGTATTTTTTAATTTAATAATTATTTCATTAACGTGACCTTAAATTACGTACAGAAAATTTTAAATATTTTTTGCAATCATTTTATTGTGAAACTATTATTTAAAATATGTACATATGCAACTTTAATTTAATAAATATTCATTAAATAAATTTAGAAATGTATAAAACAAATATATTTCTTTACATACAAAAAAATTAACTTCTTTTTTATAATTTAAATTTGTACCTACATCCATAGTTTATCTTAATTATATTATGAGATCCAAGTTCTAATGGCAGGCAGAGATTTCAAGAATTTGGGCCGCGTCAAATTACCATTGATTTCACACATAAAAATAATCCTTGTAGTGCACTCTCCACGCCAGCTGTGGATTTGACAGATATCCTCTTCAGTATAAATAGTTTACTGATTGGCACACCCAACAATAGGTAATAAGAAGTGATTGATATATTTATGTATTTATTAATAAAACTAAGGTAAATTCGAGAATAAATACTTAAAAGTAGAGTACAAATGTTTTTAAATTAGTAATTTAGTGATAATTTTGTGGAATATATAGATATCAATGTAATTCGAGTATCAAATACTTTTTTTTTACTTGAATCATTAAAGTATTAAGTTAAAAAAAAATACTTATACATACGTATACAGTACCATACTTGAACGATCATGCATGACTGAATATTGGATTATTTACAAACTTTGATTTTTGCTGCTGAAAATTACTGGTATTATGATTAAATGAAACTGTTTTTTTAGTGTAGGTACTATGAATATTCATTAGTACAAATAGTACACAAAATATTTCATTCATAATAATTTGAGTATAAATTATAAAAAATCAGGGTTGCATTAATTTAAATCAGATTTAAATCACATTGATATTTATAAAAAAAATCGTTGATTTAAATCACTTGTTCTTCAATTGTTATTTAACATTCCAGATTTACGAAAATGCGTTTGTAATGTTACCATGTGGCAATACTTTCAAGAAGTATTAAATATGTTTTAACTTCTTCGATAACACGACTTTACTTTTATATTATCTTGAATTTAGAATGCAGACATTTTTTGCACTAATGTGTGATTTTTTGTTAAATTTTCTTTGAAAATATGCTATAGCAGGATGTCTGATTAATTTTTTTTTATCGGGTTTTTTTGCAATCCTATCGTAGTATTTAAAAGTTAAAGTATATTAGAATATATCAGTACGAGTATAAACAAATGATGAATACAACTATGGTAGGGCTCAAAAATTATCATAATTAATAAGTTCAAGAAATCCGGTTCGTTTTTAAGGAATGCTAGTAAAAAACTGTAAATAAAACAATAAAATTTATGGTTCCAACTGCCAATTTTGATGCAAAGTTGTTTCGGCAAAAAAATGACCCTGACCGACCAGTTTCACATATTTGGAATAGTCTCAAATGTGTTAAACACTTTTTTATATATTTTAATTAGAAATAGACACAAATTTCTACTGATATTTGGGTGTGGTAAAAGAAAATTTCCAAAAATTAAACCGGTAAATATTTTTAAAATATAAACTATTTAATATCTGACAATCATTTATAATTATTATTTCGTCTAGTAGTTTAGTGGGTAAAATGGTCAACATAACAGTAACCAGTAACTCCAACAAGAATGCCCGAAAGTCTAACAAAGGCACTTTTCCGTATAAATACACCCAACACTGGGTAATAAACCTTGAATGACATATTTACATGTGCAAATTTGAATACTTTAATGGAATAATTCTTGTAATGACGGAAATGTATATCAATGTGAAGTGTAAGTTTATAGTATAATTAAAAAACAGGATATGTCTGTCATAACAATGCTAGAAATATTTATAACAATACATGAATTATAATTGTTAATTATTATTGGCACGAAACACAAAAAAATGTATACATATTTTTACAGATAATTGTAGCATAATATATAGATAAATAATCGACGTATCATAATTTTTATTGTATTTAAACAAAAAAATAATTTTATTTTTACACAGTCACGGTCACTAATTTAAATTTATTTTCTTGTTCAATATTTACAATTGTTAGACAAGTATATACTATATACATTTTCTTTATTGTAATCAAAATAAAATCCATAATTATTTTTTAATTTATGGTAACAATCTTTTCGTACTTTCATACGGAGAGGAATAAACAATTGTAATTTTTTTTTTAAATAAATATGAATGAACCAATTGCAATTTTGTATTTTGCTTTAATTTTTACAGAATAGTTAAACGAGTTGTGAGAAATATTTTGGAGAAGGTATTTACGTATTTCGCCATGATCTTGAACTTATCGGCATTTTCCCGAATATTAACGGGTCGTCCTTTCTCTTTTACGATTTGACATATGTGTAACAAACGGTGTGAAACGAAAGGCATTAGTTCCCTAGGCGGATAATAGCCGATTGAAGGCTCCTTTTCGCTATGAAATTACCGCACTTTCTTATTCAATTTTATTGGAATAGAAATTTACTATCGCACGTCGTTTATTTATTGTGCTTGTATCAACGAAATAAACAACAATATTAATCATTTCCTCTATCATTTATTACTAAGTATTCAAATGTATATCGTTAACATCTATACAGGATATCAGGATAAGCTTATTTGAATCAAGAAGGCCACAACCGAAAAAGGGGTAGTAAGGCAATGATTATTTGACCCTGATTATAACAAAGAAAATTTTCTTGTTTGATTATGACAATACATAAATCTATAAGCTTTTCAACTTTTTTATATATTTCTTGCTGCTTATGTTTTTTGCGCTGCCAACAAATTAAACTAAGTTATTTATTAAGTGCGATTTATTTGACATCTGTTTATTCATATGTTTCCAGGTGTTACCTGTGATTGTTGTTATTCCCTGGGTGTTATGTAAAATACGTATTAAAATATCTAACTTATTATGTTATGACTTTCCTATAGGAATGTAAGTTAATTTTGTTCAAAAGTCAATTACATGTTTAGTAAATATAGATAAAATATTCTAATACAAATAGCACAAATATTAAAGAACGAGTTTAATAACTGTCATTTTATTTTGCGAAAATAATAATCGCATTTTTACACAAAATCTCAATATATTCACCTCGTTTGTGTCACATATTTTGACTATTCTTTTTGTCACTAATAGCTCAGATAAAAGTGAAAAGCTTTTCCCCACTTGCTTATGCAAAGTCAAATCCAATTGTGATTGTTCTTGTTGAGTTTTAAGTCTCAGCTGAAGAATTGGGTTTGTGTGTTTTGCGTTTATTTGTTTTGTTTTATTATTGAATTTAAAATAGTTATTTTTTTCTCATAAAATTGCCAATAATACTGAAAATATTGTGTTAGTAGTATTTAATTTTATTTATAAACAAATAGTGAAAAAAATGACATTTTAAAATTTATAACAATGTTATAAATTTATCGTTAAGGACACTGCAAAAATTTTGTTCTTTTTACTACTCACTTTAAACTGAGGTGAGATTTCGACCGATATAATAAAACTATTGTAATCAAACCATTTATGGCATTTTAATGAAATTTTAAGATGAACTGTTTTTTGCGACTAACTTTATTCAACGTGTCTTTAAACCGTTTTCGTATTTGACGTCGAAGTTTCTAACCGGTATTTTGATTCTATGTGTATTTGAATTCGACTGGTGAAGTTACCAGTTTGTGTCTGGTTTACTGTTATTAAAAAAATATTTTTATTAATTTATTGCATTTTTAAAGAGATAATTGTGATGTAGAGATCAATTTTATAATATTATTACTATTCCATCGTAAAAAGGACGTTATAATGCAGATTTTTTATTTATTTGGATATCACAGAATAATTATAAAATTTTGCACAAAAATTACATGTGCCGGTCCTGTATAATATTGTTTTAGCGGCCGGTTCTGTGGTGACCACAGTAAATCTTTTTAAAAATAAATTTAAAATTTAAAGTTAGGTTTCTAAAGAAAATATCGTTATATTAATATAAAGAAATGTGGATGATAAACTAAAGCAAATATGTATTACAGTAGCGTAACTACCGGTGTTCCGCTTGTTCTGCCAGAACAATGGCCTAGTGACTCAAGGGGCACGGCTGGTCCGAATACATGTTCAAAAATTACTTTAATGTTAATCCAGCTACAAGTTCCAAAAATATTTAAATTTTTCCTTAAAACAGTAGGGTCTCAAATCTTGGTTATTTCGAACCATCAGTTCGGAACTACATACCTATACCAGATTTAAGAGTTGTGCATATCATCTAAGAAAGTGAATTCAGAACAATTCTCACTTGGGCAGGTTCGAACGCTCACTTTACTTTAAATTTGCCGGTACCTTTGTCACGTGCATTTGTTTTGAATAATCTGTTTTTCATATATTTATAATATTTCAATTCACACAGTAAATATTATACATAGTAGAGTTCTGTATAATAATTAATAATGGAATGTAATTATAACACTTTTTTTTTAATTTAGTCGGATGGTTCTAAGACAATTTTAAATGATGGGCCTTCATCTCATATAATTAATAGAGTATTATTATATTATTCATAAAATAGGTATTTATTTCATATGTAGCAGATAGCAGATTTTTAAACTTCTTCACTGCGCATGGTCGGAATTTAAAATACTTGATCCCTAGCAAGAACTGCCAGAACCATTCCTTTAGAATTTAAATTGACAATGTCCGAACGTCGAACTAATAATTCTCAGAATTTCAAATTCCAGAACTATAGAGTTCGATCACTTTTTTGTAAAGTAAAATGCGCATGCTCACTAGTCCAAGAACTCCTTAGAACAGAACTATAGGCACAGACAAATAAAATTTGTTTGTACTGTGTAGGTTTGAACAAATTTTTAACAGTGAACACAAACTTCTGTACAATTTCATTTCGCACTACGGGCTGTCGGAACGCTGCAAAGAGTCACACCTCTTACCGGTTGTAAAATCGGAAGGAGTTCCCAATCTCCAGTGGCGACCGACTCGACGCGCTGCCTTTTAATAGATGTATGTGGTCCTATGGACCAATTATAAATTATGGTATATTTCCAAATAGATTTGACCGAAGACTGGTTTACAATCAATTGGATTATATGATCTTTATACCTATAACTTTTTGCAATTTATCGCTTTTTTTGTCTAATACTCCATTTTATGACGATAAATTTATACCAAATGGATCAGAAGCTGTAACAGTTAAGTTACTCCTATATTTTTAAAATATTTGATGTGGACACCACATGACTTCCTCGTACGCTAAATTATACATATTTTGTGCTGCACTTCATTTCAACTTATTTCACTTGAAAGTGAGATCAAAATTCTACTCGTTTCAGCTTCTGCTCGAAATGGATCATCTTTTGAAAATTTTATTAAAATGGTTATCACTATTCCTTATTGCATTATACAATAGTATATTGTGCACCAAGTGCAGAAAATCGCCTTTTCCCCACGAGGTGTGAAAGTTTCGGCACGAGATGAAGTCGAGTGCTGGAATCACACAAGGTGTGCATGTATAGTGTTGGCAAATACTGTAAGAAATGATTTCTCTCTTAATATAGTGTAAGAAAAGTGACACTTCATAGAGATATTGTTTTCATTTATTTCATTTATTTCGTATATATTTCTCACGTTTCTACCAAAAGTAAATTGTCCTTAGAAAAGACCGATTGGAACAAAAATGGATGTACATAACTATATGTTACAGTAACTACATAAATAAAATTTCAACGTTCTCCGACTAATAGTTTTTGAATTATGCAAAAAATTGATAAAAAAAACACTACAAGCAAAGTGCCCTTTTGTCACTGCTGATTGCAATGAAAATGGGAGGTGCACAACTAAATATTATAGCAGTACAATATACAAAATGTCATAATTTTACGGCTAATAATTATTGAGTTATGCGAGATATGTACGTACGTACAGACATCGCGCCGAAACTAGTCAAAATGGATTCAGGGATGGTCAAGATGGAAATTTTTCGGGATTACAATACTTCCTTTACTTCGTACAAGAAAGTAAAAATTGCCTGAATAATGGATGTATCAAATATTCTCCTATATTTTGGGATATTTTTTTTTTATAATATTGTTTACGTTTTGTATTTTCATTAAATATTCATTAAAAACTTTTTTTAATCTACATTAGAGCTCGGATTGACCGTGGATGCATTGTTACGCCACTGTTGTATAATAACATATAGGACGCTGGTTGTGCTAATTCGAATCAGTTATAGAGTTTATTGTTTTAAATAACAATGTGACATTCTCCGAAAGCTGTGGCATTTTGGAGTGGCTTAGTTCCTATTTGCCCCGTGCTTCCTCGGCTGAGGTTCCGCCCGATCGCACATAGTGAATTGCCAATCATCCACGCCCACCCACACGTATGCCCGTACGATTGTTGGCAGATGCCATGACAAGCAACAGGACACCGTAAGGTTGCTCCGTGATGAATAAAATAACAGCACTTACACGCCGGCCTATTTCACTGGGTTTTTAATGGAAATTGAGGCAGTTACAGTTTGCATGATTTCATGCACGTCTATTATTTATAATTTTTTGGAAAAAAAGTCGATGAAGGTTGGGCTATTATCATACATAATTTTTAATGCCATGATTTCAAAATCTTATAAAAGATGCATGCTTACCAATTATTTCAAACATAAGTATTTTTATTTCAATGTCAATTTAACATTAAAAATTAAATATAATTACAATTAAATCCAAAAAATACAATACGACTCTCTATTAATCATTTAATTAAATGTATCTTCTCCATATTATTTATTGTCATATATTTGTACAATGAAATACTTCATATTTTTATTCCAGGTTTATAAACCAAGAATTAAACTAAGACTTAAATTAAAAATTATAACTAAAGCGTTTTAGAGTAACCTATAAATTGTACAATATCTTGCACTATTTTTGGTACAATTTAAATTGGCTAGTAAAAAAAAATCCAGGTTTATAAACCAAGAATTAAACTAAGACTTAAAATAAAAATTATAACTAAAGCGTTTTAGAGTAACCTATAAATTGCACAATATCTTGTACTATTTTTGGTACAATTTAAATTGGCAAGTAAAAAACATTGGTTGAAATATTGCATTTGATTGTAAATGGGTTGAAAAAATAGAACACATACTATTTTTTATACAATCTGACAGCCATTTTAGTCGTGAGCATGCGAATTATATGAAGTTTGTGATCTCACGCGTTTCTAATATTTATTTGTTTTTATTGTATGTATTGTGGTTATAGAAAACTTATTGTTGCTATTAGTAAAATTGTAAATATTGCAAACTTTAAATGTAAATGAATTTATGGTTAATTTTGCTTGTCACAAACTCGAAATTGAAACCTACAATTTACATCTAAAAATTACCAAAAAAAGAATATTACGCGTAGTTGGATTTTGAGCGACAAATGTAAAGTTATTAATCATAAATTTAATAATAAAATAACTTTAAGGTTAGGGGTATATATAAATTTTAATTATTATTATAACCTTAGTTATATTTTACCCATGTTCTGTTGCTAACCAAACTAACAAAACTAGTGAATTTAATTTCCACTCTATACCTAGGCACCCACATTACCAAAACTCTGTACATGCCTATGGTTTTGCCTGGTAATTTTCATAATAATAGTTATTCAACATGTGATCGAAGTCCAGAAGTTTGAAAAAAAAAAGAAATATAATGCTTTAATAAATATACATATCTCACAGTGCCGAAATAAACTATAGTTTCCCAACTTCAACAGCCGCCATATTGAGACCCCTACTTTCGGAAATATAAGGTGCATTATCTTTGTCATCCGTTTCACAAGTAGTATTTTTGACAAGTAAAAAGAACGGCAATTGTGGTCAACTTCAGAACTATCTTTGAAAATTTGTACTAATCTTCGAAATAGATTTAAATAAGAAAAACATGTCCGTATATCATTACATCTTCATTTAGCAAACGATAAATTTAAAAGATTGTCATAAATTTTGAAATTCATTTTGTTATTATTTACTACAAATAAAATAACAATAATTTAAATTCCATAATGAAACTTTGTTGACTAATAGCAAAACATAATTCAGTTCTTCATATTACATAAAAAAAACGTATTGTTCATATAATAAATTATTTAATATGTTTGTAAATTGTACAAATAAGTATAATTATATAATATAAATGTATTAAAAATTCATCTGGGCAAATACATAACTTTACAAATAACGATACAATAAAATAATTGAAAATTCTGTTGCACAAATGATTGCATCTTTGGCAATTCTTAATAAATTTAATAAATAAATTCTAGGAGTAGTATTTTTTTTATTTGTAAAAGCCTCAGTAAACGGGTAATAAATAAATAAAATTTTCGTTATTTAATTATCAGCACATTAGATGAACAAGAAACAAAAGTAGTAATGCACTTTAGCGAACACAAGTGTATATGATAAACCGCTCTTTAGTCCGAGATTCGGTGTCACAAGGATACATGTACTATTTTTACTTTATTTATTTATAAATATAAAATATATTATAATAATTTTTGATCATTGTACTCTACTTAACCCTAAAATAATATAGATCACATTAAAAATTGTTCTCACCACTTATTTCTGTTAGTTCAAAGTTGTACAAACAAGTAGTTTCAATAATAAATGCATTTAAAATTCAATTGAGTAATACATTTTAATTTCCGGAAATGTATTAAAAATTTATATACTTTATTAGAAAAGTGGAATATTACTAAATCATGTATATTTCTTCTACTACATAGTATGTTAATAAATATTTTTATATTATTAAATATAACACCTTTCAAAAATTATTTAACAAGTACGTAATTATTAACACATTGTTACCAACTCATTATCGCTCTAAAAATAATTGTGCAATGATCTATTTATTGCTACAATTCTATAAATTGTTCATTGACATGATTCTATCTTATCTATTCGAAGAATTGGAGACGTTTATGGCGTTATAACTTTGTGCTACGATATCTACGAGTCTTGCATTCGAATTAGCAAATACGTGCGTGCGTTTTTGTGTGTAAACAGATTTGTCAAATTTTTATTTACTTAGAAAGTTAAAGGACGCTAAAATATTACTAGACCTCGCATTTAAGAATTTTACAATAATGAAAGTAAATATATATTAATTGTAAAAAGTATCGGTAAATCATACAAAAAATTAATGAAATAAGTATAGTTTTTTGATTTAAGTAATATGTAGCAATGTAACCTTCAATTATTAGTTTTTTGGTTATTAAAGTATTAACAGAAATCAATTATTAATTACACTTAAACATACAATACGAATATTTATTTCAAATTATATATTTTATTATAAACGTTGATTACAACAGCGATAGATTTAAAAATATGAAGTAATCAACCCATCATAGAATCGGCTTCATTAGTTATATTTTATGTCGGTAAAATTGACGTCTTTGTATCCTTTTTTAATAAATTATGAATTTTGGTTCGGCTGTACTATAATGTGGTTCATTCGTTCACCCATTCATCACGTGATATTCAGACTTCTAAGAATTTAGCCTCAACACACAACAAATTTCATCCACATTAGACTATTAGACATTCCAAGTATATAAACAAAAGATTACATCTTTCACACACGGTTGAAGATTTATGAATCAGAAATATAGGTTAAAGAAAAAACACATTGTATGGTAAACACTTGTAAATTAATTGCAAAAGTTACATAAAAACAATTTTCATTATATCAGTACCAGTAGCTGTTTAAATGTGACCAGAAATACATCACTGTCTTTGAACTCATGCGGTAACATAATATAAGGACATTACAACAGGATTGCATTGAATTAAGTCAGTGTTTTAAGTCTCATTTATTTATTTTTTTAAATCGTCGATTTAAATAACTTTCACCAAACATGGGACACCGACTCACTGGCCGCCAAATTGTTGACCCCGACGTGATGAACCCGCAACCTTCGCATCAACATTTCGTCCCTCTAGACACAACCAGCATGACATCCATCCAACATGTCACTGGAAGGGAGTACTGTGGCAGTCGGTTCAAACTCTGACTACAGTATAGTCACAGAATAGTTACATACAGAAGCGACACTCCGTATCGGTATCTTTCATGTTACCCTATTCAGTTCTATGACCTTGGGGCATTGTGGACTTTTAAATTTGTTGGCTGATTTACGCTCGAGATTTAAATTTTTGTTTGAATGATAAAATAATTTTTAGAATGTATAAATACTAAAATTATGAAATCAATATAATAAAAGCAAATTAGATGAAATAAATGTTATTATACTTTGTAAACATTTTTGTTAAACAAAGTCTGTATTTTGCAAGTTCATTAATAAGCACAATTTTCAATTTCTTTCTTTTTGATCAGATTTAAAATTCTTGTTACTTATTTCATAGCATAAAATATTCTGTATCTTACATATAATTTTCTTAATAATCTAGTGTAGAGTTTCATGAGCTGAATTCATTTTTTTTACTAACTCATATAAGCAATATCCTATATCTTTAATTAATTCAAAATAATTTTTCAATATTTAGATAAAAACTATATTCTAAACAAAATATGTAATAATGGGGAAGTTTAGCGTGGTTGAAATTACATGTGAAATATCTTTTAGTCGTAAGTATATGAATAATTATAACTTAAAATGTAATTGAAAGTTAAAATTATGTTGCCAATTATTTATAATTAATGATTTATCTTCGAGCTACACTGACGTCACAAGTTAGTTATGCGCTTGCGCAGAAGGGATGGTGAGACCTGACTTTTTGAAGGTAGGTTGTATTTTGAAGCATTACTCCACACGTCCACACGCTTCTCTGTTGCCATGGGAACCCAGCGCACGCTGGTTAAGATAGACGATACGTTCTCCGCGAGCCAAACTGACGTCATTTTTATATAGAATTTAATTTTTTGAAAAATCTAGGCATCTTTGGGTGAAATAAAATGTATAATATCACTTTTCAGGGCAACCTTGATAAAATAAAAAATACGCTTAACTTCTCCATTTACAAACTCAGAATTCTCCAAATTATGATTTTATAATGAATAACTATGTTGATGTCTAATTCGAAATTTTGTTGAAAAACGTCTCACAAGCTTCACATTTGTGTATTTTTAAACAAGGACAACGTTGAATCACAGAATAGTACCTAATATACAGAAGTGACTGTAAAACAGAGAAAGGAAAATTAGAGAGAGATGGGGAAAGCCAACAAATTTAAAGGGCTCATCGTTTAAAATCGGAAAGTTTCGTCACATCTTCGTGGCTCGAGTTTCTCTCATCAAAATTTTCAATAAGGTGACTATAATAAAAATATTAAAATACAGAAATTAATTTCTAAGAAGCAAAAAATAGTTTATCAAGAAGAAAATTTAGAATTAGACAAGAAAATATTTATACATAATAAAAATCATATTATGGAGAATTCTGAGTTAGTAAATTTAAAAACAGCAGACGAATACTTTTATAATTATATGTTTTGTTTAGAAAATACTTTTCATATAAATATTGAAAAATTGATTTGTATTAATTAAAGGTGTAGGTGGCTGAAGGTGGGCACAGGCCAGTCCGACATTTTTTATGGTAAGCACCCAAAGTTTAAAAAACCAATATTGTTTTTTAATAAATAAAGGTTATTTAACAAAAAATAAAAGAAAATTACATTATATACAACTTTGAGGGCTGATTTTTTTTCACCTTTGGTTAAAGTTCCGGTTACCTCAACCATCGATTAATAGAAAAATATCGCATCCAAAAACTGTAGTAAATTGTTATTTTCTATTTCGATACGATTTACGATATTTTTCTATTAACCGATAATTAAAATATCCGGAAAAAAACTTTAAATTATGTTCATTTAACATTATTATGCGTCTAGAATGTTTTAAACAAAGGTGTCTATTACCTACTTTGTCCAAATTAATTTTTTTTATCAATTGCCTTTCAATATTTTTTATAACTAAATTTGCAAGCTGTTTATTGGTCATAGTATTTCTTAAGTAAGTCTTTATTTTTCTTAAGCAAGAAAAAGTTCTTTCTCGTCTTGCCCTTGAAATTGGAATAATAATAATTATACATGATATATACTTCAAAAAAAGTGACTTTGTATCTCTAATCAATTTTAAAACGAATTATATTTTTTATTTAGTTTAAAATTCATCCTCGCATTTTTAAATGTTTTTGGTAAAATGTGTACTTAGCCCCTTTTGTAAATTTTTTTATATCTATCAATTTTGCAATATTCAACCAAAGGTTTAATATTGTCGTAGTTTAAAAATTCTTTACATTGAGGGTTAAATGAACTTATACCTATTAAAATATTTTTATTGTTATTAAACCAAAGTTTAATTTCAGTTATAACTCTAGGAATGATATATATGTACAGCGTCGGACTGGCTATTGTGGCGATGTGGCGATCGCCACAGGCCCGGCCAACGAAAGGGCCCAGTGTAAACTTATGGAACTTGCTGTGACAAAAAGAGAAAAGATACTTAGTTTATAGTGTAGAAGTATACATCCAGTTATATTGTTCTATTCAAATTTCACACTACTATTATTTTGTAGTACAAAATATGTACAGCGTGTGGTCTACTTCATTTTATCATTTTTAAAGTATTGCATCTGCAACCCGCATTTCAGCAAAGTCGCTAGTTTGGTTGCTACAGTAATAGTCACATGATCTGGGTAGTTCTCAAATTTTATTCCGTGGAGAAAAGTATTGGCAATTGAGATCATAGGCGAGCTTTGTTATTATTTATTGTTGTGTCAATGTGAATACTTCATATATCCCTTACTTTGTTATTTGTCTTTTCCGCACGATTATGAACTGGCAACATTTCGAACAGTTTTTATAAGTTGTTCACTTATTATTTTAGATTATGTTGTATAAACTAAAACTTAACTATCAACTATCATTTTTCCATGAAGTGTAGTTTTGATGTCATTGACGAAAATTACCAGTCTACCATTGGAGAATGATCACGCTTTATTTTTTACGCGTAAGTCATGTAGGTAAATAAAATATTGGCATACTTCTATCATTATCTACAGCCCAAGATAGAACTCAACCCGGTCGTTAGCAAATCTTTTTAGGTTATTTGTAATTTGATTTGACTCTGCTTGAATTTTCAAATAGGTAATAAATTTTCGGCATTTTATAATCTTCAATCATTTCGTTATTATACTACATATTATTATAATTAATTTAGCATAATAGCATCGCGATTTATTGGTTTTTTACGTGATTTGAGAATTTTCAGTGTAAATCGAACCAGAGAAATTAGTTAGCAAAACAAGTAGTGATGCTAAGAAACGGATTAAAAGAGAAAAGGAAAATGAAAATGCAAAGAACATGCGCTTGACTTAATTTTTTCCTGTCATTGGTAAATGAAGCTAAATTATTATGGATTATAGACTGCGAATAAACTCAAGCTTCCTTAGATTACTTGGAATAGGTAGATCTGTGAGCGCTTGCCACTCTTGGATAGGGATGGAAGACTTTTTAACTTTTTGAAAAAGCGATTTTTATCGACTAATCGAAAATCGTCAACTATTTAAAAAGTAGAAAAAAATGAAAAGTCGAAAAAGTGGCAATAATTAAAAAAGTCGAAAAAATTGAGAAGTCGGAAAAGTCAAAATAATGAAAATTAAAAATATCAGAAAAGTCAAAATATTAAAAAAGTTAAAATATCATAAAAGTCTGAAAAATCGAGTAGGGGTCGATATAGTCGTAAAAACGTAACAATTAAATAAATATTAAATTGGTAAATACGGTCCATTTCTTATCCTTCCTTCAAGTAATGACTTCAATTTCGAATAATTTATGATACCTCACCACTAAGCTAACATAGATTGAGGTCATACTTATAGTAATCGCATTTAAATCCTTTCATCTTTATGTTTATAGAAAAGGATTTATTTGAAAATATAGATGAAAAAATTATAATTGATAAATAGGCACATCTTCCAATCTATTGTAAAGTTAGTTGATTATATAAATTTATTGAAAATGAGAATCCATGACGACGTGTTTAACATAGGAAAACAGTTTTCTACAAATATTGTCGTGATCACTTTGAATATTTGCTTATATTTGTATTTATTAATGTATTTATAAAATATAACCTTAAAAAAAACCATAAAAATTACTTCATTTAAAACCGTTATTGATTCATTAAAAATATTTTTGTGTAGCCGAGAATAGGGGGCCCGGAAATCTGAACCGCCACACATGGAAATATGTGCCAGTCCGACACTGTATATGTACATGTAATTTTCCATTATTCCATTGCAATTTCTATGTTTGACTCATTACAGATAATTACTGCCTCCTGATATATCAGATCTTAGTCAGATTTCCCTTTTCATTTAATAAAAAAATATTCAGTTAACAGTTGGGTGGGCACAGCTGCTTTCAGGGTGGGCCGGTACCCTAATTAGAAAAATAACAATATAACAACAATAAGTAACAACAGAACATAATATCGCTCACTCAACTTTTATTACCTATTGTTGGGTGTGGCAATCTGCTTTATTGGAAATATTAGCAATGGTATACCTATTTTTACCTGAGTTTTACTAAAATTTGCCTCACGGGCACTCCGCTTGATATGGAGAATGTACCATAGAGCAGAGGTATAATTTGTGTATGTAGAAAATTACATATTAAAGAATTTTTTTGACGAGACTCAAATTTATAAAACAATAATCAGTCATTCTATGCGCTAGACTACTAAACAACGACCCAAAAAATAGTAACTGTGAATGACTGATAGATATCAAATAAACTAATGCGCGAAGAATAAAATAAAAATGGAATGTGTCCATTCTCAGAAGTTAGTAGGGTGTATTACAACTTCCTCTAATGTTAACATAGTTACTTACATTTCCCATTTCCCATAGGTTAAATAACTATTATCGTAATCAAGTCCGACTTTTCTTTTTTGTAATCAGCATCTAATACAGTTTTCCGAGATAACAAATTTTGAACAAAATACTGAAAATTTAGTTCAAGGTTAAACACAGTATACCTTAATAATAAAAAAATAATACTTCTGTTTCTCATTCACAGATTAAACTGTCACGAAAATTATATAATTTTTTAAAATAAAAAATACGTATATATTTTATTTGATATTAATATACACCATCTTGATCTGTGACATAACATTCCTATATGATCATATAGCTTCAAGTATCTAAGACACGTTTTCGTGACAAGATTTGGGCACAGCGGAATTTTGATTTGTATAAAGAATAGCGAAGCTGGGATGTCAATTGTCACCCTCCACTCAATTCAAATCAGAGCACGCTAATCTAGTGAACCATCGTTGTTTGATTAATATGTACATATAAAAATAATTTTAGAAAGGTAAACTCAATTATAATCATTGTCTTTACATCGTAATCCTAATATCCTCGAGTATAGGATGTTTAAGTCCTCAGTTTACCATTTCAAATTCTATTATACATCTACATACATTTCTTGTTAAATAACTATTATTTTTAAAAGGTCACAGAACTTGAAAAACTTAATGAATTAATTAGTTAAGTAGGTTAAATGTCACAGACCATACCAATAACTCCAAAAATTCCAAAAAATGTGACAATAAAATAGGTAATTGTAATCAATAAAATAGCTATTGTAATCAACTACTATTATTGAAAATAATTATTAATATGTATGCATAGCACGTTCAAAGCATATGACAATTAAAAATAATTGTGTAGGTGACTTTATCCTATGATCTAGAAGTAGTGAAGCGTGGATAATGACGCATATTTACATTTCTCATTGCAGATTTTATGTCGCAATGAAAGCCAATAAGACATTGCAAAATGTAATCATATCTACGTTAGCGAATGTGGAAAGTTGTTGACTTTTCTTTTGGTTTCAGGGGTCTGTCAAGATTTCGGCTACAGTGGGGAAAGAGGTAAGTCCAAGAAGACATCAATTTCATATTAAAATTAATTATAATAAGCCATTGTTTAAGAGCGTAAGAATAATCAACAGTAACAAATTTATGACACTGTTGATGATAATGTGGTAGTAGACATTTTATTTTATAATAAAAATTAGTTGTGGCCACCGTATAAATAAAAATAGTTATATAATTAAATAAAATGGCAGCTAGCAAATGATGTATTAAACGAATCATAAAGAATATTACTAAAATTTGAAAAATTAAGGGAGGTTTAATAGAAACAATCATTTTTAGTGCCACTGGTTTGATAATTTTTAGTAATTTTTTTTAAATATTAACAATACAATTTGATTTTAGTAATCAATTGAAATTATTTGAAACCAGTGGTACTAAAATTGTAAGTGCAAATCATTTTTGAATTTTAATAAAAAAAATAATCCTTATCTGTGATCAATACAACATTTAGTATCTTCCTATTTTTCTGAATTTACAAAACATGTGTATGTACGGAAAAACAACAATATATGAATTTTTTTTTATAAAACTTGTTACTTGCAAAATTGACAACTTTTTTATGGTACTTTTTTTCTAAATATTTAACTTTTATGAAATATTTGCAATAACCTAAAGCCACGATTTCTCCCGATAAGATGATCTCATCAATAACCTTTTCTCCACTGACGAGGATCAACTCATGGAAACAGATTGAATCTATGTTTCATTTTATACTGGTAATGCTATTTAAACTGCAAAAGTAAAAAACGCATGCTAAGAAAAATGGATATCAAATTGAAATCATTATTACTATAATCGATGTTTATTGTACGTAGTCGTATCTACAAGAATGATAACATTATCCATGATTACAATAAACGACATGTAGAACTGTATTATTATATTTTCAATTTTAATCTCTTAAATCGTAATGAAAATAATCTTGGATGAGCAACTAGCCATAAATAACAATATGTATATTACATTGTTAAATTATTTTAAAAAATCTTTTTTATTGTCAAATTTCCGTGTATAATAAGTGTGAAATAAAAAAGTAATATGAAAATAATACACTAATTTCAACAATTTCCTCTATATGTAACACTTCATGTGTGAAGGTCTATGTCAATGAATCATGTCGAAATCAGGAACTTTAATTTTTTGTCTACTTTCACATAATTTGCGTCATTCTTAGACAGATTCGTGCGTTATGTATCAAAAACTGGATTGCACTTTCTATTTATGGGTAAAACAACAAAGTATAACCTTGTTCGATCATTTTCCCACTTTTCTTTGTTGTGCTAAACAAAAAAATATTTTTGAATGACGTAGGTAATCAATGAAAATATATTTTTCTTTTTGCAATCAATTAAAATGATTTAAAATTATGCATATTAGAAGAATATATTAATAAAATTTAAGATGATTATTTAGCATTAATATTTAATTATAGAAGTATATTTTGTTGTGACTGTTGTAATCTGGTAATCACTCAAAATTCTTTAAAAATATAGACGTTGGATGAGAATACTCTAAATAAAATTTACGACGAGCTCGATGGATTAATTAGAATTAAGTCTTAATTAATCCCAATTTGTCTAGTAGTACAATTTAATATGAAATGACGTCTGGTATACGCCCTTTTAACAACAGGGTTGTATTAAGGTTACATTACATTTTTGCAGGGCCAAGCCATTGGGGTGAAAAATACTCATCATGTGTTGGCAAACATCAAAGTCCTATTGACATTTCCGAACGAAATATAAACTTTATTAAATTGGGACCACTTTTATTTGAAAATTTTGATGAAATGCCTTCATCTATGACTATGACTAATAACGGACATACAGGTAAATAAACTTTACATACAAGTTTTTTTTTTACAAACAAAACATGTTTTTTTGAGAAAGATAAATAACTTCCTTACGTTATTTACGATTATCGTTTTTTTGCTATTAAAAACTTGAGTTGAAAAAATAATGACTTTTGATTTTTAAAATTTTTAAATATATCTAAGTGTTACTGCACTTTTTTATTTGTTTTAAAAGCAATATCTATAAATATTTTATTTCATAAACGAAAACGAAATCTGTAATAAAACCAAAACGTTTCATCAAAATAAAACTAGGAGAATAACAAAGAATTTTTAGTTTTTGTTACAAATTTAAATATTCATATTTTTCCCCTGTTAAATATCATTTTATTTTAAGATATTATTATTAAATTTTGGTTATGATTAATAGTTTTGTACCAAATAATGAAATTACATTATAATATTTTTTATCTTTGATAAAAATCAATTATTTTTATTTAAAAAATCAGTTGATTTAAATTAAATTATTTAAATCAGGCCAACTCTGGTAAAAACTATGTATTGTTTTTAGTAATGCTGAAATTAAAAACAGAAAAAACTCCAGAACTATCTGGAGGCCCTCTACAAGGAACCTACAAATTCGAACAATTACATTTCCATTGGGGTGAAAATGATAATGAAGGATCTGAAAACAAAATTAATCACAACAGGTATTTAAATAAATAATTACTATTTTTAAAGTTTTATTACTATTTTTTTCTAGTTTTCCTATGGAACTACATATGGTTTTCTACAAAACAGTCTATGAAAATATGCAAGAAGCTATCAACCATAGGGATGGTTTAACCGTTCTAGCATTTTTATTTAAAGTAAGTAACAATAAATATTATTATACGTTGAACATCAATACAGTAGGAACCTATTTTTACAAATTCTTAAATCATTTGTTACTCCTAAAATTGCATACGATACAATAAATTTATATTTTTTTTTAATAAAGTACCCACATTAATAATTTTTCCTACGACCACTGTTAAAAATAGTATTTTTAACGGTTGCTTAGCAAGTTAAAAATAACAGTTTATAACACAGTAAATACTTTTAAAACGTTGCCATTGACAACGTGTTAAAAGTAAAAAACAAATTTACTTTTAACACGTCTTATGTTCAGTTGTTCATAACAAATACATCATGACCTGTCATAAATGTCATTCTAATGCTTAGTTTTTATTTACTAATAGGTACATAACTGTGGTCGTAGGAAAAATAGTGTATGATATTTGTGTTAAAAGTGATTTTATTTCGTTCGTGGGGTTTGTTAAACTCGGCTTCGCCTCGTTTCAAACTTCCCCACTCACTCATAAAATGTCACTTTTAACACTTATATCATAAATAACTATTTTGTTTTGAATATTATGAAAAATTTTAAAGGTACCTATTTTAAAAGAAAATACATTTTGGAGCTTTGAGTAATCTGTGTAATCAAAATGTAATCAATTTTTCCTAATGTATTAATAAAAATTGTTTTACTGCTCAACTGGCATCACAGAGATCATGAGTTTTGTTCTTCAAATGATATGCTGTAAAAATATCTGTAGAAATTTTTCTTTGTATACTTCGTACGCATGATACTATGAAGAGAAGGTAAGTCATTGCGCTTGTATTGCTCCATCTCTCTCTAGCGCACTGACGTTCTCAGTGACACTGACACTGCAACGACAATCTCCAGTAAGCATATGCACTTGTTTTTTTTTTAATATTCACATACCAATAACTTGTAAAATGGTTGGTTGTTTAGTGTATTAATGTACAAACAATAATTAAATTGGAATCTTTTCAAAATAACATGAAAAAGAGTGAAATTTTTCAACTTCCCGGAAAATCAATATTTTACGGAACATTTGTGTTGAAAAATGCTTAAAAAATACAAATTTCATGTATACAGTGCAAGAATATGTTGAGACCATTTTACCAGTGAAGCTAATAAAAAATATTTAATGCAACAAAGAGTTTAATTAATTATTATATAAATTATTCACCAAAAGTAAAAAGAAAAATAAATACTGATGCAATTCCAACGAAATATTTGTCTACCAGCAAGGAAAGAAAGATACCTAAAAATCGCTTAAAATGGAAGGTAATTGAGCTTTTATCTTCTGTTATATGACAATTAAAGTGATAAAATATCATTTAATTTTAACATATTATTATATACAGAACCTATTTTGGTTGTCATTAATAGTTTTGTAGCAAATAATTGTTATTTGTATCACTAGTCCAGAAATTGAACTTTTGCGAGAACGATTTTATTTTAATAAGTCGAGCTGAAAACAAGGCCTGCAAATACGAGATCTCGCAAGAGTTTCTGGGCGAGTTTTTTGTATCGATGACATTTTTAATTTATGAAAGAAATATTATTACCTACTACTTAAAATTTTACACACTAAGTTTTTATATTGGTTACATTTTCGATGCACATGGATGTACAATTCACTTGGTTTAGTGAAAAAATTTGGTGACATTTGTTCTCGCCTAAAAATGAAATGAATGTGAATTGATATTTTTCAACAATTAACGTAATCATAATCGTATAATATGAATAATAAATCAAATAGTGGTTACATTTTCAATTAAGTAAAATAATTTTTTTTTGACAGAATGTAATGCTAAAATATTAAAGTTGGCATTCCTACATTTTTCCGGCCTAGGCCGGCAAACAGAGTTTCTAGACGATTTTGAGTTCTATAATATTAGTCATACCGGACAGAGGCGCGAAAAAATACTTACATCAATTTATACAGTGGTATTTACAGATTTATAATTAAATATTATTAATATATTCAACTATTAATATCATTTAGATCCGAAAATATATGTAATTATTAAAATATTTAAGTTTTTCATACTAATTAATTTTCATACATATTCAGAGTAGTCACTTGGTGACGTCATGCGCGTGGCGAATGAAAATGGAATCTCTAAATGACATCCAGTGCCTGTTTCATGTGACTTTTAACTCAGTTTAAAATGAATTCAGAGTTTGATAACTCTCTATTTAACTCCTTCCCATAAAACCGGACATAAGTGAAAGTACTGTGATACAATGAAAAACTATTAGACGACGCCTATTGTATTGACAACACACATCACAGCTGAACAGTGCAATGGCATATCTGCCATATACTCCTGTATAAGATAAAACTTGATGAAACCAATTTATGCAGCAATATTTTAACCATTTTTGAATATATAAGATTTCAATAAGTTAAATTAATTGATAGAACCACATTGATTATAGTCTATTATTTATAAGAACGCATTAGATCACGGAAGCAGCCGTTTTTATAAGCATTAAATACGAATTCTAAAATTCGATGGGAATCTGTGCATTCTTACAACACGTACTATTACTTTGTTATTGGAGAAATTAAATAATATTGGATAAAATATTCATCATATTAACATAAATGTTTCATGTTCCGCTGTAGTAAACAACGCTATGCTTTTATAACAAAATCGGATGTGGACACTACAAGACTTCCTTGTATGCATATAAAAATAAAGAGATGCACAACTAAATATTACAATCCCGCATACAAAATTTCAACATTTCATATAGGAAAATTTCAAAAATACCCTACGAGCAAAGTACCTTTTTGGCACTGTCGATTGTAATAAAAAAGGTGTACAACTAGATGTTATAGCAGTTCGACATACAAAATTTCAACATTCTACATATGTATGTACGTCCAAACGTCACGTCGAAAGTAGTCAAAATAGATTCAGGGATAGTTAAAAACGAAATTTTTCGCGATTACAATACTAAATTTACTTTATAAAAGGAAGTAAAAACTAGCAAGTGCAATTCTTACAATTGCAATTTTTCTTCTGACAGTAAAATGTTCTGCCTGTACCACACTACTCTGGTATTCTGAAACAAAATAGAGTATAGGAATTAAATAAATTTCTACAGCGAGGCATACACATAACAAACACTAATTGTTGAAATCATACCTGATTTTTTGTTTGTTTTACAGATTTCAGATAAAAATAACACCAACTTCGACTCAATTTTGGAGAGTTTAGAACAAGTACAAGAACCAAACACAACAGCAGATATTTCCAACCCTACTAATTTAGGTTCCCTTCTAAACACCGATACACAGAAATACTTCACTTACGATGGTTCTCTAACTACGCCACCCTGTTCAGAGGTCGTCATTTGGATCGAGTTCCGAAAACCAATTGAACTTGCGCATGAACAGGTAGGCTACGTCATAACAGCGTTTGTGAGGTTATATTATCGTTCTCCTTATTTATTATTTCAGTTGGAGTTATTCAGAAGTTTAAACAACGAAGAAGGAAAGATGACGCATAATTTCAGACCAACACAACCCTTGTATGATAGGATAATTTATTATAGCTCAGATGCCGGAATATATGATATAGACAACAATAATATTGAGGAAGACAGTAATGAGAATTTTAAGAATAGTTCTTACAAAAATATGTCTAATTTAATATTGTTGTTAACAACAGTTTTAATTTTTAAACTTTAACTACAAATTTTAGATTATTTAATTCCATGACATTTAATAGTGATAATTATTTATGTACATATATTTTTAAGTTTTACAGTATTATACGTTTATTTGAAGGCACATTTTAGTGCAATATTAAAATAATACACACCAATAATAATATTTATTTGTATTCCCATAAAATATGTATTTTTCCAATGTACCTACTAGAGATGGAACCGAAGCCGAGTAATTATTTGGTATTCGGGCTACTCGGTCTCGGTCATGTTTTCAATATTCGGTATTCGGCTTACTCGGCCTATTTTAATACCGAATATTCGGTTACAAGAAATAAGTGATGTAGAATGATATTTTATTACATTAAAATATTTAATTGTAGAAAATAAATTTTAAACAATAGAAATATGTTTAGTTATTACTATGTATCTACATTAAAAGTAAATAATTTTCTAGTTATATTGTTTGGAGATAAATCATTAGATTTTTCTTGAAACTGAAATTTAATAGTAATTTAAGAAAAATTTTCCTTAACAAAAAATAAATGAGTTTCGACACGTGATATGTTTGAGTTATTTAACTTTGAATTGTTTAAGACACATATTTATGTGGTTGAAAGAATGGTGGAAACGAGTAAAATAGGAAAAAAAATACATTGCGCAAAATATTAATATTCGATATAAAAAAAAATCTAATGATATATAAAAATCACAAATAAAAATATACTATGCATAAAATTCACAGAATATCATTTTTAATTTAACACACTCTATTTTTACATGATATAAAAATACAGAGCTGGTTTTATGTCGAAATAAAAACTAAAACTCCTTATTTAGTAAATGATGATTATAATGTACGTAAAATATTATTTTTGATTGTTGAATCTCAGAAATATTAAATGATTTAGGCATTGTTCGGTAATAGTCTTTTTTAACCTATATTTTATTAATTAAATTTGAGAACGATCATTCTGCGGTGCAATTTGTTATCATGAAAGCAAGATAAATTCATCATTCTATCATTTACATAAGTACCTGAAACACTTTAAAATAAAGTAACTAAAACAAAAAAAAATTAAAATATTTCTCATATTTCGTTATAGATACTAACATTGAGTAAGTAACATATAGAGAGATAATGCTTATGGGCCATTTGTAATAAGTTTCTGACGTTCCCTTACGAATAAATGTAGCCAGGAAGTGATGCCACCTATGAGTCAATAGCTAGATTTTGGAAGCTCACAACAATAACTTGGGGACCCCTTACAGTACCTGCGTTTCTTGGAAATGTTTCGCATTGGGGTAAATTATGAAACCAGATGTGAATTGAACTTATGGAGACATTGAGAACTTGCATCTATTTGTTTTTTTCATATCTCCTAGACGAAAATTACCCTGGTTATATTAATTAGTTAAAAAAAATTTTTGTCTAAAGATACGTAAATTATTTATTTTAATAGATTGTTTGTATATATGCATAGAAGGAAAAATACAGAAGAAAAATTATTAACAGGCTGTATAATTGTAAGAAAGACTAAAAACGGTGTTAAAGCGGAGAGATCAACAAAGATTTGACTAGGGCAAATTCGTTCATAAGAATTTTGTTTTCATTGACGGTCTTTGGATATGAAATGATTCATAGAAATCAAATTTGCAAGGATTATAATATCCATCTTTAAAATATTTTTGCCTAAATGTTTTACATTTAAATTATTAATAATAACGGAATGGTTACGAACAGAGTATTTTGTTATAATTTATATTATAGGAAGTTTTAAGAAAAAAATTATTCAAGTATGTCAAATGAAATTAAACTTAATGAAACATTAAAAATCATTCTTTAAACAATAATTAACAATTTATTTCTCCAGCGCAATATATGCTAAATAGTGTTTTCAATAATTTATCGTTGTTAGGCATATCAAATAACTCGTCAAATAAATAACTTAAAAAAAATTGTTGCTAAGTTAAAGATTAAGATTGCAGACTCTTTCAACAGATATCAATCTCAATAATTAACAATTTATAAATAATTAGTTTCAATTATTTATAAATTATAGGATAGTTTTTTCAAATTGTGCCATTGTAGCTGTGCCAGTTTTACAGTCCAAGATTCAAGAATATTAATCGATATTTATATTTTATATCGAACCCTGTTGAACAATCTTTAAGTACTTTCACTATTTTGATATGAAAAAAGTTGGTAGGATCGTTTTAAATTTCTGAATAGTCAAAATGCAAAAATGCGCTTGTGTTTCTAGCGAGAGGGTTGATTGATAATTGGAAAATCCCAGTAGCATATTTTATTTGCAGTAATAGTATGAAAGCCACAGATCTAAAAACGTTATTATTTTCTTGTTTAAATATGATGTTCTCATTAGGACTAAATGTACGTGCCATAGTTTGTGACCAAGGATCGAACAATAGATCACTTTTTAAAATATCAGGCATTAATAGCACATACCCACATTTTATATATAATAACAAAAAAAATATGCATTATATGATCCACCACATTTAATCAAAAGTATAAGGAATACACTTTTGAAACAAAATATTTCTGTAGATGTGTACGAAATTTTTTGGAAAGATATTAAAGCAACATATGAAATCGATTTGAAAAGTTTATTTTGTAGAGCATTACCAAAAATTACTCCACAACATATTAGTCAGAATGCATTTGAAAAAATGAGCGTAAAAAGAGCGGTTCAAATTTTTAGTAAATCTTTCTCAGCTGCTGTATTTTCTGCTGTTGCCACAGCCGAACTAAAATAAAAAACTGCTTTAGAATCAGGAAAATTTTTGGAACGTTTTACATAGTTCCAATCCATACAGTTCAGCTCTGTGTTGCAATAATCATTTAGTTTTGAACACTCTTCGTGAAAGTATTCCATGGATAAAATCATGGCATGCAACGAAAACTACACCATTTTGTTTTGAAGGATTATTATTAACAATTAACAATATTTTAAATTTATTCAGTGATATATCACCAACCTACTCATTTCTATTAACAAACAGGTTATGCCAGAATCCTACTGAACATTTATTTTCTAAAATTCGCCAAAGAAGAGGTTACGATCCAAATCCTTCAGCAAAGCATTTTCGTCTGGCACTACAAGCAATAATGGGTTCTAGTTTACAAATGGCAACGCAAAAATCTAGCTATGAAAATGATCATGATGAATATTTATGCAATATGTTGGAATCTGTTAATGGGAATAGAAACAATGAAAATATAATGCTACTTCCAATAGAATGTACTGGTAATAAAGAAAATTCTTCAGATAGTGACTGCAATACATCCCATGAAACATCAATTATTAATCATCCAACATTGCAAACCTTTTCAATACTATATTTTTCGGGATATTTGATATACCACCTTTTGCAAAAATATTCTTGTTCTTCTTGCGAATATTTGTTAAAAAGTAATGAGGAAATGTATGACGAAAATTATTTTTTTTTATTAAATAAAGATTATTCGGCAAATTTCAATAAGTCATGTCAACACAAAGTACCACAGACATTACTACTATTTATTTAAATATATTTGATAGAATATTTGAGAATAATGCTTACATATATGGAATCAAAAATTTTTGTATTACAACAATTTTAAATGAAGAACGAGTATCTACTTGGATAAATACTACTCCAGAATGCGAACAACACAGGCTACATTTAATTCAACAATTAATAAGGATAAAATTGTTTCATACATCTTAATTCTACAATACACTATCAAGATCTGCAAAAAGTACAAGTAAGCCTCATCGGAAATTAAAAATTGTTAAACATAATTAAATACATGATTATTATATTTATTGTTATAAGTATTTTCGTTTATTTATCAATTTCATTTTTGTTCTTTTTATTTCTTTGTTAGTATTGTACTACTACTTACTGTAATACATAATTTCTACAGTATGTCATATATGCAAAAATATATATTTTATAGTAAAAATCTACATTGTTATTTATTCCTTGATCTCTTTTTAAATTTTACTGCACACATTTATCTGTCCTTTATAAAGTATCGCATAAGTTCATCAGGCGGTCAGCAATTCCGACACTTTAACGCAGGTAGAAAAACTAGCCCCATAGTGGGTTCCTGGAAATTTAGATTTTAATTTCGCTTTTCTTTCATAGATGGCGCAATAAAATACAGTACCATCTGTCGAACAAAGTTCAGAACTATTTTTTGTCGGTGGTGCTATCTGGTGTATAAAGTTCTCGAACGATTACACTTTTCAACATGGGCATTATTCCTCTATATGTAATTAAATACTCACTGATACTAATGACTTTATTCATATTTCGCGCCCATTGGATTAGATTCAGACCTCAGGTAAATGGCCGATGCAGGCTTCACTTTTTCATATGCTATGCCTTATCTATATAGTCAAACCGGAGAAGCAGAAGACTCACGTCATCAACCTGAAAAAAACTTTATAAAATGAAATATAACTTGTTAAGATTATTGGGTGTTATTTATTTTGAAAAAAAGAAGAATAAAAATATTTGTATTAAGAAACGTATATATTAATGAATTTACAATTATTTCTAAAGTCAATCCGTATTCCTCTTAGAGAATATAAAATTATTTGAAATAATTGTAGTTGATTTTCATACCATACATTGGCAATAATAAAAATGATCTTGTTTATATTATATTTTATACCGATCGAATATTGATCTTGTCATTCGATTGTCAGTGTCAGTCAGAAAGTATCGTGTCAGTTTTTTTATTTTACTGACAAATCATGCTTAAAGCTTTATCAAAGCAGTCAAAAAACTGACAATGAATGCATTGCATTATTTTGAACGGGAACTGGACAACGTTGGTCCATTAATTCCATTGAAAATCGTACGAGAGGTAATTTTTTTTCTATTTTTTTTTTAAATTTAATTGTATTATGTACTTTCAGAGAACAGCTAATGCCCTTCAATTTACTATATGCACTTATTCACTATCGTTTCCGTCACAAATTAACTGTGATGACGCCGACAGACTTCGAGAGGTTGTGGTTATTAATTTGTCAACTGTCACTTGAAGAAATAGGTTATAGTAAGTTATGCAACATGCACTGCACTTTTATTCTAAAAAAAATCAGTATCCCATATATTCATAGTAGTACATGACGTCATTACTTTAGTAATATTATTTGATGACGTGAGTCTTCTCCTTCTCCAGTTTGACTATTGGGACCGGGCATGTCATTGGTGTCAGTTGCTGTTACGACGCAAGCGCTCAACATCGGGAAAAATCGCATTAATTTTGGACCTTGACAGCTGACAGATACCGTAAATTTTGGAGTTGGACATTTAAATTATTGTAAAAAATTGCATAAAGAATGAGAAAAACAATAAAAATTATAATAATAAGTTGAAACCTCGGTTAACACAAGCGACATAGGTTGTCGAGGTCCAAAATTTTTTCCTAAATTTACCACTTCGCGGCGCCACATACTAACTTGCCCGGTCCCAAGTAGAGAGACGTCATAGACCTGAAAAAAACGTTACAAAACGAAATAAAACTTGTTGAAATTTTCGAAAGATGTTTTATTTAGAAAACCGAGTAGTAAAAAAAGGTATCATAAAAAATTACTTATTTATTATATTTACTATTATTTTAAATTAAAATATAAGGTATTTAATGACATTTCAATTTATTTATAATAATTGCAGTGTATTTTTTTTAACACACGTTGGCTACGACTCAAATAAAATATGTTTACATAAATTTGTTTCTTGTCACGCCGATTGATTGAGTTGTCAAATAATATAATATAAAATCTTTGTTTGTTCGTTTAAGTTGTATTGTTCCTTATAATTCTTCGTATTCGTGTTCTTTGTTTCTTGTTATACGTTTATTTTATTAGCGTAAGTAATAATGCCTAAAGTATTATCGAAGCAGTCGCAAGTGCTAACTGCAAATGCGACTACATATTTTGAAAAAGAACTGGCACACGGTGGAACATTACTGCCGTTAAAAGCATTTCGAGAGGTATATTATCATTTTATTTGTTGTTATTAAATTTGGCATTGCCATATGCAACACGCAACACATTTTCTAAACTAATGCACATATAAACTTTGTAATTCGTGACGTCATAATCTAGTTACAAATATTGATGAAGTCTCTCTACTGCTTAAAAATTTCGACTATAGAAGTATATATAGCGATCAGTGACCACCACTCACGCTTTCAGACAATAGAAAAATATATTAATGGATAATGTCAAATATTCCGTTAAAAATTCACCGAATATTCGTTATTTGGCTATTCGGTTAAACTGCTATTTGTCACATCACTAGTACCTACCTAGAGTTGGGTTTTCGCAGTTGATATTCACGTTATCAATTTCTTCTGCAAGAATTATTAAACTTTTATCTAGCATCTCTGTCATACACACATGACATAAATAAGAATTTTATTCGCTATCTTATCGTCAGTGCCGCAACAACATAAATTGGCGCCTGGTACGTAAATTTTTTTGGGCGTCCACCCCCTTCTTTTTTAATTATATACGTAATTTTAAAGTTTTTATGGTTTAGTTTAATTTGTAATATTAACAATTATATTAACAAATTATTATATTTTGATAAACTCAAAAATCATGATAACCAACTAATAAAAAAAAAAAGAAAGGAATGAAACATAAATACAGAGTGGCCTAATGAAAATTATCAGCTCAATTTTTGGTCACTTAACATCAATTTTGCAAAAAACGCTCGAATACATCATTTTTAGTATAAAGGGGGACACCTGAATGGATTAGTATCAATGGCATAACTTCAACTAACTTAACTATAAAATGGAGGTGGACTGCACCTCAAAAATTTTAAATGGGAAAGGGTGTCAAACATGACACAGTTCGAAAGGCCTTTTAATTCTCTTTTTAACAGTTTTTTTATTTTTCAAATCCCATCATTATTTCCAGAGAAATATCGTTTTCATTTCGGTTTCAAATAAAAATTCTATTTATTGATTTAAATCTTTACAACTTTTAACAGCAAGAACTGTAGCAATTTTTTAAATTCTTTTTTGACATTACTACAATAGAATGTCCTGTCAATAAAGTAAAAATAGAAAAACGTCTAGAAATATTTTGTATCTTCATTTGATTTGAGATAATTATAATCAATTACCACGTAAAACTTCTCTATGTTTTTTTTAATAATTTTATTTTATAAAATATATTTTGTTTTGATTATATTTTATTAATAGAAAAAAATTAATTTGGCGCCTCTATGAATTCGGCGCCTGGTGCGGCGGCACCTCTCGCACCACCTCTATTATGACACTGCTCATCATACTTGTGTATATAGGCTATCTGCGTCCAACCATCGAAAAAATGAAATAGAAATAATAATTTAACCGCGGTAACGGATATTTTCAAATATTTTAAAAATATAGTCATTCTTGTCACTCCTTAAGATAATGTTGGCGACTACAAGTTGTGCTTCATTGTTTGTTGGTAGTTTCGTTAGTTTAATCAACAATCTAATCTTTTTTATATTTCATCTATTATTATATTTGCATTTATACTAAAGTTTTGGTAATTATTTACTTCGGAAATTACACGAGTTCACTCGACAAGATGATGTCATCATTCCTGTTTTGCTCTTAAGAGCATTGTGTATAGCTACCGTACTGTACTAAAACTTGACTTCGCTCTAGTCTAATAACATGAAAACTATTAAAGATATAAAAGTGAAATAAGTTTTAAATGAAAGATAAAATATAAATCTAGTTCCCTGTAATGCCAGATTTTGCATTTTTTATATTATTTCAATATTACAAGCAATTACAAACTCTAAAAATTGACATGTTTTGACGTACAATTTCTTGCTTCTAAAAATACTTTTTTAAGAAATTAGAATTACAGAGCTCTAGAATTATCTTTAAATAACACCATAGGTTTAATAAAAATACATATTGTTTTAATTATTACAACAAATTTCAACAAGAACGAGCAGACTAAACGGTGTAAATTTTCGCTCATACACTACTGCCTCTACCGGAGTATTATAGAATTATGACGCTATCTCGCCCTTTTGTAGTTGACCAAGAGAATATTGTGACTCTCATTCATACTACAAGCACAGACCTTCCCAGAACTGTGGAGGGTACTAATCTCTAATATTTACGCTAGACATAGTGTCTATAGGTTCTGATATTTTAACTTCTTATTGTTTTAATAATTTTCATTTTTTATGTATCAATACATATAAAAGTCTCATATAGCATTAATAATAATATAATTATGTATTCAAAAACTTACAACAATATTGTATAGTAGAAGATAAAATTTGTTCGTACGTCTAAATCACCATAACATATGTACACAACCTTTTTATATATATATATATATATATATATATATATATATATATATATATATATTTCTTATAGTATACTTGTTATTGTTATTAAAATGAATAATATTTTTCTATTATTTTACATCTTGAGTAATCCTAATGAAAAATCAATTTTATTTATACATGGAAGATGGGAAAGAAAGGGCGCTAAAACATTCTCCAAATTAATTAAATTGCAGCTTACCCTACTTTCATCGAATTTTGTACACATGATCGTAAAGAACCGCACATATTTTTATTTCGGTTTTGTCTTTTGTCAGTGCTGTGTCGTTTGCGAATTTTGGTTTTCTTAGTTTTCTGATTTGGTTACGTTTTTGACTTGATTTTTGGATTGCGATTTGGATTTATTGTGATATATTATATTGACTTGGCTTTGTTCTGGACTTGATTTGTGGTTTGCTTTTTTGATTTGTTGTGGATAAATTTATACATAGACGACTTTTGTGGCTATTTTTTGGATTTGATTTGGTTTTCGTTTTGGTATAATACATATATACTTGATTGAATCCGTCGTTGGCACTAGGTGAAACATTATTATAAAAAGATAAATAAACAACACTCGGCTAAGTTTCACAATTGATATATTTATCTTAATCGCGATTTCGGCTTTTACACCATCGTCAGAAGACTAATAATTTTACAAAGGAATTACATGAATAAACAATATCCATAAACGGATTAACAAAAGTTTCCCTTTGCTATCATTTCTAATAATTCGGAATGGAGAAAATCTATCTGGTCATTCATAAGCTTCTCATTATGCTCAATGGCTTTATGGATTTCGAACGCTTCTAAGAAATTTAGTTTTGGGCCTTTCTTTTCCAAATGTAACACTTTTAAATTTTTAATTGAACAACTATGGTTAAATAAGTTAAGATGTATAAATTTAGAGACATCAACATTAGACCAGCCTACTACAATACTAATACCATAAAAAAGCAACTAGTTAACAACAAAATTATTACTAAGAATATTTTAAACAAATCAGGTGTTTACGCTATTCAATGTGATCAATGTAATTATAAATATATAGGTCAAACCGGCAGAAGTTTTCTCATTAGATTCAATGAGCATATGAGATCTTGGAAAATCAATAAAAATGATTCAAATTTAGCAATACATCTTAACTTATTTAACCATAGTTGTTCAATTAAAAATTTAAAAGTGTTACATTTGGAAAAGAAAGGCCCAAAACTAAATTTCTTAGAAGCGTTCGAAATCCATAAAGCCATTGAGCATAATGAGAAGCTTATGAATGACCAGATAGATTTTCTCCATTCCGAATTATTATAAATGATAGCAAAGGGAAACTTTTGTTAATCCGTTTATGGATATTGTTTATTACTGTATTTTCCCAATAGCTTTACCTAATATTGTATTATTCCATCTCCATCCCTGTCGCAAATGTATATATATTCATGTAATTCCTTTGTAAAATTATTAGTCTTCTGACGATGGTGTAAAAGCCGAAATCGAAACTTAGCCGAGTGTTGTTTATTTACCTTTTTATAATACATATACCTACATATACATAAAAATGGATTGTCGACGTGGTAACAAGACAAAACTCTACCTAAGTGCAAAACGCAAGAAGCCTTCCAATTTGAAAAAATATTTAAGGTAAGTGATCAATTTTAAATTTGAAAAGGCATTTAGCATATGTGATACATATTTTTAATTTTTTTCCAGATGTAAAAAACTGAATATTCCGTTCGTTGCTTCAAATTTCTCAGACAACGTATCCGGAAACACGTCAAACGAAGTATCTTTGCAAAATACGAATTTTGGGTACGTAAATAAATTTTTTCTTCTATAATGCAGCATAATGGGTTATATAATTTGTTGTTACAGAAATGAAACAATTGACGATGAATTGTCAGAACAATCGAACACAAACTCAAACATTGATAATATGGAAACGCTTGAATATTCATCTCAGACCGCCACAAATGATTCTGAATTTCAGTTTACTGGTAGAAGAATTGTAAATTTAGCGCACATTTTTGAAATGTTGTTTAATATTTCAAATCATTCTCCAGAATTTGGCTGCACTTTTAATAATTTAAAAATAACTGGTGAAAAACGAAATGGCTTAATTTCAATTATTTTCTTAAAATGTAACATGTGTAATCAAACATTCAAAATATCTACTGATAAACAAAGTGCCGATGAAATGGATATTAATACAGCTACTATATCTGGCATAATGAGTATTGGATGTGGACAGTCCAATTTGGAAGAATTTTTAAGTGCAGTAAATATTCCTCCTATGTCATCAAAGACATATCAAAAATATCACAATATTGTCAATGAAGGATGGCACAAAGCTGCTGTACGAAATATGGAGGAGGCTGCTATGAGAGAAGCTGAATATGCCCGAGAACAAAATAATGTAGATGCTAATGGTATTCCTTTAGTAACTGTTATTGCAGATGGCTGTTGGTCAAAACGATCTTATAAAAAGAATTACAACGCCCTTTCAGGTGTAGCAGCCATAGTTGGAGAAAAATTTGGTGAAGTGTTGTATATTGGAGTTAAAAATAAATTTTGTTGTGTATGCGCACGAGCAGCTACAAATAATAAAGATCCCAAACAACATACTTGCTTTAAGAATTATAATGGTAGTTCAACTAGTATGGAAAGTGCTATATTATCGCAGGGATTTGAGTCCAGTCTAGAAATGTATGGGATAAAGTATGACAAAATGATAGCTGATGGAGACAGCAGCACCTATAAAAAAATATTGGAAAGGAGACCTTACAAAGATTTAACAGTAAAAAAAATTGAATGCACAAACCATCTTCTGCGTAACTTTTGTAACAAACTGTTAACTTTGAGTCAAGACACTAGACACGATAAAACAATAAGAAAGGAAATTGCAAATAGAATTATTAGATTCCGAAACGCAATAGTAGGTGCCATTAATTTCCGAAAAGTTGAAAATAATTTAGAAAATGCAATATTAAATTTAAAAGACGATATTAATAATTCCTTATGTCACATTTTCGGAGAGCATTCGAAATGTGCTGATTATTTTTGTAAAAAGAAAACCGAGCCTAATCTTTATGAAAAACTTAAAGAAGATTATAAAGCCGTTTACACAAGACTAGAACAAATTGTTAAACAATTATCCCTAAATTCAAGAAGTTTGATACACAATGTTAACAGCAATAGAGTAGAACAATTTAATTCGATTATTGCAAAATTTGTGGGAGGGAAAAGAATTAATTATTCTAGCCGTGGATCATACGAATCTCGATGTTATGCTGCAGTAGTATCTTTTAATTCGAAACGTCCTCACTATGAATTGCATAAAACGATGTATAATAAAAGTCCAGGTAAATTTACAAAACAATTAGAGATACGACGTAGATTGCAGATTAAGAAAAAACGTTTATGTTCTATATCTATAAACAAAAATAAAAGAAGAAAAATGATAACTAAAAATGATCCAGACTATGGAGAAAACTGCGAGAAACCCGATATGACAGATGAAGAACTAAAGGAAGAAATGAAAAACTTTTTATTTAAAATGAAAAGAACCAGAGAAGAATTAATTCAATTAGAAAGAGATACCGTATTACAAGCTGATAGTGGGATCTGGCTTGAGACAAGAAGACAAATTTTAACAGCGTCCAATTTTGGAATTATCTGCAAACGTCGTATCGACACAAAATGCGGCACATTAGTAAAGCAGTTGTTATACAAAACAAATTTAAATAATATACCATCATTGTGTCATGGAAGAAATAATGAACGACAAGCTTTACAGCAACTAGAAATTGAGGAAGATATAAAAATTGAACCCTGTGGTCTATTTGTAGACGATGAATTCTGTTTTTTAGGGGCTACACCTGACGGAATTGTAGACGATGATAGAATTGTGGAAGTCAAATGTCCATTTTCTGCATACAATATGGATCCAGATGAAGCAATCAGGCAGAATAAAATAAAATTCTGGGTCTACAGCAGACAAGAAAAAAAAAATGTAATTAATAAAAACCATAACTGGTTTTATCAAGTACAGGGACAACTGCACATAACAAAAAGAAATAGTTGTATTTTCAGTGTATGGACAGGACCTAATCACAGAATGAAAACCGAATATATCGAAAAAGATAATAATTTTTGGATAAATATGCAACCGAAATTAGAAAAATTTTTTTTGAATTGTTTGCTTCCTGAATTGGTTGATCCGAGATATATAAGGAATATGCCTCTGCGCGAACCACAATATATTTTAGACGCCATTAAAAGAAAAAAGTCGCCATCAAAAACTTGTGTAAAAAAGTTGCGTTTTTGAATTTTTTATTTATTCAATTAAAATTATATAAAAAGTTATTCCACTTTTCTGTTACTTTCCATTGTATTATATATATATAACCATTGTAACATCAACGAACTTATTGTCAAATAAATATTAATAATATTTATAATTTGTGTTTTCTTGCATATTACCTATATGTATTAAAGGGTTTTGACTCTTAATAAAAATAAAATTATTTGATTTTCCCAATTTAAATTTTAAAATTCTTAATTTGTTGTCTACAATACGTATCGTGTTCAGCGGAATAGGGCAGGTAGTAGCAGACAGAAGCATGGGACCATGTTTAGTATTTAGCTGAGCAATTTATGACGTTACAGTGATAGACTCCGCCCATTGCTTTACCCCTCTCATTCCTCACCGATGACCGCAGCCCTAACATAAAGTGTACACAATGCTCTTAACGATTTAAATCACGGTTACGTATCAGATGGGAGAAACCGACTTTATATACTTCAATTATACAGGTATTTTTATACTTCGGGAAAATATTGAAGTGAATTGCCTATTGAACGTAAAACAATTTTTTTAAATAAAATTAAGGTTGATTTAATAAAAATACTATCCTTAGTTTTGCTTCTCTAAAAAGCGAAATAGGTAATAACTAAAATTTTTATTTCATATAAACCACGACACATTTTACGAATATTAGAATTTCTTTTTTTTTCTAAGATCAATACGCTTAAATTTTTTCCCGAAGTATGAAAACATCCCGTGCATACATTTATTGCTATAATCAATATATAAAATAACTAAACCACTACATAAAAACAATTTAATGGTTTATCTGACAAGTTAGCTGTTTATTTTTATTATTATTTATAATTACTGTTTTGTCAAGTAACGCTAAAAAGCATAGCAATTTTATTTTGTTTTTATTTTTTAAATTGAAAATTAATTTATGGAATGTTGTTCACTTCAACAGTCATTTCAAATAATAAGAAAAATAAACTAACGCAGCTATCTTGACAGATGAAGGGTTAAACATTTATTAATTTTTATCTCAATTCCATGGCTATCGCTATTTTTTGGGGTGATTTACGTCATTTACATACCTAATTTCTGAGCTTACAAGCCACGTAAAATTAATTTTGTTTATTAATTCAAATGCAAAATTTTATGCTCTACAACAGTTATTTGAAGTCTTTTTACTTAAAATAATTATGGAAACAGGAAATTACAAAAATATAATTTGACATGTTAAATCACTTTGTTCGAAACGCGGAACATAGGATTTTAATTTAGGATTTAAAAAAATTGCATGTAGGTACTCTCTCTCCCAATTGGTTTAGAGCAAAACTAGAAGAGTACAAAGTTGTTCAAAATTAAATTCTGTATTAGGTGAGATCATATTTGATATAACAGCACGTTTGCTGTACGAGATTTATTAAATATAAAATGTAACACTTTCATTAAAAATTAGACAGCTATGGAAATAAAGAAAATATCTATCTGACAATTTAGTAAAGTTTAAAGTATTACTGATTATAATTCTTAATGTCTGCATTTTCATATTTTTTTCGTTGAATTTAGATTATTTTTCTTAAATAATAGACCAATATTAAAAAAATATTAAATTATCTATAACGACATGTCATTAACTGACACAACTGTCACATATATATTTTCTTTCATTTCCATGGTAGTTTGATTTATAACGGAAATGTTACATTTTATATTTAATGAATCTCGTACTGCAGATCTTATCTGGTATAGAATTTAATTTCGATCAACTTTGTACTTTTGTAGTTTTTTTAAACAATGATAAAAATTAGAACATATTTTGCTGAAATAAAACGTCGAAGAAAAATAAAGGAAAAGTAAATACATTAGGAATAAAATAAATTAGAGCAATTCTTGAACAAATAAATAGAACAATTATAGGAGATTAGAGCACATAGATTCTAAAACAATTAATTAGGACTAGAGCAATACACGGGGCAATAAATAGACTAGGAATTAGATAAACGCAAGTTATAGAGGAAATTAATTCTAGGTAAAATAAATACTATTTGTAAAGTTTTAATCGTTTACTAAAAGAAAAAAAATCAATTGTCTTAGTTTTTTTGTGATTTTTCTACTTCTTTATTATTAACTCAATTTTTCAAGTCTCTAGGAGGCGGGTATTCAGCTGCCCCTCCCTGCTCCTCTTTGCTTAAAGGAATAAGTTTATATAGCATTTATTAAAACTAGGCCAACAAAAATATAAGATTAATAAGTAGGTGAGGAATTAAATAATCTGAACAAAAATTTTGAGCAAAATGGGAATATATCTAAAAATTTAGAGCTTGCTTAATGGGAAATAAATAGAAGAATAATTTTTTAAAAATATGTATAATATGTGAATATGAACTATAAATAATTGAAGCATTTAACTAAAACCAGATCAGAAGAATTAAGTAAATATAGCAAAATATCCGTTATACAACCACTAAAAATCAGTAATGGATCAGGAAATATATGAAAAAACGTAAATGCTAAACATGCTTGTTTGAGAGACAAATTTGACTTGTATTTCATGATAATAAATTGACACCCTAAAATATCAGAAAATACAAATGTAAGAAAATGAAAGTGTTTTTATTTATTTATTATATAAAAATAATTCTATTCGGAATATTAGTCACTACTGTCTCTATTTATTCATTACTGGTTCCCATATTAACTATCGTGGCCAAATCCTCCTGTCTTTGCTTTAATCTCTCCCTAATCAATTCCGCAATAGCTTTCTGTGTTCTCCTCTCTAGTCTTTCTAACTTTTTGGCAACGTCTCTTTTTAAATCCCAGTCGGGTTTTCTAGGTGCTAGATTCGTAATATCTAATTCTTCGATCTCCATTTTAGACTTGGCGGCATTGAGCTGGTCTTTAACTTCGGATTCCACATCTCCAGGTTTGGCTTCTGGAAGAAGTTTCTCTTGAAGGCTTTCATCCTGGGGCTTGTAGGAACGGAATTTCGGTCTGGAATAAAATTCAGTTATTTGATGCTTTCAAAAAGGATTGTTCTCTACTTTGGTAATGCATTTTCTTGCGTCTTTTCTTGAGGATGGTCAGCATCTTCTGCTGGTTTTCTTTTAAGATTTTTTAAACGTTCTCTACGTTTTAATGCCTGTTCTTCTAGTGTACCGATTTTTGAATTGTGAGCCATTATTACCATAATATTTATTTCTGTAATTACTTATAATAATAAACTTTTCAAAATATGTTCCTAACCTTAAATTATATTATTTTCCACCATTGATATAACATGAAACGGAAAAAAAATCATACAAAAATTAGTACAAAAAATGGCCACTAGTGTCGTTTCAACATGGCGACTGAAACTTAAGAAATAACTGTACATATGTACATATTAAGCTAATTTTAAATTTAAATTAAAATATAGATAGTATACATATAAATTAAACATTATAGGAATTGTATATAGTAGTGAAAATTTCAACTTTACAAAGAACTGATTTAGTTTAAAACTGTATTAATAGATGGCTGAAACAAATGTAGGTCACAGAATAATGCTATCTATTATTAAATTGATAAGCTTGTTTGTTAAATGTCAAACCCGGTAAATTCAAATATGAAATTTGAAATATTTTATATACTTGTTTTTTGTACAACAATACAATCAGCATTAATTAATGACGATAACATACATTATGGATTTCGAATATTTGGAGGGGATGTATCCAACGAATCATACACATATCTTGTAAGCATTTTAACCCAATAAAATTATAAATGAAGAACATAATTTCAGGCAGGTATTATCACACATAACTCAGTATCTTGTGTTGGAACCTTAATTGGCGAATATTGGGTGGTGACAGCTGCTCATTGTTTGTTTAAAGGCAGGAACGAGTACGATTACAAATATGTGTGTACAATTACAAATTTCAGAACGTTTTAGCAAGGAACTTACCGAAGTTAACCCTTCAGAATGTAAGATAATTGTAAACGCTTTGAATATCAATTATGAACTAAGGGATCCTAAATCCATTGTACGAAATTGTAGCAAGCTGATTCTACATCCCAATTATGTTTCAAGTCTATACAGCTATGACATTGCTCTGATTAAAGTAAGTATTAAACAGAATCACGAAAAAAACTAAAGGCTTATTACTTATTATGAGAGCCGTAGATAACCGAAAAAATAAAGAAGGAGCTAACCCGTTAACTGGAAAATAGACCGGATTCGAATTCGACTGTAAGTTCCCTTACCCAGAACCGATATTTGAATTCGAGTAGAAAAACCGATTCCTTATTTTTTCCGATTATTGGCCGCTCTAGTGGTTAGTTAACGTAAATGTTGTACCACTCGGGCTATTATTTCACAAATCTCCCAAGGTTTTTAAAAATATTCATTATGAAGTAATTAAAATTGAAATTCACAACAAAAAATATAGTTTTTTTACTATACGTTGATACTAAAACGGTAATTCATTTTTTTTTTGGTTGATTACCTCATCAGTTTAAAATAGTAACGTTTTGTCTTTAATTGGCCTGTTCATCTTGTTTCAATGAAATCAAATTTGAGTATTAGAGAAAAAAGTATGTAAATTTTATTTTATCTGAGAACGCTATCTTATAATAGCACTTTTAGGAAGCGTGCTTTTACATTACAATTATATGACGCCAGACATATCTTTTAAAAAAAGGTTGCTTGTGATATGGGTCTACGTCTCTATCTTTATAAGTACTCAAAACGTAAGAGGGAGTATTGATAAATAGACGCCTAGTCTACAAAAAAACTATATTTTTCATATATAGTGAAAATGTTAACAAGTGTTGTTTTTGTTTTAACCGTGAATACTGAAACAGTATACATATTTCATATAATCCCAGCTGAAGTTATAATTCTGCTACTTGTTGGAAATTTAAGTTGGACAAGCCGATTTCAAACTGGTTATACATGACCTATGCCAGTAGCTCGACCGTTAAAAAATCACTTCGGTCTTCCAAAACAGTATGGTGTAAAGTTATGGGATATGGAAATTTGAATACAGGTAACTAACTTACAATTTCATTCATAATACGAAACTATTGGTTCATGTTAGTAGTTAAATTAGTGTTTTTGTTTATGGTTATTCGAACTTGAGATTGTGAGTTTAACTAGCAACCAAAAATGTGTACTTAATTACTTGTAAAATAAAAATACATCGACGTGTATTTGGACGTATTATATTTGCCACGAGGTTCAAATTCTAGTCGAAATATTACCATTTTGTAGAAGAATATGAAAATATACAACAATTAATGAGTATTAGCGAAAATATTGCATTTAAATATTGTTTCGTAAACCGATTCCATAATCATATTACAGTCTCCTTTATAGCGAAAAGGAGCCTTTTTGTGGTAAAACCTGTTACATAATCCTTTTTTAAAAAGCACTTTATAAAAAGCCTCCTTTATTGTAAAATCCCGAATTTTGTCCTTTATTCGTGTAAAAATCGGCTTTTTTGAAAATGTAGCCTAAATTTCGTTGACAGATTTGAACAAAAGTGAAATATGGAAAGTGACACTAGTTCAAGCTCTTTATCAGAAGACGAAATGTTTATTTTTGTAAAGAGAACAAAAATATATAGAAAAAGGGAAGAGTGTATAAACAAATATGATGATTTAGAATTTTTTAATAGATTTAGATTAATAAAACCCACTGTTCTTGAACTATTAGAGAGAATTGAACCAATTATATCATTATATTCAAATAGGTAAGTTAGAAACATTTTTTATAATACATATACATATAGTTTTTGTGATATAATAATTATAAATAGGTTACACCGTAGTCAATATAATATAAAATATATTTTTCCTTATAGAGGAGGATACATTCAACCAATTACCCGACTGCTGTTAACCTTGCGATATTATGCCACAAGAAATATGCTTATAGACTATGTATATAAGCATTTATGTTTTGCGAACACAGTACCATCTGGTGTCATGCACTTAAGTTTTTCCGGGAGACTGCCGAGTACGATATACAGAGTTTCATAGGGAAAACATTAAATTTATCCTTTCATAATGTCGGTTATTATATACTGCGGATTCCAATGTGTCCACGTAATAATATTTCGTAAATTTTTTTTATCGAAAGGTCGAAAACTGTTTAGCAGCACTCATGTGGGGCACATCAACGAAGAAATTATGGTTTCGAGAAGAATTCTGCGAGGCAGTTATGCAAAATACCCCGGGCGGGTATTACTTCTACCAATAATACAAAAAGTTTTGTAAACCCATGATTAAGGTATGAATGAAAAAATCATCAATAAATTAAATCAAATGTTATTTTTTCCCTAAAGAATTATTACAATCAAAATAGTTGAGATAATCATGGAAAAATATGACCATTTGTTGTAATCAAAGAAATAAGTTGATTACTTGTAGAACTTTTCTCATAAGTAATATAATAAGAGCCATGAATTTATTGGAAAAATTTACGAATAGTTGTTGCGTAGTTACAGACAAACGAGTATCAAAAATAACATTTAGATCAAGACAGCGAAGCTGGAGTGATTTAAGAGTCATTTTTGACCCGAGTTGTCGTTACTTCGCAGGAATTATGAGAAAGTTTACCTATTAAATTCATAACTCGAATTATATTTGCTTGATTATTTTACGAATAACAACAGTTCAAACATAAAATTTTTGATATCAACAAAATGTAACCATGACTACGACACTGGTTTTATCAAATTTCTTCACTGTAAAACTACCTACGGCCATCAAATGAAGCATTCTGATTGGATGAAAGTGACAAGTGTGAAATAATCAGAGTAATAATAAATGAAAACAATATAGAGTTTGTAATAATTAACGGTAATTGTAGCAGAAATAAATTTCAATTACCTAGTTATCAATAATTTTGACACAAGGGGTGGAATTTGGAATTAATATAAAATATGATCTGTTAGTTGTAATCAAATACATAAATTATGCGATGACTTTTATTATATTTAGCGAGACAGATGAAAACAGCAAAAAATAAAAAATAAATATTGCATTTTTTGAAAAAGATTTAAAAAAAAAACAGTATTTTGCGAAGATGATAATAAACGTACAATAAGTTGCACGTGCACATGTAAGTATGGAAAGAGAAATTGCACGAATGCAGCAGTGGTGTGAATTTTTGCTAATGAAAAGATTGTTCGATCAAAAACTGACGAACCCTTGCTGTGGAATCGACCACCGGAAGAACAACTCCAAAAATATAAGATCATAACAAAGAGCTTATCACTTACGTTTAATTTTAATAGTCAGAGCATTTCCCGTCATATTTCTGCAGCCCACCGCACTGCAATTATTGTTTGATTTTTTCCATTCGAATTACTCATTTTTTCGCAATATCTAAACGTTATACTTTGTATTTATCATGGCGCGACTCCTGGAAAAAATGCGGCGAAACGCCGCAAGATGTCACAAATATCGATGCTTACATAGTCTATTTTGGCAAGTGAAATTAAAACAAATGCAAACAGCAGCAGAAGATCTATACAACGAAATCTTGTTGAAAGATAATATGGCGTGTGGAAAAGACGATTTCCGATCCTTAGCAATACGATTGAATCTGAATACTACAATAAATATAATTATAGCAACAGCTGTTTTACACAACATTGCTATTGACAAGAACGATTATATTCCAAATGATTGGTTTGTTGACATTGAACAAAATGAAGATAAAGCACAGCAATATGTACATAATAACGTTATATGTGTTCCAGGAAGAAATATAAGAACATTGCTTATTGAGGACCATTTTGCTAGATTATTATAATATTATGAATGTACTTGAAAAATACATTTAAATAAAATGTAGCAAAATTATAATAACTTTATTAAACTATAATATTGTTTTATTTTTTAATCCCTCCTCCTTAATTTTAATTTCCAGGAGGTGTTGCCTCTTTTTACAACCTTTCATGGGTTAATTCACTTATTAATATATATATATATATATATATATATATATATATATATATATATTTAATAATTATTAACAACTTTTATCAATATTTAATGTCAAATTTCTTAATGTAATAAATTTATCTTTGAGCAAAACTTTTGTAAATAAATCAATAATATTATTATCTGTATTTATAAATTCTACATTAATGATTCCATTTTGATACGATTCTTTAATAATATGATATCTAATATCAATGTGCGTGCATCTTTGAGAATTTACAAAAGTTTTAAACATGGATATTGCACTACAATTATCAATTTTAATAATTGTTTTTCCATTGGAATAATTACCAAATTCTGATAAAATACCTAATAAATTTAATATCTCATAAGCTGCTGAGGATGCAGCGCAATACTCAGCTTCCATGGTTGAAAGCGCGATAGAACTCTGCTTCTTAGAGAACATTGCCCTCCATTCTACGATTTTGTTCTCGTCTGGCCCAAGTTTCCACATCTACGTCAGCATATTTTATCTTATAAAATTCCTTCTTTGCCAATATTATCATTTCATAAATAATAAATAAGCTTAAAATGACGTTTGTAGTTTCGGCACAGAATAGTTACATATAGAAGCGACACTCCGGGTCGACACCTTTCATGCTCCCCTATTCAGTTATATGACCTTGAAGCATTGTGTAGACCTTTAAATTTGTGCTCTTTCCCTATCTCTCTCTAAGATGTAGGGAAACTTTCCGATTTTAAACAATGAGCCCTTTAAATTTGTGCACATTCTCCATCTCTCTCTAATTTTCCTTTCTCTGTCTTACTGTCGCTTCTGTATGAACCTATTCGGTGGTTTCGGTAAACTTTAAATGGGCGCATGTAATCTGGAGTTACCGCACTAACGCCATCTAGTTCAATTGTGATAACTATTTCGAATTTTGTGGACGGAATGGTTGGCTGTTCATCTATTTGAGTTTGTCGGTGTCGTGTGTCGAAACGTTTTGATATGGAACAGCGTGACACTGGTAATGTCGCAGTTCTGGTATAAGGTATACGTCTTGCGCAAGACACTGCTTGTGTGTATCGGCCGTAACTATAACAAGAACACATGTTTAACTTCTAACATTAACTATAACTACTAATTTCGTATTGTGAACGAGGCTGAAGTCTTCCTCTTGATTATATGTTACTATTTACTTTACTTAAAGCACTACTAACCCCTCGATACGGCGTCACTTTAAGAGAAATAAAAGTCAAATTATTAGGACCAGTAGAGTGTGCAAAATTTTACTTTCAGAGGTTATCTTATCATCAACACATTTGTGGGTACCATCCAACCCGTGACGCTTGTGAGGTAAAATTATTAAGTTCGTGCTAAAAATCTCTACAATCCGATTTTAATAGCAGAAACCTTGTGATGTCGCGGCGGGAAGAGTTGATTACAACTGATCACCCAGCCTACTTAACACTAAACTGTTGGGTAAGAAATAGCTATAAATCATTTTGCTGATAATTTTCCGATTATAGAAATTACTAAAAAATAAAATTTAGTAGTAAGCGATGACACCATATAGTGACCTCTTCCCACAATTTTTAAAATAAAATAAAATATGAATATTTTTCATAATCACGTTCAAATTAACTCGTGACGCTCTACTGTCTTTGACAAGAGTGCCTAAAAGTAATGACATTCGACTGTAGCGCCCATCTTATTTCCAATTTTGTAGAATTATAGTATATTATTTAACAAGCATAATATGTAGGCTATATTACACGAGGATGTAATTAAAAATACGAGCGGTAGCGAGTATTTTTAATCATCCGTGTGTAATGTAGCCATATTATGCGAGTCAAATACTATACTTTATCTACAACTATCAGGCATATAAAAAATCTGATATTATTTGTTAAATATTCCGTTAATTGTGAGTAGTTCATATATAGCTTAACAGATGGCGCCACAGTAGCACTTAAATGTCAAAATAACTATTCAAATTGTATTTATTATACTTTTATAATCATTTATATTGATATTTATGATAAAAAATATATTATTAATAAATTAACAGTTTATTAAAATGTTATATGTTAAATTATATGCTCTATTTATTACAGAAAAGTGTAGCGCGTAATATAACTTTTCATATTACACTTGTGTAATATGAGTAGTATATTATATGTAGTATCACACGTATAATGTACCCATATTTCAATAGTTGTAGATAAACATATTTTTAATATAAGTTAATACACATTTACAATTTTTAAAAATTTTATTGGTTGTAAAAAGTTTGAAGTTATTATTTAGTGGTTGATAGTTTAACATAATTGTCTTTAAGTTTTGTAGTTGACGCTTTTTACTAATGATATGATATGTCAATTCTTTCAATGTATTCAGTGATCATTGTCTGATCTGAATGTAAAATTACAAACTAGCTGTTCTGTGGCTCTTGAGTAACTTTACCCTTCTTGCGTAATATTTTTGGTGCCGGCCTTTTGCCAAACACCCAGTATAACATTATTTCGCGGTTCCAAGATTAAATTATACAAAAGTAAGTTGGAAACTAGGTAGTAATATATGTACGGTAATATTAATACCGTACCGAATTGTCTAGGTTAATGTAACAAGAGTGAGCTTATTGTCCATAATATTTTCAAAATGTCACGTATGATTGCAATTAACATGAATGCTATTTTCTAAATATTATCGTTTTTCAAGCGAATCACGAGATATATTTACTAAGAGAATGCAATGATTACTAAAATACTCACTAAATTGTTTTCATATATCTTCTTTTAGTATTTATTGAGGTATTATGCGTAACCGCATTATTAATGAGTTTAGATGACTCTTTTCACTAATCGGTGACAGTTTTTCTCAACAGCCAAATAATTTATGACATATTTACATTGTTACAAGTGGTGCTATTGGAAAAAAAATATTATAGTGGCAATAAATTATTTCAACTTATCGGTACAACATTTTCAAGCGTTGTGATCGGCCTGAAACAAAATAAGTTACCATAGCGTCATATCAACTCATATATAGTTTTCTGACAATAGAATTAAAAAAATAATATTTTTCTACGACCACCATGAAAAGTTGATATTTATGCTCTCTTTTGTCATCGTAAAGACAATGATTACTGAGGAACGAGCAAATAAATACTTACGGCGCGTCTCCATAGCAACGAGCGGTAAAGCACTTAATTTGCTCGCTTAGATTATTTATTTACTCATATCGTCATGGTTACAGCAACACAAAACAGGAAATTGGTTAAGATTGAATTGAACTTACTAAATAGGTATTATTATTTTTTTATTTCGTTAGTAAAGTCGTAGAAAAAATTATGTGTGCATCTCTAGCGTAAAGTATCTTTATTGCTCTAGCTCGATTGTAGCGCTCGCTACTCTCGCGTTTCAATTTACGAGCACGAGCAATAAAGATTCACTTTACGCTCTTGATACACAAATAACTATTATTTTGTCATCACACTTTGACAGATAAATAACAAGCTCGCATCACTGTTTCACAGCATGCTTAACGCAAGGCAATTATTTCTAGTATTATTTAGCTAAAGTTTAAGTTTAACAAGAAAAGAAGAGTATGAAAAATGACAAAAAAAATTATGTAGAAATATTTCTCAAAAGTAATTTTGTTTTTATTCTTTTGACAGGTAAGATTTAAATTTGACAACGATTTAATATTATTCTATCGTACTGTCAATATTATTAAATTAGCAACAGTAACAAAGGTCATTAATTGATAATAAACGATTGAATTATTGTCATATTATTTGACTGTTGTGGATAAAAATATTAAAATCGGATTGTAGGGTTTTTAAACGATCAAGAAAATCTTAAAAATATTTAATATTCTTATTACAGGGTGATTCTGGAGCACCAATGATTTGTAATCAGCAGCTCTATGGAATTGTATCCTTTGGAGCTACATGTACTGTGGGAGCACCGGGAGTATATGTTCGAATGTCGGCCTTTGCCACATGGATAAAAAAAATAACCAATATAGATAGTTTGGGAAATATCTATCATTATAATTTCCTTCTACTGCTACATGCTATTTTGTTTGTAATTATTTTATAAAAAAAAACAAATATTCAAAAATTAGAATTAGAATAAGCAAAGTTTAAGTTCAATAAAAATTTGAATGTATATGTTACCACATTAATTTAAACATACACATGTAATACATAAATTAAATTGTAAATATTTTATTTCGTTTTATTTACTATTTCTGTAAATATTTATCAAGATTTTATGTCGAAGCAATATATGTCAATCATATTGAAGATATTATGTTAGTGATTCTTAATTTTATTGATAAACAAATAATTAAAACAAACGGCAATTTGAAATTTATATATGTTTTAAATTTATCGTTAAGAGCATTTAAAAAAGAAGATATATATGATGCGGACATTATCTTCTTATTTACATTTAAATCCAAGGATATTACAGATTTTCGGAAATAGTTCTGAAACTGACCACAACTGGTGTTATTTGCTTCCTTGCTTGAAGTAAAAGAAATTTTGTAATAACGAAAAATTTCAGTTAAATCCATTTTGGCTAGTTTCTGCGTGATGTCTGTAAGTATGTATGTATCTTGCATAATTCAAAAATGATTAGCCGTAGAATCTTGAAATTTTGTGTGCTACTATAACATGTAGTTGTGTACCATCCTTTTTATTGCAATCTTCAGTGCCAAAAGAGCACGTAGTGTTTTATTTTTCAATATTTCGCGTAATTCAAAAGCGAATAGACGTGGAATGTTGAAATTTTATATGTAGGACTTCTATAACATCTAGTTTTTTTTTCTATTTTTTCACATAACTCAAAAACAATTAGCAGTAGAATAATTTAACATTCAAATAAAACAAGTTTTAAATGAAATGCAATAAAAAAATTGTATAATTTAATAAGTATACAAGAAAGTCATCATCAGATTTTTTTACTACTCAAAAATCTTTCTCAAGCTCTCTTTAAATTGAGACGAGATGAGGTGGATGGCAAAAGGAATGCCTCGAAGAATGCTGTAGTAAAACTTTTATACTTACATAAAAAAGTTAAAATATCAAACATCTCGAATTTTTTATTGAGATAGTACATCATACAAAACATTTATTTATCGAGCTTTTAATTTTTTCTTAATAAAATTTATTTACAAACTATTATATACATATACCTATTAGTAATAGGTATATGATTATATATTTTTAAACTATTTGGAAAGAAACTGATGTTAGTTTCAGAAATGAACATACTAAAGAAAAAAAAGTATTTTAGAATGAACTTTATTTTTTAATAAATTTTACATGAATTATAATACAAGAATTGTTTATTATTTAACAGTAAACTTGCTTATAAAATTGGGTACAGGTATAGCCTGCACCAAAACGACCAAATGTGAACACATATAACCAGCTACGGCCCCAAGGGAGCAAGGTATGGGCCAATCCTGCCAAGCCCGTTCCCAGTCCAGCGGAATGAGCACCGCCCCAATCCAAGCCCCAAGTACAGTTAATCTCAAGTTCTTCAGCAGCAAATCAGCCACAGAATTACTCAACTGCTTGCTACCAGAAATTAACGACACTGTGGAATCAGCTCCCAAGTGTAGACAACAAGGAAATATTCCCAACGCTGTTACTAACATTGAAAACATTAACGTTTCTTCACATTCGCTTATAACTGGTGCACCGAATAACACAGCAACAATATACAACAATGCTGTACTTCCCAACAATATATACACACATTTAAACACTTCTTTAATTTTCAAATATTTCTTTATCTTTGATTTACCGTAAGTTGTTTCGGAAAAAAATGAACTTAAAAGAAACTTCAAAAATTCAAGGGAGCATAAGAATAATATTAAAGGAATGCAAGTAAAATTACCGATTTTGTAAAACAGGCCGGAATATAAAAGAAATAATACTGTCAGAGGGATGTAAATGCAAGTAAACAAACAAAACGAGATAATGTGTGAAGACGTTGAACTTGGGTTGAGGATCATTGTAACCTACAAATTTTCAGTGAAGATTTTGTGACTAAAATTTTTAAAAACTTACCATAAATGTTTAAATATATTAAAAATCTAGTACATTTATATTTTAACTTTACAATTCCATATTAAAAGCTAAGAAATAAATACGTAATTATTGATTTGCGATGTACCATAACCTAAAAATTATGGTTACAGATTATCAGAGTGATACTAGCGGCCAATTCTAATTCAAATATACCTATTACAATTGTTTTTTAAATATTATTTCATACTCCTATAAAATAATGACAAACATGTAGGTGTTTTTAAATAATTGATACGTAAAACAGATTTATTTATTTTTAAATCAACAGTTCTAAATTTGTTGACAAAAAAATTATCAGCCGGTAAAATATTGTGTCCCCGTTACTGTAGAAAGTACTAGGAATTACTTCAACAAATATTTTAAGAAATCCTCAATATATTTAAAATGAAGTTTAAAAATACTTTTTATTTATTAAAAAATTGTCTAAATAAATAAATTGGAGATAAAAAAGAAAGTATAAATACATTTTTATTTTTAGAATTTAAATAAGAACACAATTACTGTAATAATTTTTTTATAAATAATTAATCTGAAACAAAGAATTTATTTTTTAGAAGATCTTGTGCGTTTTCTGGGAACTTCGGTCCCTTTAATCATCTTACGTTTCACTGGTTTCTTGCAGTATTTCTCTTCTAGATTCGCGAAGAAATCAGTCATTTTCTTTTCCCGTCTGGAATGACTTTCCATGACTTCTTTATTAATCTGTTCTTCATCAATCTTGGCGGCTAAAGCTTGATCTTTCTCCCATTTCTTCTTTCGAGCGAGTTTCTTCTTAGCTGGCTCTTCTGTGAAGGACTTGTACTCTGGGACTTCTCCCTGTTCTATTAATTTGTTGATGATTTCGTGGTATCGAGGTTCGTGATCATAGTTTGAGAATGGAACCTGCTCGAGGATGCTGTCCATACTGCCCTTGCTACCCAAATAAGCTTTTTTCACATCATATATCTCTGTTTCAGATCCTATGTATTCTTTTTCATATGCTTTAATATCATTTATGGTAATTGGTTTAAACAGAGAACGCCAGTAGTCTAACCAATTGAACAAAGCATCATCTCCTTCATCAAATTCACCAGATTCATCATAAACAGCCCTTTTGTTTTTATCAGATAAAATGGAATGTATTTTACTTAAAATTTTAAATTTTTCTGTTGCCTCGATTTTCTTCTCCTCCGGAACGCGATCCGGGTGAACCAGTAGTGAAACTTTGTGGTATGCCTTTTTAACTAAATAATTGTTATTAAGGTTTAAGCAAATGTGGTTAAGTGTAACTTACTATCTTTTTCTGATGCAGTTTTTTCTATTTTCAATACTTTGTAAAAGTCTTTTGTTTGGAAATATTCTTCACATAACTTTAATAAGTCTGCCATTTTTTACAAATAATTTTTAACAGTACTAAACACAAAGAGGTATGAACATTTGACGGTGTTTTGCAGTGTTTTGAGCGCCAAGCGATTGCCAACTTAACGAAGAAAAAAAATTATTGCATTTTTCTTCTTTAGGAGTTATAAAAATACGATAATATTTCCCATAAAATAATTTATGGTACATAAACTAAATAACTAAGTAGAATTTTTCTAATTTATAGCATTCTTAAAATTCTTAATGTGCGCAAGAAAAATGCGCGTGAAAACGTCAGATGAAGTGTCAAATGTCAAAATATCAACAAGTTCTTTAATCTTTTTATATTTATTCGTTTAGTGCAATATACAGTGTAATAAATAATGGATTCAAAATATCCTGTAGGTATATGTAACGAAATGTGTTCTGAAGAGGAAATTGTAAGGTAATAATGAAATATAATAAGAAAACCACGTACATATTAAAGTACATTACTAAATAAAATGTAATACTAAGAGATTGTTTATCATTATATTTATTTTTATTTTGTATCACAACTTGTAGAAATATTTTGATTTGTACTTCTTTTACAAACCCGGAATATGCACACATAAATGTAGCAAAGAAAAACAAGACCAAGGATATAACAAAAATGAAATTTTAAAAAACCGTGCGTAAATATTCAAAGTGGCGGACGTATGGCGACAAATTTGTGAACTAGAGGAATAAGGAAAATTTAATAGCATATATTGAAATAATTTTAAACAGGTTTAATTTAAATTTGTTTCGAAAGAAAATGAGATATATAGAATATATTAGATTTTCAAGTTTTAATAATGACCAGTAAATGTCATAGATCATGGCTCAGTGCATTGCCACAATGTAGTAATTATAAGTCAAAAAGCTTACACGTCTGTTGCGATCACTTTTTACCAAATTATTTTAACCCTCGTAATTTATCAGTAGTATTTAAAATAAATAAATAAAACCTCATTGCTTTTAATTCGTCATTATTCTAAAAAGCGATATTTAAAAACAATAAATATAGTTTTGATTAAGCTGTGTATATTCAACAAAACTGCAACAATATGCTTGCATTTATCTTCCAATCCTACTCTACAACTGCATTTTGCTTTTCATTTAATTATATATTTATTTAATAAAATCCAATCAATCAAATTGCACCTGATTCATTATATTTTATTCCAAAAAGCAAATACATGGCCTGCCTTAAAAACTGCTTCTCCTTCCTTTATTTGACGTGCAGAAGCAATGCATTCAAAAATATTACCTTACTCTATCTTAATTTTCTTCTTCTTTAATACTTTGCATTTTTAAATTAATATAGCCATAGCCAGTAATGAGGAATAGCTGAACTCTCCTTATTCCTCCGCCATTTTAGTACCGTCCGGCCTGCTACCTATTTTGTTTTGTTTTTTCGCCAATACTCTATTCACGTCAAGAAGGCAGTAGATGTTTGGACACAACCAAAAATTATATAAAAATTAATTATTACTGAATTACATCTTTTTAACTTATCATGTAAATATGTATTGTATTAGAAACTTCACAAGTTCGGATTTTCCCTGGGTAAAATAGGATTGTGTTTTAATTAATCACAAAACCGGAATTGTAGTCCCTGTACTAGTTATTAGGGCTGTCAAAATCCTGAAAAAAATTGTATCTAGATAGCCGGATACAAAATATATCCGAATGTATCTGATATACGTATATTCGGTCAAAACCGGTATCCTAAAGTAACCGATACCCAGATAACGAATTAAACTGATATCCGAATGAATCCGATAATGGGTTAAACAATTAAACGATGCCCGGATGAATAATATTTTCAATTTTGTTACCTACGTTATCGACTTTCCGATAAATTATTGGCATTATGCTTTTTATTCGCGAATGCAAAAGCATTTCGCATCGAGTATGAAACGTCAGTTTCGTAAACTATGTATATATCTTTGAACATAAAATCTCAGAAAGAAGGGTTCAAGAAACTGCGACCGGGATGGGTTTTGCATATGGCGGATAGTTCTTCGTCATTTCCATTCGACAGTGGCGTGCCATCCTAAAAATATATGGGATACAAGAAACTTAAAAATGCTCTAAATGGTGTAGTAGTAATTTACAATTTAATAAATGTAAATGTGAAATAGTAAAAATTAAGAAGTAAAATATTTACATATAGAAAATAAAGTAAATACAAAAATAGAAGTTTTTATTGTCCTTTAAACAATATAATTATAGTTGTTGAAATAAGTTATGAATTAAAGTTTCCATTAACTTTAACTAATTTTATGAACAGTAGAAAATGTATATTCTTTCCTATGATACGGCAGTGTAATTATTTCTTGACATATATATGTTCTCATTATATTACGAGGCAAAATACTTACTGATGAAATGAAATTCCTAAATTTTAGTTTTTCATTATTTAGGTACAATCACAAACAGCACAACTGACCATAATTACTACTATACAGGAATGCTGAATATACAGAAAAAGTTAAATAATTGCGATAGAGTTTAATTTTATATTTTTGGACTGAAGAACACGCTGCTAAATTAGAATTTAGTACCACCATATGCTCCAATGCTCAACAAGAAATGAGTCATACATGGGTTTTCAAAATGGAGACTACCGTCGCAGTTTTTGATCTAGTCATAAGATTGCAACCCTCCTTCCTGAGATTTTATGTTCAAAGGTATACATTATTGCTCATTTTGTACATAAGCAATATAAAAAATAAAATACTTAGTACATGTTGTATATATGGGGGATATCGATGTCATTAACATACTGGTTTCAACCGGTTGTCGATTTTATCCGGATCTCGGTTTTATTCGGATAAAGATTTCATCCGGATTAACTGGGTAATCGCTTTATCCGCATTGAAGAATAATGGATACGCGATATAAAAAAATCTACTCATCGCTATCATCTTAACGAGAACAGAGTAAAATTTTCAAATAATGTTTAAAAAAAAAATAAAAAAAATCTCCTTGTTAAAGACGCCAACGAGAAAATCGACTTCATATTTTGGAGCTATCACCAGAAAGTACCAAATCCAAACCAAAAGCAAATCGAAATTATGTTGTAAAAGAATTTACAAGATCTGCCGCTGGTAAAAACTTAGAAGATATTAATAATCTACGCACTAAAGATGCTTTGTTGGTTACTGTAGATTTTTTGCTACATGAGTAAGTTATTATAATTTTTTTTTCATTAAAAATTCTAATATTTTTTTTATATCTAGTGTTATAAACAACGATTCAGTGCCTTGGCACATAATATACGATTTTATTATGGACAGACTTCGGGCTGTCAGACAAGATATGGTTATACAAAATTTTCCAAGATCATTTTGCATAGGAATTTTACAACCCATTGTAAAATTTTATGTCTATGCCGCATACAGGTTTGTTGTTAATACACCTTATATGCATTTCTTATAAATATTTTTTTAGATTACGTAACGAACCAATTTCTAATTTTGATCCATACATAAACAACACACATTTACAGGAATGCTTAAAACGCTTATTATCTATGTATGATGATCTAGACATTTTAATTTCCAAGTCAACAAAAACTTTTGATAATCAATTGATTACAATGAACAGACCATTTATGGAAAGCTTGTATTTGATTTTAAATTTAGGAAATACTATTGCTATGGAAAGGGCTCTTCAATTGTCACTTTGGAAGTAAATAAATATATGAATAAATGTTTTTTTACTGTCTTAATATTTTTTTAGGAATAGTTTAATCCAGAAATGTTTTAAAATGTCGTTAGATTTTTGGCGTAATAATTTCGTAGGTACATGCCGCCATCTTATTACACTCCCGCCATTATTATTTGCGTGCGCATCTCTTCATCTTCCAAAAATAAGAAAGTAAGGTTATGTTTCATTTTGTACAAATATTTTATAATATTTTTTAGACAAGCATTACATGTTATGAGTACAGCTTATAGTTGTAAAAATATACAATTTCCAGTTGATGTTTTACAACAATTGTTGCTGTACAACAACGAACAGGATGTTGTAGATGACTGTATTTATTATGGACTTAAAGTTGAGGACAACAAAATATTTTTTAGTAGAATTTCTTTTCAGTATAGTAAACAAGAAGTAAGAATTAAATATTATTTGTAAATAACTATTTCATATATTTTTTTACAGCGTCCCTTAATTCATTGTGCAATTCTTGAAGATATTTTAAAGAAAGAAAATATTTCTTCATTACTATTAGAAGATGTTGAAGAATATTGAAATTTATTTATTTTAATAATAAAGTTTTTTTTTACATTTTAGTAGCATTTTTTTGATTAGTAAATTGTAAATATTTTTAGTAGAAAAATAAACCTATTTATTGTGAACCGACTATAACTATGTATGGTTTTCTATTTTTGTAAGACAGCTACGAATAAATTGTTTTAAAACAAATTTTTCGTTGACACATTTCATACCCCCATCACACATTTTTCTGGGATGAATTTAAATACAATTCAAGTAAAAACCAAATTACAATTCATTAAGCTGCAAGGTAATATATAAAATTTAGGTGATTACAATAACTGAAATGTTTGAATTTAGTTCAAAAGTAATCAAATTTCAAAATGGGAGACGTAGACGTTGAAGTTTCTGTAAACCCGTGTCAAAAATGTTTGAAATATTTATACGATATAAGGGACCCCTTGGCCGATTACCAGGCCAAAAAGGGCATCAGCACCGATGAGTAAGTATAGTTTATTTCTTTACTAACTTTAATTTCAACAAGATATTACATTTAACTGAGACAATATTTTATAGACATAAATAATATCAATTTTAAGTAATGAAATACAACAAATACATTTAAGTAACTTTAGTACCAATTGATTGTGGCTTTTTTAACAACGATGCCTATGTAAACGTAGTACGTGGAATATTGTCAAAGCATTGGTAATTGATCGAAATCACAGGACAACCTGGCGCTATGATTATTTTGCAATGGGATCCCAAACTTGACAACAGTGGAAAAAATAGCGGGAAACTTTAAATAGATGTCAGGGATGTCAAAAATTGTCTAAATGTTAGGTTAAAAAAATTCTAAATTGAAATTTGTATATCTATTTAAGTTTCCCGCTTGTTTCTCGTTGTCAAGTTTGTTTTATCACGCAACTTGATCACTACGCCATGTCCTATAACAGCGACCACATTCGATTTTATTTTCCACTGCTCGATGTAAAAACGAGCATAATATGAAACAGGAAACTTAAATTACGCTTTATTTATTAAAATATATTCTCATGCTAAAATTTATGTATATTTTATTATAATATTTAAATGCCTACCATATTGTGCCCTCGTTCACCGAGCAGCTTGTAAACAGTTAGTATAGAAAAACCTTATTGGCATCGGGGTGCCTATTCTGTAACTTATAACACTAGTGATACGCGCTCAAAAGTGTTTAGAGATACTCAAGTAAGAGTTTGGCCGATGTGCCGCCATTTTTCTCTGGCGGGAAAATTTGAATATTCATGACTAACAAATTTATTATTTTCAGTAATCATTCGCATAAAATCGATATGTGTTTTTAATAATATTTCATGGAAAAATTATTAAATAGTTTCTGTAATATATTAATCACATTATATAGGCCATAATAATTTTGATATATGTAACACTAAAACAAAAATGCATTGAAATTTTAAGCAAATGTCAAATGTCAAAAATGAATTTAATAATACAACTGCTAAATTACAAGAATACTTTATAAAATCGTATAAATACTATTAATTCTATAACATACTTACTATTTTGCAAGTTAATCTAGCCGTCAATAACGGTAGGAACCAAATTGCACTAAATCGTGTTCGCGCGTTTTTTTAAACTGACAGTTGTAGAGATTAATGGCGCAGCCAATCAGAAACTGACGCACATTTTCAACGACATCGGCCAAACTCTAACTGGAGTATCTCTAAAAAGTGTTATAATCTGACTACCATCTAGCGGTTTTTGAGTGCAATATGGCGTCACTCATTTTGTAAACGATTCACTAGCGCAAAGGGTAGTGTTATATTCATTTCACTAGTGTTATACTGACGTTTGGTTTGAGCGCTTGGCCGTATTGTTTGAAAATTACTAAAGAGAATCTAGAAATTATGCAAATGTACACAATTGACAATAAACACAATTTTGCACAATTTGACAGTTGTGCCAGGGAGTAGTGCCAACTTAAAAATTATTTTACTAAAACTTTCAAATACAAAAGTTCCTAAGATTACAACATTGTACATTTGACACGAAACGTCAATCAATATAACACTTCAAATTGTTGAAAAGTTACAGAATAGGCACCCAGTAACATTGTAAATTTACTATGGAAAGCACTGCTCCAACTTTTGGCATCGGTAACACTTCTGATTAACTTTTTTGTTTTTTAGAAAATATAACTTTTTGTCTCTGACGTACGTAGTCGCAGCATATGTAGGTATATCCTTAATGTCGATGGCTAAAATGATATTCAATCTGATTGCCATTGTGGATATAACACTAATGATTTTGAGATTTTTGATTGATAAAGTGATCTACATTATAACAGTTCGTGAGATTGCCAAGCAAGCCGTGTGTGTAGGGATTTTCTTGCTTCAACTAGAGATTGTTGCATTTTTCGCTTATATTTTCTATGGGATTTTACTGATTCCATTTGTAGAATTTTTGTTTCATGTATTAGCAAATAGTTGGAAATATCTTTTATGAAAATTGTAACTTGATTTTGTATTAAAGGTTTTAAATCATAATTTCTAATTTTTATTTATTTTAAAACTTGTACAAGTAGACAGAAAGTTATATATTTTAAAAACCAGACGAAGAATTTTAAACTTGTTTAAAAATTTTAAAAATCAATTTTTAAAGTTCTATATTAATTTTTGTAGTTCTGAGATAAATGTATATACAAAGAATCAGAATTTTAGAAAACATTTAAAATTTATATCACTTTTACAAAGTTTGAAATCTGTTTTGAAAAGATTGAAAAATGTCCGAAAATTTTTAAAAAATGAATACATACATTTTGGCATAGATTTCAAATTTTCTCCAAAATCTGTTACCGTTACTGAAATATTTAACTTTTAAGATTGCAGTTTATCAGGGTTTCGTCCTTATTCTTCATTTAAATTTAAAGTCACGTTTTTTAAGGCTCGAATTTTTACAATTCTTTCTTTTTTTTATTAGAATATCTCTTCAATTTTTTTTTTCTTATGAATATTTTGCATTAACAAGTTGTGCTATTGAAGGTTGCTTCCATTTACAAGCCTGGTTTATCTGTAATGAATAAACTTCCTCATTTGTAACAAACACAACAGCAGAAATGTGTTTACATTGTCCAAATGCTCCTGTACATTCACAATTTCCCATGTTATCATAATACTTTTGCCGAATCTGCCGCTAGAGGCGCTGAATTCCAAAATGTGCAAACTGCCTATCTCCCCTATTCTGTAACTCAGTGGTTAATTTTTAACCATTTGCTACATTTTTTCTCCAATGAAAATAGATAGCGCTGGAGAAAATACCAAACCATCATTTGTAATATTTGTTGAGTTACAGAATAGGCTCCTATATCGACTAAAAAAATAATGGAAAAAAATTAATAAAAAATTACCATCTGAAAAAATATAATAAATAAAATAATGCAATTTAATTAAAGAATATTCACAAAAATATCAGTAATACCTTCAGAAAAACGCAAATCAGTTTTTAATTGTAAACTTTCCTAACGCTGACAACGAGACTACTTACTTTTATGACAAATTCAAATACAAATAGATAAATAACACAGAAATAAAAAATATCTTAAAAATTACCTGCTAAATGATATTAAAATAAAAGTTAATGTTCGCTAAAACCGGTTTATTTTTTATTTTTTGGTTAACGGTTACCGGTATTTTCGGCCTTAAAAATATCGATTAAAATTCGTAATTTTCGTTCAAAATATCGGTTATCGGTTTTTATTTATCGGTTACATGCCCTGATTTTTTGTATTCTTATTTTTATTATCTCTTAGAACATATTAAATACATTTAGAATAGAGACTTCTTTATACATATACTACAGGTCACTGATTTTGAATTATGTTATTGTTTTATAATTAATGTGTTCGCCTGGACTTTTTAATACGTAAAATAAATCGAAAAATTGCAAACGAAGAACTCCAATTAACTGTAAAACTTGCAAAAAACATCATGTGATAACTTTTTTATATAATTTTTGTCATAAAAGAGTAACACCGACAACTGTTTTTTTTTCTCGTACACAACAAGTGTCATCGTATTAGTATGTCAAACTATATATTTGTATCAAATAGAGCGATTTCCAGGCGCCAACTGCAGGCACTTATAGCTGATGTGGTGAGTGTTATAAATTAATAAAGAGGTCAATGATGTAATGAGTATACAAAAATATTCTTGTGGTGCACTCTCCATAAAGTTAGTGTCTTTTTTTTATTTCATATAATTATTAATTTTATAAAAATATATTTGTATAAACAGCAGACTTAAAAATGAGAGTGTGGTTTAAATGGTGGCAAATTTGTTTTTCAGGTCATACACATTCTACAGCTTAGTAACAGCTGTAGGACAATACATGTACTGTTCCCTAACAGCTATGGGATCCATGCTCTACAACCTCATCCCCATCATAGACGCCGTGTTACTCATATTTCGATTTATTCTGGACAAAGTGATAGAAGTACTTGAAGCGGAATCGAAGGACAGGCCAATGAAGGGTCTGTTGATGGTAGTGGAGTTTATTCCTATATTCTTTATAGTGGGCTTTATATACGGCTTCATATTTACGCCACTCCTAGCGCTGTTTTGGGCAGTATTTATGAAGTTTTGGCATTTTGTAGTATAACTTTATTTATATATAAGAAATATGTATTATTAAATAAAAAATCAACAATAATAATAAAGGCAAATCTTTGATGCCTACCATATAAAAAAACTAATGTTTTCATAAATAAAAAATATATATGCGGTGTTATCTCAAAGATTTGTTTGTATTTCAAATTTGTGATATATTTTTCTACATAATTCTTTCTAGATTTAATAGTACACATCAACATTCATTACTTTAATTACTTGATAAATAAAATGTAAAAACTAACAACTAATATACATGAAATAAAATAATAAATCATATTTTGTGTTATTCAGTTTTGAAAAATATTTTAAAATAATAAACTATAAAATAAATGCATCACCCAGGGTTATTTATCTTCGGTCAAGTGTAGCGGATATTGGTTCTGATTTATTGATAAAGGCGAAGTAACTCTTCTATGAAGTACAACAATGAAACGTCAAATTCAAAATATAAATATATATATTGAGTGCGAATTTAAAAATTCCTAACATAATAATAAAACTAAACTGGATAATTTATATTATACAAAAAAAACTGTCATTTAATGTGCTATTTAGTGAAATGCACATTTTTCCAAAATGAAACATATACCACAGTATAGATAACTAATACAGTAGCGACACTTGCTGTAGGAACCTTTGATGTCGGTGTCGCATAGCTGCCATTTTGCTGGTGGTCGTATATGGCGGGAATTTCAAAAAATGGTGCTATTAAATAATATAATCGAATAAGGTTTTTAGTTTATTCCAATTTTACAAAGATTATTGTATGTTAACTAAATGTTTTTATTTTATAAAAAATTACAAATGTTGTAATATAATTTGTTTTCGTTTATTTCTACCCGTTTTGAAATTTTTATTAATAAATTTCAATGTATAAAATAAACGCATTCGACAATACAATTTTATTAAATATTTATATGGGAAATTAATACATGGATGTCTAAAATGAAATTTATTAGTAATGTTGACAATTAAAGTTTTAACTACATCCTTTTTAGTAGATACTTCTTGAAAATTTTTAAAAAACCATTGTTCTAGTTTATTTACATACGTGACAAAATCTTCCACGGGCATACATAAATTGCCAAAACTATCTCCAGTTGATGTTTTATATGCTCGAAAATGACGATACAAATTGGCATTGTTCAGACTCTTTGACTCATGTGCATACGCCTCACAAATTTCACATGTGTGAATATTTAGACATTTTTTAATTAAGTACCCACATATATACATTACAGAGTTTTGTGTTGGTAAATCTTCATTTCTGTAGTCATAGTCTGGTAATGATAAATCAATTTCATCTGATACATTTTCCTCGCTACTTTCATCTATAAACGGTTCTCGAAAGTTTGTTATTTCACTTAATACTGTATCAAAATCTGCAGCGCAATTTCCAGTGTCCGTTTGTAAAAAGTTTATGCAAAACGTTTTCCTATATGCATTGTAGAATTGAATAGGAGTAGGATTAAACGCATTTCCTGTTTGTTGTCTAGTAGATCCAAAAAAGTTTTCTAAACCATCTTGGTTAATCCTCCTCGTCAATAAAAATGAATATCCTTCAGTATACAAGTCATGCCAAATATTAATTATACTGTTAATTGTTATTTTCCAGCAATTGATAGATTTAATTCTTTTTGTAACATCTACTCCATTTGACGTCATAACGCGTACTTGATTTAAGTAATCCAACATATTTGTTAAAAATTCAATTTGATATGTTTCACCAAAGAACGCTCTATTGTATTTATTTGGATTTTTAAGCGTAGAAGAATTTAGTATATCGAATAATTTATTAAAACGATCTATTACTTCAGCAGTCCAAATAGCTTCTGCAGGTAGTGCTCCTAAACTCACATACGTATTTAGAGCCGCTGCTACAGTTGCACTTAACACTTGAGTGGCATATTTGACTTTCATTTTTTCAAAACAATTCGGATTGATATGTGAGTTATTTAATTTAGGCGCTAATCGACACTGTAATTTGATATCTGCTTCATAAAAATGTCTAATGTAACTCCAAGAAGTTGTTTTATTATTGAGAGTATATGAATATTTTTGTAAATTATTTCGCGTTGCTTTCATTAAGTGCGGGGTGTCAAAAACATAATGAATTTTTTCATTTTCTACAAGAAAATAAGGCTCTGCATTATTTACTCCCAATATATTAGCCAGGCTTATAAAATTGGAACCCATGTCAGTTATCAGTGCTTTCACGTGCAACCCAATATCTTTCAGTTTTCTTATACAGTCAATAACAACTGGTTTCATTATAGTAGCGTTCCATGTAGTGTTTACTAAAAAATATGCAAGAGGTTGTTTCCAGTTTTGCTTTATACCGCGAATCATTATAACTGCTACATGGTATGCAGGCTCGTAAGATTTTTGCTGGCCTAAATCTTCGTAACCAATTACCTCATCTCGGGATATATTATAAAATAAATTGGGTTTCAGTGACATTTCGTCTACACAGAGAGTGCAAAATTGATCTGACTGTGCCTTCAGTTTTAAAGAATTGAAAACGTTCATGTCCAAACCTGCTTTAAGTTTAATGTCTTCAATACATCTTTGTAAAGAACGTTTGGAAGGTAGATAAAATGTCTTCATTAATGCTCTGTAAGCTTTGGGTCCTTGAAAATATAAGGACAAACAAAACTGTTTATATTCATTTGTGTATCTTCTCCCTTTAGGTTTTCTGTTTTGGTAACGATATTGCAGTTTTACAAAGTTTGCTATTTCCTGTGGTAAAAACTTATCTATTATTTGTTCAAATTGCTCTTCGGTTATATTTTCTGTATCAAATTTAGCAGAATTTTTACATTTGTTGTTTAATCGACGGATCTGTAGTTTCAAATTTCGAATTGTATGCCGAAGTTCACTTTTTCTAGGAGTATTAATCGACAAGGAAAGTGGTGTTTGAGTATCTGATGACATAGGAGACGTAAAGCTTGTGCTGGGTAATGATATTATTTGTATATCTGAACTTGAATTTTGTTGTGGAACAGTACCACCTCTGGCTTCAATTTTTCTTGTTTGATTATTATTTGATACACTACTTATATTGTCGGAATAAGATATTGTATCTTCAACAATAGCTTCTTTATGTAAAACTGGAATTGCATGACTTTGCAATCGATTTCTTAAATCATTAAGAAACATGTTATCTTCAAAATGTAAAGCGCAAACTCTATAATTACTATAAAGACATTTTGAAGTTTTATTCAAAAGATCTTGTCGGTCACAAGCTTTTGCCCACAAATTGGATCTAAAAAAGGATGTAGCAGAATAAATAAAAAAATACAAATTTATGGTGATTATACCTTTCTGGGTTCAGTGGAAATCGAAAAAAACTCATTCCACCCACAACAAATACGTTTCTACAATTTCGCATCGCGCATATAAGTTTTCCTCCTTTCTTTTCACTCATTTTCTCAAAATAAATAATAAAATTTAAAAGAATTCGAATTACAGTTGTTGATAACTGTTGACAGTTCAGCCAGGAGTTCAGGAAGCTAAGCGTACGCATAATCAGCTGGGAACAGGCAGCCATGTTCCTAGTAGCGAATAAGCCACACCAACTTGAGACATGAAAAATGCCAGAGTGTTATTACTGGTTTTGTTTTCTATACTGTGCATATACAAACGTCAAATATGAACAAATGATAATCAGGGGCATCATTAGGATTTTAAAACAGGGGGGCTCACATTTTCTATTTCCAAGCACCTCATATTTTGATGTATAATATTGATGTTATAGCGCATATTTGTAGGAAATTTTTATATATAAAATTAAAGGGGACCGGAAATCTAACCAGGAGAGGCGTACGCTCCCTCAAAAACAATCTAACTACGCCACTGATAATAACTGTCATCCGCCATTTTGATTCCAAAATGTACTTCTTTCTCTAACAAATGTATTGCGGTATTTTATAGGATATAGTGACTTTATTCTAATCTCTGATTAAGCTCGCAGCACCAAAGTGTAAATTTAGGAAACTATCTGAAGAAGTCCTCATTTAGGTTCGAAACCGGTCGGAGAATAAATAGTCTTCCAAATATTGACTGAATTCCAGAAATTATTATCTATCCCATTTATATTACATTTCGTATATTAGAAATATTTTGTGCTAGAATTGTTTCATTTTAACTATCGTAAAAAAAGTACCCCCGAAAAAATCTAATTGTAGCTGATAACCACAAAAAAATTCTGTAGCATGAAAATAATTTTGAGCAGATGTAAAAGAAATTCAAAAACTTGACGGCAGTTTTGACTGTTGTTAAAATTGAAGATTCAAAGAACTTGTTACTTGGAAGATATTTACTGATAAACTAGAATAACTTGACGGTTATCATATATCTGATTTAGAATATGGTTTTGTGAAATATTTGTTATTGGTTTATTTTCATTTGTTTAGTAGTACTTAATTACGTTGTTTTATTGCTCTTTCTTCTGTAACACTGTGGAAACAATATTTGTTCGATTTATTTAGTTTTTCACCTCTTATGTTCTCAATGCAAATAATGGGATATCCCGACTATGGAAGTATTAAATTTTCCCACCAGATGTCAGCCACTTTGATTTTCTTGCAGACTGTTACACATGTTCAAAACTGAGGGCGGTTTAAGGCTCAAAGAAAATTTTATATTTTAGAAGTTAATAATAATTGTAATAATATGTGTAGTGCTTTATTAATTTATTTAAAGTTCAGTATCACAAAATAAACAATTTATAATTAGTTAAGTTGTACAACACATTCCGTCCCTTCATATTTAGGTAAGTTTAGTTCATATTTCTTCTCCAAAGATGGCGGTACAAACCTACCTCCTAAATAATGAAACTTCCCTTTAAAATTCTTTGCACATAACTTCGGCGCTGTTAGCGATATAAGCAACTCAGGTTCGATTCCACCCTCAGACGGTGCTCCAGATTCTACGTTCCATCCACTGGGAATGTCAACACTAAAATAATATTGTTAGGGGGCGTTTTGTTACAGATTTCTAATTTACCTAGCAATGGGAATAGGGGTAGTTTTTAAGAGCTCTATTATACCGACAAATTCTTGGCGGACAGGAGGTTTGAAACTGAAGCCAAAGATGGCGTCCACAATCAAAGAGACATTGTTTTGGACTTCAGTTTTTTCTGGAAGAGTTTCCAAAAGAGGAATATTCATATTTGTACATTGATGAAGAAGGTTTTTATATAGTTGGTTGTTAGTTTGTTTCGGGTAGTACAACTGTGGCTTATAACCAAATAAAGAAAGATGCCTAGCACAAACCAAACCATCGCCTCCATTGTTTCCAGGTCCACAACAAACCAGAACTTGTTTAGACTTGTCTGGATAACATTTTGCTATTGCTACAGCACAACTTAATCCAGCTAGTTCCATTAGTTGGTCCACACTGTATTTGTATTCGTTAAATAATTCTAAATCTATATTTATAGCTTCATTTTGTTGTAGATATTTGACCATTTTTATATTGTGAATTTGTCTTTGAAAAATCTACAATATTAATACTAATATATATTTATTTTTTATTTAAATGTACAAACCGAATTTATAAGAAATATTTTTGGTATTCTCATTTCATAGGTTAACTTTTTGACATACAATCACATCGTTCTTTTGTTATTATTTACATGTAAAAATCATTTGTTTATATCTTTAAAACTATTTGAAAATTAATACAATACTGTAAGGAATGAAAACAAGAAAAATTGTGTTATCTTAGGTGAATTTTGTGCCCTAAAAGTTATTTTAAATAAAATCCTGTTTACGAAACAAACGAACGTTTCCGAAAACAGCCGACAAAACAACTGAACAACTCGGAAACAGCCGACGAGGTAGATCTGTCACCGGTTAGTAGCGTGTTGATCCTGTGTTGATATTTCTACGTTTTTATCAAATTTCAAAGTGGAATAAAAACTTTTTGTGATGTTTAAAAAATTGTTGAACTATACCGGAATGTTTTTAAAGTAAAAAATAATCAGTTGGTGTGTTAAAAAGTAGCAGGAAGTGAGTTAGTTTCGGGTATTACAAACAGATGTGTTTTTGTTGGAAACTTTGAAGTAGTTTGCATCTTAGTTGTGGATTATATTTCGTAGTTAACAGTGGCATATAAGTTTTGTTAATTTGAGTAATTAGTGCAAAGTTCTGAGTGGGTACGAGAGGTCAACAATTAGAAAGGTCAGTAAGAATTATTGTAATCAACGCATAACTTTACTTTCTTTTTCTTGAGTTTGTTCCGTGTTATTGTTTAAATTCAGCAATAGAGAAATATATTCTGCTTATCTTAATTGTTTTTTAATAACAATTTATCAGGTCATTAATGATGCATTTTGTAAAAATAAATATTGCTTAACAGTGAGTCAGTATGAGAGTAGTTTAGTTTTTCTATCCCAAATCTTTCTACAACTTTTACTAAATGAAAGTAACTCTTTGTCGAGTTACCTGTTCTCCTTGATTGTCTTCTGTTCTCTGAGGCGTGATTGGTTAAGAATGTGCGGTATTTACCGTTGTAGCTATGACAACGATGCATCTGGGATTGGCTCAGTAGGCTTTGGAGTTGCAAAATAAATTTGAAATTATAAGTAGTTTCATGTTTCTTTAATTACTTTTCTTACTGTGTTGTTCATTATGGCATGGAAATTGTATTAATAATTGTACATAATTATGGATATGTACATGTGTATTTATAGTACATGAATGTATGATTACTAAAATTAGTACGTTGCCGTGAGATCAAGTACAAATGTTGCCAAATAAATTTGTATCTTTATCTAGAAAAGTGTGTCCCAATTGTTACTTAAAGACGGTATTGTAATGATTTTGACATTGACTTGATTTGACCGTTTTTAACGAAGTGTCTGTTCGTCTGTTTTTCCGGGATATATGAGCATGTGATAAATTGATTATAGTAGAACTTTCTGTTTAATAAGCATTTATCATGAATGGGTTAGAGGAAGTTTAATCTTGTCATTTTTAAGTTTTTTGTCAATACTTTGCAAATGAAGTAAACAATTCTTTGAGGCTTGTGTGCGTAAGTTAACAAGCACGTGTGTATATGATTGGTATTCTTGCCGACTTCTCACAGTTATACACCGTTGAAGTACGGTGCTCGGGTCCATTGCCCGAGCACTAGTGAGGCCTGAAGACCAGGCCACTGACCTGCCGACCCAGCAACACCTCTTCTTGGGGATAACACACAAAAGATACAGGTGTATACAAATATGCATTTCTCTCAAACGACACTACCTGACAAGTAAGGTAATTGACGCACCAAGAGTTACGTTTTCAGTGG